>CM042149.1:104210420-104410420 GCA_023376005.1 Doryteuthis pealeii | reverse complement strand
TTTTTTTCTCACTAACTTGTATTGGCATTTCAGTCTTGGAAGACTATAATAACGTTTTTGTGCCCCTGAAGTTACAGCGCCATCTGTGACTGTGAAGTCTGAGGTTTGAAAAACATTCTCAACCACAGATGTCGCATTTGAAGGCTGCCCTGAAGATGTTGATGTGCCAGTGCTTTGTTGCCACTGCTTTCTTCTGGACTGCTTAGCTTCATGGTGTTGCGTCAGGGTGACTTCTGACATGAGCAATCCTCTATGGAGAGTCTGCCGCCACCGAGGGCAGTCCTAAGCCAAATTTTCCCAGCTGGAAGGGGTAATGCAAAAGAACCTGAGATCCTTCTTGCCAACATCCTTGAATCGCAGATAAGGGCAACCAATCTGTCTCTTACCAGACGAAAGCTCTCGATAGAGGATGTCTCAACTAACTTGACATGCACATTTACATCAAAGAAAACTGATAAGATATATTATTTATGAACAGATCTACAAATGGAAAATGCCTCTGGGTGTCTGTAGCAGGGAGGGAGGATATATCACCTGTATATATCACCTCATACTTGCACAAACGAAAATGACTTGGACCTGTATCCAGCTACAATGTGTGATTACGGCAGAGAATTTAACAGCTTGCGAGGGTTACGAATCCACAAGGCATGCTGGTGCGAACGACATAATTCTCCTATAGAATGTAAATCAAATGATGGGCTTATGAACCAGGAACACTCCCACAGTGTCCAGAAGTGTGGAGACATTCCTAGCAAGCCAAGAATTCAGTGGATGAATGAAATGCGCGCGGAATCATCATTCCCATGTTGTTACATAATATCTGCAATTGCGTAATTAAGTCAACGGCCGAAAACAAACACATTTTAAATAACAAACTGCACTGTTATAGGTGATATAACCTATAGACAATAATGGAATGTGCCGACGGCTACTATAAGTAATAGCAACAATTGTGGCTTGAGGAAGCAAATGCGAGTCAGCTCGTAACTATATTGGTTGGACACAATCTCCACTTTCCTTGCTGTAAATTTCTACTCTTTTGTTCAATACATTTGTCTACATTGTTACCAAGTCGTTTATCTTATTTTGATCCCTTAAAACCCCACAACATGCACTGATAACAAAACTTCTCTGATGAACAGATCTTATAATTTCTTCTCTGCATTATTTCATCTTTTTTTTTTAATACCCTGTCTGGTGGTGAAAGCTTGGCAATCCTGCCTTAGCTACCGAAACTGTGTTATCACTCCAAGTTGGCAGCTGATGAGGGCAGAGTATCACACATGCTATCACACGTTGTATGACAAAAATATCATTTCAAGAAAATAATCTAAAATATAATAAATTTAACATACCAGAATTCTTGCAAACAGCCAATCAAAAAGATTCACTTACCTAAAAGAAAAAGAAAAAGAAAGGAATATTTAATTTTCAGATATGGATAGTGGATATGATTACTGCTTAAAAAAAAACATAAATAATAAAATACACCTGAAGAAGACTGGAGTGTAAACACCCAAAATATTGTGTTTTTTATCAATACATATATAAAGGGCAGTTCTGTGTATATGTACAAAGTAAATATATATACACATTGAATATCACCAGGGCTTTGTTTTTGAGCAAAAATAATGAAGATTTGATTTATATTTGGGAAGATATTTAAAAATTCAAATTTGAAAAGTAACAGAAGGAAATGTCATTTGCATGTTATTTTGTTTATCTTTTTTTTTTTGTGTGTGTGTGTGTGTGTGTGTGTTTTTTCTCTTTGAAATATAATATTGATTGATTCAATTAATTGTATCATTTATATCTTACTTTTTTTAAAATTGTAAATCATTGAATGGAAATTTCTTACTATATTGTTATATATTTCCGTGGGAATTTTTATGGGGCAATCAGCAAAGATCTCACTTAAAATAAGTAATAATGGATCTTCAAGACTACCTTTTTAAAAATCCCCTCTCTACCCAGGCGACGCTGGGTAGCCACTTCTAGTATATCATATATAAAAATGAGGATAACAGACTTAAAAATCATGATCTATTTGTAAATATGCTCAAATACATACACAAACACTTAAGGTTTCAGTGAATCCAAGAATGTGTCTTTATATTCTAGCAAGAATATGTGCCCTGCAGGTGTAAGGACTTAAGTTTTAATGTTATGAAATATATTAAACTGGAAGCGGCTATCCAGCATCGCCTGGGTTGAGGGGGAGATTTTTTTTAAATTCTCACACAGTCTCTTCAATATCTATCAATAATCTTTCTTCAATCTCTTCAATCTATCAATCAATCTCACAGTCTCTTCAATCAACCTCTCACAGTTCTTCAATATCTATCAACCTCTCTTCAATATCTATCAATCGCCTCTCACAGTCTCTTCAATATCTACAATCAACCTCTCACAGTCTCTCTATCTCTCTCTCAATATCACAGTCTCTTCAATATCTATCATAAACCTCTCACAGTCTCTTCATATCTATCGATAAACCTCTCACAGTCTCTTCAATATCTATCAATCAACTCTCACAGTCTCTCAATATCTATCAATCAACCTCTCACAGTCTCTTCAATCTATCTAATCAATCCTCTCACAGTCTCTTCAATATCTATCAAATCAACCTCTCACAGTCTCTTATCAATCAATCCCCTCTCACAGTCTCTTCAATATCTACCAATCAACCTCTCACAGTCTCTTCAATATCAATCAATCTAATATCTACTCAGTCTCTTCAATATCTATCTCCAGTCTCTTCAATCATATCTATCAATCTCTCTATCACAGTCTCTTCAATATCTATCATCAACCTCTCACAGTCTCTTCAATATCTATCAATCAACCTCTCAAGTCTCTTCAATATCTATCAATCAACTCTCACAGTCTCTTCAATATCTATCAAACTCTCACAGTCTCTCAATATCTATCTATCAACCTCTCACAGTCTCTTCAATAATCTTCAATCATCTCACAGTCTTCAATATTATCAACCTCTCACATCTCAATATCTATCATCAACTCTCAGTCTCTTCAATATCTATCAATCAACCTCTCACAGTCTCTTCAATATCTATCAATCAATCTCTCAATCTCACAATCAACTCTCACAGTTCTTCAATATCTATCAATCTAATCAATCCAACCTCTCACAGTCTCAATCTACTATCAACCTCACAGTCTCTTCATTCTACCTCACAGTCTCTTCAATATCAATCTCTTCAATCTATTCTCTCACAGTCTCTTCAATATCTATCAATCAACCTCTCACAGTCTCTTCAATATCTATCAATCACCTCTACAGTCTCTTCAATATCTATCAATCAATCTCACAGTCTCTTCAATATCAACCTTCTTCAATATCTATCTAGCAACCTCTCCAGTCTCTTCAATATCTATCTATCAACTCTCCCAGTCTCTTCATATATTATATATATATATTATATATATATATATCCCAGTCTCTTCAATATCTATCAATCAACCTCTCTTCATATCTATCTATCAACCTCTGTCTCTTAATATGTATCAGTCTATTTAAATATATTCCATCTATTTATCCAGTCTCTTCAATATCATCTATTCATCCCAGTCTCTTCAATATCCATCTATCTATTCATCCCTGTCTCTTCAATATCTATCAATCACATCTTGTATTCAAAATATAATGCAATATCCAGAAACTTAATGAGGCATAAAGTTTTACTTCAATGCGACGTGTTGTCAAAATTAAAATATATTGCTCTCTTTTAAGTCATCATTGTGTTAGACTTTGGCTATCATTAAAAAAAATAAAAATCAATGAATGGAAAATATTGTCAAAAACAGTAAAGAAGACGAAGAAGAAGAAGAGCAAGATGTGCTTAATTGGAGCTCTTATGCATTCAGTATTAATGGAGGAGAAGACTACTTGTTTGTTTTTTTATTTGAGTATAACGGAAATGATGAAGCGTTCATATTTGGCTACACCCTGTTTCGCTAATCACTTTTGACACTACTTATCAGTGAAGCTGATGAAAAATAAGTAGAATAGATAATTAAAGGAAAGGAAAAGAAATACAAATTTATTGTTGATTAGAAGATTACAGGGATCCATTATTAATGATTTGCATGAATGGGAAGACAAGTTCTGCCTGAATCAATATTTTTCAAACAAATATTGCTTCGCTAGCAAGTTCTTATGAAAATTAGTAAATTTGCTTACGATCAGAGTGTAGTATCTGCACATTCTGCTGAAGAACCAAGTGTTGCTCACTTGCACTTCTACCCAGAGTTGGGGCTGATATATTCAACTGTATTATTTGTTCTTGCTTCTCAGGATATATATATAAGGACCTGCATGAGTCAGACAATCTACCTAGGTTTCACCTGAATGGTTCTCAGGAGAATTCTGACTCTTCAAACAAATTCTAGTACACTACAGAATCTAAATTGTTTTGTAATTTTTTTCTTTTTCTTTCAATTTTTCTAATGATTTTCTTGATATTATCATCTCGAAAAGAATTTATAAAAAAATCCGAAAGAATTATTCTAAGTATTTTTTAAGTTCTTCTTTGAACCATTATCAAAAGGTGTTTTAAAGAGTTTCTTATTATTTATCAATTGTATGTTTGTGCTGTTAAGGTGATGCTAAATAATGCAGCTGATTTTTTGAGGGGGAGCTTTAAATTACAATTATCAAAAATATGTCATGTGATATGCAATGTGATTTAATATATATATTATATATATATATATATATATATTTATAATATATATAAACAACTATGGTTAAAAGTAATTGGTAATGCTTGATTGTTAAGTATGTTATAAATAATAAAAATTCGAAGGCAATACAATGCGTAAAAAATAAAGACAAAAATGTTTATATGTCTAATCGATTTCAAAGCGAAGCTTTATCGTCAGAGACGGATTTCAGAAATGACGTGCTTATGTTTTTGTTTTTTTTATATTTTGTGTGGTTATAATTTCTCTTCTATTTCCTTTTCCTCTCCTTTTTTTCTCTTTTTCTTCTCTCTCCTTTATGAATGGGCGAATAACTGTAATTTCTTATTTCTCTCTTTCTTTTTTTTTTCTTTCTTAAAGTTTGTTGAGAACAAGGCTGACATTCGGTAAGATGTTGCAATGTAGCAATGTGTAGCAATGTGTAGCAACGGTGTGAGCGTGTCATAATTTCAAAAACAAAAGTGAACAAATGAATAAAAACCGTTAATAGAAAATTTTTTTTTTTTTTTTAACATACTTAGCTTTTGTTTCGCTTCCACTTTCATTTTTTATTCTTTCTCCCTCTCTTTCTTTTTTTTGTGTTATTTCTCTTCTTTTTCTTTTTTTTTTTTTTTTTTTTTTTTTTTTCCCCCTTTATCCCCTTTGTTCTCTAATTTAAATTATTTTTTTATAGTAAATAAGTAAATAAAAGATTATCTTAAATTATGTATTAGTATTGATAGAAAAAATAAATGATTCTTTTCTATTATTATTATTTTTTTTCTTTTTTAAGAAAATATCTTTTATGAGTACTTTTTTCTCTTTTTCTTTTAAACTTAAATAGATTAAATATTATATTAATTATATATTAAATATCATATAATAATTACATATTAGGATTGATGTAAAATTCAAAACAATAAAAATAAGACAAACCATTCCCCCCTTAAATTTCAGATAGATTATATCATAATCAAATATTTGAACATAATGTAAATTATATATTTTATTTAACTATCTTTTTTTTTTTCATTCTTCGATTATCGTTCTAGACTCCGTACTCCTAAGAGGGTATATTGGCCATTGCATACATGGATACACTGGAACGACGAGCACTAACCATCTGCCATCATGCATTTTCTTCACCAGGTATATTGACGATATACTTATATTAACATCATCTAAAGAAGAAGCCAATGACATAGCTGAGAAATTCAATAGTATAGACAACCACATCCAATTCCAAATAGAACATCCAGATAGCACTCGTTCCCTAGCACTTCTAGATTTTAGAATAAGAATATCACCTACAGGCAAAATTTACACTTGCTTCTACAAAAAAAACACCACTAAGGATCTCTTTGTACACTTTAAATCAGCTCTTCCACTCAGTTCCAAGACTAGTTACATCATAAATGAAATTAATAGAATACACAATAGATGTAGTGAAGAAACAGACAGAATCACTCACACTGCACACTTTATGAACACCCTCAAAAACAATGGCTACCCAACTTCATATATACGCCATTTAAATAACAGAAAAACACGGACACTACACACACACTCTAACACCTGTTTCCTGAACTACCACATTTCAGTGAAACAATCACTAAACAAATACGCAAGGCTATTCATAGAGAGGGACTAGATATCCAACTAGCCCACTCTGGACCCTCACTACGCCAACATCTAACAATAAAACATAAAAATGTTATTACACCATGCTCACTAACCAACTGCCCAATAAAAGACCCTAACTTATGCCACAAGACCTATACAATTTACCGTCTAACTTGCTCCAAATGCCTTAATTTCTACATAGGTAGTACAATTAGACCCCTCCACATTAGAATCAAGGACACATCCACACACGTGCATCCTCATTCCATAAACACCTAACCAAATGCAAAAATAAGGACACAATTTTTCAGTTAAGATAGAGGCTATAATACGCAACATTGGTAATCTCAGAATTAGAGAAAGTTTATTAATAGCTAAATTAGGTCCTAATATAAACAATAGATTAGAATTAAACACAGAATACATAATTAACTAAATTTACACGTTCCATATATAGGTTTTAGTTTATTTAGTACACATGTTCTCTCATATATATATAATTTTCCCTACCATAAATTTTAAACTACCAACTATCAATAGATTAGAATTAAACTCAGAATACACGATTAACTAATTTACACGTTTCATATATAGCCTTTTTTTTTTTTTATTTTTTTTTTTTTTTTTTTTAATTAAATTAAATATATATATATATATATATATAGTGATGGGATGATTGAGAATGAAAAGAAGATAATAGAGAAATATAAAAAAAATTAATTACGATTAATTTAACAATATTGACATACTTATTAACTCCTTTACATGACATTATTTCTTTAAACCATGACACTATTTCTTTAAACCATAATACCCTCTTAGGAGTACGGTCAGTCTAGAACTATTAATAAATATTTAAGGAAAAGTGGGGAAAAAAAAAAAAATAAGAATATAATAAAACAAAGAATGAAAAAAAAAAGAAATAATAGTTAAATAAAATATATAATTGAAGCAGTACATTATGCTTTTATAATTCAAATATTTGATTTATGATATTTAATCTATCTGAAATTTAAGGGGGAATGGTTTGTCTTATTTTTATTGTTTTGAATTTTACATCAATCCTAATATGTAATTATTATATGATATTTTAATATATAATTAATATATATTTAATCTATTTAAGTTTAAAAGAAAAAGAGAAAAAAGTACTCATAAAAGATATTTTCTTAAAAAAGAAAAAATAATATAATAAAAAGAATCATTTATTTTTTCTATCAATACTAATACATAATTTAAGATAATCTTTTATTTACTTATTTACTATAAAAAATAATTTAAATTAGAGAAAAAGGGGATAAAGGGGGGAAAAAAAAAAAAAAAAAAAAAAAAAAGAAGAGAAATAACACAAAAAAAAAGAAAGAGAGGGAGAAAGAATAAAAAATGAAAGGTGAAAGCGAAACAAAAGCTAAGTATGTTAAAAAAAAAAAAAAAATTTTCTATTAACGGTTTTTATTCATTTGTTCACTTTGTTTTTGAAATTATGACACGCTCACACCGTTGCTACACATTGCTACACATTGCTACATTGCAACATCTTACCGAATGTCAGCCTTGTTCTCACAACTTTTAAGAAAGAAAAAAAAAGAAAGAGAGAAATAAGAAATTACAGTTATTCGCCCATTCATAAAGGAGGAGAAGAAGAAAGAGAGGAAAAAAGGAGAGGAAAAGGAAATAAGAAGAGAAATTATAACCACACAAATATAAAAAAAAAAAAACATAAGCACGTCATTTCTGAAATCCGTCTCTGACGATAAAGCTTCGCTTTGAAATCGATTAGACATATAAACATCTTTTTGTCTTTATTTTTTACGCATTGTATTGCCTTCGAATTTTATTATTTTAAAACATATGGTTATTTTCAGCCGACAATATTTGGGAGAATATGTGCTTAATTGAAGTCAAACCTAATTTTTTGAAAGTTAATTCATTAATAATTAATTAGGCGGGCATACCTATTTAAATGTAAGGCTAAACAAATCAAGAAAAATCAATCTCTGTATATACATTTCAGCCTATTAGGCATCATCAGCAGAGCTATAGATACGAAGATCGCCTCGTGTGTGATTTGAAACCTGTCTGTCGGATCGACAAGCAAGCCTCTTACCCCTACACCAACGGACCTCGCAGTTTTTCTTCGCTTTGTTTAAGTAGTAGTAGTACTCATATTCCTCTTAAGAGACTCCGCACGAACTTATGAGAACGTAAACAAACATATGGCTATTTTCAGCCGACATGAGGCGATCTTCGTATCTATAGCTCTGCTGATGAGGCTAATAGGCTGAAATGTACATACAGATTGATTTTTCTCGATTTTTTAGCCTTACATTTAAGTAGTTAAATCCGCCTAATTAATTATTAATGAATTAACTTTCAAAAAAATTAGGTTTGACTTCAATTAAGCACATATTCTCCATATATATATATATATATATATATATATATATATATATATAATGAACGCTAATTATGCAAAATTGCATAGTTCTCCTTAAAACGGATAGAGCCCTCCTAGTGGCCTAGTATGTTTATAATAGTGAAATTCCATTCTAAAAGTGAGTGTGTAGATGGCACAGTGGTAAGATACAGTCAGGTTTTGAACCCAGCCTGAAGCAGCCTGCCTTGTCTAGTCACACTGATGAGCCGTAAAACAGCTAAATAGGACTGTATGTGAATGACTATATATATATACACATATATATATATCTAAGGGTAGCATGTACATAAAGTCAATAGTGCTTGGTTTGAAAATCGTATTGGTGAGAAATTGACTATTACCCATCGCCATTGAATTTATGTCCATGCTACCTGTCTTAGAATATGTAATATGAAGGTCATTAGACCATGGAAATGAAACACCAATCAAACTATGATTGCTTTCTTTTAACTCTTAACATCCTGTTGAGAATTTCCTAAGTCAAGAGCCCCATTCCTATAAGGATTTATCAAGTAATGGCTAAAAATGGCCTTTTCCTTTAAAGTTACCTGTTTTTTCCTTAAATCAAAGACTTCCAAATGTTTAATATTACATTTAAACAAAGGTTATCATTTGGGGTAGATTAGGAAAGTGAATGTGACTTCTGGCCGGGTGGAATGAGGTGGTATAGGATGTTAAGCGAGTAGTGACTTGTCCTTGAAATACAAACTAGAAGTGGATAATCATCAGCTGTCAATTATGATGCTTTAAATCCAAAATCAGAGTAGAAAAAAAAACAGCTGTAATCAAAATCATTCAAAAGAGCTAGGAATAGTGAAAGATAACACATGTAGAGTATTTCATAAACTTTAAAGAGAATACAGTTGACCAAACATCAAAAATACCTTTGATGCATACTAATAGCTTAAAAACCGATAATTATTAATGTGAAAATAAAATGGAATAAAAACACTGCAAAAACACACCAAAGCAGTACTCAAAAACATTCAAAAGAGCTAGGATTAGTGAAAGATAACACATACAGAGGATTTCATAAACTTTAAAGAGTATATAGTTGATTAGAAACAAAAAACTATGCATCCTAATAGTTTAAAAACGCGTACTTGCTAACACGGAAATAAAAGAAGATAAAAACATCAGCAAGTATTTCAGTCAGTCAAAAAAGAAAGAGAAAAAAAGAAGAGTTTTCTTATAGAAACAGGAAAGGTGATTGCAAGCAAATATCTTGACACTAATCTTGAATAAATGACTGCCTAATTAGATAAGGATGAAATGAGAAAATTGATGAACATAGGAAAGTTGACTTCAAAGATAAAAGCTGCAAAGAGCACAGTCGACAGCTTTTTTCAGTTTGAGGTTTGTGTGGGTATGTTTGAAGTTTAATATAAAAGAGTTTATATGGGTATGTTCAAAGTTAAATATAAAACAGTTTACATGATTTTGTTTGAAGTTAAATATAAAATAGTTTATGTGGGTAAGTTTGAAGTTAAATGTAAACCAGTTTATGTGTTGGAATATAAGGTGTGCTACAATACACCACTTAAATTCATAGACTAAGCAAGGTCACATGGTTTAAGCCTCAGCCAATCAGCAGTCCCAATACATGGCTGGTTAACTACTTAATCACTGACAAGTACTTGCAAGACTGAGGAGCACCAAGGAACAACCAAAGGATTTTTCACAAAAGATCACACTCTATTTAGACAATCACTCTGGCTTGAAGCCACTAAAATCATAACAGTATGTTTGAAGCTAAACATAAAAAAGTTTATGTGGGTATGTTTGAAGTTAAATATGTTTATGTGGATATGTTTGAAGTTAAATATAAAACAGTTTATGTGGATATGTTTGAAGTTAAATGTAAAACAGTTTATGTGGATATGTTTGAAGTTAAATATAAAACATGCTGTGCCATTCAAAGGATTTCATTGAAGATCTTATCACAAAGAGTTTTGAATCAATGAAAATTTCTTGAAAAGGTGTACATCAAAGCAAAGAATGAGTTAAACTTGAAAAGCTGGAAGAATTAGGTTACAATAAAAAGAATGAGAAAAATAGGAATTTAAGGAGAATAAATTGATAGAATGTCACTTAAAAAATTTTGACATCTAATGAAATTATTGAATTTAAAGAATCTATTCATATATACAAATACAATGAGACTATATATATTTTACCAACCCCTCTGCACGAGCAGGATGGGACACAAGGTCAATTTCTTAATCGGAGTTCAACAGGTTTGAATTCAGATTTTTCCTACTCCTAGACCGGTTGCCGAACCAAGTTTAAAGAGCCCGGTCTGCCCTACTATTTATCGATAGCTGGAGGGAGAGTAGGATTAATACCTAACCCAAGGGTATTAACGCTAAGTGAAACACAATTACCCCATCCAGGATTTGAACTCGGGGTGACGAGTCCATTTCCCATGACTTTAATCATTACACCACGCACTTCCATATATTCAATGAGACTATATACATATATTTATATGTTATAGGGCCAGTTTAGCTCAGTCGGTAGAGTGTTTGGCTAGAAACCACAAGGTTCCTAGTTCGATACCGGCCCGCGCCAACTCAGCATATGAGTAACACAGGGATCTGTGCAGTAAAGTAAGGAGATGATGGTAGCTGTGGCACTCCACCTCAGATGCAAAAACAATCTCCTTGTTCTAGCAATAGTGAAAAGGGAATAGACTCCCTCGCTGATTGGCTGATACCAACATTAGGCCACCTGAACGAATTTACTTACTTATATACAAGTATATGTGCATGTATATATATGTGTGTGTCATTCACAGACACCGTGTTTTGATGTTTCATGTCTCATCAGTGTGGCTAGACACAGCAACTACTTCTGACCAGGAGCAAAACAACATTCAAAGTGGAGAAGTTTCAACATGTAGTTTATGTGGAAGAGTATGTCTCTCCAGGGCTGGGCTGGCCTGGTGAGTCATCTGAGAAAACACAAAGACAGTGTCAAATGCTACTGGCACCTAACTATTATGATAAAAAAAAACCAAAAAGGAAATGATCATATTATGTATCAGGGTGTGCTGAAAAGATCATATGTATCAGGGTGTGCTGAAAAGATCATATGTATCAGGGTGTGCTGAAAAGATCATATGTATCAGGGTGTGCTGAAAGATCATATGTATAGGGGTGTGGAAAAGATCATATGTATCAGGGTGTGCGGAAAAGATCATATGTATCAGGGTGTGCTGAAAAGATCATATGTATCAGGGTGTGCGAAAAGATCATATGATGATTTCATATCTGCTGTTGATAATATTTTTTAACAACAGGATCCAACTTTTCAGCTGATCCTTGTAAGTTTGAGCAAACATAAAGTTTATTCTTCAGGAACTTATTTTAAAATCTGTTCTTAAATATCAAATATTGATTTAAAGCAGTGTAGAAAAAATACCATTTTAAAAATGTTCATGGAATACGAAGATTATAAATATGAAGGGTTAGAAATATTCAAGTTGAAAGTTCTTTTTCTTTCCACTATCAAAGTATTGTATAACACTAACATAGTTCCCATTATAACAGCTAGCATTATTTATGAATAGATCAGCATTTCAGATGGTGATGTTAGTGAGTTGAGAATACGGATGGGTCAAATCACTTGGGTAAACAGAAGAATGAATGAAAGAAAGGAAGGAAAGAAAGAAGAAAGTAAAAACAAATAAACTGGAAAGAAAGAAAACTGAAAGAGAGAGAGAAAGAATATGAAGTGACACAGAAAGAGAGAAGCCTGGACTGTAGAGGGTCATAGTGTGAGAAGGAGAAAAGAAAGAAAAGAGAAATAGTGAAGGAGAAAAGAAAGAGAATAGTGAGAAGGAGAAAAAGAAAGAAAAGAAAATAGTGAGAAGGAGAAAAAGAAAAGAAATAGAGGAGAAGGAGAAAGAAAGAAAAGGAAAATAGTGAGAAGGAGAAAAAGAAAAGAAAGAGAAATAGTGAGAAGGAGAAAAGAAAAGAAAAGAGAAAAGTGAGAAGGAGAAAAAGAAAAGAAAGAAAAGAGAAGGAGAAAAAGAAAGAAAAGAAAAAAGGAAAAAGAAAAGAGAAATAGTGAGAAAAGAAAAGAAAAAGAAATAGTGAGAAGGAGAAGAAAAGAGAAGGAGAAGAAAAGAGAAAGAGAAGTAGTGAAATCTACCAAGGTACTACCCATGAAAAAAAAAAAGTGCATAGATATATTTTAATTTCTAAAATGCCTTTTCATCACAACGATCAGGTTATCACAATGCAAGTGTAAAGGCACAAAATAGATTTTCAGAAATCCTCTGATGAAGAGATTTTTATCTCGAAATATCAAGAATAAATTAAAGGTAAACAAACCATATCATAGATACCTCATTTTTTTAAATAGTTTACATTGTAAAATGATATTTACTTTTCTTGTATCCTTCCATAATTTTCATTCATTTCTTTTATCTTCTTCAACAATTGATGAATATCTTTCTTTTTTTGTACGGGATATTCTATAAAAAGGAGCTAATGAAAAAACAAAATTAGATGAAAGGGATATATCTATAATCCTGAGTCAATATTTGCAGTTATTATTTTCTTGATGACAAAATTGATATTCATTAAATGTATATTTAAAAATGGTTGTTATTATGTGAGTAAAAAATCTGTGATCTAAATATTTCTCTGAATATGAACTGGGCTGAATCCGTTTAAAACTGTGATAGCCTTCAAAACCAACCAGCAAACCAATATAAACACAATGCTTCAAGAAAATTATAAAACTCTTCTAAACTACATCTATTAGAGCTCTGGGGAGTGTTGGGTATCCCTTAATTACTATTACTCCCAGTTCCACTCTGATCTGGAGTTGTAGAACCTGTTAAGCTCCCATCTATGGGTCAAATAGTTCTGTTTAAAAATTATTCGTATTAGATAGGACCGTGTTAAAAAACAACAACAAAAAAATCTTAAGTAACAACTATACAATAAATATGAACATACAATGCATGCGATTCTCTAACCTTTAGGCATAAAATAATGCAAGATGGGTTGGCATGTCGTTAAAATCAACCAATCAAAATTAAATTGTCTGTAACTGTATGGTCATTACAGATCGAAACCCTTAGTGTGATAGTTTTCAAAACCAACCACCAAACCAGAAAAAATATATATATTGTTTAAACAAGTGTGTTTGAATACACAAAATATTTCTTATTTCTTCTTGATGATCTTCAATTGTTTACATTCAAGCCGTTGTGTAATTTTTCTTATATCATGTTCCAAGCTCTTTCAACCACATCTATTGTCATCTTCAGGGGGACTATTTGTTACAGTTGTTTTTTTGCAAGTTTTATTCAGTTGGGAGAGTATATCATTGGTGGTTATAATTGTTACATATATTGTCAATCCCCTGTATTTCTAAAGGGATGGCCCTTTTCATATCATGGGCGGGACTTTCATGGAATAGTACAGAAAGCCCGCAAAATACGTGAAGTCACGTGGGACTTGGTTGGGTCCTCAGTTTCAGTTTAGACGTCAGGCAGAGAAGATGTCCTGCCTTAACTGGAACTCACTGCATACGCGTGCTATGTTAGTCAAATGTTTAGTTAAGTAAATAAAAGCTTAAGAAAATAACACGGTTTTGTGATTAATGAATGTCTTGGTAACAAGACTGATCTAGAAGAAGAAATGAGTTAAGTGCGAGAGACCACCAAGACGAAGTCCAGATGTTAGAAGAGACGCTAGAAGAACAGAAAAAAAAGAGAAGTAAGAAGTAAAGAAGGGTATGCAACATAATGTTATTAAGGATATTTAATATATTGGTGCCAGTGTTAAATACTATTTCATTTATGTTAGGTTTTTTATGCAAGTTAAACATTTTTAATAACTAATGCAATACCCTTATCCCCCCACCTGAATAAACTTGCAACCACAAAAGCCCACAATAAACCTTCCCAACTGAATAAAATTCGAACTACAAATAAAGCCAAATAAAACAAATAACTACAACAAATAATCCCACTGAAGACAACTGAGGATATGGTTGAAAGTGCTTGGGGAAAATATAGGACATTTTCTCTACCATTTAGATCTTCATATAAAAAATTGCTCAAGGGCTTGAATGTAAGCGATTGAAGATCATCATTATTTTATTGTATTCAATGAAATCTGTTTAAATAATAACTTCCTGCCAAAATATACCTTCTATCTTGATATATATATTAAAAAAGTTGATGGGTGGCCTAAAGTCGGTATCCCCTTTTCACTTGCGCTAAACCAAGGAGATTATTTTTTAGCATCTGAGGTGGAGAGCCACACCTACCATCAGCATCTCATGAGAGCCGGTCTCAAACCAGGAATCTTGCAATTCTAGTCAAGTTCTCTATCAACTGATTATATATAATTTTCGTTCTCTGCCTATTCACGTTCATGCATGCGTCATCTTATGATCTTCACCTTCCATTTTTGCACATGCAATGATCACGTCATTGGAATTTGTAAACAAACGCGCATATAAAAATTAATGGTTAATAACGTCATATTCACACATTCACTATACACTTAACATCTTTCATTTTGTCCCTCACATAAACATTACTTAACAGTGTCCTGAAGATGGTACAATATACCGAAATGCTTAAGTATTGACACATAAAATTGTTTCCCCTGATCATAACATCCTGTGTTTGTTATATTTTTTAAATATTTTCTTCTCATATATATATAATATTTAATGCTAATTGTGCCTCTAAATCTTTAAAGTCTGCAATACACAAAAATATCAAAATATATTATCAATTGTGAAAAATCTAATGCCTGAAATTTTTTTAATAACAGATTATGTGTATATATATATATATATATATATATATATGAAATAAATATTTTTAGAAAAAAACAAACACAGGATGTTATAACTCGCTGACAGAAATCTGTTTCGACCTTTTATTAAAATGGTCTTCATCAAGTGTGAAATGTTTGTGATGAAGACCGTTTTAATAAAAGGTCAAAACAGATTTCTGTCAGCGAGTTATAACATCATGTGTTTGTTTTTTCTAAAAATATTTTTTTCATACTGTCGGATTCATTTCCATTCACTTTTTCATATATATATATATATATATATATAAAGTTACCATATGTTTTGAATTTTTTTAATTATAGATATATATATATATATATATATATATATATATACCTTATGTTTTATGTATAATGTAGATAATTCTGACTATTTTTCATGATTTCAAAACAAAATCAATATCCACAATTAGTGTGTAAAGAATAAAAACTGTCAAACAGTATTTTTATAAATACAACCATGTCTATTTGAAGTAAAAAAACTAATTTGGCAATATATCAGGTGATTTATTGTTAAGTAATTGAATTAAACAGTAGTTGTAGATAATTGGATTACTGATAATTAGTAAAAACCAATTCAGTACCAGTTTATTAACCATTTAACCATGCTTAAACCATTGTTTGATTATTTGACAGTTTCCATTATGCTGTAAGAATTTTCTGTTTTCACATTAAAGAGATTTTGATTTAAGACTATTTCAGGCTATCAGTTAAAGAAAGTGCTGTCTGAAACGAATAATTTTTGCAGTTCCACTTGAAGCTAATCGATGTTATATGAATCAAATTTTGAATTTAATATTTTAGATTAAGAGTGTTTCAATCTCTAAAAGATACGCTTTCTACTCTTAGTTGTCACAGTCAACTGTACTTGAATTCGTAGAACTGTGATGTGTGCACCTATAGTCCAATTCCTAGTGCTATGTCATGTGTAACTATAGTCAAATTCCTAGTGATGTGCTATGTGCAACTATAATCAAGTTCTCAGTGATGTGCTCTGAGCACATATAGTCTAATTCCTAGTGCTATGTCATATGTAACTATAGGCAAATTCCTAGTGATATGCTATGTCATATGTAACTACAGGCAAATTCCTAGTGATGTGCTATGTGCAACTATAATCAAGTTCTCATGATGTGCTCTGAGCACATATAGTCTAATTCTTAGTGCTATGTCATGTGTAACTATAGGCAAAATCCTAGTGATGTGTCATGCGCAACTATAGTCAAGTTCTCAGTGATGTGCTCTGTGCACATATAGTCTATGTATAACTACAGTCTAATTCTAGTAGGACACATGGCATATTGGATATAGTCACTGAGTTAATACAGTACTAATGACAATCATCTAGAGGCTGCAGGTTCAATTCTGACTACAGGTGAAAATAATAGAAAAGTCAACAAAGATTAAAACTTGTACCCGATCATGGTTAATGGAATGAGAATAATCTACCCCAATGATATAAATAAAGGGTTCTATTCAAAGTTCTGCAAAGGCTCCCAAAACTGAAGGTTTCCAAGTTCAGCAAGAAACCCCTGAAGAAGTCCAGTTGGCATATCGGCTAAAACGCTGTGCATGAAACAATAAAGATTAGGACAAAGTGTTCTGTCATATGCAGCTATAGTAGAGTTACCAGAATTGTGCTGTGTACATTGATAGTCTAATTCTTTACGCAGTGGAATGCTAGTCAAATTCCTAGTGCTATGTCATGTGTAGATATTGGCAAATTCCTAGTGTAGTATCATGTACAACACTAATCAAATGATGATGTCATGTCTCATTACGTTCTATCAGAAAAAATTATAGTTAAATTATTCCCCCCTGGCACAAGAGGATGAATCACCAATATACGATATTGGCGCTAAATTAAATCCTTGACAAAAGTCACTTATTGAGTTGGGCAGTCAACCAGCAGGACATGATCTTCAAGTGCTCCTTTACCTTTACCTTCCCTGCACCGTCAGCAAGATAAGTCTGGCAGCAAACGCCACAAGTTTGCAACCATTTTTGTACCCTTTGAATATATGTTTCTTTGGATTATAGTCAAGTTCCAAGTGCTTTTTTCAGGTGCAATTATTTCTGAATTTCATTCTACATTCCACTTTCTGGTCCCTATTTTCATCAAGGAAACAACCTTCTTAAATTTTTGCATATCAAGTTAATTAGCTACTCTTAATTCAAATATGAAACACATCAAAACTCAAAATAAAGTGGGAGAAAAACCCTTTTTTCAAGCATCTTAATTCAAGGAGATCCTTAGAAAATGCTGAGTATATGGAAGATTATCCTAAATAATCCTATCATGTTTCCAAATTCAAAATACAAACTTAATTACATTGTGTGAAATAACAGCCTATCATGTTCAAGTAGGAATAAAATAAATGTGGAGATTTTAAAGATAAAAAAAAGAACAATGTTTGCCTACGTGTCTTTCAAATCATATTATAAGATCCAGAACATTATAGATGTTAATCATTGAAAAAAGATGAGATGAAAAGGTACTGGAAAATGGATACTGCACACTAGAGAGTACCCATTCATCACTACTATTCTCAGGTTTACTCAGAACCGAATTGGCAGTACCACTTAGGATTCCAACTATGGGTTAAATAGAAAAAAGAGTTTAAAAATGTGTTTTAAAAAATTGAATACCCATTAAAATAAATATAACAAAACATCTTCAGCATAAAATAACACAACAAGGGTTGACATACCGTAAAATCCAACCAACCAACAGATATTGTGGACATTTTATATTGTGGACAAGAGATATGAGAAATAGGATTTATTCGAATAGTATGTCAATCTATCTAGGGATATATTTATGCCTAGAGATTAGGTAATCGCGTTCATTTCACATTCATTTTTATATTCTAGTTGTTTCTCAAGAGAAATTTTAGCACATTTTTTAATCGAAACATTATATGTGTTTGAAACATTATATGTCATTGAAAAAAGTGAGAGGAGATGAAAAAGTGACTTATTTTATTCAGAAAGAATGGTCATTCATTCTTGCTCAATTGACTGGTTTTTCTGTCACCCAAAAAGTTTGGTGTTGAAGTGAGTTCTTTTGGTTTGATCAACAGCAACTAGCTAAGCACAACTGAACAGTGCCAAGACCTCATCTTTGAGAACTTCAGTGTTCTTTAGACAGCCAAAAAAAAGGAAAAAATGAACAAATTAAAAATATCTCATGATTGTGCTTAATTTGTTAGTTGTGGAATTTGTCTCTGATTTTGACCTTTAGGTCATTTTTATATTTATATTCCTGGGTATATTTGGGTTTAAGATACTTGCCTTTGAGGTAAGAAGGGTGGTTGGTGTTAGTTAAGATGTATATTATATTCAGCAGTGGGATGGCTATTTATCAGGAAAATTCTTTTTCTTACCTGACCTATTTATGTCAACTACCTTAAGGAAACTTTTCCAAACATTCTAATTTCAATTTCAGCTCTAATCAAATTTTCAGAGTCCATACAATTTGTATTTTTCCCAAGGTCATTAGGGTCCTGAATAGAATCATTCCTACCACCAATTTTGCTTATATATTTACCAAACCCTCCACACAAGTAGGATGCGATACAAGGTCAATTTCTTAAGCGGAGTTTAACAGATTTGAATTCAGAGTTTTCCTTCTCCTAGACTGGTTACCTAGCCATGGTTAAAGAGCCCAGTCTGCCTTGCTATTTATCCATAGTTGGAGGAGAATTGGATTCATACCTTTCCCAAGGGTATTGTGAAATGCAAACAGCTACGTCCAGGAATTGAACTCTGGTCGATGAGTCTATTTCCTATTGTTACGTTGTAATACTCACGGTACTAAAACTCCGATAAAAAATCATAACACGAGAAACATGTCGTCACAACTCCCAGCTTTATTAACGTGCTCGTCTAGTGGCTTCTACCAGGGAGGAGGGGAGCAGAGAGAACGAGAGAGATAGAAACTACTAGATTCCTGGGTCTCTAATGAGGTCTGTCCCCCACGACGGACGCCGGCCAAAAGAGGACGAAGCCTGTCACCACGTGACTTCCGGTCAAGACTTCCGAGACTTCCGCTTGCCCCTCAATTCTTCGTTCGGGTCACGCTACGGTGCTCTCCTCTTTTGGGTCATCACTATTTTTAAGCCTTTGTTATTTATATTCCTCCTCCTTCCATTAGCAGTTCTAGCTCACAAGGGTCATATTGCTACACTATGATGCTAACCATTACACCATGCACCCCACTTATCTTATATATATGTGTAAGTCTATGTCTGATGAGAAGCAGCTAATGCTTTGAAACTAATGCTAACAAAAACCCTTTGATTGTATAGCTTATATATATGCACTCCACCCCTGGTGAATTGAGCTCTCTGGAAGGGAAATTCACCGCTGTGTATGCTAAAATTGCAAATATATCCTTAAAACAGATAGAACTCTCTTTAGTAGCCTTTACATATGTATGTATTTATCAGTAAAAATTTACTTCTGCTTGTGGATGTGCTGATAACCTGGTCATTAGAGACTACGACTGATGAAAAATTAATTGAGTTTCAATCAGTCTACAACGTCTATACACACTGAAGAGATGCAATACATTGAAAAAGGACTGTGTGTGGATAACTATATAGCAGGGTTCTTTTCCATTCACACATGTAGAAAACAAGGTTCATTTTTTTTGCATATGTTTATTTTTTATACAAAAAGGATTTTAAGAAAGATTTAGAAGGATTTTTGAAAACTATTTTTTGTTTCATTTCAGATTATCAAATAGTATGAGTTAATGGGAAAATCTGTCAAAGTTTTGTGGCCGAGATAAGAGTTAAAGAAAATATTAAAAAAAAACATGTTATTCTGAAAGCTTTGAAAATAAACAGAACAAATGATGGTATGAGGAATTGTTAAGATGATATGAAAATGGTGGTTAATATCTATGCAAACCTTAAAAATGGTCTCAGCATTAACAGGGCCTTTCAAAAATAGGGGCTTTTAATAATAGGGTCTTTTAATAATCATAATTTTCATAGTCACAGAATATGAAAATACATTCATTTTATTGATTCAGCCAATTGGAATTTTTTTATCATGTCATCATCATCATCATGTCGCGCTTTCAGTGCAGATATCATGACAATCTCTCTCCATCCGTCCCTATCGCTCATCATTCTCGGGAGGTCCTCTATGCAGCATCCTGCATCCGCACAGAGCTGATCAACGTAAGTTTTTTGCTAGTCGGCCCACACTGTCTTGTCCATGTGCTGGCTTCCACAGGAGGACGTCGCTTATGAGTTCATCCTTGCTTCTCCAGCAGTGTCCCGCGTGTCTTGTCTGTCTTACTCAGATGGTTTGGGTGATATGTGGTAGGTGGCCATATAGCTGTTTTCTCGTAGGGTGCTGTTTCCACGTCTTGTTCAGGATCACCCGCAGCATTCTTGTGCAGCTCCCATCTAGTTTATTCTCTAGTCGCTTAGTTAGGGTCCAGGTGGTGCAGTCATACAGCAGTACTGACATACAACGGCCTGGAGAACTGTCTCTTTAACTTGTCTGTGAGATTGGACCTCCATATGATAGATAATCTATTTATAGCGGCCCATGCCTTTCCTATGCGTGCATTAATGTCGTTTTCTGTGGAGGAGATGTTACTGCCTAAGTATCTAAATTGTTCTACAGAGTTTAGGAGTTTGCCCTTTTATCATGTAAAAAATTTAAATTATAATAAGATTAGTAACATTTTTTTCCAAAGATGCAACCAATTATATACAGTGAAGTCCACAAAATTTCTACACATAAAAATTAAATTTTTCATATAAATTAGTCATTTGACACCAATTTGCCCTGAGAAGACAGTCCACTGTCATATTGTTATGGTTTGGTGGTGGTCGCAATTGTTTTGTGCGAGAAGTACGAAAAGACAAGAAGAAATTGAACAAAAGAAGTGTAACAAAAGACTCATCTGGACAAACAGGAATTTGAACAAAGAGAAAGGACTTCCGGTCAAGGAACAAAAGGATGTGTGGGCGGTCGTCAATACTTAAGCGGTCATCAGGCAGCCCAGAGGAGACCCCAGGAGACGGCGAAGAGAGCACAAGGAGTCTGACCGTTGACACGGTCGAGCGCTGCTAGCGAGCAGTGAGGCGCGCTCACCACCTTCCACCACACCAGCAGTAGTAGTGCCCCATTATCAATGCCCGCCACTCACATCCACCACGTACAACCGAGATGAGAGAAATAAAGTCAAATCTCCTACTACATAGAGCATGCCTTGTGAAGTCCTTTAAGCAACCACTAGATACATCGTCTAGGGGTTAGAAACGATCTCCGCTGTATACCAGCAACATGTACGATTTGTGGCCCGAGTCGAGGGCTATGCAACAATATTTATCTCTGATTCAAGTTTCAGGATATTTCGAATGGTTATTTTTATTTGTTCAACCCCAAATTTCTCCATCCAGCAAATGTTTTGATTCGTCTCTTCTGGCAAATATCTCTGCAAACCTTAGAAATGATCTCAGCATTAATAGGATCTTTCAATAATAGAGCCTTTTAAAAATAGGGGATTTTAATAATCATTATCATCAGTTCGCACTGACATCACAGATATCCATGAATTCCCGTCTTGAGAATACATGATGTCAGTGTCATCACTCAAAACAGGTATTTTGCATGGCATCGAGTATCCATACAGAGCTGGTGTATGTTTTTTCTGGTCAGCCTACATTGATGTGTCCATGTTTAGGTGTAAACTGGAGATTGTCACTTATGAGTTCATCCGTGTCTAGCATGTCGTGTTGGTTTTACTTGGATTTTTTTGTAATGAAATACTTCCAGAATTTGTTTTGGTTTGTTTTGTTTTATGACATATCAACCTCAGTGGGTCATTTAATGCCGATAAAGTTTTGAAATAAATCATTCTTAATGGATAATACAATTTTTTTATAAATACATTTTTCTATTTAACCCATAGATGGGACCCTAACAGGTACTACCACACCGGGTCAGAGTGGACCATAGAGCAATGGTGATGAAGGGGTGCTCCACATTCCCCAAACCTCCAGTACTGGAACCTCACCATCAGATAGAGTTTAACATCATTCCCAGGACATGTAGACCCGCAGTCACCGCCTTCTAGCACCCATATGATAAAAAGGGTTGGGGCTTGCCATAAGGGCAATAGGGTTAGGAAAAATCATATAGGTGCTAGGGCTTGACTTAACCAGCCGATTGATCGGAGGGGGCCTCTCTGACCGCCCGTCTAGCCCAAGATGGGGCCAAAGTGGAGTATTGCATGTCATGAACTGCTCATCCACCTGGGCTCTATCCTTAAGCATCACGGGTCGCCACCCACAGCCAACAGGTGGCCCCATTGGGGGAGTCTTACCCCTCTGCAGAGGTGCAGTCGGTGCATTCTAATGCCCCAGACGACAGGGCGGTCAAGAATTTGTTCAAGACAGCTACAGTTCCCTTGTGTAGTTTTCATTTTTCTCTAAGTGCTTTGTTAGAATCCAAGTGGTGCATCCAAACAGTAGCACTGACATGACTGCAGCTTAAAAGAATTCTCACTTTATCTTATAAGAATGATTAAGATAATAAGAACCTTTTAATAATATGGCCATGAAATTCCTTATTGATATGAAATTGAAAACATTTGAATTTGATCTGGAGATACATATGACTTAGCTTGCATACCAAAAAGAAATTTCTGAGTCAAAAGTGGTCCATGACATGCAATACACCCCTTTGGCCCTTACTTGGGCTAGAAGGGCAGTTGGAGAGACTCCATTTGATCACTCAGCTGGTCATGTCAAGCCCTAGTAACTATATGAATGCCCCATCCATATTCTTCAAATTGTTCTTATGGCAAACACCAGAAAAATATTAGAAAATGGTGACTGTGGTATCTAATAATGCACATTATTTTTACCACTTTATTAATACACATGAAGTTAAATTATTTCTTTAAAAAAAACAAAATATATATATATATATATATATATATACATACATAAAACAAAATTTGGCATTAAATAACCCATAAGGGTTGATATACCATTAAACCAAACAACCAAGCAATCAGAATAGTGTGACCACTGACAAGACACTAGTCTAATTTCATCCTCTTTTTTAAGCAGTATATTGTAATGTTTCAAACAGGACCATCCTGAAGAGAACTGGACTCCCTGGCATGCACAAAATACTAGTCCAAGGCAACCTGAGATGGACTGGCTACTTAAACAGACTTGGGGATGAGAGACTACCAAAGCAGATTCTGTACTCTCAACTGAGAGAGGGATCATGTAGAATCGGTTGACCAAAGCTCAGGTACAAAACATCAAGAGAAACCTGAAGGACTTTCACATCCCCATAGGCAGTTGCCAAGGTGCAACCAGAGACTGAATAAATCAGAGGAAAATGATTCGCATGGTATCATCATCATATATAATGGACAGAAAGTAATATTGTAATAAATACCTCCAGTTTGACTGTTTACCTCCAGGTAGTAAATTTCAATCAAAGCAGGATTTCACTTTATTATTGTTATAGGGGATATACCCTATAGACCAATGGAATGTGCTGACTGTTACTATAAGTAACAGGGACAATTATGGCTTGAAGAGTAAGCCAATGCGAGTCACTCATAACTATATGTTGGGCGTATTTCCCACTTCTCTGTACTGTAATTGTCTACTCTTTGTTAATACATTTTCCTACATTTGTTACGTCGTTTTGTTCTTATTTTGACCCCTTAAAACCCCACAACAATTATGTATATCAGTTTAATCTATTTTTTGTAAAAGTTATGACAGAGAAACAAGGAAACTTCACAAACTCAACAAAAGCATCTGGAGCTGCCAAATTGTGCCTCGTGTTACCAAAATATTGCAAAACGTTTGACTCACCCTGGTATATACAATGTTGCACTGTACCTAGACAAATCCAACTTATACTTATTTAAATATTCTGGAGAAGCTCTGCAGGTGACCAGTTTCACACAAGGGACCAGTAATATCAGTTAACAATCTGTCAAGTTAGTACAATCAACCCAAATAATAGATGAGCTGGAAAACTGCACCGGCCAGTTTCATATCACCTGGATAAAATGTAGAGAGATAGGTGGTTTGGACAGCGCATTCATCATTTATGTTAGAAACTCAAATCATTTCACTTGGCAACTCTCCAGCCATCATCAAAAGACAAGTGTAAAGTCTGAATAATTAAATTTCCCATAATGTTTTGTAATTTTCTACAGCGATAATGGAGGAAAAAAAGTTGTCATTTGTTGGTTCTGATCAAGTAAGAAATAATGGAAAAGTAGGTTCATATTTCAAATCACTCCAAAGACAGTATCTACTCTCTTTTCTAGAATTGTTGGCGCTGCATCAAAAACATTTTAGACAACAGCTCTGTGTAGCTTATACTCATATGCTCTATACTTCTGACCTTGTGTCCAACGAAGATAAACTTTGTAAATAATAACAGCCAAATCTACCTGTGCCTGGTTGTAATGCTGCCGTTTGGGACTCTTGGTCACTCTCCACTCTAATCTAGGTTAATTTTCATAAAGGGCTTGGTTTAGTTTATTTAATAACATGTGAAAAATATTAAATGCAGTTTTAGAGAAGAGAGTGGAGAATTTGCCTACCTTTGTTGGCACGTAGGACTTGGACAAAACGAGACAATATCTTAGCAATTAAGAATGTGGTAAAATATACGAAAATTTGCTCTGTGAGAGAGAGCCTCAAGGTTTGTGACGTGCTCAAGTGGTCACCTCAACGGGAAAAGGACAGATTTTTGTCAGGATTCCCTTAACCTGACTGCAAAAATTACTACTCAGTCCAAGACCTACAAACTTTCATTTTTTACTAAGACCTTTTGCTTTCACTGCACAACAGCAGGATTTACTTATTTACAGGCACCAAAGGAAAACAAACACTTCACCTATCAAAAAATGCCTTTACATATATTTAGGGTTTTTTTAAAACCCCAAGAACTATTTCTTCAATTTTTTACCAGTGGAATGCCAGGTCACAGGGTACCTTATTCAGGGTAAGGGGGGAAATGGAAGGGAAAAGACTAAACCAGACTTGATGACCATGCCAAGACAAAAAACTACATATCTGCCTAAAACAGTTATCAAATCCTTATGTGTTATTTCATGCCAAAATTTAATTCATTAGTAAATATGCTATAATAATGACAATACTTTGTAGCTGCATCAAATATATTTTAGACAACAACTGTAATCTTCATACAATGACTGCTATTAACACAGTATCATTGCAACCAACAAGCCATCAGATGATTACTGGTTCAGGGCTGAAGCATCATTACCACTAAACCAGAGCACCCCAGCAGTATCTCATGATGCTACCAGACTTTGTCAGTTTGATGTCACATTGTAGGATTGCCATATACATGTTAATGCAGTTAGAGCTTTATCCTGGATCTTTTTGGTGTATTTCGTCTTGTCTGGTGGAGAAAGTCCAAGTTTAGTAAAAAATGCCAAGGTTGAGTTGGTAATAAATTCTCGGCATCTGACTTTGATAGAAAATACATCCATTATCCATCCATTTCTGATGCATATATATAGTTATATTGTGTATAGCTTATACCCATATGCCCTATACTTCTGACCTTGTGCCCAACGAAGATAAACTTTGTAAATAATAACAACCAAATCTAGCTGTGCCTGGTTGTAATGCTGCCATTTGGGACTCTTGGTCCCTCTCCACTCTACTCCATGTTAATTTTCATAAATGGCTTGGTTTAGTTTATTTAATAGCATATCAACTCCTTATGAGTTATTTCATGCCAAAATTTAATTCATTTGTAAATTTTTTTATAATAATGACAATATTTTCAGTGTTTCATTTCAAAGTTTCTATTGAACTTTAACAAGAATAATCATTTGCTTGCACAGTTATATAGTATCTTTTTTCATTTACTAGCTTAAAACCCGCCCAATTGGGCAAAAATTAAGTTAGTTATTCCCAAATTTTTAAATTATTTAAATTATTTTTCATACAAAACATTACATAAAAATTAGCAAAACATCGCAGTAATTAATACTTTGGAATCCAAAATTTCTGGATTGCAGGTTTGAATTCAGCCCATAATGTTTTTTTTTTAAATTTTTCTAACAAAATCAGCCTGATTCCAAAATGGTATGATATGTTGGGCTACAGTCTCTAAGAGTTGAAAAAAAATCTGACACACTGACATTCACATTTATTATTAGAGATAAAATATATTTTGTTCTTATGGTATATGTATTTACCCAACCCCTCCGCATGAACCGGATGCAACATGTCAATTTTTAAGTGGATTTTAACAGGTTTAAATTCAGAGGTTTCTTTCTCCTAGATTGGTTGCTTACCAATGTTAAAGAACACAATATGCCTAACTATCAACTTATAGCTGGTGTGGGGGAAGAATAATTCATAGCTTTCTCATTTTCTCTGCAAGTAACATGAAACACTTGGTAAAGGCTAATGTAGTATGTAGGGATTAATAAAAAATAAGATTAAAGCAAATAAAAATAAATAAACAAAATTAAATTAAATAAAAAAAAGATTACAAAAGGCACAAGAATTAACAATCTCCAAAAGGCCTCAGACAGAAAAACCATTGGCATGTGCAGAAAAAAACCCAGAATTCCTAGCACCAAAAGGAATCTCTGCCTCTTTTACCCCAAGACTTCGAAGGAGACATCTATTGATTTGCTCAGGAAAATATCTACTTTTCGAGAAATAGCGGGAATCAACGAAACGCAGTCTTACCCCAAAGTTATCCTTATCTTTGTTCCTTTTGCTTCTTTTCCTAAATTCCCTTTCAGCTTACCAGCCTACATGAAGGAAGAACTAGCTATACTGGGGTTTAGACACAAACTACAAGCAAGCTTAAAACCACATAGAACTGACAACCAACGAAACCCCATAAGTACAACTAACAAAAAATAATTCCTGAAAAATATCAATGTTCCCTCTGATTTTTCCACAGCCTCAGCATGACTAAAGATGCTGTGTGCAACTGAATGACTGTACAGAAAATATTTTTTCTTATCAAACAAATGTTCTATTTTGTTGTCCATAACAGAATTACATAAATGTACCTATTCCTTTATCTGTTATGCCTCCTCAGGTATCTCACCTCTTTTTCTATCTTCTCACATCAACCTTTAAAAAAGAAGAAAAAAAGGGAATCTTTGCACGGAAATTATACAATACTGATACAATGATCTATATACAGATCAAATTAGGCTAAGTAATTCATCTAATACTTCCCAAAAATGGCCTCTTAAATTATTCTTAGCTTTTTTTCTGAAATCATCCAGATTCATCTTAAAATTGGTCTAACATATGCTCTAAGTGCATAAAGGGATCAGAGTTCAGGCAGTCAGTATTGTAACGATTGTCTGTCCCTGTTTGGATTATCTCTTTATGTTCCTCTGGCCACTTCCGCACAACTTGCACAAAACACATTGCACAACTAATAGATTACATTGGAATTGCTGTTTTTGATCTTATTAGGAAATTCTTTCCAAAAATATATTACTCTATTAGAAAAATAAATCAATTGGTTAACAGTCTTAGTTTTTGAAATTTGCCTTGACTATAAGTTTCCAGTTCAAAGAGAAATAGTGTCTATCATAATTAGTAATTCAATCTATTATTTCGAAAGTTTCAATTAGATCACTTCTCATTCTTCTTTCAAGTAGTTAATCCTAATGTCTATAATCTCTACCTGTAACTGTAATCTTTTACTCTTTTTATTATTTTTGTCACTCTTCTTTGTATGCATTCCAATATCACTATTACACACTAATTGCCATATCTAGACACTAGAGCTCAAACCAATATTCCATATGAGGTCTTATTAGGGTTTTGTATATTTTTAAAACAACCAATTCTTCCATTTATTATCAATATATTAGACAAAATAAAACTTGGATCGTTGGGCCCATTTCTTAAGACGATGACAGCTACACCACAAGTATAAAATAAAATGCAATCAGATTAATTCAGGATTTGAACTTGGTATGTGTTGAAGTGAGTTAGCATACTGTTGGTTTGAACAACAACAACTAAGCACAACTGAACTGGTGCCCAAATCAGCTGGTATTTATGGCACTCAGGAATATTCAATGCATGCATTGGGTGATTCCATTCCTTGAATCCTGATTGGCTGCTTGGTTTCAGTGGTGTTATGGTGCCAGATAAATAATCTACCATTCTGCACTAGGATTGCGACAATGCAAGATCCGTATTGAGTGACAGCTTGCTTGTTGCTTTGTCTGCCAATTTAACAGTAAATGAAATATTGCTTCTACAGTTTGTTGGGTCAAACTATAACTAGACAATAACTACTACACCACAAATATGATATGAAATGCAAACAGACTAGTCCAGGATTTGAACCCGAGATGGAAAATGAATGTAAACTATCTACCAAAGAAGTTGAATTCTGCTTGCTAATTTCAATGGCTATGCTGTTGATTGTGGGGTTACAAACATTTCCCACCAACATTAAATGTTTAAAAAAAATGTAAAAGTCTCGATGCAAAAACTTCAGTGAATGATTTGAATTTTATTTTAAAATCACAGCTGAATAAATCAAGAAGTAACAGATGTTGAAGATCAGAAAATGTTTGTTTGTTTTTTTTTTTTAAACTTTGAGAAAAAAAAATCTGAAATTATGAATCAATCGAAATTCTTCTAAGAAAAAGATGAAAAACTTTTTTGAATCAGGTCAGTAGAAGTTATTTTCTTTTGATAAGCAGGAAGCAAAACTCAAAGAATCTCTTCAGTTCCTCATGTAAGATGATGCACAAGAAAAGAATAAAAGAAGAAGGGTACGACAGAGAATGCTGAAAAATCACTAATTGCCCAAAAGCAAAAGGAAACGGGAATGATTGAAGATCATATTTGGTAAAATATGCAAAGTGAAATTCAACACAATTCAAAGGAAATTTCAAAGAAATCTACAGGCTAAATTCTTCATTCAAATCTGCCTTAGAAATTGCATGAAATTAATGATACAACATGGGTGATACAAGTTATAAGAAATATTATCTTAAACAGTTACCTCCCTTTGACCATTGCCAAAACACTGAGGCTGTGGGTCCCTTGGCCAGCACCTGATGAGAAGCCTCATGCAATTGGCTAGGGGCCTTTGAGAGCGACCAATCAGAGCCTATATTACTAGGCCTAGTTTAGCCGCCAATTTTCGAGGGTTGATACCATGAATCTCCTTCTTTCCCCAGCAATAGAGGTCGAGGGACGATGTGCTTTTGAAGCCTGCCAGCCATAGACGTCGAGAACAACATGCTTGAAACCTACCCAGGGAAGGAGCCGTAGACGTCGTAAAAGTCAAACTTCTAATTACAAGAGACAGATAATTTTCACAAAAGCATTATTTTGCAAACCATTACACACTCATTATTCTATTGTAACACACTGTAAACCTTGCATACACTTTGTATCTCAACTCACATATTGTATATTGTATGTTACATGTTCTTGTTGGTTGATAAACACATCGTTTTGTTGTAAAGCCTTGAGTTGTGTTCATTACCTCTTGTCTTTATCTTGTCTTCATAATTGCCAACAAAGTTACCAAAAATCAACAGTGAAAATCAAAAGAAATTAACCTGCTCAATCTCAAGTATATACATATATATGTGTGTGTGTGTGTGTGTGTGTGTGGTTTGACTGATGGTGTAAACCCCTCCAACTTTTTCAAACAGTGTTGTATGTCTATATCTGGCACTGCCTTAGCTTAACTCCCATGACTATTGCCTCTCTATAGCAGTTTCTAATTGTATAATGCATTCCTGGCTTCAAGTACACACACATGCACGCCCACACCATAAGATTTTTACTACACTTATTTAGCATCCAATGTTTGCATCATAATCAAACTCATTTGTAAAAATCTACGATTACTCATTCGTAAATAAATTTTGAGAGGCAAATGTGATTTGACCCAGATCATCGTTTCTTAGCTCATTTTGCCAAAAGGAAGAGAAAATATAAACATATTTCATTCAAAAATATTGAGAAAAGCTTCATAGTTATTTTTGTTTTTAAATTGGTACTGACAAGTCAAGAAATTCTATTTCTCTATGCACCAAGAAATGAATACTTTATTACAAATACAATTCAATAAATAAGGTGAATTTTGCAATATAATGATTCACTTGCTTGGACATGTCAGGAAAATGGAAAATGGCCGTATCCCAAAAGATCTTTTGTACAGCAAATTAGTAAAAGGCTCCAAATCGTTTGGTAGATTCTTCATTCTTTAAAACACATTTTTCCCATCAAAAGAAAAAAGATTTTGTATTTAATTGACATAGAAATCTTTAGACTGAGATTTTAGCCATTTGTTCTCAGTGGCTTTCACTTCATCATCTCTTGAAAACATTGTTCCATCTGGAAATAATTTGAGGGAGCCAAACATGTGAAAATCAGAGGAGGCCAGATTTAAATTATAAGGATGATGTGACAGCTTTTCCCAACTTAATTGACAGATGGGTTTCACTGTTCTTGCTGTGTATGCGGTCTTGAAACTCAATGACAATTGACTTTCAAAAAGGAAAGGTCATCAAATGCAATTTGTGTGCTGTATCCACAGAAATTCACAGATGTTAAGAAATTTCCTCTTTTCTGTCAACCAAAATTAGCACATTAAACTGAATCCATTATTTCAGGTGTGCTTGATATTCTGGATCTGCACTGGACTGTCTTCATTTTGAGCTTCTTTAAACAAATTATTCCATTTGTTAATAATAAAGCTGTGTTTATTCTCTCAATGTTTCATCTTGATTAAGGGAAAGTGTTTTTCTTCTTGAAGCCCCCAAAACATCTGAACATATATAAGGCAAGTGGAAATAGAGGATACCCAATTAGAATTCAAATATAAGACCAAAATCAAATGTCTTAAAAAATGTTGACAATGATTGTTTATCAGTATGTAACAACTAAAAAGCAACTGTCATTAATTAAAGAAAAAGAAAAATTTAAACAAAATCTGAAACTTTATGAAAATATTTTTTCTTCTTGAAAGGTTGAAATCTTTTCTTCTAGATTAATTGAAGTTTTTCTTTTTTTTAAGTTGAAGATTTCTGGGTTTTACTCAACAAATTTAAGTGAATGAACTAAAAATTCAAATGAAGAGAGGTCAATCTCTAGACATGGCTGATGACAAAAAAAAATTGTCAAGTCATAGTCTGGTTAGTCTTCCATGGTCCATCCTTTGAATGTGACCTAGCCATCTTTGATTTTCTTGTATGAAGATATCCTTCATAGATGGGAAGAGTCTGCTTGTTTTATGATTTCTCCATACACATCACACATTCTTCTGTAAATTTCACATGGATGGCAACAAAAAATTGATAACAAACCTGGAGCACTGTTTGATTTGCTGCCATTTTGAATAGCCTCAAAATTAGTATTTACTATTTGCTATAGACTATTTTCAAATAATGCAGAGTTTACCTTTATGGAAAAAAATTCTTTTGCTTTTTTCCAAAAAAAGAACAATATTTATTGAATGACCTACACCTGTATAAGTTGTTCAGTTGTGTACAAACCTTCATTTATATTTTGAATTTTGTAAAAATTAAATCTTCGGAACTTCAGTCTCAATACTTTTTTTTATCACAGGTTGTGTTTGTTTTATTTTACAGCATATCAACCTCAGTGGGTCATTTAATGCTGACAAAGTTTTGAAATAAATTCATTCTTAAGCGAATATTCAATTTTTTATAAACACATTTTTCTATTTAACCCATAGATGCGACCCTAACAGGTACTACCACTCTGGGTCAGAGTGGATCAGGGAGCAATGATAATAAAGGGGTGCTCCAAATTCCCCAAACCTCCAAAACTGGAACCTCAACATCAGATAGAGTTTAAAATCATTACCAGGACATGAAGACCCTCACCCACAGCCTCCTAGCACCCATATGAACACAGATTGGATATAACAATATTACTAAAATCCAAAGTAAACAGCAGCTCCTTTGATAACAGGAAAATGTCAATTTTGTAGTGTGATGCTTTTTCTGAAAATGCTTTTTGGGAAACTATTTGATTTGATGCCATTTTGAATAGCCCCAAAACAAATATTTTTGTGAGATTAAAATATTTTTTTTATTTTTTTACTATAAACCAATTCCAAACCATACTGTGCTTATGTATATATAGAAAAAAATTATTTTACTTTTTTCCCCAAAAATTAACTTTATCTATAGGATGATATATGAGTATATAAGTTTTTCAGTTTTTTGCACATATCTTCATTTAGATTTTAAATCTAAAAAATTCAAATCTTTAGTTTCAATACCACGGTTTTTGACCACAGGTTGTATACATTACTAAAAACATTATAAAAATGTACATTACTAAAATCTAAAGTAAATAGCGTCTTCTTTGATGACAGGAAAACGTCAATTTCTACTGTGACACTTTCTCTGACAATGCTTTTTAGAGAACCATCAGAAAGTTTGTTTTGTTAAACAAAGCCAAAAATAATGAGAAACAAGAAACAATCTGTCATTTTATTTCCTCTAGAAAGTATTGATAGGTGTTATATTTTTATTCAGACATATCCTCAGATGACCCGTTACCGTCCCACAAGACCTATTCTTCCAGCAACACATTTATCACAAGGTTTTATTTATTTATTTACAATGTCATATGACAATTCTTAAATCATTGAGACCAAATAAAGTAAAGAAACTTTTATTCAGGTTTTTTTTATTTTTTGTTTCCCACAAATGCTGATGCTGCAGGCAAGTGATGAAGGAAAGAAAATTCATTGCTGCGACTGGTTCCTTTAAGCCACAAAATATGATTTCTGATTTGACGATGATAACAGTAAATAATTCAATAAAGTCTCGAGTTATTTAGAACTGTCAGTGCCTTGAGAAATAGATAAAATTTCAAAACATTATGTTTTCTTTCTTCGATTTGATAAAATGAAGACAGGCTGGGAATGTTAGTTCCAAGGTTTAACTGATTGACCTAGAATTAATCTATTAAAAAAAAACCCAGAATGAACTCATTTTTTATTTAACCTAATAATTTTTATAAAAGGTATAGGTAGCCTTAGTTAAAAGTTAAGAAAATAAAGTCAGGCGTTTTGGGTCTTTTAAACATTATACCCTATAAGAATTAAATGTGTAGTTTTTATTATACATTAGAAGACTCAGAGTAACCATCCAGCGTAGGTAAATATATCATGTATAAATCCAAACAACATACCAACAATAAAGACTTTATTGTCTGAGCACATGAACATGACATACACATTATCTTAAATTTTATGACATGCAAATGATATGTAGTCATTTGCAAGCACAAAAGAGTTCATAAAGAATATGAGAGTCTCTTACTGATAGTTGGGGAGCAAAGCCCCACCATTTAATGTACAGAGACACCACACATCTATTCCATATTTTGTGGATGCTAGACCAAGAGAAAAAGAGAGAGAAATTCCTGGGCTGCTGTTTAAATACCCAGCTAGTAGTTTGTTTGTTTTACGGCATATCAACCTCAGTGGGTCATTTAATGCCGACAAAGTTTTGAAATAAATCAATTCTTAATGGATAATACAATTTTTTTATGAATACATTTTTCTATTTAACCATAGATGGGACCTTAACAGGTACTACCACTCTGGGTCAGGTGGACCAGGGAGCAATGGTGATGAATGGATGCTCCACATTCCCCAAACCTCCAAAACTGGAACCTCACCATCAGATAGAGTTTAACGTCATTCCCAGGACATGTAGACCCGCAGCCACTGCCTTTTAGCACCCATATGATAAAAAGGGGTTAGGGCTTGCCATAAGGGCAATAGGGCCAGCTAGTAGTGTCACCTATTGGCAAAACCTTTGTGGCAAGAGAAGATAATCCTTTTGGACATATATCCATCCCAGTAGGAGTAGACAATCGCTACACCCCCGTATTAAAGTGACCTGAGTGAGATTGATCATGTTTCAGCTTGTATCCAGCATTGGTGTTAATCAGCACTTTCTGTGTCACAACGAGTTAATAGTAAATGGCTTTGGGTTTCATCCTTTATATATGTGGCCAGAATGTTATTTGACCAATGTGTAATTGTTTCCGGTCTTCTAAGATGGTAACTTTCCCTATAAATATGTTTGACCAATTTTGAAAATGTGAATTCTTTACTCTACTAACAGACCCATATATATATATATATATATATATATATATATTTATATAAGCTTATATACACAGAACTGATGCTTCTTGTCTATAAGTAGGTACTAAAAAGTTCTCAGTCTAACCAAGAAATATAAATACAAACACAAACATACGTATATGTGTGTATATGTGTGCATGTGCACTTACACAAACACACTCATATATAAGCAAGCACACAAGCAAATACACACACATAAATGAATACAGACTATATATATATATATAAAAAAAATGTTGTTCTGGTTCCAACGGGAGAAAATTCAATATTTTATAAAAAAAAGGAAGGTCCGCAAAATGTATTTTGTTCTCAGAAAATTTTTAAAATACATATGCAACACGTGTTTCAGATCTTCTGGTATCTTCTTCAGGCTTTGATTGATAATATGAAAATGTGTGTATGTGTGCAAGTATATATATATATATATATATATATATATATATACTTGCACACATACACACATCATTTCATTAAATGAAAAAATATGATCAGACATTATATTGAGGCATGAAACAGATTCTTCTGATTTGCAACACATTTAATATGTCATTTCTCATTTTGTTTTTGTCATAATTTGAGTATCAGAGTTAACAGAAATAACAGGAAGAAACACAAGATAGGAAAAAAGGTTTACTAAGCAAAGATACAAGGTTAACAGAGCAATTAGCAATTGTTAGTTTGAATTGACAAGTCCCAAGATATCTCATTGTTTCTCTCCCAAAGTTTTGTTAGACATTATTTATAGGAAACACAGTTGATTCTCATTATCTGGATACTATATGACAGTTTTTAACCATTTAAAAATATTCAATAATAAAAATAAAGAAAAGATTGTTTCTATTGTCATTCTACTGTTGGTTTGAATAACAGCAGCTAACCAAGTACAACTGAAGCAGTGTCCAAGACAGTTGGTATATATAGAAATCAAGAATGATCCATTCATGAATTTGGGTGATTCCATTCCTTCAGTTCTGATTGGCTGCCTGATTTGAATGATATTGTGGAGTTTTATAAATACCCTGTCAGTCTGCAGTAGACTTTGCAACTATTCGGGTTTGTATTGGGTTACAACTGTTTGTTGCCATGTCTTCCCAATTTGATGGTAATTGGAACTTTGATTATTCTTCAATTTCTTGGTTGGGCTGGGAACTATTCAGCATTTTCTAATATACAAAAAGGATACAAGCTTCTTAAAATTTGACTCATTTGTAATGACAGGAAAAAAAAAAAAAGCACCTATTTCTTTTTTTTTTTTACTATTTCTTTTTCTTTTTTTTTTTTTTTTTTTTTTTTTTTTTAACTCAGCATGGATGTTTTTATTCCGGAAATTTCACTCCAGGAAAATGAGAAATTGGTTTTGGCTGGTTAAAAAGGAAAGAAAGAAAAAAAACAAAAAAAAAAAAATTAAAGATCTTATCTACATTGCATGCAAAGTCTTTAAAAAGAGTTTCTCTGTTATTTCCTTTTTCTTTTTTTGGTCGATCCTGTGGTTATTGTCAATCATCAGCAATACAATTATGTTAGAGGGTAACATCTGATTGCCTCTTGGAAATGATGATTATTTGGTCGTGTTTTAGATTAACTTTCACTGCACTTTTCAGTGTTCACAAGGGAGAAGAAAAAGAAAAGAAAAGAAAAAACCACATTAACAAATACAATATATTATTCTGCACTTTATATCAATCCTATCTCTTCGATAATTCATGATGTTTACTTAGATTTTTAAACAGTACTTTTAACATTTAGACTCCTGAAACCTTCCACAACCCTTGACTTCTAACACTTGGTTAAAAATAGGCTTGTAAAAAAAGTACTTGAATATATAAAAGTAGCAAATAAAGTAAGTAGTCAGGGTGGCTTAAAGCCGATATCAGCCAATCGGCGAGAGAGTCTATCCCCTTTTCACTAGCGCTAGACAAACAAGATTGTTTTTGCATCTGAGGTGGAGCGCCACACCTACGATCAGCTCGTTACTTTACTGCACAGATCTCTGTGCTACTCATACGCTGATTTGGCGAGGGCCTGTATCGAACTAGGAACCTTGTGGTTTCTAGCCAAATGCTCTAACAACTGAGCTAACCTGAAAATATAAAACATTGTAATTGTAAGGAAGCATGGTAGTGTACTCAGAGTTGCAGGAAATGGACTTGTCGACTCGAGTTCAATTCCTGGACAAAGCCACAGTTCACATAGCACTAATACCCTTGGAAAAGGTATGAATCCAACTATTCTTTCTCCAGCTATGGGTAAATAGTAGGGCAGATTGGGCTCTTTAACCATAGTTAGGCAACCAGTCTAGGAGAAGAAAAACTCTGAATTCAAACCTGGTCACTACTAGAATAGGCTCAGGCCTACTTGGTGATCTATCTCAATTTAAAAAAAAAAAAAAAAAAATTAATCTGTTATCTAACTGCTTTACACACTGTTAAATAATAAGTTTGGACATTCTATAAACAATTTGAAATATATATATAAAAAAAAAAATTATACGAAATGGGCTAAAAAGTTAATATCTGCATATTGAATGGCGTATCAACCTTCATGGGTTATTCACTGTGAAAGCAATACTTGCAGAAGAACAGTATAGACACTTTGTATTATTAAGATTTTTTGGACTGTTGTCCTCGTTTTTATTGTTATATACATAACGTTTTGGCTGATGTCCCTCTGGCTTCTTCAGCTTTTCATGTTGAACAGAATTTAAATGCTTTTGCATTCAAAAACCGAATAACTGTGCGAACTTCACACTTGGCGGTAGCATCAATTAATAGCTCCATTAGAAATGACTGCCAAGTAAGGCTCTTAAGTAAACGTCAAAAGCTGTAATAATTAAACTATCATACTGTGGTATATACACAGGTCCTGCTGGTAAATACGAATGCTGCTACTCCAACTCCCCAGAAAAGTTATGAGCATCAACCAAAAATGGTAATCAAAAATTCAAACCTGTTAAACTCCACTCACAAAATTGACCTTGTGTCACACACTACTCATGTGGAGGGATTTGTAAATATATATTTATAAACCCTTTACACAAATGCAAACTTTACTCGAAATAAAACTGGCTTGAAATCAGAGTTTTCCTTCGGCTAAACTGCTTACCCAGGCCATTCTGCTATTTACTCATAATTGGGGTGGATGTAGAATAATCATACTAAGTTCCAATTACCGTCGAATTGGTAAGACAAGGCAACAAGTAGCTGTAACTCAATATGGATCTAACCTTGTTGCAATCCTACTGCAGAATGCCAGAGTATTTATGAAGCCTCATAACATCATAGAAATCAAGCAGCCAATCAGAACTCAAGAAATGAAATCACCCAAATACATGAATGGACTATTGTTGAGTTCCATAAGTACCAGCTGTTTTGGGCACTAGTTCAGTGGTGCTTAGCCAGTTGCTGTTGTCCAAACCAACAGTATACTGACTGACTTCAATAGTTGGGAGAACAGATAGATTCATGCCTTTTCCACAGTTGGTTGAATTTTACGGCATGTCAACCCTTGTTGGGTTATTTCATGCTGAAGATGTTTGTTTGTTTTTTCATTCTTGATGGTACTCAAATTTGATTTTTCAAACTCAATATTTTTTGAACACATTTTTTTTATTTAACCCATAGATAGAACCCAAATAAGGTATTACCACTCCAGGTCAGAGTGGGCCTGGGATTAATGGTACTGAAGATGTAGTCTACACTCCCCAGTGCTCCAGGATTGAAACTTTACCTTTTCCAAGGGCATTAGTACTATTGGTAACTACTAATTCTGCTACTCCAACTCCCCAGTAAAGGTATGAGCATCAACCAAACATGGTAATCAAAAACAATGATATCACCATCCGCAGGGACATGTCTATTTACCGTGACAGGAGATCAGAGCCAATAAACCCAACATATTTATCAAAGACAAGAACGGAAAAAAAAAACAAGATGTCTGATAATCAGCCAAGCCATGCAATCTTGTGAGAAGACTACTAAGAAAATATCTAAATACAAAGAACCGGACAATGAAATCAACAGGATGTGGGGGTTGAAGACTTAGGTAATACAAGTGATCTGGGGAACACTAGAACTCATAAAGAAAGGAAAAATGTTTACTAACCATATCCAAAGCAATGTTAGTATACACACTGCCCAGAATATTGCACTACTCAAGACATTCCACATATTAATAAAAGTGCTTACCCTAAAGTGACAACTCTCCTATAAGACCAGAGATTGAACCTGGTTCAACAGGATGGGAAAAAAATAATAATAAAGAGTTCTGGAGACCTCAGGAGACTTGCTGTCACTCACCCTCCAGTGAACCACCGACTACAGCAGGTGTAAAAACTCATTAATAATAATAATAATAATAATAATAATAATAATAACTTGCCAGAGAATTGAAAAAACTGTGGAATATGAGTGTCAACTTGATGCCAATTGTAGTTGGTGCACTTGGAATGGTCTCAAAAATCTTGGAAAAAAACTGGAAGATCTAGAAATCAGAGAAATAATTGAGACCATCCGGATTACTGCATTACTGCAATTGGTTAGAATAAGTAGAAGAGTCCTGGAGATCTGAAAAGACTTGTTGTCACTCAGACTCCAGTGAAATACCATCAGCTAATGCTGGTGTGAATAACTCACATAATAATAATAAGAAGAAGAAGAAGAAGAGAGGAAAGAAGGGTAAGAAGAAGAAGAAGAAGAAGAAGAAGAGAGGAAAGAAGGGTAAGAAGAAGAAGAAGAGAGGTAGGAGAAGAAGAAGGAGAAAAAGAAGAGAAGAAGAAGAAGAAGAAGAAGAAGAAAAAGAAAGAAGAAGAAGAAGAAGAAGAAAAAGAAGAAGAAGAAGAGAAAAAAGAAGAAAGAAGAAGAAGAAGAAAAAGAAGAAGAAGAAGAAGAAGAGAAAAAGAAGAAGAAGAGAAGAAGAAGAAAAGAAGAAGAAGAAGAGAAGAAGAAAAGAAAAAGAAGAAGAAGAAGAAGAGAAAAGGAGAAGGAGAAAAAGAAGAAGGAGATGGAGAAGAAAATGATAATAAGAAACCAGAATTTTGCTCTTGAGAATGAATAAAATTCTCTGAGACTTTGAGATACAGACATATCAACTTATCCCAGCCAGAAGACCGGACCTAGTATTGATTGATAAGAAAAAAAGAATCTGTCAACTGGTAGATTTATCTGTCCCAGCAGATCATAGGGTGAAGAGAAAAAGAAAATGGGAAGATAGACAAATACTTGGACCTTGCTAAAGAATTGAAAAAACTGTGGAATATGAGGGTGAAAGTGGTACCAATTGTAGTTGGTGCCATTGGAACAGTCCCCAACTGTTCAGAAAGCAGACTCGAAGAATTGGAAATCAAGGGGGAGAATCAAGACTATCCAGACAACAGCATTGTTAAAATCAGCTAGAATACTCAGAAGAGTCCTGAAGACTTGAGGAGACTTGTTGTCACTCATACTCCAGTGAAAGACCATCAGCAACAACCAAGAAATTATATAGACAATATGTGTCAAGAAAAAAAGATGGAAGAGGTCTCAACAACATTAAGGATTGCATAGATGTAAACATACAACCACTTAAAAAATACACTAAAACAACCAAAGAAAGACTAATTACAGCAGCCAATAACAGCAATTGCAATATATGGACAAGCAGAAAAGAAAGAAGAAAAAAACATAGAAAACAGAAATGGGAAGAAAAACAATTATATGGATACTTCAAATGACAAATTGTCCAGAGTGCATTTGAGAAGACCGGGACACTGTTAAAAAAAGAGAAACCTCAAGAGAGAGACTGAACCTCTCATAATTGCAACATAAGATAATGCCATATGAGGTAAATTATATCAAAGTGAAAATAGATAAGACAACAGCAAGTGTAGGACGTGTGAAGACTGATATGAAATGACCAACCATGTAATAAGTGAATGCAGCACTTTGAGAGTACAAGACTGGGCACAACTAGATCGGAAAGGTGATGCACTGGAAATTGGGAAAGAAACTAAATTTTGACCAAGCTAACAAAAGGTATTTATATAAACTAGAATATATTTTAGAGAATGAAACACACAATATCTGAGGTATTTGAGATACAAACGGATCACCTTATCCCACCTAGAAGACCAGATCTTGTATGAATTAATAAGAAGAGAACTTGTCAACTAGTGGATTTTGCCATATCTGCAGACAAAATAGTGAAAGTGAAAGAAAACAAAAAGAAAATATATTGTTTATTCATTGGACAAATATGAAAAATAGATGAAAATTAATCCGACAGTATGAAATTTAACATTTAGAAAAAACAATTGATGTTTGTTATGTAATTGCTGACAGAAATCTGTTTCGACCAAATCGATAAACTGGTCTTCATCACGAGCAACATAGACGGGAAAAGAAAGATATCTGTTAAAATACTGTCGGATTAATTTCCATCTATTTTTCATATTTTTCCAATGAAAAAACAATATATCTGGAATTTTACACCTTGAAGACTTTCATCTAAAACTTTACGGACTTATCAACACCACAAGTAATTTTGGAACTTTAACATCTTTCTTCAAATACGCTGTGGACTTGTTATATTATTTTAACAGCTGAAATATATCCTAAACAATTTTGATACCCACTTTACACTTTTATATAACTTTACAACAAATTCTTTTGAGTTTTTACTATAAACTATAATGCTTCTGATTTTTAAAAAATTAAAAATAAAATTTATTTTATTTTTAAAACAGAACACGCTTTTTAAAAAAATTTCAGCGGTTGAATATAGCGTTCGTTTTTGTAAACAGTCTTTTAACAGATATCTTTTTTTCCCATCTATGTTGCTCATGATGAAGACCAGTTTATCGATTTGGTCGAAACAGATTTCTGTCGGCAATTATATAACAAACATCAATTGTTTTTTTTCAAAATGTTAAATTTCATACTGTCGGATTAATTTCCATCTATTTTTCATATAATCACGTTAATAAGAAGAATCCTTAGCATTAGTGTTGTGGAGGGAGTATACGTATGATAGATTTTTCCTTCCAAAATGCTTAGTGGTACATTTGTACACAACCAGCTTGAGTTGGCAGTCAATGATTTGTTGCACTGTGTCCATGTCTGACTGCAAGAAACCAGTTAGAATCTGCTTAAGATATTGACCTGGTGTAACATCCTACTCGTGTGGAGGGGTTGGTAAATATATATATAAAACATTTATATTTTGATCATTGAGTCGTTTGGGATGCTCTGGTGGATAAAAGATTGGTTATGGAATTCAGTTTGCTAAAATAAAAACTCTTGTAAACTAGTGGCCAGTAAACTGACCTTATAAATCATTGAGAAAGACCTTCTTACAGAGTGCTCCATTACTAGAGCCTTGTACCTGTCTAAGATAAAATAATTAAATACCTATACTTCTCTTTCTAACCGTCCTGTCAGCGGGGGCAGAAGAATAAACTGACTGCACCTCTGCAGAGGGCAAAATGTCCCTAATGGCCCCACTTGTTCGATGTGGGTGGCAACCCGATGATGCTTCAGGAGAGATTTCTTGGTGGCTGAGCAGTCTCTGACATGCAACACTCCACTTTGGCCGAAGAATCTATATGATCTATGGGTTGAGTTAAAAAAATGTATTTAAAAAAAAATTGAAAACCCATTAGGAATGAATAAAACAAGACTACTTCAGCATGAAATAACACCTCAAGGGTTGATATGCCGTAAAATTCAACCAACCGATTCTCTTTCTAAAACTGTATACACATACAAATCACTTCATGATAGAATCTCAGGATCAAAAGTGGAGACTAATGTTTCTATTCAAAATGGGGATGGATACTTAGGAGACCGAGACCAAAAATAGATAAGGTTGGAGTTGAATAGCAAATTTATATCAAGTAATTCAATCATGTAACATCTTTTTAGTCACTAATTGATGTAATGTGAAGTGAGTTTTATGGTTTGATTTCATAAAAATGAACAATGTAACATCTAACTTACAAAAACTTGAATATCACACTGACAGAAAACACTGACACATATTCTATTTTATCAGTTTACTGGAATTTTTCTCTGAATTTTTCCCATATAAAATCATATAAAAGATGAGTGGGAGTGCATATATATATATATATGGGAGTAAAAAACAAAATCAATCTGACTGTATATTGAGAAAAGTAGACAAACACGGAATATGGTACTGGATGGATGTTTATTATAAGTAAAGTAAAAAAAGTCGTCGGGGGGCGGCCTAAAGTTGGTATCAGCCAATCAGCGAGGGAGTCTATCCCTTTTCACTTGCGCTAGACCAAAGGAGAATATTTTAGCGTCTGAGGTGGAGCACCACACCTGCCATCAGCTCCTTACTTTACCGCACAGATCCCTGTGCTACTCATACACTGAGTTGCGGGGACCGGTATCGAACTAGGAACCTTGAAGTAGTGATGTCAAAATTATAACGTTTCGGTCTATCTGACCTTCTTCAGGAAATGGACTGAGTTCTTGTACAAAGATGCATGGCATTAAATAACCCATGATGGTTGTTATGGTTTTGACATTAGATCAATTTATTTCCATGAAATAAAATTTTATTTCTGATGAAACTACTGTTATAAGTAAGCCTGACAATTTAGTTTTCTTTATAATCTACTTTCTCTATCATATATGTGTGTGTGTGTGTGTGGTGGAAAAAAGTAGACAAACATAGAATATGGTTCTGGATGGATGTTTATTATAGGTAGTGATGTCGATATTATAAGATTTTAGTCTATTAGACCTTCTTCAGGAGATGGAACAAGTTCTTGCATTTAAGGATTCTGTTCTCATTTACAGTAGTCATCAGCAGCTCACTACACCCGTCTCCGACATTTTGTTTTCATGGCAATAAAGTGATCTAATGTCAAAGCCATAACAACCATCATGGGTTATTTAATACCATGCATCTTTGTAGAATTATAGTGATACTATTCAACCCATAGCTGGAGGGAGGGCAAGGTTCATACCTTTGCCAAGTATATCAGTCTGAAAGTGAATGTAATAGCAAAATTTCTAAAATACTTCAAGTTACTATATTAGCAGAATTTTCATTCATGAAGTTAAAACACACTGCATGATATATATATATATATATGCTGCTTCGAGTCTATACTCTGCTGATGAGGCATAATAGGCCGAAATGTACATTCAGAAAATTACTTTTTCTCGATTTGTTTACGCTTCACATTTAAACAGATATATCCACCTAATTCATTAATTATCAACTAATTAATTTTCAAATTGGGTATGACTTCAATTAAGCACATATTCTCCCAAAAATTGTCGGCATAGCCATATCAAACTAACTGTTTGCATACTTTCATATATATATATATATATATATATATATATATATATACTAGCAAAAGTAACTGGTCCATGACCGGACTATAAAAAAATTAGGAACACCAGAGAGGGAGAGAGAAAGAGAAAATGGTAGTAAGAGAGAGAATATGATTTATCAAATTTTTTTTAAAAAGAGAGGATAATGATTAATCAAATTTTAAAAAATCGCTGATAATTCGTATAATGTTTTAGGAAATTAATTAGTAAAAATCAATAACCAAATTTGACGTGTTTATTAGTTAGAAGAATATCAAGGTGTATGCAAGATTTCAAATCTGAGTGACCTCTCGTTTTGGAGTTATACGTCGACACATACATAAGATGAATAACTTGCTTTTTCCTATTTTATATTTACCTACTGACCTAAGATACATAATACAGATTTTTGGCACTGCTGAGCAATAACTTGTCCAATTCTGTATATCGTATTTACTGTAATGATAATTCTGGAACCCCTTAAACATACTGATGTTTAGTGCAGATTTGACATTCTGCTGATCTGAAATAATAATACACAAATTGTCTGAAAAGTTCATAGGCTGACCAAGATACTTTCATGGAATGTGTTTTATTCTTTAGCATAATGTCTCTTGTTAGCCACATATCAGTGTTGCAATACTTGGATCTTATTGGGCAAAAAAGTTATCAACATCAAATGAACTTTTCAGACCACCCTCATTTATAATATAATATGATATAATGGAGAATGAACATGCAAAGTATTAGCATATGAAGGTGTTCAATGCTAAAATAGCAGAGCAGGTTTAAAATCAGAGATGACATATTATGGAGTTAATATTCCGTAACTGCAGTTTCATGCATATTTTCAATGTTCAGACGGTCAAAAATGTTCATTTTTTTTTTTTAATTTCGAAAAAACGTTTTTTAAAATTTTTTACATTTTTGACTGTCTGAAGATTGCATAATATGCATGAAACTGCAGTTACGGAATATTTGCTCCATAATATTTAATCTCTGATTTTATATATATATATATATATAATATATATATATATATGTGTGTGTGTGTGTGTGTGTGTGTGTATAAGAGAAAATTTAGAAACAAACATGGGATGTTATGATGGCTGGAAATTTATAGTCGATACTCGAGTATTTTGGTTTACAATGGAAACCTTCATCAGGACTGTGAAAATGAGAAGAAATGTCTCCACATACTGTCGGATTAATTTCCTCATCTTACTTCCATATATATATATATATATATATATATATATGTGTGTGTGTGTTTTATATGTAGACTATTTTAACACAATTCAAAACAATATGGTATTATACAGCTTAGGTAATTTTTTGACACACCTTATATTCTGAAAAAATGAATGAATGAAACATTATTTTTTTCAGAATACAAGGTGTGTCAAAAAGTACAAAAAATCTTGATACTTTTTTTTACACCCCTTGTATGTATATATATATATATATATATATATATATATATATATATATATATATATATATATATGTGTGTGTGTGTGTGTGTGTATGTGTTATATATAGACTATTTTAACACAGTCAAAACAATATGGTATTAACATTCATCCCAAAACTAAACAAACTTTTCATTTGAAAAGTTAGATATCATTTTTTCTGACACTAACAGTTACAAAGAATTAGAAGAGGAATAGAAAAGCTTAGTTTGCATAAAAACAATTTGACTTATGTTTTAAAAATATTTCAATATGTTGAAAGTCAGCAAATTTGTTTATAACGTGTGTTACGTAAAATGTGTGAACTTTTTCACTGTTCACAGATGACAAAATAGAATTGTATTCCTGATCAAGATTAGACATTTCTTCCTGTGTGAGTCAGAATCAGACTAACAGGAAGTTTCAGATAAAAAGTCAATATCAACAAAGTATTTATGAAGATAAAAAAAAAAAAAAAAAAAAAAAAAACGAGGTAAGAAAAGAAAAAAATAATTTTTCTTCATAGAAACCGCTGAAAATAGAATCATTTTTCTTTATAGTTTTCAAAGAACAAAGGAGTCGCTGAAACAAACAAATTGGTAAAAGGCTACAAAGAAGGAGCATTTTTGTGAAAGAATGATCTCTCTACAATAATTAAAGCTTGCAGATGTTAGTGTATAAACTTAACTACTTTAAACCACTCACGGTGGCTCTCCCACCACACCTGAGCGAAGTACAAAAACTGATGGTTAGTTTCTTATAATTGGGCAGAACAAATTGTTAAAAAGTGACAAAGAAGGAGCATTTTTGTGAGAAATGATCGCTCTACAATAATTAAGAGGGGCAAATGTTAGTGTATAGACTTAACTGTTTGCCTACTTTAAACCACTCATGGCAGCTCTCCCTCCACACCTGAGCAAAGTACAAAAACTGATGGTTTGTTCCTTATAATTGAGCAGAACCAACAAATTAGTAAAAGGCGACAAAGAAGGAGCATTTTTGTGAGAGAAAGATCTCTCTCCAATAATTAAAAGTGGCAGATGTTCATGTATAAACTTAACTACTTTAAACCACTCACGGTAGCTCTCTCACCACACCCGAGCAAAGTACAAAAACTGATGGTTAGTTCCTTATAATTGAGCAGAACAAACAAATCAATAAAAGGCAACAAAGAAGGAGAATTTTTTGAGAGAATAATTGCTCTACAACAATTAAAACTGGCAGATGTTAGTGAATAAACTTAACTGTTTGCCTACTTTAAACCACTGACGGAGGCTCTCCCACCACACCTGAGCAAAGTACAAAAACTGATGGTTAGTTCCTTATAATTGAGCTGAAGGACTCAGTTTATGATAATCATAGGACTTTACTTGAAAAAATTGATTGTTGAGAGGAATAGATAGGAAATTTTGAAATATTCCAACATACAGGTAAAAAAATACCAGAAAATAAGGTAGAGCCATTGGGGAAATTTTGTAATCATTGAGTTAAAATATAGTAACACTTTTAAATTATCTAATAATCATGGGGAGGGTTAAAATGTTGATCCTACACAATTTCTACGTCTTGTCAGCTGGGACTGTTAAAAACACAGTCACATGTGTCCCTTGTTTACACTGAAAAAAACACTACAAGACTTTATTTGAATAAAATGAAGTCGGAGGTGAATAGATAGTGAACTTTCAAATATTCCATCATACAGGTAAAAAATACCAAGATGGCATCTCTTGCAAAGAGATAAGACGCTGTAAGGGCAGTCTCCCTTTTCTGAGGGTTTTGGTAAATCTCCATTGTCTGGAGACCCTATTTTGGTCACGTGACACAGGAATCCAAGGAGGGAACCCTCTTCTTCTGATGCCACTGAACAAGCCTGGACGTGCTTGTCACCTCTCTCCAGCAGACACCTATGGTGCATGCCAGACGCCACAGACACGACACTGCTCACAGTAAGTGGTTTCCACCTATTTTGTACATGAACATTACTGTGTATGTTGGGACTCTTGTGACATTTTATAGTCTGGGGAACTTCGTTCCTCTATACATGTTATATTAAAGCCTTATAAACGTAACTAACGTGTTTGTCGTTTTTACTAACCGAAGTGTTCAACATTGGGTATTTATCCTTTAGGTAACCCAATGTTTTATAAGAACCAGAGTTAATACTCGGTGAATCTCTTATAACGCCATTCCCACCAAAACTGAATATCCTGGTTATGTATTTACCCAACCCCTCCACAGCAGGTAGGATGTGACACTAGGTCAATTTATCAAAGCTTAGTCAAGCTAAATTGAATTCAACATTATTCTTCTCCTAAACTAGTCTTCCCTACTATTTACCCATAGCTAGGGGGAGAGAACAGACAAATTCATGCCTTTCCAAAGGTTATTAATAGGAAGTGAAATACAACCAGCCTCCTCGAGGATTTGAACTCAGGTCCTCAATTCCATTTCATATGATGATAACCATAACGCTAAGCACACCTTGATATGAGAATACACTATGAATAGTGGTAAAGCTTAATTTCTAAAGCTTTGTGGAGTGTGGGCTCAACTCTTCATTGCCATTACTCCAGGCCCACTCTAATGGGGAGTTAGGGTCCCATGAGTGGGTAAAACAGAAACACATCCCACATGAAAATAAATCTGCAAGGGATCTACTAAATTTTATAATTTTTCCAGATATAATTATGAGGGCCTGTCAAAAAGTAATGCCATAAAATTCTGTTGACTGTTCTTTGAGCCAATTCTTTAGTACAGATTTCACTTCCTCATCACTGGAATAATGTTTGCCTCAGATTATCATCTCTTCGGCCCCATGAAATAGGGTTTGAGAGGCAAACATTCTTCCAGTGATGAGGAAGTGAAATCTGTAGTGAAGAATTGGCTCAAAGAACAGTCAACCAAAATTTTACAGGGCAGGGATACATGCTCTCATTCGATGGTGGAACATTGCTATTGAGAGAAACAGTTACTATGTGGAGAAGTGGGGATGTGATCCACAGAGGACTAGCTTCATTTTGATGTATGATACATGTTCCTGTTTTGGTAATTATACCTGTCTTAAACAAAATGGCATTACTTTTCGACGCACCCTTATAGCAATTCTTGAAAGTTTGCTTAGAATGAGAATGGACAGATTATTTTATGAAATATAATATTGGTCTTATTTACAATGCACAACACCATTGAAGACTTTAAAAAAAAACTCAATGCTTTGATGTTATTGGGAGATAGATATAGCTTTGACGAGTGGAGAGAGAGAAAAATATATTTGTATGCAAAAGAAAGATTTCAACAAGCTCTATTCAATGATATAATGGGTTTAATCTAGCATTAACAACATACTAAGTAAAGCACAAAATGGGTCTCAATGGTATCACGGACTGTTAATATAGATTTTTGTGCGATTAGAAATTTAACATTTTCCATAGTGCAGGGGTTTCAGAAAAAAAAATAATTTCATAATCTAATTACTTAACCAATTCTCATTCAAATGATCGCAATTTTTTAACAGTGTGTGTAGAAATAATTCAAATCTTTGTTTAATAGTTTTTTTTGTTCAGATATTGAAATGCCGATCACTGAGAAGGCATTTAAAACATAGGATTTTGAGTTCTTTCTACACATGCTATAATGGTTAAGTCATTCTGAAAGCACTGGTTATAGCTAGATCACGGAAGTTAAGCAGTGATGATCCTGTTCAATACTTAAATGGGTGGGTAAAACAGAAACATCCCACATGAAAATAAATCTGCAAGATAGATAAATAGATAGATAGATAGATAGATAGAAACAGACTGAGATAAATATAGATAGATAGATATAGATAGATAAATAAGATAGATAGATAGATATAAACAGTCTTAGATAAATAAGATAGATAGATATGAACAGACAGATAAATAAGATAGATAGATAGATATGAACAGACTTAGATAAATAAGATAAATAGATAGATATGAACAGACTTAGATAAATAAGATAGATAGATAGATATGAACAGACTGAGATAGATAGATAGATAGATGTGAACAGATTAGGATAGATAGATAGATAGATATGACAGACTGAGATAAATAAGATAGATAGATAGATATGACAGACTTAGATAAATAGATAGATAGATAGATATGAACAGACTTAGATAAATAAGATAGATAGATAGATATGAACAGACAGATAAATAGATAGATAGATAGATATGAACAGACTGAGATAATAAGATAAATAGATAGATATGAACAGACTTAGATAAATAAGATAGATAGATAGATAGATATGAACAGACTGAGATAGATAGATAGATAGATGTGAACAGATTAGGATAGATAGATAGATAGATATGAACAGACTGAGATAAATAAGATAGATAGATAGATATGAACAGACTTAGATAAATAAGATAGATAGATAGATGTGAATAGATTAGGATAGATAGATAGATAGATAGATATGAACAGACTGAGATAGATAGATGTGAACAGATTAGGATAGATAGCTATGATCCGATTAAGATGAATTGGTCAAGTTATTAGAAGGAGTTGGGTCAAGAAAAATTGGTGGACTTTAAAATTCGGTGGGGGGGGGGGTCATTGTAAGCAATCTTAGTTATCAAAACGATATATCATTTCTCTGAATTTTTGAGATTGGGCTTTTGTATTATTTGGACTATTGTCCTCATCTTTATTGTTATCTGTACAACGTTTCAGCCGATGTATTCTCAAGGTATCTCTTGTCAAACTCGGAAGCCTTCTCAAACTCTGAAATTTGATTTTATAAGAATAAAAACACTAATATCAGTCTACTTGCCAGGGTTACAAACCAATACACCATGCAAGAGCACCCCCCCCCCGACTAGATACAGAGAGATAAAGATTTTACCTGAGATGAGTAAGAATAGTAGAATATACCATTGACAATAATGCCTATGAGCACTGGGAATAGCACCAAAGACCATTACATTTTTTTTTGTTAACAATTATATGGTTTCAAGTATTCTTATTTAATTATAATAATTTGTAAATAATCATAGCTACCAGTAAACTATTCTTAATACAAATAATTTTCACTACGTTATAAGAGACTTTCTTCATAATGATAATTTACCAACAATGATGTTAATTTATACACAATTATATGATTTCAAGTATTCCTATCTAATACTACTAACTTGCAAGCAATTGAAATAGATCTCAATCATTTTCAACAGACAAAAACTTCATACTTGGTTAAAATAATGTTTTAAGAGCCAATACATTAATAATGGACTCTTATAAATTTCGACACATGAGGGTTCATCCAGCAAACAATTTAGACAGTGTTTTGTTTATAGTGGTGAAGGCTTGGGCTAGACCATCCACACTTTTTGGCACAGTCGATAGGAAAGAATTAGTGCTCAAGGAATGCCACAAACCCAATCAACGACTGACTTCATGTTTTCGAATTCAGTTCTCCTTCTCCTAGACTGGTTACCTATCCAGGGTTAAAGAACCCTGTCTGTCCTACTATTTTACCCATAGCTAGAGGGAGAATATATGCATTCATACCTTTCTCAAAGGTATTAGCGCTATGTGAAATGCAAACAGCCTTGTCGAGCATTTGAACTCTGGTCGATGAATCCATTTCCCACGACTCTAACCATTATGCCACGCACCAATATATTAATGTAGTTTAAAATCATTCTAAACATCTTAGATCTATTTGTTCCATAGATGGGACTCTAACAGCTACTATCATTCCCATAGAGGCATTTACATATTTCTGGGCCTCATGGCTCACCTGCTGAAGATCACTGTGAGCCTACACTTATTGCACAGGGACCCCCATACTCTGGACACTGTACTTATGATACAGGGGCCCTTATGGTTTTGAATGTATTATATAATTAAATACCATGTACACTTGAAACAAAGTTATGATCTGGCATGCTGTGTAACAAATTAGTTTCAGTGACCCCCTCCAGATACCTGTGGGCCTATTGGCAAATCAACATCAAAGTGGATCTTTGAGTAATAGCAATGAAAGTGCAACCCCACATTCTACAATGCTTTAGGATTAGAGCTTCACCATTGGATGCAGTTTGTTGTCATAACCTGGATGGTTTTGTTTTGTTTTATGGCATATCAACCTCAGTGGGTCATTTAATGCCAATAAAGTTTTGAAATAAATCAATTCTTAATGGATAATACAATTTTTTTTCTAAATACATTTTTCTATTTAACCCATAGATGGGACCCTAACAGGTACTACCACTCTGGGTCAGAGTTGACCAGGGAGCAATGGTGATGAAGGGGTGCTCCACATTCCCAAACCTCCAAAAGTGGAACCTCACCATCAGATAGATTTTAAAATCATTCCCAGGACATGTAGACCCGCAGCCACCATTTTCTAGCACCCATAGGATAAAAAGTACTTCTGGATACTGGATGCTGTGCAGAGGACCTTCCTGGGGTGATGGCTTATAGGGACGGGTGGTGAGGAAGAGTCATGTAGATCATGCTGTCAGCATGACTTGATGGTGATATGTATATTATAAAAAAGTACAATGTCTAAGTACTTCTGGATAATGTATGCTATGCAGAAGACTTTCCAGGGGTGATGGCTTATAGGGATGGGTGGTGAGGAAGAGTCATGTAAATCATGCTGTCAACATGACGTGATATGTATATTGTAAAAAAGTACAATGTCTAAGTACTTCTGTATAATGGATGCTATGCAGAAGACCTTCCTGGGTGATGGCTTATAGGGATGGGAGGTGAGGAAGAGTCATGTAAATCATGCTGTCAACATGACGTGATATGTATATTGTAAATAAGTAGAATGTCTAAGTATTTCAAAAGCCTTGCATGTAGACAAGTTGAAAGACATCTCTTGGACATCAAAGAAGAAAATTGTATTCTTTTATCTAGAAATGAATAAACAAATAAATGAATAATAGCAGTTGATGTGGCTGTTGTTGTATTAAATTAGATTATATGGTTTGCCCATATTAATAAAAAATCTTTTAAAAATTCATGAAAGATATTAGAAAGAGAAATATATCAGTTCTGAATGAAGACTACCCACTGTTTAGAAAATGTTTTTGCTTCAGAATAATAACTGTCTTAATATTTAATTGAAAAATGTGTTGATTTCCAAACTGTAAAGGAAAAAGATAATAGGAAAATACTTGGCTGTCTGCTAATGGACTATAAAAATACAAAATGTTACGTATTTTATATGTATTAATAAAAAATTATCCACACTCTTGTTTTGTAGATTGGTAAGTTTTGTTTTGTATTCCAGCATATCAACCTCAGTCGGTCATTTAATGCCAACAAAATTTTGAAATAATTTCATTCTTAATGGATACTCAATTTCTTTTATAAACACATTTTACTATTTAACCCATAGATGGGACCATAACAGATACTACCACTCCGGGTCAGAGTGGATCTGGGAGCAATGGTGATGAAGGGGTGCTCCACAATCCCCAGACCTCCAGAACTGAAACCTCACCATCAATTAGAGTTTAACGTCATTCCAAAGACAGGAAGACCCTCAGCCACCACCTTCAAGCACCCGTATTATAAAAAGGTTTGAAGCTTGCCATAATGGCAATAGGGTAGGAACAATCATATGGGTGCTAGGGCTTGACATGTCTAGCTGATTGATCAGATGGGGCCTCTCTGACTTCTCGTCTAGCCTAAGTAAGGACCTAAGTGGTGTCTTGCATATAGACTGCCCAGCCACCTGAGTTCCATCCTTAAGCATCACAATACCAATTTGTTAATACACACAAACTTAATGAAAAATCTAACAAACTAATTTCTACCAATATACCGATACACATTGAGTTAATAAAAATTATTTCTTCCAGTTCATGAATCCCAACAAACTATTTACTTACAAATCATATATACAGAAAAACAACAACCAACTAACATAAAAAAACATGTCTAGTCCAGCATGTTAACCATTACGCCAAAGGTGCCACTCCAAGAGAGACAGTAGAAAAAACAAACAGTGAAGAAGTGGTTTACTGAACGAGACGTGTCCAAAAAGTATCGAGATTGATGCTTTATTTCTGCGAAGGTGAGTCAAAAAGTCGATGGAAGTGACAAGACTAATCTGTTTCAATTGAATATAAGGAAAAGATGAAAAGAAAGAGAGTAGAGTTAAATCAAGATTGTTATACTTTTTACATATTGAACTATTTAGCAATAGCTTTAAGTAAACATATCAAATGTAATAATTAAATTATCATACTGTGGTATATCCACAGGTCCTGCTAGTAATCAAGATCAATATCTGTTGATGATGATATGAAAAGAGTAAATATAAACATTGTTAGAAATCCGCTTGGTGCTATTGTTTTAAAGGTTTACGACAATGATGGGGATTGTCTATATTATTTAGAGTCTGTAGTGATTAAACGTGGTTTTAATAATATATGCCTAAAGTTATTTATTTTGATTAAAGCCAATAGAATATGAATATATGTATATACACATGGAGGTGTATTTTTACCATTTCAATGGTCTTATTATTATTATTAGAAAAAAAAATGATAAAAATTAAAATAAAAAAAATAAAATAAAAGTAGGAATGAAAAGATGAAAAGAAGGAAAGAAAAGATGAAAAGAAGGAAAGAAAGAAAAAAAGAGTGGCAGAGTTAAATCAAGATTGTTATACTTTTTACATATTGAGCTATTTAACAATAGCTCTTTAGTAAACATATCTAATGTAATAATTAAATTATCATATTGTGGTATATCCACAGGTCCTGCTAGTAATCAAGATCAATATACTGATGATGATGATAATGATAATGATATGAAAAGAGCAGGAATTAACATTTTCAATAATTCCAGTAAAGATCCGTACAGCTTTGATGCAGATCAAGTATAATTATTTAAAACACAATCTGTAAACATATCAATGGTATGAGTCACTATATAGAAAATGTTGTGAACCCTGTTGATTTTTATATCTGATACCCAAAATATCAGATATTAAAAGTGCAAGAAGGATGGTTTCTGTTTTTTTTTTTTTTCATTTTTTTCTTTTGTAAATAGCTGAATATGAACTATGTTTGTCACAAAATGAATACTGTCCTAATACTCTTCTCCACCAATCGGAGTCACTATATAGAAAATGTCGTGAACCCTGTTGATTTTTATATCTGATACCCAAAATATCAGATATTAAAAGTGCAAGAAGGATGGTTTCTATTTTTTTTTTCGTTTTTTTCTTTTGTAAATAGCTGAATATGAACTATGTTTGTCACAAAATGAATACTGTCCTAATACTCTTCTCCACCAATCGGAGTCACTATATAGAAAATGTCGTGAACCCTGTTGATTTTTATATCTGATACCCAAAATATCAGATATTAAAAGTGCAAGAAGGATGGTTTCTATTTTTTTTTTCGTTTTTTTTCTTTGTAAATAGCTGAATATGAACTATGTTTGTCACAAAATGAATACTGTCCTAATACTCTTCTCCACCAATCGGAGTCACTATATAGAAAATGTCGTGAACCCTGTTGATTTTTATATCTGATACCCAAAATATCAGATATTAAAAGTGCAAGAAGGATGGTTTCTATATTTTTTTTTCGTTTTTTTCTTTTGTAAATAGCTGAATATGAACTATGTTTGTCACAAAATGAATACTGTCCTAATACTCTTCTCCACCAATCGGAGTCACTATATAGAAAATGTCGTGAACCCTGTTGATTTTTATATCTGATACCAAAAATATCAGATATTAAAAGTGCAAGAAGGATGGTTTCTGTTTCTCTTTATTTTTTTCTTTTGTAAATAGCTGAATATGAACTATGTTTGTCACAAAATGAATACTGTCCTAATACTCTTCTCCACCAATCGGAACATTATCAAATAAAAAATAGAAAAAAGAAAACCTTTGAAATGTTGAACAAACAGAGAGATGAATGCTTTGGCCAGTGACATTAAAATAAAGCTTTTGACTAAGGTTAACCTAAGTGATGTACCGCACACAAAAAAATGCATCCAATTTAAAAAGATGAGAATATATGCCTACTGGACATGGTGAATGGTCATATTTGGCTCAAAGTGCAACATCAATGATATAACGAAAAATGATATAAAGAAAAAAAAAAGATGTAAAGAAAAAAAGAATTGGAATGATATCTGGCAGCCATCTTTAAACTGAGTAAAATTATGCTTTCCTAGCATATTTTGGTTTTATCTAGCCACTATTAAGTAAACAAAAAATATTTTGGTGTTGTTGTTTTTTTTGTTTTTTTTTGTAAATTTTTTTTTGTTACTTTTTATTGAACAAAACAAGCAGAATCTAAAGGGCTAATTCTTGTATCTCCCTGCCTCAACGATGCGCACTGACCTGCACCCGATATCAAAGGAAATGCCTCTAATGGTGCAAACATTTCATATGGTTCAATAATGTCGCTAGAGAAATAACACTAATACTAATACACATCTTTTCACCTTTTCTTTCTTCATATTTTTATTTTTTTTCCTTCTTCTCTTTTGTGCTTTCTTTTTTTCTTTCTTTTTCTTCTTCACTTTTCTCCTATTTCCTTTCTGTTTATATGTTACCTTTCTTTCTCTCTCTCTCTCTCTCTCTCTCTCTCTCACTCTATCTCCCTTTCATGTTCTTTCTCCTTCACAGTCTCCTATGAGGGTCAACTGAAAAGTTCATAGCCTGGGCCAGATACTCTCGTGGAATATAACCAAATTGAGGTTTATTTTTCAACACAGACCCCTTTGTGGCCCATACATAACAATGAAAATGTCTCGTAGTGCAAAAGGAAAAAAGAAACTATTAAAAAAGTCTAAAAAGAATGAGCCCAGTAAAATGAATTAAACATTTCTTCCATTGCTGTTGCAGTGCTTGGATCTCAATGGAAAAAAAAAAATCATCAACAACAGATATGACATCATTGTATGAATTTTCCACCTATGAACTTTTCAGCCCACAATTGTGCATATATATATATAAGTAAAAGTAAAGTCGTCAGGGCAGCCTAATGTCGGTATCAGCCAGACAGCGAGAGAGTCTATCCCTTTTTCAATAGCGCTAGACCAAGGAGATTATTTTAGCATCTGAGGTGGAACACCAAACCTATCATCAGCTCCTCACTTTACCACACAGATCCCTGTGCGACTCATACGCTGAGTTGGCGAGGACTGGTATCGAACTAGGAACCTTGTGATTTCTAGCTGAACGCTCTACCGACTGAGCTAACCTGGCCCTCATATATATATATATATATATCTTTGATTTCTCATAAAGTTGTTTACTAAAAAGTTCATAGGCTGACCAAGTACTCTCATAGAATGAGATCAAATGTGTTTTATTTTTCAACATAGGTTTGGTTTAGTTGGTTGGATTTTATGGCATTTCAACCTTTGTTGGGTTATTTTATACTGAAAACTTTGTTTTATTTGTTGTTGTTGGATCATTATTTCAAAAAAAAATTTTTCAAACATTTTTTTAAAATTCACTTTTCAAAAAATCTATTTGACCTAAATATGGAACACTAACATGTACTACCACTCTGGGTCTGAGCAAACCTGCAAGTAATGGTCATGAAGGGGAACTCCACATTCCCCAGAGCTTTACAATTGGAACTAGATGCAGTTTAACATCATAGCTAGGATACTAAGGCCCTCAGCTATTGCCCTCTAGCACATAAGATAAGATAAAAAAGGGCTAGAGATTTGGCATAAGAGCAAAATTGTTTGGACCAACATTGGTTCTAGGGCTTGATGTGACCAGCCACTTGATCAGTGTCGGCCTCTCCAACTTCTGTCTAGTCTAAAAATGGATGTTTATTCATCCATTTTGTAATGTTATCAAGAGTTTGGTTGTTTATCCGAGATATCTTTTATGGTTTTATTATTCACTGAAAAAAAAAAAAAAGAATGTTTTATAGGATACATTATTTTATTATTGCTGCAGTAATCTCATCTCTTTTGTTGTTTATTTTTTGTCTTTGTGCTATCGGTGCTTCACTAACATTATATATAACACACACGTATATGAGAGAGAGAGAGAGAAAGAGAGAGAGAGAGAGATACATAATTTTATATTTTAGCCAAGAAAAAAATTCCTGCTTTCTTAAAAAATTAAGATCATTTATAGTATGAGGCAAAGTAAAATATTTATTTTATTGTAAAGGAATTAATTTTAAATATTTTGATCAAATCAAGCTAATAATTTAATTTATAAACATCTTTAAATGCAATCTTTTGAAACCTTTTTGTTAATACAGTGATATAAAAAATGTTTTATACATTTTTATGAATGAGAAAAATGATGAAACATGTTGAATGCTTAAAACTGTGAAAGGATTTGTAAAAAAGGAATAAAAGAGTATGAGAATCTAAACAGAAAGTAACGTATAGAGAGAGTAAGTAGGAGAAAAATAGATGAATAAAGAGAGGGGGATAAATGATGCATCATGGGAAAAAGTGATAAAACTATTAATTTACAAAGCAACAACGGGGGAAAGCATCAGTGACAAAAAATAAAAACTAGAGAAATCAATTGATAATATAAACACAATAAGATAGTAATAGGTTTATTTTCCAACAAAGTTTCCCCCTTGTATTCCACACCCTTATTCCATAAGTGTTGCAGTGCTTGTATCTCATTGTCAAAAAAGCTATCAATAGCAATGACATGAACTTTTCAATCAACCTTGTAAGTTTAAAAATGTTATTGTCTTCTTTTTGTTTTTTTTTACTTCATTAAATGAATTGTAAGCAAATAGTTTTTTGATAAATATTTTTTGTTGGTTTATGAACTGGTAGAAATAATTTTCATTAACTTGGTGTGTATTAATAAACTGGTAGTTATATTTTTTATGTGGGATCTTTCATTAACTTCATGTGAATTTTTTTTTTATGTTAGTCGGTCGTTGTGTTTAATGGCAGATAAAACTTTTGTGGGCAATCCTGTCTTTTTATAGCAGCGGCCACCTGGTGTCGCCTGGGTAGAGGGAGGGGATTTTCAAAAAGTTAGTCTCGCAGATCCATTATTACTTATCACAAGTTAGATCCTCACTGGATGCCCATAAAATCCCCACATAAATATACAACAATATAGTAAGAAATTTTAATTAAAATTTAAAAAAAAAACAATATAAATGAGGCAATTAATTTAGTCAATCAACATCATATTTCAATTACCTTCTGTTAATTTACAAATTTTGATTTTTAAATATCTTCCTAAATATGAATAGAATCTTCATTATTTTTGCTCAAAAACCAAATCCTGGTGATCGTGAATGTATATATATATATTTACTTTGTCGTTAACATCTTAATACCAGGGTGGAGTCTGTTGATTATAATACCAAAGTTTTCATCCCTAGTACTTTCAGCTCCCTGAAGTACCATCATCAGGGGTAGATGTAATTGAGTGTGTTCCTGGTTCTATTCAAACATGGAATGTGGTTAAACAATCAAGTAGTAAGTATTAAAAAATTGGCCTGAAGACTTGAAAATATTGTAAAGAAATGTGTCAGACACAAGATTGTTTATATATATATATATATATATATATTTATATATATATATATTATATATGAGGATAGGAGAAAAATAAAACAGAATGTACTAAAGATTAGTGGGAGAAATGTGGACAAAGGAACAAAACTCAGACACGTATATGTAGGAGATATATTTCACTGTGCCTTGAGCTTGGCTTCATCAGTTATTTTAAACGACTGATGAAGCCAAGCTCAATGCACAGCAAAATATATCTCCTACATATACATGTCTGAGTTTGTTCCTTGTCCACATTTCTCCCTCTAATCTTTAGTACATTCTGTTTTATTTTTCTCCTATCCTCATATATATATATATATATATTATATATATATATATATATAATATATGTATATGTATGTATATATAAGTTAAAAGAAAGGAAATGAATCCGACAGTATGAGTATGAAAAATGGAATGAAAACATCACACAATGCTGTTAAAGAAAACAATTTATAATATAATCATAGCTGATACTTGATCAATATTCGATTTTACAAAAATCATCATCAGAGCTCTTTCACTCCGTGGTGTTTTGGGTCGGAGAAAAAAAGTCAAATCCATTTGACATTTTTCTCCCCAAACACCACGGAGTGAATGAGCTCTGATGATGATTTAAATTAAATTTAAATTAAATTGTTTTCTCTTTAACAGCATTGTGTGATGTTTTCATTCCACCTTTTCATACTCATATGTATATATATATATATAGTGAATAAATGAAGAAAAGAAACTTTAAATTTGCTTCCTCCTGTAATGTTATAGGTTACCAATAATGGTAACTCAATGTGCCTAGTATTAGTAAGTTTTGCCTTCATTTATTTACTATATAGCTCTATCTTTCCACATCATTACAGTCGAAACCACACGGAATGATCCTCATCACCAATATATACATATATAAAATTAGGGTAGCATGGACATGAATAAAAACCACAATAAGACTGTAATAGGTTAGTGAAGAAATACAGGGAGGGTTAAAGAAAATATTTATTTCAAATGGAAGGGAAAATATCAATAAAAGAAAATTTAAAAAAATGAAAGATTAGGGGTATACAAGTATTCCCAGCATCCTCTATTTGGAAAGCTAGACTCTCAATACCATATACTTTTTTAAATAAAAAATTCTATAAATTTTTGCACATACCTTATAAGAGATATGAGAAATATCCAAAATTAAGAAAGAACAAATATATAAAAATCAAGGGAAGTATATTGGGATATTTTTTATTTATTTATTTATTTTTTAGAAAAGATCTCAGCCTGCCCTAGAGCTACAATGATAGTTCTTACCTTCACTCTTTAGAGAGTCGACAAGATGAAAAAAAAAAAATAGATTGGTAATAAAAACGGAGAAAATAAAAAAGTAACCGTGAAAGAGAAACAGAGAAATCGCCTTTAGCAACAGAAAGAGAGAAAGGTACAAACATACAAAGTGAGTAGACTTAAAGAGAAAGATGAAGAGAGAAATATTAAAATAATGGAAAGAATAAAGAAGGAAGTACGAGCATTGGTAGAAAACATGTCTACTGCTGATGACTTTCTTGGCCAATGAGATCCATGCACTGCAACATCAATTGAAGACGTGGGTGGCCCACAAGAAGGGTCTGTGTTGTAAAATAAACCTCATTTGGTCGCATTCTATGAGTGTATTTTGGTCAACCTATGAACTTTTCAGTAAACCACTTTATGATTTCTGTTCTATCCTATGTCGTTATTGAGGCCTCGTATAAATATTTCTCCAACACTACTACCACCACCATCATGACCCCAGAGAAAACCACAAGAAGTGACCATGACGAACAGCAAAGACAAAACAAACCAATTAAGAAGCTGAAAAAAAAAAAAACAGCTACACAAGAAGAAGAAAGAAAAGGTCACGAACAGCAACCATCCACACACCACATAAAAGACGATGTGACTACTACAAAAATAGTAAAATCCTACCAGTCAAACTCATTTGATAGAAGAGAAGCAAGAGCTCTCGAAAATTCTACGAAATAAATTTAAACTTAACTTTAAAACCGGGTTTCTGTTAAAGCCGAAACAATATGCATAAACTATATATGTGAGGAAAAGGGGGTTGGAATTAATCTGACAGAATGAGGTAAAAAATATAAGGAATGAAAGAACAAAACTCAAACAAAAAGTTGTAGTATATTTCGCTGGAGTTTTAATTCGGCTTCATCAGCTTTTATTGAATTATCAGGATCATACAAGTGTTTTATAGAAGGTCACCTATCTACTTACCCCTTCTATAAAACACTTGTATGATCCTGATAATTCAATAAAAGCTGATGAAGCTGAGTTCAAACTCCAGCAAAATGTACTCCACATTTTTGTCCGAGTTTTGTTCTTCCATGTTTACCTCATATATTATATATATTATATATATATTATATACATACATATACATACAGATATATGTAAACAAACATGTATCAACTAGAAGCATACGTGAATCCCTGAACAACACAGACACACACACACACACACACACACATATACATATATATATATACACACAAATGTGGGTTGAAAAGTTCATACAATGATGTCATATCAGTATCGTGATTTCAGATAAGCAGGATGTCATATCATAAACCAAACATCACTATATTTAAGGTGTTACAGAATAATCATAACAGTAAATACAATATAAAGAATTATACAAGTTATTGCACAGTAGTGTCAAAAATCTCTTCTATGTATTTTAGGTCAGTAGGTATTTTATCTGCAGAAATCATCGAATAGTTAAATGCATGAGTATATAAATGGCCAAAATATAATCATTTGTCAATGGCCTGAAACAGATGAGATCCATTCACACCGTCTACTAAGCAACCCTACATTATATTCACACAGCTATTTATTGGCTTTGTGAACAATTTCCAGCAAAGTCATATTTGGAAGATACCGAAAATTTGTTTAGATGGGAAACTAATTTCAATAGCAAGAGACGAGAGAAAGGAAGTGGCTCCAAGATAATTGACAAGAGTATTATAACCTGTATTATTGTTCTCTATCCATGTCTGCTTAAGTCCAAAATGGCTATAGCTGCTTATGGCCAATACTGGCTTATGGTCAACTGATAGAAAAGTGATTTCTTGTTAAGATCTACTATTGATTACTGCCAACGGCACCGACATACCTGGAATTACAAAAATGGAAAGTGAGTAGAGGTCCGGATTTTGTTAAGGTTCTTGCAACATGATCTATCCAGGAGGTGCCCATGGTGTAATGGTTATCAAAATGGTCATGGTGATACAAGTTCAAATTTGTTGAAGTGAGTCAGTGTACTGTTGGTTTTGAACAACAGCAGCTAGCTAAGCTCAACTGAACCAGGGACAAGACAGTTGGTACTTATTGAAATCAAGAATAGTCCATTCTTGCATTTCGGTGATTCCATTCCTTGAGTATATACATCCATATACATCTATACATATATATACATCCATATACATATATATATATAATATAACACATACATATCCATATACATACATACATCCATATATATATACATCCATATACATCCACATATATATACATCTATATATACATATATATATATATATATATATATATATATATATATATATATATATATATATATATAGAACATGTGTGAATATGTTATGAATGGACTGGATGTTTTGCATAAAGTTCAGGAATCAAAGAGTTTATAATTAATGAGAAAGTACATGAAAGAAAAAAAATGGAAACTTGACTTCGAATGCATTTAAATAAGAACTCGACACTCAGATGGAATACTTGATTGAAATTGGCTGCTTGGTTTCTATGATGTTATGAGGCTTCATAAATAAACTGGCATTCTGCAGTGGTATTGTAGCAAGATAGGTTTGTATTTATTTACAACTACTTGCTACTTTGTCTTACCAATTTGACGGTAATTGGAACTAGTATGATTATTCTACAGGTATGATGTTAAACTGCGTCTAACGGTGAAGTTCCAATTTTGGAGCTCTGGGGGAATGTGGAGTAACCATCACCATTACTCCCAGGTCTACTCTGACCTGGAGTGGTGGTACCTGGTAGGGTCCTATCTATGGGTTGAATAGATTAAAAATGTGTTTTTTTAAAAAAATTACTCCCAACAAGAATGACTTTGGCATAAAATAACCAACAAGAGTTGACATGCTGTAAAATACAACCTACCAAGTTCAAATTCTGAGTGAGGCTGTTTGCATTTCACATAACACTTTGGGAAAGGTATCAATCTGTTTTCCTTCTAGTTATTGGTAAATAGTGGGGCAGATTCTGTCCTTTAATCTTGCTATGACAACTGATCCGGGAGAAGGAAAACTAAATTCAGACCTGTTAAACTCTACTTAAAAATGCCCATGGTTAATTGTTATAATGTAGGAAATGGACATAGTGACATTCCATGATAATACCCTTGGAAAAAGTATGAATACTACTATTATTCCTCCAGCAGTTGGTAAATAGTAGGGCAGATTGGGCTCTTTAATCTTGATATGGCCACCAGTCTAGAAGAAGGAAAACTCCACTTAAAAATAGACCCTGTGACACATCCTGCTCATGCAGAGAAGTTGGCAAATATGTATCCTGAAATATATGCTTAACGCGAAATTGTAAAAATGAAAGTAAGTAGAGACCCAGATTTTATTAAGGCTCTTGCAACATGAGGGGCTGGGTTAGCTCAGTCGGTAGAGTGTTCGGCTAGAAACCACAAGGTGACTAGTTTGATACTGACCCTCGCCAACTCAGCATGGTATCTTTGCGGTAAAGTAAGGAACTGATGTTAGGTGTGGCGCTCCACCTCAGAAACAAAAACAATCTCCTTTGTCTAGAACTAGTGAAAAGGGGATAGACTCCCTCGCTGATTGGCTGATACCAACTTTAAGCCACCCGATGACTTTATATACCAACAAAAAATGAACAATGAATGAAATGTTAATTTTCTTCAAAATAGTTCTCTTAGCATTCAACATGCTAATTTCTGTCAGTTCAATTGTCATTTTTATGTTACCCTGATGATGGTTAATATATCCAATACATATAAAAAACCAAAATGTTTATACATAGGCTGAACTATTCATTCATAGATAAATACATTGTTTGAATATTTGTTTTTTCATGTTTTTATACATACATACTGTTGGATTTATTTCCATTTTTCTTTTAACTTTTGCCTACTTTAAACAGCTCACAGCAGCTCTCCCACCACACTTAAACACAGTACAACAACTTATGGCTATTTCATTATAATTCAGCAGAAGGACTCAGATTACCATAATGATAGGACATTTTAATAGAATGAATTCCGAGGGAAATAGATTGTGAATTTTGAAATATACTATTATACAGGTAAATAATTCCAAGAAAATTTGGTACTGAGGTGGGGAAAATTTGGTAAGCAAGAGTCTATATATATATATATATATATATATATATATATATATATATATAACAAACAAACACAAGGGTGTGTCAAAAAAGTATCGAGATTTTTTGAAATGTTTTGTCACCTTGTATTCTAAAAAAAAAAAATCTTTCCATTTATTAATTTTTTCAGAATACAAGGTGTGTCAAAAAAGAACCAAGTTTAAACCTGTATTTACCAGATAGAAATGAAAAATGAATGGAATGTTATTTTTTGTTAGAATACAAGGTGTGTTAAAAATCTCAATACTTTTTTTGACGCATCTTATATATATATATATATAATCCAAAAGTCCAGAGAAGAAATCTTCCTTACGACACAAGAGTTTTATTTAAAAAACCTGTCGCAGTTTGAGAGCTCAATGTGTGCTCTTAATGTTAGAGTCACAGAGCAAATATAAGTAAAGAAATACAAAAGACAGAGATTTTGCATTATAGTCTATAATCTAACTTCCCTGAAATAGACTATAATGCTAAATCTCTAAGTCTTTTGTTATTTCTTTACTTTATATAGATAATAGATAGATAGATAGATAGATAAGATAATATATAGAGAGAGAGATAGAGAGAGAGAGAGAGAGAGAGAGAGAGAGAGAGAGAGAGAGAAGAGAGAGAGAGAAAGAGAAGAGAGAGAGAGAGAGAGAGAGAGAGAGAGAGAGAAAGAGAGAGAGAGAGAGAGAAAGAGAAAGAGAGAGACAGAGAAACAGACTGACAAACAGAGAGGAGAAAGATTTAATTGATTTTAACAGCATGTCAACCAATCTAGTGTTATTTAATGCCTAAAGGTTAGGGAATCATGATCATTCTTCATGTATATTTCTATTTTTTATGTATTTCAGTTTTTCTTTTTGGTATTTTTGTTCATGGTCCAATGAGGGAGAGAGAAGGAGATGTGGAAGTTACAGATGTTTTGCATCTATTTTTGTCAGGAGTAAACGTAAACAACAAAATTGCTGAAGTCATTTTCATAAGTATCTGAAAATATTCAATACGAAAGAAAAAAATAATAATAAACGCTTTTCATAAGCTAAATACTTATGTTTCTCGATATTGAAGACGCACAGAAATATGTCTGCAGCAGCAGAACTGCTAAAACTATTTTATTTAAAGAAATAACTTCTTTTTTTTTTTGTTTTAGTTTTTTTTTTTCTCACAGTTACTTTCAAAAATGGAAAATAGAATTTAGATTATATCGTTTTTATGTTAAAAGAATCTAGTAATCAATTCTTATTAAGTATTGCATTAATATAAAGTGGTTTAAAACCAATCTCTATATCTCCCAAATCTGGTGTTAAAACTAGGGGACCCTATTCATAGGGTGACACCTTCACCACAGATTGGGTTAGCTGTTGGTTGGTTGGTTGGTTTTATAGTTGATCAACCCTTGTTGGGTTATTTAATGCTGAAGTCAGCATTGTTTCAGTATGTAATAAGTATGTGTCAAAAAAGTATTGAGATTTTTTGTACTTTTTGACACACCTTGTATTTCTATATTGGTAAATACAGCTTCAATTTTGATACTTTTATGACAAAACTTGTAAATATTCTAATTTTCTCATAATTATTAGCTTTCAAGTATTTCTATTCAATATTAGTTATTATATTTACAATTGCCATAATTCTCTCTGAGCATATATATATATATATATATATATATATATATATATTATATAATGTGTGTGTGTGTGTGTGTGTGTGTGTGTGTGTGTGTGTGTGTGTATTTAGGCAGCATTTAACACTAATAATAATAACAACAACAATGATAAACACAACCTATATAAATAGAAAATGAAATGGCCCATTGTTGTACGGTTTCAGAATACCTTGAAGATGGCCCACAATAGGGCAGAAAGTACTTGATCTATGACATATGGCAAATACATCAGCCAATTTTCGCCAGATATTACAAAAATGGCTGCATTATTTAACAATATATATATATATATATATATATTCTCATCTGTTAATATGTTGAGCCCTAGTTTTTTGTGGCTGAGAAGTGCTTTTCATGTGACATACATAGGTAAGTTAAAATATACAAATGGGTTTGACAGTATGAGTCCAAGTCAAAAAACAGTCCACAAAATAGAAACACACTGACTCTCCCGGGAATAAGAGTTATGGATGCAGCAGTCTCTAAAGAAGGTCTAGCTGACAGTGTTCTGAGGGATGAAAGGACCATTCACTAGATATAGAAAAGGTTGTTGGGGATCCAATGAAAAAAAGTAAATATTTCATTATAATCAAGGTTCGCAAACTGGTTTGAATTTTTTTTTTTTAAGATTTAACTTTTTTTTTTAAACAAACCTTTTTGTTGACTTACATATATATATATATATAGGGACTAATTGATACTTTAGTTTTTTCGTTGCAGTGGCATTAGTAATTTTTCAAAGTGTGCTCAATATATAAACCTAAGAGATATATTTGAGGTCAAAACCATGGTAAACCCATAATACTTTTTACAATTAGCAAATATATGCACCCTCCGGGTGCAAGTATTTATGTTTTAATGTAATAAAATGTTGTATTAAATTAGAAAGGCTAATGAAACTAAATAAGAATACAGATAAAAAGATTTGAAATAGAGGGAGTATAATAAAAGGTTTGAAACAGAGGGAGTATAATAAAAAATGGAACAACTGAAACTTACTCTTCCATCACTCTCGTCTTTCATTGTTATTTTTTCCAATTTAAGTATTTAGTTATAAGAGGAAGTAAAGAATATAATGACAGTTATTTTTTCTTGTTAATGGATTTCATTTAAGATTCATTGAAGAGATTTTTGCTTATATTCATTAAAATAAACCAAACAGTTAGAAATCAATAATACTAAGCACATATTTATTAAATTCGATTTTTTAATATTAATATGCAAATTAGCCTTCCCGTTCACACTGTAAACCGCAATTTTGTTGTATATATAAATATAATTGCATGTTGTCAGTATGTAGACATAGTTAACAGTATTAATAATGTAAGACAATTTTTATTAATAATTGAGGTTTAGATAAAAAAATCATGGAGAATGTGATGTCAATAACTAAGAGAATTGTGACTTGAGTAGGAATATAGTTTCGGTTACAGACAGAAAAACACACAATCTCCATTATAAGAAGATATATATATATATATATATATATATATATTATATATATATATATATGTGTGTGTGTGTGTGTGTGTGTATTTCTTGGGAAAGACAGTCTGAGGAAACTGATTGATATTGGTGAAAATAAATCTATTGTTAACTGTTAATATAACCAACCTTTACTTTGCTAAATGCATTGGCCTGTATCATCATCATCATCATCATGTCGCGCTATTAACACGGATATCCATAACAATCTCTCTCCAACCTTCCCTATCACTCATTGTTCTTGGGAGTTCCTCTGTGCAGCATCCAGTATCTGCACAGAGTTGATCAATGTAAGACTTTGCTGGATGGCGAACAATGGCGTGCCTATGTGCTGGCTTCCACTGGAGGAGATCACTTATGAGTTCATCCTTGCTTCTCCAGCAGTGTCTTGTCTGTCTTACTTATCCTGTATATAATTCCCCTATCATTGTGAATTGAGCTCTCAGCATCAACTCCACATTAAATATTTTGGTATTAAAATATTTCCTACTTAGAATTATTCCCAACACCAAATTTTCTGGTTATTTATATATAGGATAAATGATGAGAAAATGACTGAAAAATCCTTCCAAAGAAAAACATCCAAAACAATCATAGAAGTAAGTTTATTGATAAATTAGTAATTCATTTTTACACTCTTGTCTGAAGGAATATTGTTTATATTCAGGTTTCTTGAAATTTCACAGAATCTTTTTTACATTTACTAGTAAAGTAAGACATATTCCTCAATTTGGTTCCAGTAAACGCAAGATCTATATCAAATCTATTTCTAGTACTATAATCAATAATTCTATTACGAGTTCTAAATACAGTTACATAAATAAATAATTGATTCATAATTTTTTAAGATTTTATATCAAACAGTAAAGTAAAACCGTGAGAGAATCTTTTGTTATTCATATTTAAAATCTTATTTTTCTTAAAAGAAAAAAGCCAATTTGGCTGTCATATGTATATAAGTTGTGGAGATGTGTGGTGTATTGGTTATCATCTTATAAAATGAACATAGCGAGATGAGTTCAAATCCAGGCTCTTTGCATTTTGTATAGTGCTCATACCCTTGGAAAAGGTATGAATCAGACTATTCTCACTATTGGTAAATAGTAGGCCAGACTCGGCTCTTTTACCTTGGTTAGGCAATTGGACTAAGAGAAGGAAAACTCTGAATTCAAACTATTTCTCTGAATAAAGGGTTAGGTTCAAAGTTCCGTGATGGCCCCCAATTATGACAAGAAGGTTCCTGAGTCCAACAAGAAATACCTGAAGAAGGCCAGAGGGCATATAGACCAAAACATTGTACAGATAACAATGAAGATGAGGATAATAGTCCGAATAATACAAATAATACTAATTCTTAATTCAAAGTTGTTAAACTTTTCTTTGGAAATTTCCCTTGTGTCACATCTGTGGGGTTTGGTTCGGTTTGGTTTGGTTTTACAGCATATCAACCTCAGTGGGTCATTTAATGCCAATAAAGTTTTGAAATAAATCAATTCTTAATGGAGAATACAATTTTTTTATAAATACATTTTTCTATTTAACCCATAGATGGGACCCTAACAGGTACTACCACTCCGGGTTAGAGTGGACTAGGGAGCAATAGTAATGAAGGGGTGCTCCACATTCCCCAAACCTCCAAAACTGGAACCTCACCATCAGTTTACCGTCATTCCCAGGACATGTAGAGCCTCAGACACCGCCTTATAGCACCCATATGATAAAAAGGGGTTGGGGCTTGTCATAAGGGCAATAGGGTTGGGAAAATCATATAGGTGCTAGGGCTTGACGTGACCAGCCGATTGATCAGAGGGGGCCTCTCCGACCGCCTGTTTAGCCCAAGATAGGGCCAAAGTGGAGTATTGCAAGTCATGAACTGCTCATCCACCTGGGTTCTATCCTTAAGAATTATGGGTCACCACCCACGGCCAACAGGTGACCCCATTGGGGGAGTTTACCCCTCTGCAGAGCTGCAGTCGATGCATTCTAATGCCCCAGCTGACAGGGCGGACATCTGTGGGAATTAAAATGAAATTTAAATATATATATATAACAAGCTCCCATGAGCCTTCACCAGAAAAACTCAACACATATGTGCGGGAAAAAGGACCCACTTCTGACCCCCCAGAGAATCTCTCATTTTAGTTTAGGTCTTGTCTGGGACAAGACACTACTACTGACTAGGGAGAAATTTGCTTGCCATGTGATGGCAATGACCCGCGAATAAAGCCTAAATCATAAAACCACCTTTTGTCTTTGTCTCTCTTTCCTTTTCAGTGCGACCACCAAATAAGATTCGGCTAAAAGCAAAATCCTGAAAACACGCACCAAGAATAACTACAGCCACCTTTTAGACCTTAAAACACTTGCTACCCCATATATCTGACTCGTGTGGAGGGGTAGGTAAATATGTTTATAAGTTGAAGGTTAAAACTAACAGATCTGTTTTGAAATTTTTAATTTTTTTTTTTTGTAGTTCTTCAGTTAATTTTGTAAAATGAAATCACCAAAGTTAAAGTGAGAGAGAATGTAAGTTTCAGTTAAATTCAATTTGTGATATGCTCGTTTTAGAAATTCTTGAACCTAAATGCATCTTTTTTTTTCTTTCTTAAACTTGCAATGCACCTTAGCAATTGACAGGTGTACATGTCTCATCCAATTTAATTACTCATCAAACGTAAGATGAAGATTTTCAGCTTCGTACACTCTCTCAATAAGATTATATTCTCAATTATAATCGAATACAAGAGAATATTTTCCACTTTTTTTTTTTTTTTTTCAAGATTTTGTACAAAGTAAGAGAAATTGTCTGCTTTCCAACTTCCTCTTTCACCTTTCTTTGCTGATGTGCAATATACGACTTGTCTTTCCAGGAAGAAGGATTGATTTTGACTCCAGGCATGGGTAAGACAGAAAAAAATGTCTGCTAGAGGTTTCTATTTCTTATTTATCTATTTATCTACATAATTTCAAACCCTGTTTAATGCTAGTTCTTGTCTGAAATTGAATAGGAGAATAATCCCAAAAGTAAGGTCTCCAAAATACTCTGAACTCTGGGGAATTGTTTGTGCAGCTATTGGCAACACTGTTGTGTTTGTTGTGCATATGCTTGACCCTGTGTGCACTCCACTGCTATGTCTTGGCCTTACCATCATTTCTGATGGAGCTCCCGATTGATGCTACTGCAAAGTGTAAAGTTTGTGCAGTTTTTGAACACAAAAGACATTTTGTTCAAAAATATAAAATTTGAATCCATAAAGTTTTATCAAAAGATCATATATATTTCACTCTCTAAATAATAATAATAATAATAATAATAATAATAATAATAATGATAATCTGAAATAAAGAAATGAAAATATAGATATTATTAATTGCAAAAGAAAAAATTTAATCTAAATTTGAACAAATGCTTCTTGCACCCCCCCCCATCCTAGAAGGTGTGTGAGCACCCCTGGTCAAGAACCCCTACTATATGTGAAAATGCAAACAGTATTAGTGCAATGTGAAATGCAACGTCTCATCCAGGATTTGAACTCGGTTTGCTGTGTCCATTTCCTATGAGGATAACTATTACACAACAAGCGCCTCCTTGTAGTCTGATAAAAGAAACACTTGAAGGGGATGAGAATTTGTTGAAACTTGCACACGATAATACTCGTTCAATACATAAGCATTTGCATGCGAAAGATAAGATTATTCATGAAGTAGACGTCGATGTTTTGGGAACCTGTGAAACTTTTATCTCCAAGAGCATTTTTTGGTAATCCAGCATCTGGAATTTTTTTCATGGAGATAGGAATGAGTCATACCAAAAGTTGTGTGGTAGTGGTGGGGTTGTATATCTGTTCTGAATTGCCTGTGAGGCTTATCGAGCTTCCTAATACAGCCTTAAAAGATTTGGATTGAGATAACTGTTCTTACAGTGACAACTATTCTGCGGGTTTAGAAAATTCCCTCTCATTTTCTGTCTTTGCTTATAGTCATAAAAACCTAATACTTATCACTTCAAAGTAGAAATGTTGTTTTCTACTTGGTGACATTAATATTGATCATCTGAAAAATTGATTTACTGCCCTTTAATACTTATATCACTAAAGCACGTGATGTAATGGTTAGAGTCGTAGGAAATGGATTCGTTGACCCGAGTTCAAATCCTGGACATGGTCATTTGCATTTTCACATATCTCTAATACCCTTGAGAAAGGTATGTATCCAGTTACTCTCCCCCCAGCTATGTGTAAATATGGTTCCTAGGCAGATCCTCTACCGACTGAGCTAAACCAATGTAAAACCATCCAGGGTTATTTTATGCCTGGCAGTTAGGGAATTTCATTCATTGTATGCTCATATTTATATTTTTGTGTAGTTGCTTTTTTAAGAGGTGGTTTAATAGCAAATATGATGAACTAATTGTAGATAAGCCTACTTGTATTACAGAATTTTAATTGATCTTATAATACTTATAATTTTAATTGACTGATTAATTTCAGTGTTAGATATTTCATGCCTAGAGGTTAGGGAATCATGTTCACTATAAATTCATTTATTTTTTATGTAGCCATTTCTTAAAAAGGGCACAGAGTCAAATATAACAACTTTTCCTTCTCCTTGATTGAGGGAGAATAGTTGGATTATATAGCTTTTACCCAACCCCTCCACAACAGGTAGGATGTAACACAAGGTCAATTTTATGTAGAATTCCAGTTGGTCTGAATTCAGAGTTTTCCTTTTCCTAGACTGGTTGCCTAACCAAAGTTTAAAGAAACCAGTATGTCCTACTATTTACCTATAGCTAGAAGAAGAATAGTTGGATTCATACCTTTCCCAAGGGTAATAGCCAAATGCAGAAAGCCTTGTTCAGGATTTGAACTCGGGCTGGCAAGTTCACTTTCCACAATGATAACCATTATGCCACACACTTCTCCAAGAATCTTGTTACTGATGAGATTAATGAAATTTTAAGAAATCTTTAAGTCTGTCATTTTCTTTTGTGAAACTCAGACAATATGTCTGGTTCGTTCAATAAGGACAAATGCTTGTGGTGTAAATGACATTATTGCTTTTCTTCTGAATTTTGGGGTTCAACACAGTATGCTTTTACAAACATAATATACACACGCACACACACACACATATATATATGTGAGTGTGTGTGTATATATATATATATATGTGTGTGTGTGTGTGTGTGTATATATATATATGTGTGTGTATATATATATATATATATATATATATATATATATATATATATATATGGGAGAAATATGAGGAGGTTAATCCGACAATATGTGGAGAAAAGTAGACAAACACGGGATGTATGGAAACTGGATGTTTATTGTCGACGATGCAACATTTCGGTCATTTAGCAAGAACTATATTTGTGTCCTGAAGAAGGTCTATCAGCTATCTTGGGGCACTGGCAGTTGTTCTTAACCAGTTGCTGTTATTCAAACCAACAGTATACTGACTGACTTTAATACTGTACTGTATAAAAAATCAGTTTGTATTGCATCCTGACAGTAGAGGAAGGGTTGTGTAGATACATCTTATTATAATGGAGATTGTGTGTTTTTCTGTCTGTAACCGAAACTATATTACTACTCAAGTCACAATTCTCTTAGTTATTGACATCACATTCTCCATGATTTTATTTTTATTTTAACCTCAATTATTAATAAAATTGTTTTACATTATTCATACTGTTAACCATATCTACATACTAACAATGTGCAATTATATTTATATATACAACAAATTAGCGGTTTACAGTGTGAACGGGAAGGCTAATTTGCATATTGATATTAAAAAATCGAATTTAATAAATATGTGCTCAGTGTTATTGATTTCTAACTGTTTGGTTTTATTTTAATGAATATAAGCAAAAATCTCTTCAATGAATCTTAAATTAACAAGAAAAAAGAACTGTCATTTTATTATTTATTTTATTAGATTATTTTAACTAAATATTTAAATTAGAAAAAATAACAATGAAAGACGAGAGTGATGGAAGAGTAAGTTTCAATTGTTCTATTTTTCGATTATACTCCCTCTGTTTAGAATATTTTTATCTGCATTCTTATTTAGTTTAATTAGCCTTTCTAATTTAATAAAATATTTTATTACATTAAAACTTAAATACTTGCACCCGGGGGGTGCATATATTTGCTAGTACTTCTAAAAGACGTATTTCTGACAATTAACTCTCACTGCCATTTCTCCCCATAGATTCCTTCTCCTATTCCATTAAAAATATTACCATTAATTGCTATGCTAACACTGTTCAGTTGAATAGGCTTGTTAGTTACTTATTGATGCAATTCAGATCTAGTTGGTTAGGCACTAGCAGTGACTGCAGATAATGCTTATTAGACCAATATTTCATAATGTTGATATGAAACCAAACAATAAATGAACAGAATATTAACCCATTCAGCTTGACTTAGGTGCCTCATTGTCAATGAATTTACAGTGATTACACTGTAGGAGGTTTTGAAACATTATGAAGAGCTTTCTTAATTACCCTCATCCACTGACGACAAGGTTTGTATTATTATTTCAAATTGCCGACCATTAATTAACAAGGAGTGACATGGTGCAGTGCACAGTGAAGATGTTCAACTTCTCATTTTGGCCGGGACATGTTTATGAGAAACCTTTGATAAGGAGCCATATGTTATGATGATAAACTGGTGGATGCGTTCAGATTTTTCCTTCCTTTGACAGTAATTTATTCTCCTGCTAAATAAAATCTTCAACATAGACACTAAAAGAAAAATAAGAAATAGATGTGTGAAAATTCAAGAACTGCAGGGTTTAAAATGACTGTAATAATAAATTGATAATGTTTAAAGTGGGTTCTTCTAGCTACACATGTAAAATGATGATTCTTTTTAAGCTGATGACTTATTCTCTATAATTTGCACCCTTAGTCATTATTCTGGTACAATGGGTTGAACAATGTTAGGACCATATGACCTTTAGGCACCCCTTTTGCTTTGCTGATTCATAAGTACATTTTTTTTCATTTACACCGTCAACATCCGGTTGTTTGTTAACAGACAATTTTTAGAGTTTTTTTTTAATTATAAAACTAACTCCTAACTCTAACCCCTAACAAACAACCAGATGTTGACAGTGTAAATGAAAAAAATGTACTTATGAATCAGCAAAGCAAAAGGGGTGCCTAAAGGTCATTTGGTCCCAATGTTAGGTCTAAAAATAATTCTTCAAGCAAGACATATATAAAACAATCATAATTTATTTAGAAAGTTTATAACTTATTCTCTATAATTTGCACCTTAAGTCCCTATTCTGGTACAATGGGTGGAACAATGTTAAGGTCTAAAGCTAATTCTTCAAGCTAGAGATGTAAAATAATTCTTATATGTATACATAAAGTTTATGGCTATATATATATATATATATATATATATATATATATTTATTTATTTTTTTATTTTTTTAAAATTTCCAAACTCTAACAGTATAAAAAAACTCCCAGCTTTATAGTCTGTAATTACACAATACAAACTTTTGCCTGGAGAAGAAAATTAATATAAAAAGAAAATACCACATCATATGTACCTCCTGAAAATAATCAGTTGATATTACAAAAATGGCCAAAAGAAAAAAATACTGCAAGAGTTGCCTAAGTTAAATAGTTAGAATTATCGATTAGTTTGGTTTTGTTTTGTTTTACGGCATATCAACCTCATGCTCCACATTCTCCAAACCTCTAAAACTGGAACCTCACAATCAGATAGAATTTAACGTCATTCCCAGGACATGTAGACCCTCAGTCACCGCTTTCTAGCACCCATATGATAAAAAGGGGTTGGGGCTTGCTATAAGGGCAATAGGGTTGGAAAATCATATAGGTGCTAGGGCTTGATGTGACCAGCCGATTGATCGGAGGGGGCCAAAGTGGAGTATTGCAAGTCATGAACTGCTCATCCACTTGGGTTCTATCCTTAAGCATCATGGGTGGCCCCATTGGGGGAGTCTTACCCCTCTGCAGAGGTGCAGTCGGTGCATTCTAACACCCCCGCCGACATTGCAGTATCCATTAGGAGAAATCTCAGTATATATTTTCTGACTCATTAGATATATATATATATATATTGAACCCTGAGTCATTATTCTTGTACAATGGATGGAACACTGGTGACCTCACTAAATTACCATAAAGAAAGACATCTTCTCAGTTAATCATTGGAGAAATTTAATCTATATTAATGATGGGCAACTTGGAAGTTTGGAGAATAAAGTTTTAACATTTTCTATTAAGATAATAATACTGTACACTTATGTCTTTATTATTTATGTAGATTCTTTGAGGATTCCAACTATTTTACCAAACTTATCTCAACTAGATGGATCCATGGAAATTCCACAGGTCTTGACAAATAAGAGTATCCATTGTGTCTCTGCTGTTCTCAAACATGTAGTTTGAATAAAAGAAACCAGAAACAATGGAATGTCACTTATATTGTGTCCAGAAAAAAGTCGCCCTGCCGACAGAGGGGTCAGTGAACTTGAGGTAGCAAAATGCTATCAAAAAGGGTTAAATAATTACATATGAGAAAGTTTTTGAGAGATGTGACAAGACAGATACAAGATGAAGCAAAGAGGAGTGGAACAATTTGACCAAACCTACTTTTGATACCCCACCCTCTCGTTTTTCTTCTTTCATTGTTTTATAATCTTTAAATAACATTACCTTTTTCCTGTGTCTTCCCATTCTCTCCCTTATCCCTTCCAATCTTTTCTTGCACATCCATATTTTTATCTAATTCTTATACAAACATGGATTAGTTTGTCATGCAAAGAAAGGAATAAGAAATGCACATATTTTCAACAGCATCCTCTCTTTTATCGTTCTTTTGCTCTGTCTCTGCATAGAGAATTTCAATGTGTTCCAATTTTCCCCCTTCTATCCTGAGTTGTGTAATCTTTTACTCATTGTCTTTTGATATCCAAACAGCAAACTTGTCTCTCTTTTGTCTTCACCCTTTCATCCTCTTTATGCATATTTATTTTTTTCCTTTCAAGTAGTTTCCTTTTTTAATGTTGCTTAACTCTTACCTTTCCTCCCTTGTTACCTCTACTCCTCCACCCCTTCCTTCTGCTCGCCTTCTTTTCTTGCAGCTCTTCTTCTGCTCTTTCTCTATTCTCCTGACTGAATACGAACCTATCTTGCTGCAATCCTACTGCAGAATGCCAGAGTATTTATAAAGCCTCATAACATCACAGAAACCAAGCAGCCAATCAGAACTCAAGGAATGGAATCACCCAAATACATGAATGGACTATTCTTGAGTTCCATAAGTACCAGCTGTCTTAAGCACTGGTTCATTTGTGCTTAGCCAGTTGCTGTTGTTCAAACCAACAGTAGACTGACTGACTTCAATTAGAATGGTGATTAGAATGGTGCCCAAGAAATACCTTCTGTTGTAATAGAAAAAGACTTGACAGTAGATGGAATCATAAGATAATAGAGTAAGATACAGCAGAAGTGAGTATAATAAAGGTTGTCATGGAAGAAAATGGGAAATTTTAATCAAATCAATTCGTCCTCACTCCTATGAATACAATTCTCATGCTTGAGATGAACTTTAATTATTATTCCTCTATTTTAACCAGACTAACATCAAAAAGAAGTGAGAAATAATAAGAACATTAAAACAATTAACAGCAAAGCAAGTCTAGTTTTAATTCACAACTATAATTGGGTCTTGAAATTTGCCTCCAACAATAATACCTTTTAAATCAATTTTAAAATCAGCTTAAAATCTTATCTCCAATTTCTTCTAAAACTCGAGATTACTATTATCATCATCATCATTTATCAAGTTGTGTAGATAGTATCGATTACTTTGACTCTCACCATCCATCTCTAGTGGCCATTGACCTCAGTACGTCCTCTCCAGCAGTGCCTAGCATGTTTGCTTGTCTTATTTTGATAGTTTGGGAGATTGGAGGAAAGTGGCCATACAGCTGGATTTGAAGGCTGTACTCCTACCACTATAATTATCATCATCATGTAGATAGTATGAATTACTTTGACTTTTGCACCATCCATCTCAATTGGCCATTAATCTCAGTAGGTCCTCCTCAGTAGTGTCTAGCATGTCTTGCTCATCTTACTTGGATAGTTTGGGAGATTGGAGGTAAGTGGCCATACTGATGGATTCCAAAGCTTTTTTTCTATTACTATAATTATCATCATTGTGTGGATAGTATAAATTACTTTGACTCTCTCACCATCCTCCTATTGGCTATTAACCACAATAGGTTGGGGGGGGGTAATAAAAGTAAAAATAAATAAAATAAAATAAAATACAATAATCAAATAAAAAAGACTAAAAAATAAAATCTCCCAGAATGCTTAGGACAGGAAGAAACTTCTGGGCATGTGCAGAAAAAAAAGTTCTTGCGTCTGGATTCTGGTGTCCTTGGTAATGGTTTGTTAATAAAGTCTCTCTCTGTACTTCAAGTAGTTGTGTTTTTATCTCTCTCCATTTTACTGATGCAAAACTCGTTCCATAAGGTCCTCTCTAACAGTGCCCAATATGTCTTGCTTGTCTTTCTTTGATAGTTAGGGAGATTGGAGGAAAGTGGCCATACAGCTGGATCCAAAGGCTGTGCTCCTACTATAATTATCCTCAGCATGTAGATAGTATAGATTACTTTGACTACTCTCACCATCCATCTCTATTTGCCATTAACCTGGAGGTCATCTCCAATAGTGTCTTACTTGGATAGTTTGGGAGATGGGAGGTAAGTGACCATATAGATGGATTGCAAGGATGTGCTTCTACTATTGTTATCATCATTATTGAATCATGCAGATAGTATAGATCATCTCGATCTTTTATCAGAGGATTTATGGGTAGCAAAAAAAAAACTAAATGTTAATAGATATATCCTCCAAATATTATATATATATATATATATATATATATATATATAATATTGAGAATGTATTTATTTATAAATGATAATATACCAATGTTTAACCTTTTTTTTTTCGTTAAGCCATATTCATATTTTGAAAATGTTTAAGTTTAAAAAATATATATTTTTTTAAAAAGAATATATATTTTTAAATATTCCACATTAATATTCATATTTATGATAAAACAACATTGTGTTTGTCATTCAACTTTTCAAAATGACGCAGCAGCATTCATTTACTTCAAAACTGTTTTCAACAGTCATAATTACAATATTGACTTCTGCAGTTGACTATAATTAATCAATATCTTGATTAATTCAATGGATTTAACCCTGAAGATCCTTATGGTAAAACTTGAGTTATTTCTATACAAACTGTAATACTAAATCTGCTTTACTAATGTATTGAGCACTTTATATTTCTTATAACACTGACTTATCCAATTAATACTTATATCAACCAAATATTGAGATTAACCCACTATTTTTTAACCGGTAAGTCATTCCTTTATATATATATATATATATATATATATATATTCATTTTTACATATAACAGGGAAATAACTTTCAGGATTTTTGGTTGCAATATCATTTATTTTTCTGTTAAAAACTATGAAAGTGTTGAGAAATTTTGTTAGTGTGACTGAAAAGTAAAATATTACTTGATTGGAATTGTATAGAGATGCAGAAAAAAGAAAAAAAGAAACTTGAGGATTGGAGTGTATTTTATTCACTGAGCAATATCATTTAGGATGAGAAACACTTGCGGCAATTTGAAAATATATTTTCGTCTTTGATTTATTTGATTTTTACTTTCTGAAACTTGGAAAAAAGTTTTATATTCACAAAAACTTTTAGAGATGATGTTGGCAAAAATAAAAATGGTGAAGTAGGTATGATTGACGTTTTAATAACTTATAGCAGCAAATTGATTCTTATATTAAGTTAGAGTCGTAGGAAATGGAATTGTCGACCTGAGTTCAATTCCTGGATGAAGCTGTTTGAATTTCACATAGTGCAAATACCCTTGGGAAAGGTATGAATCCAATTCTTCCTCCAGTTATGGGTAAATAGTAGAGTAGACTGGGCTCTTTAACCATGACTAGGTAACCAGTCTAGGAGAAGGAAAACTCTGAATTCAAACCTGTTAAACTCTGCTTAAGAAATTGACCTTGTGTCGCATCCTGCTCATTCGGAGGGGTTGGTAAATATATGTATTAGATTGATTGGTGGTAGGGACCATATTTATATGAGTTCTCACTCGTAAAGGAGAAATATTAATATTTGTATATCTAATGATATACTAACATTGAATGAATAGAAGAAAGACTAGAAAAGTTGATTTACACATACAGAAACATATTGCATATAAATATTGGATGAGTGGGTGCTAGAGAGGATATTTACTTAAGTCCACACTCATTTATTCATTTATTTTTTATTTTTTCTATTTTTTGACACTATAATATCATCCTCAGTGGACAGAAAGGTGTCAACAAAATTTCATATAGCACCAATACCCTTGGGAAAGGTATGTATCTAACTATCCTCCTTATGGAGTAACTAGTATGGCAGACTAATAGAAGGAAAATTCTGAACTCAAACCTGTTAAACTCTTAAAATTGACATTGTGTCACATCCTGCTTGTACAGAGGAGTTTGGTAAATGCATACATTTGAATAATTCAAACAGAGTAGGGCAGTGGAAGCATACTGGACCCATAACCCAGAGGTCCATAGATTAAAACTACATCTGCTAACAGGATTTTGTGTGGAGGCACCTGATGTGGTGTAATGGTTAGCAAGCTAGATTCGCAGACCATTGTTAGTGAGTTTGATTCTCATGGGGCACCCCATACTTATGGCCTTGTGCCACATCTAAGCTAAGCTTTTCGTAATAATTGTATATTTTTTGGTTTGTCGGTATTTTAAGTTTTCGTAATAATTGTTACAACAACCTTATGGACAGTCATAATCTTCCACAATATTTCTTCTAAAATTTAAATTTTTTTCTCCCAAAAAAGCTTTTACAGAGTGAAACATCTATACAGAAAGCGGCTTATTCCATCAAGGGAAATTTTTATAACTTTTTTCTCTAATGGCCAAGTCATCTACAATGGATGGATAAATAAAAAGTTTTTTAAAAAAAAGGTCCAAGGTAAAAGGCAATGTGTAAAAGGTAAAAGATACCAGGTAAAAAGTCAACAATAATAGGTGAAGGTTATAACCGGCAATATGTATTACATAATATATGATGTGAATCTGTAATAATATAATAGGTAATATGTATTTGGCAGTGGATAGTAAGCCTCTGAAATTAGTAGACTAGTTCACATACATAGGTAGTAATTTCTCATCTACTGAAAACACTGTCAATGTACATATAGGAAAGGCATGAACTGCTATAGTCAGATTATCAATCATGTAGCAATCTGATCTCAATTCTTCCAAGCCATAGCTGTATCAGTGCTACTGCATGGCTGCACCACTTGGAATCTAGCAAAGTGCTTTGAGATAAAGCTAGATGTGAGCTATGCAAGGATGCTGCATGTTGTCTTGAACAAATTCTGGAAGCAACACCTCACAAGAAAGTAGCTGTATGACCACTTGCCCCTATTACACAAGCTATCAGAGTCAGACAAACAAGACATGCTGGATCCGCAGGAGAAGCAAGGATGAACTCATAAGTGACATTCTCTTGTGGACACCTACACATGGACGCATCTGTGTGGGCTGACCAGCAAAAACCCTCATCAATAGATTTGTGCAGATTCTAGATGCTGTGTGGAGGACATGCTATGGGTGATGACCAATATGAATGGGTGGTAAAGATAGTTGTGGGTATCTGTTTTGACCTGTTTAAGGGTCAATAAATAATAACTCAACATGGGTATAAAATGTAGGGAACAGATTGTATTCAGCAATATATATCAACATACAATGGAAGGGTTTCCTTGTTTCAGCTTACACGAAGAACTGTATCTGGTACTACTCATTTGAGTAGCCTTAGTCTGTTAAATATATACCCTTTGGGTAAGTCCATGTTTGTGTCATAGGTGAGTCAACTACAACAGTATACATGTTGTCAGCTCAACATGATCAAGATGTAAGATCTAAGTGATGAGTTACAATAGGTAATATGTATTACACAATATATGTAATTGTTAATATGTATTTGACAGAAAGGAAGGTGTAAGATGTAAGTGTTCTAAGATGAATAATGAGTTACAGGTCGAATCTGGCTGATACAAACCAAACAAACAAGTTTGGGTAAATGAAACCTTGGTAAATTAAGACAATATTCAAATCAAAATTCTTAAAAGAAACAAAATTAGAAAAAGATTTAAAACTACAAGAAAGGTTGTTTATAGAGCTGTGATTAATTAAATAATTGTAATAATGCAATAGTTAATGTATATTTAGCATCTCTACGTTGCTCTTTGTAGATATAGAGACAGTAGTTAAATCAAAGTTCTTAAAAGAAACAAAATTGGAAAAAGATCTAAATCTGTTAATAGAGCTGTGATTAGTTAAATCATTGTAATAGTTAATATATATTTGTCATCTCTATGTTACTCTTAGTAGATATAGAGATAGTAATCAAATCAAAGATATTAAAAGAAATAAAATTAGAAAAAGATATAAAACTGTAAGGAATTTTGTTTATAGAGCGGTGCTTAGTTAAACCATTGTAATAATGATGTAGTGATTATCTGCCCCTGCTGGATGGACTTGTGTCTAAAAGGATTATCGTCTTTTACTGTGAGGGTTTCCCCCATTAGGTGACACTATAGCTGGGTATTTAAACTCAGCCCGGGAAGGTCTCTGTCTTTTTCTCTTAGTATAGCATTGCATAGGGTCTAGGTGGGATTTGTAAGGATCGCAGATACTCTACTGAACCTAAGCAGAGGGTTAAGATGTAACACTGATCCTAAGCAGAGGGTCAATGTGTATCACTTTGATCCTAAGCAGAGGGTCAATGTGTATCACTTTGATCCTAAGCAGAGGGTCAATGTGTATCATTTGATCCTAAGCAGAGGTCAATGTGTATCACTTTGATCCCAACAGAGGGTCAATGTGTATCACTTTGATCCAAGCAGAGGGTCAATGTGTATCACTTTGATCCTAACACTTCAATGTAGGGCAGAGGGTCAATGTGTATCACTTTGATCCTAAGCAGAGGGTCAGATCCTAAGCAGAGGGTCAATGTGTATCACTTTGATCCTAAGCAGAGGGTCAATGTGTATCACTTTGATCCTTGGTAGAGAGGCAATGAGTGACATTGATAATAACCACAGCACATCTAAGCCAGAAGCTCCAATCCATACATACATATTACCACTATTCTTGACAGGCACAGCTACAACAACAACAACTAATAATAATAATAATAATACTGGATCATCCTAGCAGCCAGGAGACCAGGCTTAGTGTTGATTAACAAAAAAAAGAGAATGTGTCAACTGATGGACTTTGCGGTTCCAGCAGATCACAGTCCATTACTGGGGGGGGTGCTTTGCCCCCGACTATCAGTAAGTGACTTATATTCTTTCTGAACTCTTCTTATTTCCAAAAGATTCTCGTCCAATCTGTTTTGTATCTTGTCATGTAAGTCAATTTCCAGACAATAAAGTCTGTATTGTTATGTTGTACTTCTTTGTTCGAATTTATTCATGTATATATTCATCTATGCTGGAAGGTTACTCTGAGCTTACTAACGTATTATAAGAACCCATTCAATTCTTATAATGTAATAGTTAATGTATATTTGGCATTTCTACATTGCTCTTAGGAATACAGAGACAGTAATCAAATCAAAGTTATTAAAAGAAACATCAAAGGCTGAAAGGAATAGTTAAACCAGACTTTCTCAACTGGGGGCCATATATGTACCCTATAACATCTTTTTGGTCCAGGCAAGCAGAAAATGTGTAATAATAAAAATACAATACAATTTTTAAAAATCAAATGGCCCACCACAGTGAAATAAGAATCAAAACGATCCTTAGGTAAAGAAACATTTAAGAACCACTGAGTTAAACCATTGTTTTATATGGATTGAATAAGGAAGCGTGTGGTGTAATGGTTAAAGTCATGGGAAATGGACTCGTCACCCCGAGTTCAAATCCTGGACGTGGTAATTGCATTTCACTTAGCGCTAATACCCTTGGGAAAGGTATGAATCCTACTCTCCCTCCAGCTATGGGTAAATAGCAGGGCAGATTGGGTTCTTTAACCATGGCTAGGTAAGCAGTCTAGGAGAAGGAAAACTCTGAATTCAAACCTGTTGAACTCCGCTTAAGAAATTGACCTTGTGTCACATCCTTCTCGTGTGGAGGAGTTGGTAAATACATATGTGGATTGAAGTTTTTTCAACTTAATTTTTGGAGACTATAGAACACCAGGCATGCCTTCCTACATTTTGTGAGGAGACAATGTCTATGATATTATATAATTATATTTTAACTACTGTATAGTGAGTCTGCTAGCACATTGAGCCCTTTGCAAAGCAGCCAAGGGTGTAAGCATTGCAACCTTGTCATGAAGCAATAAAGCTGCCTGCAGGGCTTAAAGCTATGTGCCAAGAATTATATATATATATATATATATTATAGGAATAAAGAATCCACCAAATTGTTTTTATGATTTATTTCTTTTCCATTCTGTCAGATATCTTATCCATATATTTATTCCATCTGATAAATGTCAAAATCCTTTCTTTATATATTTCATTTTCTAAGGAATATCATTTTACAATCTTTTTTTTTTTTTGTCAATTGAAAATTTACAAACTTTAATTGTTATAATAAAAGATAATAGATGGAGGCACATGATGTAATGTTCATCATGTTAGGAAATGGACTTGGCAATCAGAGTTCAAATCCTGGATGAGGCTATTTGCATTTCACATAGCTGTTTTTTTTTTATTATTTCAGTCTCAGAAGACTATAATAAAGTTTTCGTGCCCCTGAAGTTACAGCACCTCCTGTGACTGAAGTCCAATGGATGAGGCTGTTTGTATTTCACATAGTTCTAATGCCCTTGAACAAGGTATGCATCCAACCTTTCTTGCTCCAGGTATGAGTAAAGAGCAGACAAGTCTCTTTAACCTTGTTTAGACAATCATGAGAAGAAAAACATGGAATTCAAACCTGTTAAACTCTACTTTAGAAATTGACCTTGTGTAACATCCTACTCTAGCAGTGGGGTTTATTGGTTGGTTGGTTGGATTTAACAACATGTCAACATGTTGCTTTATACAGAATAATGTTTTCTTTATTCTTGTTGGGTATTCAAAATATTTTTCCAACTCATTTTTTAAACATATTTTTGATCTATTTAATCCATAGATTGGGCCTTAACATTTACTACTACTATGAATCAGAGTGTACCTGGGATTAATGGCAATGAAGGGGTACTCCACACTTCCCAGAGCTCCAGAATTGAACCTCACCATAAGATACAGTTTAACGTCATAACAGGACACTAAAACTCTCAGCCACTACCTAGCACAGATAGGATAAAATGGGTTAGGGGTTTGCCATAAGAGTAATATTGCTGGTGCTTTGTTGCAATGGCAACAAAACACCGGCACATCAACATCTTCAGGGTCAGCCTTCACATGTGACATCTGTGGTCGAGAATGTTTTTCGAACATTGGACTTTACAGTCACAGGAGGCACTGTACCTTCAGAGGCACAAAAACTATAATATAGTCTTCCAAGACTGAAATGCCAATATCTATAATACTGATGGGACAATCATAGTGGTGAGGTTGGTAAATGTAGATAATTTCCGTAAAGGAAAAAGAGATCTAACAAACAGAGATGCTAATAGGTACGCATCCTGTGTCTCTGATGCACAAAAATCTAAAAGGACACAGTAAAATCCTATCCATGCATCCCAGTGTTTTTCTCCTGTCTTCCCCCACCATTTCAAACTAATTGTAAATACATTTCAATAGTTTCTTAGAAAAAAATTACACAGGATGGGTTACAATGTAGGAGTTAGACAGCTTTAGTTGGGACCCATAAATTTTCCTGGGGACTCATTCTAAATAAATATGTGTGTTCCAGGATGTGCTAAATCAAAAAGCTATCACCATCACTGAACAAATATACTTTTTTATCAATTTATTTAATCCATAGATTGGACCAATACAGTTACTACCACTATGAATCAAAGTGGACCTGGGAGTAATGACAATGAAGAGGTACTCCACACTTCCCAGTGCTCCAGAATTGTAACCTCACCACTAGATTCAGTTTAACATCATAACCAAACCCTAAAACTCTCAGCCACTGCCTTCTAGCACAGATAGGATAAAATAGGTTAGGGTTTGCCATAAGAGTAATATTGATGGGACAATCATAGTGGCGAGGCTGGTAAATATATATAAAAGGTAAAATCTACTTAATGGAAAAGAGATTTAACAAACAGGGATGCTGATAGGTACATGTACTGCATCCCTGATGCACAAAAATCTGAAAGGACGCAGTAAAATCATATCCATGCATCCCAGTGTTTTTCTTTCTTTTCTCACATTTTAAACTGTAAATACATTTCAATAGTTTATTAGAAACGAATTACACAAGATGGGTTACAAGGTAGGAGTTGGATGGCTTTAGTTGGGACCCATAAATTTTCCTGGGACTCATTCTAAGTAAATATGTGTGTTCCATGATGTGCTAAATCAAAAAGCTATCACCATCACTGTCCTGCGTCTCTGATGCACAAAAATCTAAAAGGACGCAGTAAAATCCTATCCATGCATCCCAGTGTTTTTCTCCTGTCTTCTCCCACCATTTCAAACTAACTGTAAATACATTTCAATAGTTTCTTAGAAACGAATTACACAAGATGGGTTACAAGGTAGGAGTTGGATGACTTTAGTTGGGACCCATAAATTTTCCCGGGGACTTATTCAAAGTAAATATGTGTGTTCCATGATGTGCTAAATCAAAAATCTATCACTATCACTGAACAAATATACTTTTTTTTATCATATTACTATTGTTCTGTGAAAAGTTTCTAATTTGACTTCTCAACTGTTTGCCTGGGAGAAGGGTATGTGGGTGGCCAGTAGGATGAGGAGTAAACCCTAGCAAAGAGCAGATGATATCAGTTTAATCCAACAGCATCTCCATCCACTGGAGAGGAGTAAACATCTTCAAAAATCACAACTTGGCAGCAAGATTTATATTTATCTGAAGCATACATCGACAAACCAATCTGTTGTGGTTCAATATGGTCCCACTTGGCAGATCTCATCTAATCTTGTGGCAAGGGAAATATGGTGTAGAAGAACGATGGTCGGTTGAGTTTTGTTTCCTTATACAGTATAAATTTGAGAACAATTCATGCCAAAGTGATAACAACAATATTTTAATGCCAGAGCAAACTTAATGGAACAGAATACAAAAATGACAAGACATGCAAGGAAGAGTTTATAGAAAGTTGTATGAGTGAAATGTCCTAATATGAAAAGTAGAGAAAGTGTTGAGTCCTTGATATATAGCTCATAGAAAAAGAAATGTGTAAAGACTTACATGTTAAGTACATTATCATGATCATGATATGTAAAATTTGAGTAGAAGAATGATAATTGGTTGAGTTTATACAAATTTATATGAGTAAAATGTCCTAATATGAAAAGGAATCTTTAGTAGAGAAAGTGTTGAGACCTTGATATGTAAATTGTAGAAGAAGCAGAAAAGTATAAAGACTTACATGTTAAATACATTATTATGTTCATGTGATATGTAAAATTGGAGTAGAAGAAAGACGTACTATAAAGATTTAACCACAAAAGGTGACAGACAGTTCAAGAGTTAAGAATAAAATGAACAACTTGAAATAGGAATAAAGACGTGTATTACCGAATATATATATATATATATATATATATAATAATAAGGTTGCAAACTTTTAGTGCGTCTGCACAAATGTATGTAATTTGTAAAAATCTTAACTGACTCCTGAGGTAGGGTGAATTATCGGCTTATCTGTCGTAATGCTGGATATGATAGGTGTTCAATTTGTGGTCCGTCTTCGATGCTGGTCGAGCAGAAAAAGGAAGAATTTCCCACTTTGGTTTTGCCGCCAAAGTATTCTAGCCTGTGATTGGTTGGTTCGAAACAGAGGCTCATAGACAAGGACAATAACCCCCATACCTCAGAATTCTCAATAATACAAGGAAGAGTTTATATAAATTTGTATGAGTGAAATATCCTAAAATGAAAAGGAATATTTAGTAGAGAAAGTGTTGAGACCTTGATATATAGCTTGTAGAAGAAGAAATGTGTAAAGACTTACATGTTAATTACGTTATCATGTGATATGTAAAATTGGAGTAGAAGAAGGACATGCAAGGAAGAGTTTATATAAAGTTGTACGAGTGAAATGTCCTAACATGAAAAGGAATCTTTAGTAGAGAAAGTGTTGGGTCCTTGAGATATAGCTCATAGAAGAAAAGTTTAAAGACTTACAAGTACATTATCATGATCATATATGTAAAATTTGAGTAGAAGAATGATAATTGATTGAATATTGTTTCCTCATATAGAATAAATGTGAGAACAATTAATGGGTAAGTCATTTTTGTAGGAAATGGATACGATTTAAATCCTGGATAAGGGTGTTTGTCTTTCCTATAGTGCTAATAATGGGAAAGGTATGAATTCAAATATTCTCCCTCCCTTTTCTATGAGAAAATAGTAGAGCAGACTGGGTTCTTTAACTTGGCAACTGGTCAAGGAGGAGGAAAACCCTGAATTCAAATAAGATGTGATATATGCTCAATTTTAAGAATCCAGTCAAAAATTGACCATGTATCACATCTTGTTTGTGCAGAGGGATTGGGTGTATACATATATGCACAAACTAGAATATGTCCTAGAAAATGGGATTAGTATTATTTGGATTATTGGGACTATTGTCCTCATCTTTATTATTATTATCTGTACAACATTTTGGCCTATGTGTCCTCTGGCCTTCTTCAGGTATTTCTTGTTGGACTCAGGAGCCTTCTCAAACTCGGGAAACTTCTTGTCGTAATTAAGAGGCTTTATTCAATCCACACGGGTATTCTGTTCTCATTCCGCTTACCATAGCTGGGATACAAGCTGTGTTAATTATTATTCTATGTTACTATTTCCCTTGACCAGGATTGAACCTGCAGTTTAGAGATAACTGTCACTTAGAACTGTCTTAACCTAACGCCTTTATCCACTACACTATGTGTCCAATAATCCAAATAATACTAATTATCAAGCCGCATTTTGAAAATTCAGAGAATTAGAAAATGGGACACATAAAATTCTCAGCATTTTGAAATATAAATAGATTACCATTTAACAATAAAAAAACTGATAATTGTACACACCCCCGCCCAGCCGACCCCCTGCCTCAACCGACCCCCCCCCCCCCGGATCTGTACACAATGCCAAACCTTGTGGGGAAATGGAATCAAGTTACATGAATTTTGTTTGTGTATTTTCTTTACAATTTATTTTTTGTCTGCATAAAATTCTTCATTTTTTAAATTTTATCTTACTCAATTCTTTCAATTTTTAAAAAGATATCTCAAAATGATGATTTAATCTACAAGTCATTGACACAATGTCTCCACTAAAATATGAAAAAAACATCAAGAATTTAAATCATTGAACCCAATTCTAGTAATAAGGTTGTTTTTTTTTCATAATCATGATTAATGTTAGTATTATTATTATTATTATTATTATTATTATTATTATTATTATTTGATGCCATGAGAGTTTGTCACATCTGCCTTAGTTGATGGTTCACATATAAGAAAAAAATACATCTAGTGGACTTTTCCTTTCCAGCTGAAATTGAAAGAAAGCAAAAAGATCAGCAAATACTTAGATCCTGCCTGAGAGCAGAATGATTTTTTAACAGATCTATTTAAGCCATAGATGAGAACCTAACAGGCACTATCATTTTGAGACAGTCGACCTGGGAATAATAGAAATGAAAGAGTATTCAACAGCTCTCCAAAACTGGAGCCTCATCATCAGATGCAATTCAGAGTCATCCCCAGGCAACCAATATTTGTGGTGGTGGTGGTGTGTGGGTTTTACATCTTCTGCAGGATATATGGTCAATGCATTTTAAGCCTTGCCGACAGGAAACTTAACAGAAGAAAAAGTTTATATCGCTCACTGTTCAATTAAACTTGTTTTGAACAAACTTGTTAAGACCACACTATTTCGAATCTATATGCAGCCACAATCAGTTGATAGTTGATCTGACTATTCAATCTGAAAAGTTACTTCCCAGATTTGACTTGTCTCTCTCTCTCTCTCTCTCTCTCGATCTTTCTCTTTCCTTCTTACTATAAAATGTTTTATTCCTATTTTACAGCCCGCCATTTCATGAAAGCATCTGTAATGATTGTTGTTAAGGAAGAGGAAAGTAGACTTTTATTAGCTTTTCCCGACACAGAACAACTTACAAGACAATGCTTCCAGACTTGTTTTAGTTGATCTAAATAATTGGGAGATGAGGAACAGCAGAGGAAGAAGATGAAGAATAACGCCTACCAAACACAACGGACTTTGAATTTGAAAAAGTCAAGTTCAGCGAAGGAGTCTCTGATTTTGTCTCTACTGCTTTGAGTGTACTTAAATGAATAAAATGATGTTGGGTGCTATCTGTTCTTGGAAATAAATTCTGCTTCAAGAAACTACAATGATTAGCAGGCTGTCAAATGAAAATATTCACACGCGAATCTATCTCAATCCCCTTTGGGGAGTGATACGTGCTTGTGCTATAGGATTATCTACAGAAAATTGCTTTGTATTGCTCTAAATTTCTAGCTTTTGCAGTTAAAAGCCTACATTTTATAAGACTGGAAAGTTTAGAATGGTGAACTTGCTAAGTCTGACACAAGGCCAGAAGTATAGAGTGCTCAGTGAAAATCGAACCCATTAGTAACGGTCTGCTAGACTTGGTTTGCAACCATAACACCACACAAGATTATCGTTGTAGAATCATCATAATCATTTATAAAGAGTTACATAGTTTGGCATAGGGCTAGATGTATGGAGCACTCAGTGAAAATTAAAACTATGTGCTATGATCTGCTAGACTAGATCTACAACTATGATAGAATGTAAGGTTCTAGGTTTGGAATTATTGTAATTGTTTATTAAATGTTTGGCACAAGGCCAGAAGTATAGAGAACCCTTTGAGGATTAAACCCATGATCTATGGTCAGTTAAATTAGCTCTGCAACCATGATACCAAGCAAGGTTCTTGGTTTGGAACATTTTCTCCTGATATTTTCTTCAAGTCAAGGTAGTGCCACCATAGAGTAATACTGACATGGCTACTGCTTCGAAGAATTCACATATTTTATCAGAGATCAGATTTGCATCTGGTTGCTTGAATAGTTACTTGAAACCATATAAGAGTGTATAAATTATTAGTATTAGATCTATTAATAATGGAGATTCAGTCTATATTTGTCTGTAACCGAAATTATGTCACTGCTTGATTTTATTAGAAAGAAAACATTTATTTGAATTTTGAGAGCAAAACTATTTTTTATGTCTATTATACAAAAAAAATATAAGATTTCAAAGATCTGTTTACATTTTTTACAAAAACGCTAGGCAAAAAGTCCTTTATATGTAAATTGAGATAAAATTTTTAAAAATAAATTTTCTACACTAAAATCCTAAATATTAATTCAATTTTGATAAAAATGTTGTAGTATATTCTTAAAAAAACGTTGTCTGTCATAAACCAAAACAAACTCTTGCAACCTTAAGCAAAATCTTTCAAAAATTAATTCTTACAGCTCCCTCTCAAATCCTCTTTCATGGGGCCGAAGAGATGATAGTCTGAGGCAAACATTATTCCAGTGACGAGGAAGTGAAATCTGTTGTGAAGAAGTGGCTCAAAGAACAGTCAACAGAATTTTATGGAGCAGGGATACATGCTCTCATTCGAACATGGAACATTGCTATTGAGAGAAACGGTGATAATGTGAAGAAGTAGGGATGTGATCTACAGAGGACCAACTCCATTTTGATGTATGATACATGTTTCTGTGTTGATAATTATACCTGTCCTAAATAAAATGGCATTACTTTTTTGACTTACCCTTGTAGTAGTAAAATTGAGTAAAACAGAAAACAGGCCTCAATGGTGTCATGAACTATAAAATATTTAAAATGTACAATGGAATGGATGTATATATTATCAGTTAAGATTTTAGAGACACACACACACACACACACACACACACACACACACACACATATATTGCAAAATTTTGACTCACCCTAATTTGATAAAAAAAAAACAAGAGAAAATTGTTGCCCATTGTCAAAGACACCAGTGAGGTACTTTTTTAACACAATGCTTTGATCTATTTGGGTGATAAATATGGCTTCTATGAGTGGAGGGAGAGAAAAATATATTTCACTTACAAAAGAAAGATTTCAACAAACTCTATTCAATGATATAATGGGTTTCAACTAGCTGTAAAAACTTACTGAGTAAAACATAAAATAAGGTGTTGCGGACCATAAAATGTTTTAAATGTACAATTAAATGGATGTATATATCATCACTTTTGATTTTACACACACATATTGCAAAACTTTTGACTCATCCCGATTTAATAAAAATAAAAAAAATAAAAAAAACATCAAAACAAAAATATTGCATATTATTAACAGACCACAGATGGGGCTAACTTTTTTTTTTTTACACAATACTTTGATGTCATTCAGAGATAAATTTAGCTTTGATGACTGGAGGGAAAATAAAATATATTTAATGAGAAAAAAGTTTTAAAAGAGCTCTCTTCAACAATATAATGGGTTTAAACTAGCAGTAAAAACCTACGGAGTAAAACAAAAAACAATAGGCGTCAATGGTGTCATATACTGTAGAATGTTTAAATGTACAATTTAATCAATGTATATATATTATCAGTTGAGATTTTACACACAGACACACACACACTGCAAAACATTTGACTCACTCTAGTACAATAAAAAACAAGAGAAATATTTTGCTCATTATCAAATGTCCGCAAAACCATTGAGGTCGATTTTTTACCCTTGGCTTTGATGTTATTGGGAGATGAATATAGCTTTGACAAACTGAGGAGGAAAAAATATATTCTATGTGCAAAAGAGTGATTTAAATGAGCTCTATTCAACAATATAATGGGTTTAAACTAGCAATAAAAACTTTTTAGTAAAATAAAAAAATAAGCCACAATGGTTTCATGGACTGTAAAATTTTTAAATATACAATTAAATGGATCTATATTTTATCAGTTGAGATTTTACACACAAACACGCATAAAAATATATATACAAACAAACACATGCATACATACATATTTCAAAAGTTTTACCCCACCTTTGTATAATAAAAAAACATCGAGAGAAAAATTTTGCCCATTGTCCACGACACCAATGAGGCTGTATTTTTTTTTATCACAATCCTTTGATGTTATTGGGAGATAAAAATAGCCTAGATAAGTGAAGGGAGAGAAAATATTTTAGGTCTATGCTCTATTCATGATATAATGGGTTTAAACTAGTAGCAAAACTTGCTGAGTAAAACATAAAATGTTATCACAGATTGTAAAATAAAACCAAGAAGCAGGCAACCTTTCAGTTTTTACAATGATTTAAAATACTGAACCAAAATACCAGCACTTGAAAACATTCAGAAATATTAAGAGGATAAAAAAAATTTTATATTGAAAGCATAATAAGATAAAAAAAGAAAACAGTTGATTATAAAAAAAATATTTTTTTAAATACATTCTCTATTCATTATATATTGCATATAGCTCCTATTTATTCAGTTGAGCACTTTTAGAAAAGTACGCTAAACACCTATTATGGAAGTGGCTACTTTCAACTACTGCTCTGCTTTATTAGCATTGAGCACCTTTTCATGCCAATACTTTTCTCATTTTTTAATTCTCGATTCATTATATATACATATATATATATGTACAAAACCGCTCCACACAAGAAGGATGCGACACAAGGTCAATTTCTTAAGCAGAGTTTTACAGCTTTCAATTCAGAGTTTATCTTCTCCTAGCCAGGTTAAAAAACCCAGTCTGCCTTGATATTTACCCATAGCTGGAGGGAGAGTAGCTGGATGCATACTTTCCCAAGGGTTATTTTTCTGAATAATTGTGTGCAAATTATTTGTATTTGATAGGAATACTTGAATTGTTATCGGGAGATAAAAATTGCCTTGATAAGTGAAGGGAGAGAAAATATTTTATGTCTATGCTCTATTCAACGATATAATGGGTTTAAACTAGCAGTTGATAATAAAAATATTTGAAAAAATACTTTTGATAAATGCTAAATTTTATTGTATTGCAAATCTTCTGAATAACTGTGTGCAAATCATTTGTGTGCACATCACTGTATGCAATCAAGGGTTTATTATCAAGACTTAAAGGAAAAAAATTAATGAAATGTTGATTTTCTTCATAATAGTCACTTAGCATTTAACTTGGTTCTTTCAACAAGTTTTCTATTCGTTAACCTTTAGAAACTAGCTGAACTCATGGAAATTTCAGTTTTATTAGATTAAATATACAATATATAGCGTGTGTGTGTGTGTGTGTGTGTGTGTGTATATTTTTTTTTTCTCTACTTCTAAACACTACCGGTGTGGAAAAAACCTGGTAATTCAATTTTTCAAAATAAAAATATTTTCAAACTGACATCTGGGTAAAAATTTTTTTTTTAAAGTATAGACCAGCACATCCGTACTTTCTGAAAATAATCATCAGTATTGTATGTAGTGGCCAAAAGAAAAAACACCAGAGGAGTTTTGTAAGTTGTATGTATAAAAAGTGCTCAATACATTAAGTAGAGTATGATTATAAGGCCTTACATGAGTCAGACACTATCTACCTAGGTTTCACCTGAATGCTTCTTCAGGATAATTCTGAATCAGAATTAACCTGAAGAACCATTTGGGTGAAACCTAGGTAGATAGTGTCTGACTCATGTAGGTCCTTATATATATATATATATATATAGTGCTTATTTTCACAAGTTGAATGCAAATTTCAATAATGTTTTTATTTATTAACCATTAGAACCTGAGCAGCAGGTACTTGTGCCACTACCTGACAAAGTAAAGTTGGCGGAGTGAGCTATTGTTGGGATCAACCCGACAGTGAGGGATTCTATCCCCTTTTTACTGGTGTTGAAGTGAGCGAGTCAGAATGCTTTTGAAGTCAATCAGTCAAATGCTGTTAAAGTGACAAATTAAGTCTGACAGAATTTGACATGAAAAGCTATATATATGGCATTCAGGAATATTCCATATTTGCATATGGGTGATACGATTCCCTGAGGCCTGATTGGCTGCTGACTTTAATTGGGCCATGAGGCTTAGATAAATAAACCATTACTCTGTACTGTGCTTGTGGCAATGCAGGATCTGTATTTGAGTTACGACTTGCTTGCTACCTTTGTCTTCTAATTTGATGGTAACTAGGCCTATACAATTAGCACTGTTTGTTAATCCTTAGCAGGTATCTTTGCAACTAGAAGTACATTTACCAAGGCATACCAAATTCCAGCAGGGAAATATCCATTTCAACATCTCTATTGCCTACAATTATTAATATTATCATATTATTATCATTATTTTGATATTTTAGATTTAGGGCTGGTTTATCTCAGTCAGTAGAGTGTTCAGCTAGGAACTGCAATGTTCCTGGTTCGATACCGGCCTTTGCCAACTCAGCATATGAGTAGTACAAGGATCTGTGCAGTAAAGTGAGGAGCTGATGGTAAGTGTGGCGCTCCGCCTCAGATGCTCAAACAAAAAAAAATCTCCTTGGTCTAGCGCTAGTGAAAAGGGGATAGACTCCCTCGCTGTCTAGCTGATACCGATTTTAGGCCACCCGACGATTTTAACAGTCCACAACACCATTGAGGATGTTTTTTTAAACTTAATGCTTTGATGTTATTGGGAGATAAATAAATGTTTGACAAGTAGAAAGAAAGAGAAAAAATATGTTTTATACAAAAAATAAAAATTTCAATGAGCTCTTTTCAACAATATAATAGATTTAAACTAGCAGTAAAAACTTACTGAGTAAAATAAAAAAATAAGAGGCCTCAATAAAACCCAGAAGCATACTTATTACAATACTTCACTATCTCTCTCTCGCTATATACCGTCTACTATACCTCTCTCCCTTTCTCTCCTCTCTCTTAATTCTTCAATCTCACACTCTTATATCAATTGCATTGCACCCTCTCTCTCTCTCTCTCTGACTGAAACCCTTTCATGCACTCTCTGATCATGTCTCTCACTTTCTTTCTCTTCTCTTTGACTGAAACATTTCATGCACTCTCTGATCACATCTCTCTCTCTCCCGTTTTTGCTTCTCTCTCATACACTCTCTTATTTACTTCCAGTCAAATCTCATAGAAAGCACTGGTTTCTGCTAGATCCTCGAAGTTGAGCAATGATGAGCCTGTTCACTACTTAGATGGGAGACTATTTAAGCAAAAGCAGGTACTGTATATCTAACATATTGTAGCACTGAACCTGAACACAAGCACCTGAAAACCTTCAGAAAGATTAAGATAATAAAAACATACTTTATATAGAAAGTATAAAATAAGCTTAAAAAAGAATAGAGTCGATTAAAAAGAATATAAAAAATACTTTTGATAAAAGGGTAATTCCATGTCAAATAATCCAGGCAATGTCACTCACCCTTAAAGACATTTTGGACCAAGGAATCCAAAAATGCTATCAAAAAACTCTTAAAGTCAACCAATTTTAAGTTATTGATGATTTCTGATTTTTTCCTAGCAAGATCAATATCTCGATGTGGCACTGCATATTTTTACTATTTTAGATTTTAACAGTCCACAACACCACTGAGACATTTTTTATAAAACAATATTTTGATGTTATTAGGAAATAAATGTAGCTTTGACAAGTTGAGCGAGAGTAAAATATGTTTTGTACAAAAATGAAAAATTTCAATAAGCTCTATTCAACTATATAATGGGTTTAAACTAGTTGTAAAAACTTACAAAGTCAATCAGAAAATAGTGTAATAAACAGAAGAAGACATACATTAGGTGTTACAATACTTCAAAATAATACATCTTGTTATTATCATTAAAATATGTTTTATACAAAAAGGAAAAATTTCAATGAACTCTTTTCAACAATATAAGAGGTTTAAACTAGCAGTAAAAACTTACTGAGTAAAACAACAACAAAAAAATAATAGGCCTCAATAAAAACCCAGAAGCAGACATACATCAATCGTTACAACACTTCAAAATAATATATCTTATTCTTATCATTAAAAATATGTTTTATGCAAAAAAGAAAAATTTCAATGAACTCTTTTCAACAATTTAAGAGGTTAAACTAGCAGTAAAAACTTACTGAGTAAAACAACAACAAAAAAATAATAGGCCTCAATAAAAACCCAGAAGCAGACATACATCAATTGTTACAACACTTCAAAATAATATATCTTATTCTTATCATTAAAAATATGTTTTATGCAAAAAGAAAATTTTCAATGAACTCTTTTCAACAATATAAGAGGTTTAAACTAGCAGTAAAACTTACTGAGTAAAACAAAACAAAAATAAAAAATAGGACTCAATAAAACCCAGAAGCAGATATACTTCAGTTGTTACAACACTTCAAAATATATTGTAGCTCAGAACCTGAACACAAGCACCTGAAAACCTTCAGATAGATTAAGATAATAAAAGCATACTTTATATAGAAATCATAAAATAATCTTAAAAAAAAATACACTTGATTAAAAAGAATATAAAAAAAATATACTTTTGATAAACGCTAAATCATATTGTATTGCAATTTTTGCTGCACTCTGAAAAAGAAATAGATTTCCTCCAAGGTGTAGCCATGATGGCAAGCATCATTACCTGGGTGCACATTGGTCTTTCTAAGTAATTACATTTCCTTAAGCTGAACTTCATACAATTTATATTTCTTTGCCGTGATAAAGTCATCACACCTGCATATCATATTAAGGAAGGAAAGATTTTTACCCACATCTATTTTGCAATCTTGAGCACACTTCATGAAATGAATAAATTAAGACTGAAAGTTGCCCGTGTTCAGCTGTAAATGGTAAAGTCGAATAAGTATTAAAAAGAATGAATACGGACGGAAGCAGCCATGATTACTAGACTTTCCGAGGGACAAAGATAAGAACAGAGTGAATGAGAACCAATTTAGACTATAATATCGAAAGAAAAACAAGAAAGATGAAATGGAAGAATTAAGTGAAGTGAGTGGAAAGGGGGGAAAAAAGAAGAAAATATAAAGAGAGTTCAGCTTATTTAATTTCTACTTTATTTAATAAAACAAAATGAAAGAAACTGAAGAATGTGAAAAGGAGAAAGTTTCAGTATAGATTTAAAAGAAAAGAATATAAAAGTGTCTTGAAATATTTCTCACTGCGTTTGAAAAGTGAAGCAGGTGCAATAAATTGATCATACCAATTGGAAGAAGAATGGGTAAATATAAATGTTCTGAGATGCTAGTAAATCCACCAAGATGACTGAAAAAAAAAAAAAAGGCTTGGTCCCTTTTTGTTTTCTAATTTTAGAGACATGAAATACCTGGAAGAGTATTAAACAATAGATTGGCTGAACCTTTTATTAGGCAGGTAGTGTATTATTTTTAAAAGATTTAAACTGTTAAGTTAGCTGTTGTCAACTCAGTTTGATTGGTGTGTTGTGACCCCTAAGTTCAGTTGAAAGCTACGTCCTCATTGGTGGATTGTAAAGTCATATGATATATATAAGAACAGAATGAGTGAGAACCAAAAAACTGAAGAAAAAAAATAAGGCATGGTTCCTTTTTGTTTTCTAATTTTAGAGACATGGAATACCTGGGAAGAGTATTAAACAATAGATTGGCTGAACCTTTTATTAGGCAGGTAGTGTATTATTTTTAGAATATTCAAACTGTTGCTCTGAGAAACTTAAATTAGCTGTGGTTAACTCAGTTTGATTAATGTGTTGTGACTCCTAAGTTCAGTTGAAAGCTATGTCCTTATTGGTGGATTGTAAAGTCATATGATAGAGATAAGAACAGAGTGAGTGAGAACGAATTCAGTCAGTTACTATTATATCAAAAGAGAAATAAATAGAAAGATTGTGGAGATGTAAAAGAAATAGAAGGAATATTCTGTCTGTCTAATTTGTACTTTATCAAATAAACAAAAAGAAATTCAAGGCAAAAAGGAAGAAGATTCAGAGTAGATTTAAAGAAAAATTGAGTATCTTGAAATATATAGAAGCAGGTGCAATAAATTAATTATACCAATCAGAGGAAATATGGGTAAATATATATAGGTGGTTGGTTCGCGGGGGGGGTAGGCAGCTATGGCTGACAACCACTCACCAAGATAGATGCCTAGATAGATTGTCATCGGTGTGGCCTAAAGTCAGTATCAGATAATCAACGAGGGAGTCTATCCTCTTTTCACTAGTGCTAGACCTAGGAGATTGTTTTTGCATCTGAGGTGAAGTGCTCCTCCTACCATCAACTTCTTACTTTACCGCACAGATCCCTGAGCTACTCATACACTGAGTTGGCGAGGGCTGGTATCGAACTAGGAACCTTATGGTTTCTAACAGAATGCTCTACTGACTGAGCTAACACGGCCCTTTATATGAAATCACCAAGATAGATAGATATGAAGACACTAAGATAAATACCCATTCTGCTATTATTATGGCATTTAGCAATCTTTCTCTGCATATACTTTTCTTAGTTGCAGTCCTTCATTAAATATATAAAAGTAAGTAAAGTAGATCAAGTGACGTATTGTTGGTATCAGCCAGACAATGAGGGAATCTATCCTCTTTTTGCTAGTGTTGGGCCAACGAGATTATTTCTGCGTCTGAGGTAGAGTGTCACACCAACCATCAGCTCTTCATTTTACTGCACAGATCCAATCTGTGCTACTCATATGCTGAGTTAGTGAGGGCCAGTATTAAACCCAGAACTTTGTAGTTCTGAGCCAGATGCTCTATCAACTAAGCTAAGCCGGCCCTACAAATTAAATATATATATATATATATATATATATATATATATATAAAATATAATATAATATAATAGAAAATGAATGTGAAAAGTATTAGCATACAAAGGCACTCAATGCCAAAATTGCAGAGCAGTTTTAAAATCAAAGGTTAAATATTATGACTGATGAAATTCAGTCGACTTTCGCTCCCGGCTAGAAATAGCTGTTAAGTCTAGCCACACTGATGAGACGTAAACATCAAAACACTGTGATATAATATCCTGTAACTACAGTTTCATGCATACTTGCAATCCTCAGATGGTTAACATGTTAAGATCTTAACTTTTAACCATCTGAGTATTGCAAGTATGCGTGAAACTGTAGTTACAGGATATTATATCACAGTGTTTTGACGTTTACGTCTTATCAGTGTGGCTAGACTTAACAGCTACTTCTAGCCGGGAGTGAAACTCAACTGAAATTTCATCAATCTGGCTCCTTACTGCCTTGGCTGTCAGTAACTGTTAGTAAGAAGCAAACATTTTAACTGATATATACTTCTGTAGATGTATGTTTACAATCACCAGAGAACTCGTCTGTAAACAACATACTATATATATATATAATATGAGTAAAGAACTAAAAAAAAGTGATTATTTACAAAACTATTATGTGGCAAATAGAAGTGTTGCCATAAGCATCAGACAGGACAGAGTATTTTAGTACAATTTTAACTATTTACATATTTATGGTAATATGAAGTAGTTTTGATATAGACAGAAAAATGGTAGGAGGAATAAAATAAGAGGGGTAGATGCAGGAGGAATAAGGTAAGAGGGGTAGGTGGAGGAGTTAGCTTTAACAGAAATATGAATGGAGCAATAAGGAAAGAAAAAAGAAACATGATAAAAAGAATTTAAAAAAAAACAGACAATCCATTTCTCAAAATTTTTGAGATGAGACTTCATAATTAGTATTATTTGGATTATTCGGCTTATTGTCCTCATCTTCATTATTAGCTGTACAATGTTTTGGCCAATGTGCCCACTGGCCTTCTTCAGGTATTTCTTGTTGGACACATAGCCGAGTGGATAAGGGAGTAAAGTTAAGAAAGTTCTAAGTAACAGTTATCTCTAAACTGCAGGTTCAATCCTGGTCAAGGGCAATAGTAACATAGAATAATAATTAACACAGCTTAACACCTGTACCCCAGCTATGGTTAGCGGAATGAAAACAGTATACCCATGGACTGAATAAAGGATTTGATTCAAAGTTTGTGATGGCTCTCGATTACGACAAGAAGGTTCTGAGTTCGAATAGAAGGTTCCCAAGTCCTAAAAGAAGGTTCCCGAGCCTGAAAAAGTTCCTGAGTCTGAAAAGAAATACCCGATGAAGGCCAAGGGACCATCGGCTGAAACGTTGTAAAGATAACAATCAACATGAGGACAATAGTCCAAATAATCGGAATTATACTAGACATCCATAATTACGGGCTAGTCTCTTGAGTCATCTGCAGTCCCATGGTGACAGATGACTACGTGAAAACGTGTGTGTATGAACAAAATTTGGGGGTCTCATGTTTCTTTTATGCAACAGGGCTTGTAAAAGCAAAGCTGGACTTCTGAGTCACCTATGTGCTCACAACCGAACTTTGTAGAAATGGCCTTCTTCTGTGAAGAAATGGCAGTCACCATATATATATATATATATATATATATATGTATATATTACATTTACTGCATGAATATACAAACCCAACAACACTTTGTAAAAAAATTATCATTGTCTGTAAGTAGTGAATGCAGTAAAACTTAATTGAGGGTTAAATGAACTAACAAATATTTAGATTGATGTCTTAGTCAACTAATAATTTACATGTATTTGTATTTATCTGTCAATTTTAGTCATTTAATCTTTTTGTTATTCCCATTCCTCACTAAATTAATACTCATAAAATAAAAACATAAATAAAAAAAAATTGATTGATGCAGTTTAAAATCATTTTAAAAAATGAAGAAAAAGAAAAAAAAATCAAATTAGGACTCATACAATCTATATAAATGATCGTAAAACTCTTGATGATAATAGAAAGCAAGTAGAATTAGGAAGATGAAGGGCAATACTAGTCAAAATTCTTGATAATAATAATTGCTATAGAAAGAAAGATTAAGGGTAATACCAATTGAAATTACTAATGACAATGATTGCCATAAAAAGCAACTTCTTTTCATTATAATATAGATGAATTTTTAGCAATAAACTCATTTGCACTTGACCAAAGACAAGGTCTCAATCTGATTTTCAAATTCTTGTTCTTTCTCTCACACACATATATATATATATATATATATATATATATAGTCAATAAATGAAGAAAAAAACTTGAAATTTGCTTCATGTAATTATTTATTTCAACTGCAAGTCACAGCATCTTCAGACATAAGTCAAAAACAGGGTTGTTACTAATCCATTTTTGGTCATTTTCTGAAGTTTCTGTGACTTTCAGTTGAAATAAATTATTACATGAATTAGATATACAGTTTTTTTTCTTTATTCAATCACTATATTCCTCTGTCCATTCACACACCTGCAACAATGCACATTGAGCTCTCACTCTTGTATTACAGTTGAACTCTAAATGGAATGATCCTCATCACCATGTGTATATATATATATATATATATATATATATATATATTTTATAAAAAAATTCATATTATCAATCAAAGCCTGAAGAAGATACCAGAAGATCTGAAACACGTGTTGCATATGTAAAACAAAAAGAATTAAAAATTTTTTCTGAGAACAAAATACATTTTGTGGACCTTCTTTTTTTATAAAATATTGAATTTTCTCCCGTTGGAAGCAGAACAACATTTTATATATATATATATATAATATATATAATACATGCCAGTTTAATTTTTTGGGGGGAGCAGTTTTTTTTCTTTATTGTATTTCTTTCTAATTGTATTTTGTTACAGTAAAACCCTGTAAAAATACAAGTGTGGGCACTGGTCTGGCTACAGGTCTGATATGCTTAGTAAGCTGTGGGTTAACCACCAAAATGCAGTACAGAGGCCCTAACATATGGCAAGTGACTGAGGGTGCTAAGGACCCTTGCAAATTAAAGGACAGAGTGGTTTCAAATGAGAAAGGATTGACTGCTACTGTCAGATGTTCCAAACTACTACAACAGCAGAATACAGTATATCATCATCATATATATATATATATATATATATATAATGTATCCAATTGCCGCTTTTAACTTTTCCATTGCAGTGGCATCAGTAAATAATCCAAAAGTGCTCAATATATTAAAAACAGAGCAGTAATAATAAAAATAATAACAGGAGATGTAAAATCAAGTGTCTACCATGGTTTCAATCATAATGATTTCATCAGGACCCTACACTACTTTTAAGTAAGTCGTTGTAATTCCTTAGTTAAACTAAGTAATTACATCGACTTAGTTACATGCAGGGTAGGATCCTGATGAAATCATTATGATTGATACCATGGTAGACCCTTAATTTTATCTCTACTATTATTATTTATATATATATATATATATATATATATATATATATATATATGCAATATATAATGAATAGTGAATGAAAAAATGAGAAAAGTATTTGCATGGAAAGGTGCTAAATGCTAATAAAGCAGAGCAGATTTTTTAATCAATGGTAATATTATAACTTAATCATAACTTAAAGTTTCATGGTAATCCAATCATCAGATGAGATCAGTGGTTGAGATGTCAAAAACCAGTTGTGAAATGGTTGAGATGTTAAAAATCAAATTTTTTAGCGTTTATATGAAGTGTTTTTTTCACGCGATGGGAAATGTAAAGCTAAAAATTGTTTATATGAATAATGAATCACCACTGGTTTTTGGCATCTCAACCACTGATCTCATCTGATGATTGGATTACCATGAAACTTTAAGTTATGAGTGTGAAACCATAATATTACCATTGATTATATATATATATATATATATATATATATATGTTGTGTGTGTGTGTGTGTGTGTGTGTGTGTGTAGATTTATCAAATCCGTCTACCATGAGACGTTCACAATAAAAAAACAATTCCTCGTTTATCAAATCAATTTTGAAATAAACTAAAATGCCTTTAATCCATTCCATCCCCAGAAGAAAACACTTATTTTTTGCTTATGTTTTTTTTTAAATAAGAAAAATAGCACTATTGTATAAAAACATAAAATAAGTGGATTGCAGCTGATTTAAATTTAGTTTTTCTCCTCCTCCTCCTAGACCGGTTGCTATGCGAGGTGAAAGTCCATGTCTGTTCCTCTATTTACCCATTGCTGGGGGAAAGCAGAAAGGGATTGATACCTTTCCCAATGGTATTAGCACTATGTAAAATGCATTCTGGTTCAGGATTCAAACTTGCATTGCTGATTCCATTTCCTATGACTATAACCATTACGCCAGGAGCACCACCACATTATATATTTAACTGATTTAGGGAAGCAGATATTGGTCTAGATGTCTGCTCTCTCTCTCTCTCAAGGCTACACCAAGATTAGTTAGTTACAGAAATATTTTTTTCACAGCAGATGATGACCTAATAGATAGAAAATTGGAAAAAAATGAAGCCATAGATCTCTTCTTTTTTTGGGAGGTGGGTGGGGGTTGATTCTAATGTTCTATTCCTTTGGGTGAAAACACTCTTGGAAATTGATTCATAAGCAAAGTCAGAAATCCATCCCAAAATATCTGTGCGGGATTCGTATGATACGCTGTCAAAAAGGGGGAAGGAGCAATATGAAAAAAATAAATAAAAAAAAAAAATAAAAAAAATTTTTTCAATTATTAGAAAAAAGATTAAAAAAAAAAAAAAAAAGAGAAAAGTATTTTCCTGTTTGGCTTTCATTAATTACTTCGGAATAAATTGGTTGGCAGCTTTTATTATAAATGTTTATGAAAATTACTTCAAATATCATCAGCCACTTTATATAATTAGGTTAATTAGTTTAAGATTTGATTATTTCCTTTTTTTTTCTTTAAAACAGACACACCTTCTTATCATATACATCTTATAGGCAGAGTTAATTTGAGAATCAAGAGGCGGGGAAACAACAAAAAGGAAGAACGTATAGAAATTATTAGAAGATTCTAGAAATCACCTGTGGCATTTTGATCAGGATACATCATTACAGCCAGTGGAAATTGTCATGTTAATGAAATTTCATATTTTTGTCATTGTTTCCTTGTTTCATATCATATTTACTAGTTATTTTTCAAAGTTTTATATTAAAGGAAACGCGTGGTGTAATGGTTAAAGTCATGGGAAATGGACTTGTCACCCCGAGTTCAAATCCTGGTTGTGCTAATTGCATTTCACTTAGCGCTAATACCCTTGGGAAAGGTATGAATCCTACTCTCCCTCCAGCTATGGGCAAATAGTAGGGCAGACTGGGCTCTTTAACCTTGGTTAGGCAACCAGTCTAGAAGGAAAACTCTGAATTCAAACCTGTTAAACTCCGCTTAAGAAATTGACCTTGTGTGGCATCCTGCTTGTGTGGAGGGGTTGGTAAATATATATATTAAAGGTTCAAATCTCAATTATTTCCTAATGAATATAATAGTCTGAATAATACAAATAATATAAGAAATGAACCAGTTTGGGCATTGTCATTGGTTCTCAAATCCAATAGCTTTAGTGGCTAAAGTGCTGGACTGCGACATCGTAGTAAGCGAGTTCAAACTCCAGTCATGCTATCATGTTCACTTTCAAACTAATGCCCTTGGCAAGTGTATTCATGGCTATAATTCATCAAAGAAATTCTATTAACACTGCCACTGTCGACAGAAAAATAAAATAGGAAAAAAACAAGAACATACTTAAACAAGATCATTCAAGAATTTTGCCAGTGGGTATTTTGTTACTGAATCCCCCAAGCATTTATAATTATGTCTGGACATTTCCTGGAATTTTAGTGGAAAGGATTCAAGGAAGTGGATTAAGTGTCCGGAATGAACTAATAGACATTGATAACATTTTTTGAGTTGTATAAAATATGGAAAATTGATTTTTTTAGATATAATACTAAACGGTCTTACTATTTCTCTGAATGTTTGAGATGAGGCTTGAAGATTAGTATTATTAGCGTTGTTCGGACTATTGTCCTCATCTTCATTGTTATTTGTACAACGTTTCAGCCGATATACCCTCCAGCCTTCTTCAGGTATTTCTTGTTGGACTCAGGAACCTTCTTTTCGAACTCGGGAATTTTCTTGTTGTATTCGGGAGCCATCACGAACTTTCAACCTAACCCTTTATTTATTCCACGGGGTATCCTGTTCTCATTCCGCTAACCATAGCTGGGGGGTAGGAGTTGAGCTAATTAACGGAATTTAAGTTAGCGGAATGAGAACAGGATACCCCCGTGGAATAAATAAAGGGTTAGGTTCAAAATTCCGTGATGGCTCCCGAATACGACAAGAAAATTCCCGAGTTCGAAAAGAAGGTTCCGAGTCCGAGAAGGTTCCGAGTCCAACAAGAAATACCTGTCAAACGTTGTACAAATGAGAGGGGACAATAGTCTGCTCTAAACTGTCTTGTTTAAGGACTGAATATAAATTGATGTAAATGTATTAAATATCATGGGTACATTCTGGATAAAACATGGGAGACTGGAGACCAGCTTTAAAAAAGTCTAAATCATAATCACATAATGCATCCTATATACTCAAACATGAATGTGAAACATGTCAAACAGCTTTGACTGATGGCAACATCAGAAACATTTTAATGCAAACCCAACATGGAGGACATTCTGTCCTTTTTACCATAGAATAGACATGAAATACCATACAACATGATGCTAACACATTGTTAAAACCAATTACTAAAAAAAAAAAAAAAAAAAAAAAATACACGACGTATATTACTTCCTAACCGTTAGGCATGACATAACCACAGATGGGTTGATATGCCATTAAAATCAACCAACCAACTAATATATATATATATATATATATATATATGCATATTTTGGAGGATATGTGCTTAATTGAAGTCATACCTAATTATGAAAGTTAATTAGTTAATAATTAATGAAATTAGGCGGGCATATATGTTCAAATGTAAGGCTAAACAAATCGAGAAAATGTCAATCCCTGAATGTATATTTCAATCTATTAGGTCTCATCAGCAAGGTTATAGACATGGGAGACTGCTCTGTGTGTGACTTGAAACCTCGGAGCAGTCTCCCATGTCTATAACCTTGCTGATGAGACCTAATAGGTCAAATGTACATTCAATTGGATTTGTTTAAGAACATGGCTAATTAAGGTGTTGGTTGGCATATCAGTCTATGTCATGCCTATCGAGACGCTATTTAATTGGGTACTATGATGTAATCTGTATTCAGCCGGTACTGCAAGACTGGCTAACCATTACACCACATTGGGACACCCAGAAGATTGAAATATGGATACTAAGTGGCTGTATAGCAGGATTAGTTCAGAACATTATGCAGAGGAACAGATTTCTTGGAGACCATTTGCTCCAAGTTGCATTGACGTCTCAAAGATATTTTGTTTCTTGGAAAAGAGAATCATATTTAAGTTTCTTTCTCTCGTTGTTTTGCAGTGAAATAGTTTATTTTTCCCTCTTAATTCAATCGGAATTAAACACTCAAATTATTTCCAATGTACAAAATGAGTGTATTCTTCTTTTTTCTTATTTTGTTAACCATTTTATAGTCCTGAGGCACATTGTTATTTGGGGACTCTTTTCTTGCTTCAGGAGGCCAAAGTAATTGCTTATCCTATAGATAGTAAGTAAAAATAATTAGGATTGTAAGTAGCAGATGCTTCAGAATTTTTAGCTTCTTTCACATTGTGTCTTGTTCCTTCTTATTGGATGTAATTATTTTTTGCGTCAGTAAACTCTGAAGGATATTCACCTATTTTAGGTACAATACAGCCTCAATATACTTTATCAAAATAAAACAATCAAAATCTCAGAGTATAAAGAAAAAAAAATAATGCAACTTTATTTTCTTATTCTATTTGCATTAATCTGAAGAGCGCATAGAATAGAAACTTTCAGTAACCAGGTGCTGTTGACTCCATATCCCGGTACCTTATATTATATACAAATATATGCAGGGTGCGAGTATCATATTAAATTAGAAAGGCTAATGAAACTGAATAAGTATGCAGATAAAAAGATTTGGAACAGATATGATTGAAAGATAGAAAACTTTGAAACTAACTGATTACTCTCATCTTTCATTGGTAAATTTTCCTAATTTAACTATTTAGTTAAAATAGGAAGCAAAGAATAATATTACAGTTATTTCTTCTTGTTAATAGATTTATTTTGATGTTTTTGCTCATATTCAATAAACCAAACAATCAGAAATCAATAATACTAAGCATATATTATCAAAATCAAATTTTTAAGATAAATATGCAAATTAATACACTGTAATCCGAATATATTAATACCATGTTATTAGTATGTAGATATGGTCAACAATCTTAATGATACAATTTTATTAATAAATTGAGGTTTAATAAAATCATGGAGAATGTATTAATAACTAAGAACTTATGACTTGAGTAGTAATATAGTTTTGGTTACAGACAGAAAAATACACAATCTCCATTATATTATTAAATCTCTATCGATTATATATATGTATAAAAGTAACTGGTACTTGATTAAGTATGTTATAATATATTAATGATTTGAAGGCAATTACAATGCGTTTAAAAGTAAAAACAAAAAGATGTTATTTTGTCTTATCATTTCAAAGTAGAGATGAATGATATTCATCTCTGAAGATAAAGTTTTATACTTTGAAATCGATAAGACAAAAATAACTTAAAAAAATTTTTTTTATACGCATTGTAATTGCCTTCAAATGTGTGTGTGTTGTGTGTGTGTGTGTGTGTGTGTGTGTGTGTAATAGGGTGAAGAAATGAGAGAGAAGTAAATCTATATGTATATTGATATTTTATATTTTGGTTAATACAATTTTGGAATGCAAGTTTAATGAGACAAAAACACCATATTCTATGTCATAAAATAAAGAAAATAATAATATTGGAATGAAATAATTTTCATTCCTCATGCCTAATGGACAAGAAGAATATTAGGAAAAATTTGATTGTATATTTCAGCTGAGTATGGAGGTGTTTCTGGTGTAATGGTTATAGTCATAGAAAATGGACAGAGCAAACCAAGATCAAATCCATGATAAGGCTGTTTGCATTTCATATAGTGCTAGAACCCTTGGTTAAGTTATAAGGTTTCAAGTATTCCTATCTAATGCCAATACTTTTCAAATAGATCTTTTTGGTCCATAGATAGGACCCAAACAGGTACTACCACTCTAGCTGGGATAGAAACTGGGAGTAATAGCAAGAAGGGATGACTCCCAAATGGGAGCCTCACCCCCTCCTCAATGGAGTTAGTGTCATACCCAGGACACCCTTTTTTGCAAGAGATGAAGTTGGCATAATCAAGGCCCCACAAAGCAGACATCTAAACATCTGTTGGCGTTTTCTGGATATAAGGTGTGTGCTAGATATCCACTTCTACTTATAGACTCGCCGATAACCATGTGACCAACCTATTGGCCAACCACTGGCAGTGCTCTGTTGCTGATATTGTATTTATGTCGGCTGTTCTGATCTTAGCCACTCAATTGCCTTCAAGCTTCGTGGACGACGGAACATAGGAATATATCACTGGACCTTTTGACACTATGTAGGATTCCATAACTCAGGACTTATTCACTTACCAAAGGATTCCATTATTCAGGACTTACTTACTTTAAGTCCTTTTCAACTGGCCAAGGATGGCAGTCAGTAACTTAACAGGTTATGGGCCCAGCACGCTTCCACTGTGCCCATAAACTGTTAAGTTTACAATATATATATTTTCCAATCCCACCACATGAGCAGGATGCGACACAAGGTCAATTTCTTAAGCGGAGTTTACCAGGTTTGAATTCAGATTTTCCTTCTCCTAGACTGGTTACATAGCCAAGGTTAAAGAGCCCCATTTACCCTACTATGCAGAGTTTCCCTTCTCCTAGACTGCTTACCTAGCACTGATATTTACCCATAGCTAGAGGGAGAATTAGATCCATACCTTTTTCAAGAGTATTAGTCCCATGTGAAATCCAAACAGCTTCATCCAAGAATTGAACTCGCATCAATGAGTCCATTTCCCACAACTCTAACCATTACACCACAAGCCTCCACCTTTGCAATATAAGTTAATCAGCTGTGAGCACATTTATTTCAATCTTATTTTCATTGGAAATTTTAAATCTCAATTCTTCTGGATCATATTTGTTATGATATTAAGTATTTATTTACCCAAACTCTCTGCTCTTAAGATGTAACACAACATCAATCTTTTAGAGGATTTAAATTCAGAGTTTTCCTTCTCTAGACCAATTGCCATAACAAGGTTAAAAAGCCCAGTCTGCCCTATTATTTACCCATAGCCAAGTAGAAAATAATTGAATGTATACTTTTCCCAATTATCACATCATGGTATAATGTTTAGCAGATCCATTACCATAGAAAAATGAGTGATCTTTACAGGATGCTCCATACATGCAACCTTATGTCACATCCTACATGTAGTGAATGGGTTAGGTAAGATAGGCATATCCTTGTGGTGTAATGGTTAGCAAGCTAGATTTGCACATCCATTACACCTGGAAAACGAGTTCAATCCTCATTGGATGTTCCATAGTTGTGACCTTGTGTCACATCCTCCTCATAGCAAGCGGTTTGGTTGTTTGGTCATTTTGTTTTATGGCATATCAACCATTTCAGGTTATTTAATTCTGAATCAAGTCATTTTGATAAACAAAGGATTTAGGTTGCTCACAGTACCTGCTATTGCTTAAGTGGTTACCTAAGAATTTTCCTGACCTCCCACCAGACTGTATTGAGAGAAGTAATTTTTAACATGGGGAGCTATGCTCGAACCAAAGCTCATACAGTGACCAGTGCAAAAAGGGCATGATCCCTTTAGCATTCCTCTTCTGGAGTACCTCAGGCACCAAGCAATCAAGTCAGCCCTGCCCTTTTTAGACCCTTTCAATTAAGTATTGAACAGGCTCCTTGCAGCTTAACTCAGGGCAAATGGTTAGGCAAAGACCTATCTTCCCCAAGGTGATGTGAAATGCATACAGCTGCATTCAGGATTTGAACTAGAGTTGCAGTGTCCATTTCCTATGGTGATAACACCAGGAGCACCTATAAGTAAAGTTGTCAGGGTGGCCTACAGTCAGGGAGTCTATCCCCTTTCTATGTGCACTAAACCAAGGAGATTGATTTTAGTACCTGAGGTAGAGTGCCACACCTACCATCAGCTCCTCACTTTACCGCACAGATCCCTGTGCTACTCATACGCCGAGTTGGTGAGGGCTGGTATTGAACCAGGAACCTAATGATTCATAGTCAAGTACTCTTCCGACTAAGCTAAACCGGCCTTAAACGAGCACGTATAATATTATGTGAATAAAATGATACCAAAAAAAATGATGTTATAAAACAATTAATTAATTTTTCCACCAAATCAGTAAGATCCGAATATCTGAGGGCTAAAGAGTTAAGGAAATGCCAATAACATTATTTTCATTCATCTCATCCAATTGGTCATATTTAACGATGAGGAAACTCGAAGATTATCTCAAATAATTAATGCCAATAGGAACCTATTCTATCTGATTAGGGCTGTTTGAATTTTCATTACCCTAAACAATGCCATAAAAATTAATTAATCGCAATAATTAGCTTAATTGATATATATATGCCTTCAAGCTAATATTTCATCCGAAGGAATCAATGTGTTAATGTACAGTTCAACTGTCCATTAGACCTACAACCTATTAATGTGCAGGGATACCATGCCAAGTATTCTGCTTTATTGCATCTCTCAAGGCAATGGATGATATTTGGTGATACCCATCTCATCCCCAGGCAACAGTTTTTAATGGATTTTAGGCAATAGAAATAATTCCTGATCTGACTTGACCTGGAATTCCCAAGATGGTTGCCGTTTTTACAAGGCTAAAGAGCTCCAAATACCCTGTTATCTATCCATAGCTGTAGGGAGAAGCGGATTCGTGCCTTTTCCCAAGGGTCTTAGTGCAAAGTGAATACAAACTGTTCCAGCTAGGATTTGAACTTATTTCACTGATTTCATTATCTGTGCCACAAATTATCAATCGATTTGAATGAATATTTGTTGCTAAGTTGATTACAGAGGTTTTAGTTATCACATTGGGCGCGGTTAGTTCAGTCGGTAGAGTGTCTGACTAGGAACCACAAGTTTCCTGGTTCAATACCAACCTCATCAACTCAGCTTATGAGTAGCACAAGGATCTATGCGGTAAAGTGAGGAGTCGATGGTAGGTGGGGTGCTCTGCTTCATGATGCTAATTGGGGGGGGAGGAAGGGGAGATGTAGAATAAGTTCCAATTACCGTCGAACTGGGAAGACAAGGTGGCATGCGATTGTAACTGAATACAAGTTCGAAATGACACAAAGTCCACTGCCAAGTGACCAAGTATATATGGGACTCCACAGTGTCATGCAAATCAACCAGTCAGGCAGCCAATCAGAGCTCAAGGAATGAAATGACCCAAATCACCTTGATTCATGAATGGATCATTCTTCATTCCTATTTATACCAGCTGTATTGGACACTGCTTTAATTCTGTTTAGCTGATGTGATTAAAACCAACAGCAGGCTGACTCCAATACTAATAAACATCTCCTTGGTCTAGTACTTCTAAAAAGGGGATAGACTCCCTTGCTGTCTGGCTGATACTGACTATAGGCCACCCCAATGACTTTACTTTTACTTATAGTTATCATCATAAGAAATGCAATTGGTGTCTGGAGTTCGAATCACAGATGAAGCTGTTTGCATTTCCCTTATTGCTAATGCCCTTGGAAAAGGTAAAGTTTAAATCCTGGAGCACTGGGGAGTGTAGACTACATCCTCAGCACCATTAATCCCAGGCCCACTCTGACCTGGAGTGGTAATACCTATTTGGGTCCTGTCTATGGGTCAAATAAAAAAATGTGTTTAAAAAATATTGAGTTTGAAAAATCAAATTTGAGTACCATCAAGAATGAAAAAAAAAAACCAAACATCTTCAGCATGAAATAACCCATCAAGGGTTGACATGCCGTAAAATTCAACCAACTGTGGAAAAGGCATGAATCTATCTGTTCTCCCAACTATTGAAGTCAGTCAGTATACTGTTGGTTTCGACAACAGCAACTGGCTAAGCACAACTGAATTTGTCCCCAAAACAGCTGGTACTTATGGAACTCAATAGTCCATTCATGTATTTGGGTGATTCCATTCCTTGAGTTCTGATTGGCTGCTTGGTTTCTATGATGTTATGAGACTTCATAAATACTCAATCAAATTTGAGTACCATCAAGAATAATTGTGCTGCTCAACCACTCATGCAGCTGCAGATATTAAAATAAATAAAAATCCCAAAAAATGGACTCCACGCCATCGTCTTTAGTAGACGGAAGGATGCCAACCAACAGAAGGAGATTATTAGCCCTAATACCCTTGGGAAAGATATGAATCCTATGTGCAATGCAACCAGGATTTGAACTCGAGTTGCAACGTCCATTTACTATGATGATAACCATTACCCCATGGTACTTCCAGACAGTCTATGTAGTGATAAAATGTCCCTTGATTGGTTGTCATGCCATTAAAATCAATCAAACATTCTTCAGAATGCGACACAACGGCAATGTTTTAATTGTAGCACAGCTGGTAAAAGATGGATTCATGCCTTTCATAAAGCATATATATTATATAATATATATATATATATATACTAGAAAAAGTACCTAGTCCATGACCGGACTAAAAAAATGAGGAACACCAGAGAGTGAGTGAGGAGAAAACAGGAGTAAGGGAGAAAATAAGAGGAACATGATTTATTGAATTTTTTAAAAATCACTGAGAATTTGTATAATAGAATGTTTTATTTCTCTGAATGTTTGAGATGAGGCTTGATGATAACCATGGTATTTCCGGACAGTCTATGTAGTAAAAACTCACTCTTTCCAGTAGAGAAAAAGGGTCTGTGCCAAGAAAGAAGGTCATGCTGGCAGTCACCTGGCATATGAAAGGACCCATCATTATTGATTTCCTTGAAAAAGGTATTACTGTAAACAGTGCTTTTTATCATCAACTTCTTAGGCAAAATTCACCTTATTTATTGCATAAACCTTATATTAAAAAGTTGTTTATATTGAGATAAGCTTACATTTTTAAGATATAAAAATGTTTATTTTAAAATAACAAAAAAAAAAATTCTTTCACAAGATTGATAATTCTTTATCAGTAAAATATTTTCAAATTAACTGAATTTTGTTTTTATTTTTAAAAAGCAATTAAAAATTTTTCATGTTAAAAAACATTAAAGCAATCATGAACAACTGCAGCCAACGGTGTTTTATAAATGGCCCACCTAATTTCATGATGAAAATAACATTTATCAAAATCTTGTTTGTCTCATTTTGTTCTCACTTGTTCACACACACACACACACACACACACACACACACACACAGACTCACTCTCTTGCAATATTTGAATGCTTTTTTTTAATAAATAATATTTTTCTTTGGCCAAATAAATTTGAAACCTAAATGTTTTGCGAGAAGGTATTAACATAAGCGTATCTGAAGCTCGCTCGTACTTCAAATTTTATCTCTGAAAACAAAGCAAAAATCGACCGAGTGACAGATCGTTAGTCGGAAAACTCGTCAGCTGAGGCACTCATAAGTCAATATACCACTGTATTTAAAATATTGTTCTTCACTCCAAAAAGGCCAGCAGTTTCTCTCAGTACACTTGAAAATTGTCAAAAGACACGATACACCTCGTGTCATATCCTACCTGTAGTGGACGGGTTGGGGAAATACCTAGATTGCCTTGCCTTCTATTTAACTGAATTTAGTTAAAATGTTTTTGTTTTTTTTACGGCATATCAACATCAGTGGGTCATTTAATGCAGACAAAGTTTTGAAATAAATTCATTCTTAATGGATACTCAATTTTGACAATCAACCAGAATGTCTATAAAGAGATACTTCCGTGTTTGCTTCATTCAGAGCACGAGAAGAGGTGAGAGATGTGTCAGGACAACTCGTGGGTGCTTCACCATGACAACGCACCTGCACACACTGCCCTGAGTATTCGAGAGTTCCTGGCCCACAAGAACATCACAGTGCTGGAGCAACCTCCCTACTCACTTAACCTGGCTCCATGTGATTTTTTTCCTATTCCCCAAGCTCAAGGGGGTCATCAAGCAGACCCATTTTGAGGATGTGCACAACATCAAAAAGCCAGTGATGACAGAGCTACATAGAATCCCGGAAGAATCCTTCAAGGAGTGCATGCAAACATGGCAGAGAAGGATTGGAAAGTGAATTAGACTCCAGGGGATTACTTTGAAGGGGATACATTGTAGTTTGTATTTGAAATAGATTTTTTGTTACACTGGTCCTGGAACTTTTCTGACATACCTTGTATAATGACTGAATATTCTTATTTTCTTTATATTTTACACCTGAATATATAAAAGGCTGACATCCGTTATATTTATCTATCTAGACTTAAAGAAATACAGAGTATTGCCTAAGATAAAAATAATATCCTGAAGCCCATTTTGGTTAAACAAAAATTTCTTCTCCAAGAACTTTGTAATATTTTCCTCCTAAGCAAGCACGTTTTTTGGTAAGGCATTTTGTACTAACATCACTTTGAAATAACACTTTTCTCAAAGAAAGTTAACTCAAATGATCGCAAATAAAATTCAAATGTAAATTCAAAATGTCCAACTTATGAAATATTGCGTATTTAGGCAGAATATATCTATTAATATTAAATGAAAATGATAAACAATTTTTTAAGCTTATCAAGTAAAATGACTATATATATATATATATATATATATATATATATATATATATATATATATATATATACACCTTGTGTGTGTGTATATATATTTTTATATACTTATATATACACTTGTGTTATATATATATATATACATATATATACACCTTGTGTGTATATATATATATATACATATATATACACCTTGTGTGTGTGTATATATATATATATATATATATATATATACATACATACATATATATATATATATTATATACACCTTGTGTATGTGTATATCATGTGGCCTTACTTTGATGTAGTAGTGTATAATATATATAATATATATATATATACCTTTAAACTTGTACTTTTTTGACACACCTTGTATTCTGAAAAAAATTAATGAATGGAATGTTATTTTTTTTCAGAATACAAGGTGTGTCCTAAAGTACAAAAAAATCTCCCTACTTTTTGACACACCTTGTTTATATATATATATATATATATATATATATTATATATATATATATATATTTGGTGTGCCCCTTGGCTGTAAGGAAACTTTCCCTAGGCTTTTAAAAAAACTGTTTGTGTATGAATTAGTCTTTCTTAAGATTTTAAGCATTGATATACAATTGAGATATTTTATCTATCTATCAGCCAATATTTTATCATATAAAAGGCCACTAAAAATGCGGTAGGCACCCTTAGGTGCAGAGAATCTTGCCCAAGGTCTTTTTAATTTATTGATGAATTAGACTCTTAAAATTTGTTACTGGGTTTCTAAGACATTTTTATGCCTTCGGATACCAATTTTATTTACTTTTTCAACAAAAAGAGATATTTCTGGATGTACTTTTCATATATTGATATATACCAGGGGTGTCAAAAAAGCATCGAGAAGTTTTCATACATTTTGACACCTTGAATTCTGAAAAAAAATAACCTTCCATTCATTTTTTTTCTATCTTGGGTAGGTACAGCTTTAAACTTGGTACTTTTTTGACATACCTTGTATTCTGAAAAAATTAATGAATGGAACTTTTTTCATTTTTAAGAATACAAAGTGTGTCAAAAAATACAAAAATCTCGATACTTTTTTGAGACGCATTGTATAATTGAGTTATTTTAGTTACGGTGTTACTTTTACTGGTACATGATTCTTATTGCCAACTCAGACAAAATATTGAGTGACTTGTATATATTTGTTTTTTAACACAGTTTTATTTCCACAGAAATTATAATTTTTATTAGCTGAAACAGTGTCCCAGAAGACAGTTAAACCGATCGTTGTAAAAGAGCAGTAATGGTACTATCTAACCGATAGCCGATTCAAAAATATTCAACGGTCACCCATGTTCTGAAAGAAGAAATTTTAATCCATTTCTAATGTCCGCCTTTTCATTTTTCCTTGTTTATTCATTTGTCAAGGATTAGAAACACATTTTTAAAAAATACTCTCTTTGACAAAATGGCAGAAAATTCCAGCCCTTTTTTTTTCTTTTTGTAAATTAATTATTCGGAAATATAATTGAACAAAAAAGATGATGTATATGTCTTCCCAGAAAATCTGGATGTTTAGTTTTGAACTGTACAATCTCAAAAGAAGGCAATATAGTTGTGAAAGTAACTTAGTCATATTCTGTATTTTAGTGAAAATAACTTAGTGATGGTCTCTTTTCTTAGTGAATGTAGCTTGGTGAAGACAACACTGGAGAAATGCACGATAACACCTTCAAGCGTGGAATATCTGGCCGCTAACAGACAGGGTTGGTGAGACGCCTGTCACACAGGAACTAAGCGGTTCAATATCATCATGAACCACGAAATGCAGATGGGAAATTCCCTTGCAATGTGTGTGACCCCCCCCCCATATGAATTGGACTAACTAGCCAACAGAGGGTCCAGAACTTTTGAAGATATGGAGTGACGTCATCGTCATCTGTGATGGACCTCTAAAACAAAACAAAATTAATGTCTGCCTGTTTGCCCTGAAAATCAGGATTCCACTGAGTAATAACAGGTACTGTTCTAAGACTGATTCTTTAACAAATCAACTCTTAATAGATGATAATTCTTGGAAAAACCATTCCAAAACCCAAGAGAATCAAAATGACCCATCAATTCTCAAAGGAGAGAAATAGAATTAACAGTGATAAGCTTGAATGAATAAATAATGACATATGTCAGTGATATACATTGTTATTATCATAAATTCCTATCAAAAACGAAAACATTGTTTTCTAATGAAATAATATAATAAATAGCAATTTAGGATATCACTTCATTGTTATGCATAAGGTGTAGGAGCTTATAAATATTGACAGAGAGGTAACAAAGAAGCAAGACAAGGACGGCTTGAACAAAAAAAAACAACCCTTAGTGCCTGTCATATCAACAATCACTGATGATTCAAACTAGCTGAGAACTGTGATGCCAAGCATGTCACCACTAACTATATTGTCTCCTTCTTTGAAAATATCTGCAGGAAGCCCCCCCCCCCCCCCTCCTGATGGACAAAAAGACAGGAGGAAGAATCTCCAGACTGTCAAGATATGTATAAACTGAACAGTATTCAACTGTTGCAAGTTGGACCAGCTTCTGAAAATCCAGACTTTGTAAATGGATAAAATAGCAGCAGGGCTATTCTATTTTGTGGAATGGGCAAGTCTATTTCCAGCATTTTGACACCTACACATGGACACACTAGTGTGGGACAACATATATCAATCAGCTCTGTGCAGATACTTGGCTGCTGTTATTGAAACCAACAGTAGGCTAACTGACTTCAATAGCTTCTGAGAATCCAGACTTTGTAAATGGATAAAATAGCAGCAGGGCTATTCTACTTTGTGGAATGGGCAAGTCTATTTCCAGCATTTTGACACCTACACATGAACACATGAGTGTGAGAAAACATATCAATCGATGCTGTGCAGAGGACCTACCAGGAGTGATAACCAATAGGGACAGAAACAAGGATGAACTCATAAGTGACATTCTCCTGTGTGTCGAGATTTGTGTAAACTGATCAGTATTCAACTGTTGCAAGTTTGATCAGCTTCTGAGAATCCAGACTTGGTAAGGGGTTGAAATAGCAGCTTGGGCTATTCTACTTTGTGGAATGGGCAAGTCTATTTCCAGCATTTTGATTGGCCGGTGGTTTTAGTGTGTATATTGGTATCCATATATACTGAATACTTGATCATGTCCTCTTAATTGCTACATTGTGTATTCAGTTACACAGTCTTTTTTTGTCTGGTGATTGGGCGCTAGTCACCCCCTCCCTGTGAAGGTGAGTTTGATGTTCATTCTACACAGATAATATTATCGAAACTTGACTTCAGCTGCAGCTACTGCAATTGTGCCTGTTTAACCTACATTGACCTTATCATAAGGTGTATGAGTTTTTAAATTGTGACAGATGGCCAACAAAAAAGCGATACAAAGACTGCTTGAAAAAATCCCTTGGTGCTTGTCACATCAACTAATGGGCTACCATAGCCAAGAATCAGGACAACTGGTGCCTCATCACTAACCACGTAGGGGGAGTGCCAGTGGCGTAATGACTAATCTGCTGGACTGCGACATTGTAGCAAATGAGCTTGAATCTCAGTTGTGCTATTATTTTCACTTTCAAACTAATGTTGTATACTCTTCTTTTTACTTCTACTTCTATTTTTCTTCTGTTCATCTTTGGTATCTTACGTTCTTCTTCCAGTGTTTGGAACTAGTCTTGGGACTTCGTATCTAGTCTTCTAGGTCAGTCTTGTTGCCAAGACATTCATCAACCACAAAACCCTGTTATTTTTCGTAAGCTTTTATTTACTTAACAAAACATTTCATGTAACTAAACATAGCGCGCATATGCAGGTGAGTCCCAGCTAAGCAGACATATTTTATTGGCCTGATGTCCAGCCAAAACTGAGAACCCAACCAGGTCTCACGTGACTTCACGTATTTCGCGGGCTTTCTGTAATCTTCCATGGAAAGTCCCGCCTGTGATATGAAAAGGGGCCATCTCTTCAGAAATACAGGGAATTGACAATAATCTTATGCAACCACATAGATTATGTAATGCTAAAACTTCATCCTCCCAGTTATGTGTTAAATAGTGACATTACTGTTCTTCTACAAAGATAGCTTTGGCATTAAATAAGCCATGAAGGTTGATATGCCATTAAACAAAGAAATCAGACCAAACATTAACCATGTTGTCTCCTACTTTGAAAACCCCTGCAGGTTCTCCTACAAAGATAAAAGAAGGCACAAGTGTAAGAACCATAACACAATGCCATCAAACACTGACCAGAGTTATAGCTGCTGCAACCATATATGCATGTCCTGTATTGTCCTTATTATCCAGGAACATGCCTGCAGCCAATGTGGATCACCTCCTTAATCTCTGTTCATGAAACTAAAATATAAGATCATAAGCATTACCATTTAATACAAAAATGTTTGGTTTGGTTTCTTTGTTTAATGGCCAATCAATCTTCAAGAGTTATTTAATGCCAGTGCTATCCTTGTAGAAGAGCAGTAGTGCTACTATTTAACCAGTAGCTAAGGCAAAAAATGTTGGATACAATGACCTCTTCATTGGGATCTTCGAAAACAGTCTCTTTTATTTTAATAAATGTGACTAGCCATACTTTCAATTCATTCAAATTTATGGATTAGAATTTCTATTTTTAAAAATCAATTAAAAAAATTTTCAGTTGGAAAACAAAGCAGTCATGAACAAATTGTGGCCTGCAGCGATTTCTGAATGACCCACCTAATTTTCACAAGGAAAATAACATTTATTAAAATTTTGTTTGTCTTGTTTCATTCTCTCTCTCTCTCTCTCTCTCTCTCTGTTTGAGGAATTATAGAAATTCCATTTTTCTATAAATACAATATCTTTTTTATTTTTGTAAACAAACTAATTAAAGGTAAATAATAAACAAAATCAAAAACTTTGCTCCCTTTATTTATTATAAAACAGCAGCTGTTTGACCACTTACCACCTATCTCACAAACCATCCAAAAAATACATTTTAGGCACTGCTGGAGAAATAAGGAAAAAACTCATAAGTGACATTCTCCTATGGACTCCTACACTTTGACACACCAGTGTTGGTCAAACATTTTGTTAAAACCAGTTTGCAAATATTTCTTAGTAGTATATATATAAGACAGATTGTAGGGTTTTAAACACATTAATAACATGGGCTGTTTGGAGGCAAATCTAACTCAGTTTGTTTTCAAGAGATAAAACAAACAAATAGGATGCTTATTTAATAATCATTTGAAGAATAATCAAAGTTTCAATTACCGTCGAATTGGGAAGACATGGCAACAAACAGTTTGTAACCCAATACAAACCCGAATAGTCGCCAAGTCTACTGCAGAATTACAGGGTATTTATAAAACTACACAATATCATTCAAATCAATCAGCCAATCAGAACTCAAGGAATGGAATCACCCAAATTCATGAATGGATCATTCTCGATTTCTATATATACCAACTGTCTTGGACACTGTTGGAGTGATACTTAGTTAGCTGCTGTTATTCAAACCAACAGTAGACTAACTGACTTCAATACATTGAAGACATAATGTAAATCACTAAGGGAATTGTAATGTTGGTGGTTACATAGTTTCCTATGACAATAACAACTGCACAATAAGCACAGAAGACATGGGCACAAAAAACTTTTGTCAATTGATTGATTGGTTGGATTTTATATCATCTCAACCCTTGTTGGGTTATTTTATGCCAAAGACATTTTGTTTTATTCATTCTTGTTGGGTATTCAAATTTTATTGTAAAACTAATTTTTTACTTAATTATCCCATAAATAGGAACCTAACAGCTACAACCACTCCAGGTCAGAGTGGACATGGGAATAATGATGATGAAGGGGTACTTCACACACCCTAAATCTCTTGAATTGGAATCTCACCACTAAATGCAGTTTAACGTCATACTCAGGACACTAAGACCCTCAGCCACCATCGTCTACCACATATATGATAAAAAGATTTAGGGTTTGCTATATATATATATATATTACCAACCCCTCCACCCAAGCAGGATGTGACACTAGATCAATTTCTTAAACTGAGTTTAACAGTTTTGAATTCAGAGTTTTCCTTCTCCAAGACAGGTTACCTAACCAAGGTTGAAGAGTCCAATTTGCCCTACTATTTATCCATAGCTGGAGGGAATATAGTTGGATTCATACCTTCCCCACGGGTATTAGCGCTATGTGACATTCAAACAGCCTTGTCCAGGATTTGAACTCTGTTTGACGAGTCCATTTTATATGACTCTAACCATTATGCCAAAATAAAAAAAGAAGAAAAATGTCTTGCATAGATAATAATAATGGAATCATATGTTCAACTGGGGTTGAATCTGGATCTCTTCAGTCTGAGAATGACCCCACATCTGCATCCAGTAACGAACAAGCTGAAAAAAATAGCCGAAGAAGACGGAAAGGCTGGTTTGTCAAAAATTCAACTTCGTAAGTTGAAAAAAAGAGAAAAGTGGTTAGTTATAAAAGATGAAAAAAGGTAATGAATAGATTAATAATAATTATAATTAATAATACTTTTTTTTTTTTTTGAAATGTGTACAATTCAATTTTTGTGGTCCTGTTGGGTGCTACTAAAATCAGTTTGCTAACTATACCAAAAAAATATGCTATAAGAGCAGTAGGGTTGGAACAATCACCCACACCCAACCATGGACAACAAGGGGCCTCCTCAATGAGGGGATTTTATCCCTCTACAAAGATGTAGTTGGCATATTCTACCGCTGATCCTGGTGATGAGAGAACAGACAAACACATTGTTATATATCTCTGCAAAATGGTAAAACAAAGGCCAGGGTTATTCAACCTAGCTACATCTATTGAAAAATCATAGCTCAAGAGATAAAAATCAAAAGTGAAAATGGATAAAAAATAGATCTAAAAATTCACAAAAAAAAAAAATTCTCTAAAATATATTAAAACAAAAATATTCCAATACGCCAGCTTCACAAATCTTCACTGACAGCAATCATCACACACTGACCTACATCCTGACTAGCAAATTTCTTCAAAGGCAATAAATTGACTCCATAAAAAATACCATACCCCACAAATTAAACCCATTCCTTCTTTTTTTTCATTTCTCTCTATACCACACTCGAAAACCCTTCTCTCTTTCCATCCCTTACCAGCACCAAAAAATTACCTTTTCAGTATAAAAGTAGATTGTAAAAAGCATTTGTATTCACAATAAATTCTGAGGAAGCGTCACTAAATACTGAGGCTAAATATCAATAGCATTTACTTGCTGTGTTGTTATATCCACTTTTTCCTCTATTTTCAACCACAATTTGTCAGATTTACTCACTCCTTCACTTCACATATCTATGTATCCCTATATTATATCTCACAACCCAGAAATGGGAGCGCTTGAGTTGACAATTATTATATGCAGGATCCTGTGTATATCTTGGGGGCTCTAGAGGGCCAGGTTTGATATATTTTCTATGATATGGTGTGATTTCTTACTTTTAAGATTAAGGCTTCAATATTCTATTAAACACAGGTGTTATTTGCTATCGTAGATCGGATGCTGATAGAAAGATTTTGATTTTTTTTTATATATCTTTTCGGTTGATGTATATGTGAATTACATTTTCATCAGATAAGTAATATGTTTTTCTGCAAGAATTATATAGGAATGACCAATGGAATATTTATTTTTTTTTATCTACATTGGAGAAACATTTACCTTGTGAACTCGAAAATTGATAAATAATATTCTAAAAATGTTTTTTTTTACGACTAGTGATGATGAGATTAGATGTTTAAAAGATTTTATAATAAATAATGAATCTAATATGTTTATTGGATCTCTCTCTCTCTCTATTTATAAGGGCCGGGTTAGCTCAGTCGGTAGAGCGTTCGGCTAGAAACCACATGGTTCCTAGTTCGATTCCGGTCCCCGCCAACTCAGCGTATGAGTAGCACAGGGATCTGTGCGGTAAAGTAAGGAGCTGATAGTAGGTGTGGCGCTCCACCTCAGATGCCAAAAACAATCTCCTTGGTCTAGCGCTATTGAAAAGGGGATAGACTCCCTCGCTGATTGGTTGATACTGACTTTAGGCCGCCCCGACGACTTCTTTTTTTCTCTCTTTTTATATTATATATATATATATATATAGTAATAGTGTATGGTTATCATTAGCTCACTTGTGATTGGGTGCCCCATACTTCTGGCCTTGTGCCACATCTAAGCTAAGTTTGATAAATAACTAAAGACTTAGAGTTGATTTTGAACTAATAAGCTCTATTGGCCAGTTTAGCTCAGTCAGTGGAGCATTCAACTAGAAAACACAAGGTTCCTAGTTCAATACCAGCCCTCGCCAACTCAGTGTATGAGTAGCACAGGGATCTGTGCAGTAAAGTAAGGAGCTGATGGTAGGTGTGGCGATGCAAAAACAATCTCCTTGGTCTAGTGCTAGTGAAAAGGGGATAAACTCTCTCGCTGATTGGCTGATACAGATATTAGGCCATACTGACGACTTTACTTTTTATTATACCCAATACTTGTGACCTTGTGTCACATCCTACTCGTGGTGAATGGGTTGGGTAAAGACCTATGAAATATACACTCATGTTTATGTATTAATAGAATGCACACATTCACAGGAAGTTTATGTCTCGAGTGACTATCAATGAAAAGTTTATTTACTGCTATATATATATATATATATATATATAGTAGATAAACTAAACAGAAATTTGATCTCTCTCTGACCGTAAAATACATAAACAAACCTATGTACTTAATAGTTTAAAAACACCAGTCCCTGCTACAGCTGTCAGTGGACGAGGGGATAAGATATCAGGCTCCCAAAAAGCGGTCAGTCTGAGTTCGACCCTAGCCAAAGATAGTTGCGTCTAGCCACACTGAAGAGGCGTGAAACGCCGAAACACATATGTGTGGATGACTTATTAATATATGCTCCCATAAATTTGGTATGAGCTCTCTAATTGGTAATTTAAATTAACTCTCACTACTAAGCATATAAGTAATGATCATTTCCCCCGGAAATTTGATCTCTCTGTGACCGTAAAAATACATAAACAAACCTATGTACTTAATAGTTTAAAAACACCAGTCCCCGCTACAGCTGTCAGTGGACAGGAGGATAAGATATCAGGCTGCCAAACGGTCAGTCTGAGTTCGACCCTAGCCAAAGATACTTGTGTCTAGCCACACTGAAGAGGTGTGAAATGCCAAAACACATGTCTGTGGATGACTTATTAATATATATATATATATATATATATTTTTACTATTATTTACTGCTATTCTAAGTTGCCTAGTCTTGATTATTTAATATACTACATAGTATACAAAGAATCATCTGACTGTATATAGAATGGAATTATCTCGATAACAATAAACACTGAAACAGTATAAAATATTTTACTCAAAAACATTTTATTCTGAATGTTGGGAAAATATTCCAGTAATTGTGGAGCTATTCACAGAGAAATCTATTTTCAATGAATGTTGAAGAAATGTAATTTAACAATTACTTATTGAATATATTTCTTACTTTATCAGCTTGATTTCAGTTGTCAATAATAGGAGAGAGTTTTCTAAGAAATACTAGTTTTTCAAAATAAGGGGGGGAATGGGAGGGGGGGAACAAAAAAAAAATCTACACTTCTTTTTTCTTTCTCTTTCAATTTCTTTCTTTCTCTCCTGTACTTTTATTTTCTCTTTTACTTTCCTTCCTTCTGTCTTATTTTTTTCTTTTTAACTGTTCTGTACACTTTTCTCTTTTCCTTATATTCTCTCACTCTATCTTTCTTTCATTTTCTCTCTATCTATTCGACTATTCTGTACTCTTTTTCTGTCTCACCTGTACTCTTTTCATTCACCTTTCTCATTAGTTTTCTCTTTCTCTCACCCTTTCACACTTCTGTACTCTCTTTTCCTTCTTTCTCTTTCAATTTCCTTTGATTTTCCTGAACTCTCTCTCTCTCAATCATTTTCTCTTCCTTTCACACTTCTGTACTCTCTTTCTTTCTCTTTCTCTTTCATTCAACTTTTATGAACTCTCTATTCCTTCCTCTTTTTCTCTCTCTCAATCTACCTCAATTCTTTTCTCTCTCTTTTTCACACTTCTGTTTTCCACCTTACCCTTTAACTTTCCTGAACTCACACTTTTTCTTTTTTTTTCTTCCTTTCTCTTGACTTTTCTGAACTCCCTATTCCTTCCTTTCTATTTCTCTCTCTCTCTCTCTCTACCTCTTAATTCTTTTCTCTCTCTCTTTCACTCTTCTGTACTCTCGTTTTTTTCCTTTCTCTTTCCTTCAAATCTTCTGAACTCGCTATAGCTCTCTTTTTCTCTCTAAATCTACCTCTTTATTTTTCTCTCTCTGCCTTTCACTCTTCTCTATTCTCGTTTCCTCCTTTCTCATTCCTTCAACTTTTCTGAACTCCCTATTACTTCCTTTCTATTTCCCTCTCAAACTATCTATTTCTTTTCTTTCTCTCTATTCTGTACTCTTGTTTCCTCTTTTCTCTTTCTCACCCATTGACTTTTCTGAACTCTCTATTCCTTTCTCTCTATAAGTTTTTGTTCAGTTATAATCAACTGTCTTCAACAGATTGATAGAAAATTATTTGCTATTTAAGTCAGTTTTTTTTTTCTTTCAATACATTCTCATAGAATATTTCAGAAGAAAAGTGTGAATCTTAGTACAAAATGAATTAAGTGTCTGAGATGATTTAATATAGGAATACAAAGGTTGAAAAGAGTTTAGAATGAAGGATAGATTTGGCTTTGTTTGTTTGTTTTCGTTTTTTCTTCTTTTTTTTTCATTCTTGGCAAAACAAGTGTAATAAACTGTAATTGTTAATTGGTAATCAACTTAGCATTTATTGTGGTTGCATGAGCGTCTTCATATTAAAACTCTTAGTTGTATAAGAAAGTCTGTTAAAGAAAATATTAGTATTTAACATGTACTTACTGAACCTAAGAAAATTAATTAGAAACCACCACAAACAATTAGAGATTGCTATGATATATTCAACACTTTATTTACATAAATATTAAAATGATATGTGTCACTTATTTATATATATACATATATATATTTACTAACCCCTCCGCATGAGCAGGATGCAACACAAAGTCAATTTCTTAAGCGGAGTTTAACAAGTTTGAATTCAGAGTTTTCCTTCTCCTAGACCGGTTGCCTAACCAAGGTTAAAGAGCCTGGTCTGCCCTACTATTTACCCATAGCTAGAGGGAGAGTAAGATTCATACCTTTCCCAAGGGTATTAGCACTAAGTGAAAATGCAATTACCACGTCCAGGATTATATATATACATATATGATTTCTTGCTGATAGCATTGATATCCTGGACTCTCACTCACCATATGTTCCTCTCAAGCGAGTCTTTAATAAATACTCTAGATAACATCTGCTGTCCACAAAAATCTCTACGGATGTTTTGTAGGGTGCTGCTTTTAGGATTTGTTCAAAACAAAAAGACAGTATCCTGGTACATATATTTATTTATTGAATTGAAACCAGCCATATTTATCTATTGTGAACTGAAACCAGCCACGTCCAGGATTTAAATGTTACATAATTATTAGATTCCTAATATTATGTACAGTAGTGTAGAAATCAAAATGGCTGTTATAAATTGCAGCCCGCGGCCTTGAAGAATGAGTGACAAGGCTTGACCTCATCCTGATCCTTTCCGGTGGATACCGTGAGAATCGGTGGAGGAGACCCTCTTCTGGTTTAGATTAGAAATAGATTTAAGTCAGTCGGCGAGAAACCACAACGGTGGTGAGTCGTGTATTGCACGCTCCGACTCTATCTGCGCAGGTAGTCTGGTGGGGGATTTCGAGAATAAAATGATAACCATTACAACACCTGTCTTAGTTATGTACATAAATATGTCATCACATCTTTCTGGTAGCATAGGTTCCTTTGAATCTGTCTCCCCATCCATTGCTATCAACCATTGCTCTTAGCAAGTCTTCTAGCTGGCATATGGTGTCAAAACAGAGCTAATGAATAAGTGGCTGTTTGGTAGGGTGCTGTTTCTAGGATTTGTTAAAAGCAACATGCAGCATCCTTGTGTAGTTCCCATCAAACATTTTCTCCCATAATTTTGTTAAAATCCAAGTGGTGCAACAATACAGTAGTACTGACATAGCTAAACCTTGTTAGAATTACCATTTTATTCTATCAAAGAGATCAGATTTCTATATGGTCCCGCCTTGTCAGCTGGGGTGTTAGAATACACTGCAGAGGGGTAAGACTCCCCGAATGGGGCCACCTGTTGGCTGTGGGTGGCGACTCATGATGCTTAAGGAAGGAATTCTTGTAAATGAGCAGTCCATGACATGCAAAACTCCACTTTGGTCGGCGGTCGGAGAGGCTCCCTCTGATCAATCGGTTGGATACGTCAAGTCCTAGCACCTATATGATTGCCCCTTATGGCAAGTCCCAACCCTTTTTATCATCTGGGTGCTAGAAGGTGGTGGCTGAGGGTCTTCATGTACTGGGAATGATGTTAAACTCTATCTGATGGTGAGGTTCTAGTTCTCGAGGTTTGGGGAATGTGGAGTACCCCTTCATCACCTTTGCTCCTTGGTCCACTCTGACCCGGAGTGGTAGTACCTGTTAGGGTTCCATCTATGGGTTAAATAAAAAAAAATGTTTCTAAAAAACAATTTGAGTCTCCATTAAGAATGAATTTATTTCAAAACTTTGTTTGCATTAAATGACCCACTTTGTTTGATATGCCTTAAACCAAAAACTATATGGTCATTATTCATGTTCGTTACATAAGCATCTTCAAGTTGATACTTGTAGTGGAGCACCCCTTCATCACCATTGCTCCTTGGTCCACTCTGACCAGGAGTGGTAGTACCTGTTAGGTTCCCATCTATGGGTTGAATAGAAAAATGTTTCTAAAAAAGAATCTGAGTCTCCATTAAGAATGAATTTATTTCAAAACTTTGTTTGCATTAAATGACCCACTTTGTTTGATATGCCTTAAACCGAAAACTATATGGTCATTATTCATGTTCGTTACATAAGCATCTTCAAGTTGATACTTGTAGTTGTATGAAAGACGTTTCACGCTAAGTGTTGATATTCAACTTATATAAATAGAAACATTATGTCTGATGAATTTTGACAGCAGAGTAGAACAAAGCTGATTGGACAAGTGACAAGTTAGTGATTACAAAATGATTCAAAACGAGGCTCTTTAAGGAGAGAAGTGGAAATAAATGTGTCAACAGTCATAATGGATATTAGTGAGATTTGAAACCAAGTTTCTCTTTATTAGTAACATACTGTTTTCTGCTGACAACAAGTATCTTCATGACAGTTCTCTTTTTTTATCATAAAAAAGGAGGACTTTTTTTTATACTCTCAAAAATCAAACTTATCTACTGTAAGAAATAAAGCATCAATCACTATTAGTTTCATTGCAAAAAGGAAAGAATTCAAGTCTAACCTCGTGTGAAATTTGTCTGAGAATTCTCTTTATTTCAGCAACTTTCAGTCCTTTTTTTTCTTCTATGTCTCATCTCAGAAAACAAGGTGTGTTCAAAAAGTATGGAGACTAATATATTTTCTGGAAGATGTGACTTATTAAATGCAAATACAGAGATATTTACTTTCAGTAGATGAGATATTGCTACCATGGTATATGAACTAGTCTACTAGTCAGGAGCTTGAAAGGATCTTTGCTGTTTAAAATTAAGAAAAACAATGTTCCAACAGGACTTTTTTCAGCTACTTTCCATCAGTTTTTTTAATCTATTATTTCAGAAAACAAGGTGTGTTGAAAAAGTATGGAGACTGATGTATTTTCTGGAAGATGTGACTTATTAATTGCAAATACAGAGATATTTACTTTCAGTAGATTAGACATTACTACCAAGGTCTATGAACTGGTGACATATGAAAAAGGGAAAGAATTCAAGTCTAACATTGTGTGAAACCTCTGAGAATTCTCTTTTTTTCAGCAACTTTCAGTCCTTTTTTTTCTTCTATGTCTTATCTCAGAAAACAAGGTGTGTTCAAAAAGTATGGAGACTGATGTATTTTCTGGAAGATGCAAATACAGAGATATTAACTTTCAGTAGATGAGATATTGCAAGCAAGGTATATCAGCTAGTCTACTACTTTAAGAGGCTTGAAAGGATTTTTGCTGATCCTAGGAAAAACTTAATGTTGCAACAGGACTTCTATGATAGAGAAGATTATTTGAGTCATTTGAATTATTACAAGTGGTACAGTTATTTTAAATTGGTAAGTTTTGGAAACTAAGTCATATTAGATGATAATACAGAGAATAAACTTGTGAAAAGGATTTTAGTTCTGGTTAGTTAACTCACAAATAATTTGTATCAAGTCCAAGTTTAAAATATACTATCCTGTTCAGCATTAAATCTAGAAAGGGTAAAGTTCCTGTTAGATGTCATTCATTAAACACTATAGTCGAGCATTTACCTTGGAAACACTAGGTTCAGGGTTTGATACTGACTCTTGCCAACTTACTAAATGATTAGCACAGCTTGGATCTGTGCAGTAAAGAGGTCAGCTGTTGATAGGTATGGCACTCTACCTGAGACACTGGCCTAGGAATAGCAAAAAGTGGATAGACTCCCTCGATGTCCAGCTGATATTGACAATAAGCCACTACAATTTCTTTACTTTTACTAGCAGAGAATAAACTTGTGAAAAGGATTTTAGTTACAGTTAACTCACAAATAATTGGTATCATATCCCATGTTAGAAAAGATTACACTATCCAGTTCAGCATTAAATCCAGAAAGGGATAAGTTCCTATTAGGAAAACTATCTCCTAATGAAACTAATATTTCTACACTCCTGTCAGGTGTAAATGGCATTATCCTATTTACTATAAATACTGGATTACGTGACCAGCAGGAAAGAGAAGAAAAAAAAATGGAAAAACAAAGAAACTGTTTTTAATCCTTTTAGTTTTCTTGTGCGATAAAAATTGAATCTCTTTATATTTTTTTCCATTGTTTTTTTTTTTTCATTTTAGTTTTTATTAAAGGATGTGACACATTAAAAGTTAATACAGAGAAAAAACTTGAGTAGTAGTAATATGGCTACAACTGGGAAGAGCCGGGTTAGCTCAGTCAGTAGAGCATTTGGCTAGAAACCAGAAGGTTCCTAGTTCGATACTGGCCCTTGCCAACTCAACATATGAGTAGCACAGGGATCTGTGCAGTAAAGTAAGGAACTGATGGTCGGTGTGGCGCTCCACCTCAGATTCAAAAACAATCTCCTTGGTCTAGCACTAGTGAAAAGGGGATAGACTCCCTTGCTAATTGGCTGGTACCGATTTTACGCCACCCCAACGACTTTACTTACCATTTTATATTATCAAAAAATCAGATTTCAGTATGGTCATTAACCTGTTAATAGCAGTCCATATTTTTATTTATGCATATATGTTGACATCCTTTACAGTAGATGAGATATTGCTACCAGGGAATCTGAACTGGTTTACTAATTTCAGAGTCTTAAAAGGATCTTCACTGCTTCAAATTAGGAACAACTTTTATGGAGACGTTTCTGATATTGCAACAGGTCCCCTATAAAATGGACGAATGTTTGAGGCATTTGAAATATTACAAGTTTTTTTTTGTTTTTTAAATTGGGAAATGCTGGAAGATGTGCTGAATTAAATGGTTATACAGGGAAAACTTGTAAAAAGAATTTTAGTTCTAGTTAACTCACATATAATTGGTATCAAGTGAATAAAGATTATACAGGGTCAGGAAAAATGATCTGACACATTTGTAACTTAAATAAAAGGCAAATAAAGTAAAGAAACAAAAAAGTGTTTTTATTTTCCAAAAGTACATATGCCATTTTTTCTTCATATAATGCCATTTTGTTCTGTTTCTTTATAATGCCATTGTTTTTCGTTTCTTTTTCAGTTGCTGCCATGAATTTGACTGGTGACCATAGATAGGACCCGAACATGTTCTACCACTCCGGGTCAGAGTGGACCAGGGAGCAATGGTGATGACAGGGTGTTCCACATTCCCCAGACCTCCAGAACTGGAACCTCACCATCAGACAGAGTTTAACATTATTCCCAGGACATGTAGACCCTCAGCCACCGCATTCTAGCATGCATATGATAAGAAGGATTGGGGTTGCCATAAGGGCAATAGGGTTGAGGCAATCATATAGGTGCTAGGGCTTGACATGACTAGCCGATTGATCAGAGGGGCCCGTCTAGCCCAAGAAAAGCCTAAAGTGGAATATTGCAACTCATGGACTACTCAGCCACCTGGGTTCTATCCTTAAGCATCATGGGTCGCCACCCACGGCCAACAGGTGGCCCCATTAGGGGGAGTCTTACCCCTCTGCAGAGGTGCAGTCGGTGCATTCTAACGCCCCAGCTGACAGGGCAGAAGGTGTGCTGAGGGGCACCACTTAAACTTAGACTCTGCATGGGTGCGTTGATTAAAAGCAGCACATCAACCGCTTGAATACATGGTTAGTTAACTATTTAATCACCCATCTTGAAAGCCATTCATTTGCACATATTCAACATTGACGAACGGACCTGCAACTGACGACTTTGCTCAACCAAAGGATTTTACCCAACACTAAGGGACAGCGAGGAACAACCAAAGGATTCTTCACTAAAGACCAGCCTCTGCTTAACACAAGGGATCTCCGCTTGAAGCCTAAAAATGGCCACAAAAATTCTAACAACTTTTAGTTTAGAAATATATTAAAAAAATCAAATGAGATCTGATGAGTGTGAAGGTTGCTAAATTTTCACAATTCTGTGTTTCACCAAACAACATTTCATTCAAACATGTCTAAATCTACTCAATTTTTTTTCAGGTTGGCACTGTCTTGTCCTCACAAGAGTCTAGATGTCTAGACATCACTTTATAATATAAGTTGCACGCATTTCATTTAAATTTTAAATCTTAAGTTTTAAAATTCATAAAAAAGAATTGAAGTTTTAGTTTCAATCCATTTTGATCACATAAGGAGAATCAGCATGAAGCAGAGAACATCTTTTTCATTTTAATGCAATTTTACATGCAAGCATCAATTTCGATCAGGATAGAAAGAACAAATTGAAATAAAGATATTCACATATTAAACAGATGTTGGTTTCCAAAATCCAAAATAACTGAATATTTTGACAATATTTCTGGCTTCAGTATTTTATTCATACACACATCTACAAGCGCAGAGTATATCTCCTTTCAGAAGTGAGGAAAAAGTTGAAAGGAAAGAGAAAGGAAAGAGAAATGAGTGCTGAAGTGTGAGGGGTGAGGGAGAGAAAAGGGGTGAGTGAGAATGGAAATTAGATAGGGAGAAGGAAAAGAGAGAGAGAGAGAGAGAGAGAGAGAAAGAGAGGAATGTGAACAAAAGAAAAATAAAGTACAGAAGAGTGAATAGGATGGAGAGAGACGGGGAGAGAGAGAGAATGTGAACGGAAGACAAATAAAGTACAGAAGAGGGAAAGGGATAGATAAGAGAGAGAGAGAGAGAGAGAGAGAGGGGGAAAGGGAAACAGAAAGAAAAAGAGAGTGCTTAAGTGAGAGAGAGAGAGAGAGAAAAAAGAGAAATGAAGAGACAGAGAAGAATGTGAAAGAAAGAAAAAAAGAGACAGAGAGTGAAAGGGATGGATAAGGGGAAGAGAGAGAGAGAGAAGAAAATGCAGAAGAGTGAAAAGAACAGAAAGAACGAAAGGAATAGAGATTTTTGTTAAGGGTGAAAGAGAAAGGAGAGGAGAGAGGAGAGAGAGAGAGAGAGAGAGAAAAGGAAAAAGAGAATGGAAGAGACAAGGAAAGTAAATGAGAAAATAAAAGATGTACAGAAGAGAGAGAAACAAAGTGCAAGAGAAAGAAAAAAAAGAGTGCAGAAGAGAGAGAGAAAGAGAGAGAGAGAGAGAGAGAGAGAAGGAAAATGAAAAAGAAAATAAAGGGAATACAGGAAAGAGATAGCAAAAAAGAGTACAGAATACTCAAAGGTAGAGAGAGAAAGAAAGAAAAGAGACTTTTGTTAAGGGTGAAAGAGAAAGGAAAAAAGAGTGAGAGAGAGAGAGAGAGAGAGAGAGAGAAGAGAAATAGAAAGGAAAAGTGTATAGTAGAGCTTGGATCTGTGTAGTATAGAGGGAGCTGATGATAGGTGTGGCAATCCATCTCAGATGCAAAACCAATCTCCCTGGACTAGCACTAGTAAAAAGAGGATAGACTCCCTCTCTGTCCATCTGATACCAACAATAGGCCACTCCGCCCACTTTATGCATTTGATAATCGTTTAGTTTGTTTTGTTTTGTTTTATGGCATATCAACCTCAGTGGGTCATTTAATGCCGACAAAGTTTTGAAATAAATTCATTCTTAATGGATACTCAATATTTTTATAAACACATTTTTCTATTTAACCCATAGATGGGAACCAAACAGGTACTCCCACTCCAGGCCAGAGAGGACCTGGGAGCAATGGTGATGAAAGGGTGCTACATATTCCCCACACCTCCAGAACTGGATCCTCATCATCAATTAGAGTTTAACATCATATCTAGGACATGAAGACCCTCTGACCACCGGTTTAGCCCAAGTAAAGGTCTAAGTAAAGTGTTGCATGTCATGGAGTGCTTATTCATCCACCAGGATTCCATCCTTATGCATCATGAGTCGCCACCTATCGTCAACAGATGGCTCCATTTAGGAGGGTTTAGCTCTTTCAGTAGAGTGTCTGGTTGAGAACTTCAAGGTTCCTGGTTCGATACTGGCCCTTGTCAACTCAGCGTATGAGTAGCACATGGATATGTGCGGTAAAGTGAGGAGCTGGTGGTAGTTGTGGCACTCCACCCCAGATGCTAAAAAACAATCTCCTTGGTCTAGCACTAATGTAAAGGGGATAGACCCCCCTCACTGTCTGGCTGATACCATCTTTAGGCCACCCTGACGACTTACTTTACTTACCCCTCTGAAGAGGTGCAGTCAGTGTATTCAAAGCCCCAGCTGACAAGGCTGTTTATAATCGTAAAAATTTGGCAAATATCTCCATTCTATAAACAGTAGGTAATTCAACATTGAAATTAATGGACACTGAAGTTAACATTTAAGTGGGTATTCTTGTCGGGGCGGCCTAAGGTCGGTATCAGGCATGCAGCAAGGGAGTCTATCCCCTTTTTCAATAGCGCAATACCAAGGAGATTGATTTTTGCGTCTGAGGTGGGGTGCCACACCTACCATCAGCTCCTTACTTTACCGCACAGATCCCTGTGCTACTCATACGCTGAGTTGTCGAGGGCGGGTATCGAACTAGGAACCTTGTGGTTTCTAGCCGAACCCTCTACCGACTGAGCTAACCCGGCCCTTAAGTGGGTATACCTAAGAATATTATCTAGCTTACAAAAAAAAAAAAAAAAGAAGGTTAGCAGATATATCCAAAATTGATCAAATGATAAACATTCATAGATTGTCAGATCATTGATGGTGCCCTCAACTCACCTGATGATAATTTGCTTTTTAAGCAGAGAACAAGATTCTTTTCAAATATCAAGTCTTTATTCAGCCCAAAGGGCAATCAAAGTTCAAGTGTACTTCACCTTAATTATTATGCAAGCGTAAATCGAACCAATATGTCAATGCTACTTGCATATATTAAGGCCACAACAAGGCCCATTTGCATCTGATAAGGATTTCGGCTCTGTGTTTATTCAAATTTGAGCATTCTATATCATAAAGTCAAGTGATTTAAATCAAAGATCAAATCATTGCATGACCCAGGAGATTGTTAATGTTCCATGCTGGATCGTTCATAGCATTGCACAGAGGAACAAGGCTTATTTGGTAGTGCCCATTATCCTTTCCAACCAAGTTGGGTTACATGGTACCATAAACTGGAAATAATCTCTGACATGACCAATAGATAGAATAGATAGAAATGATGGTAAGTGTGGCGCTCCAACTAAGCAAAAACAATCTCCCTGGTCTAGTTCTAGCAAAAAGGAGATAGACTCCATCACTGTCCGGCTAACACTCTGCCAATTTTTTTTATTTATTATATAAGTAAAAGTAAAGTTGTCTGGGTGCCCTAAAGTCAGTATCAACCAGACAGCGAGGGAGTCTATCTACTTTTTGCTAGTGCTAGACCAAGTAGATTGTTTTGGCATCTGAGGTGAAGCACCACACCTATCATCAACTCCTACTTTACCACACAGATCCCTGTGATACTCATACATTGAGTTGGCGAGAACCGGTATCGAACCAGGAACATTGCAACTGAACTAAACCGGCCCTTATAAATTACAGACTCAAGTTTTGTAATTATATTCTAATTAACAACAAATAGTTTAAAATGGCAGGAATTTAAAAAAAAAAAATATGACAAATTCAAAATTTGTTAATGATTTTTGTGGTAAAATCAGAGCTAACATAAGTGGCAGGTTCTGTTTCAATTTTGACCAAAAAACATTATTTCTGTGGTTTTGGAGTTCTGACAGATCAAACATCCTAAAAATAATTTTCTTCACTTGAATCTGAAGATATGACCCCACACATCCTACCCCTAATTTTGTGCAGAGTTATCAATTTTCTAAAATTAATAATTATTATCATAATTAAAAATCAGTTATAATCAACTTTTTTTTTTTATTTCAATGAAAGCTGTTTCATGTTCAACATAATCTAAAAAAGATTTTTTCGCCCTTTCTTTCATTCTCTTTGCTTTTGCACAAGTCTGGGCATTAAGAATTTCTTTGCTATGATATATCCATTTTGAAAGAAAATATGAAGAGGGGTTGAGTAGTCGAAGTAGGAGGGAGTAAAGACCAGAAACGGACTGAAGACAAAGCACGATGCTGACCTTTTAGCCTATCTAAGGAAGCAACCAGCCTTTCTCTCTTTCTTTCTTTCCTCTCCCATGTTTGGCAGTCAACTTACAGGCGAGAGCATCATAAGTTTACTAGATCTAATTATGCTAATGCTGTTGTTATAAACATCTCTCTAACTCTCTCTGTGATAATGACTACTACAGATGATCATAGTCATAATAGATTTGTTGACAAAGAAATGAGTTGTGCTCAAGTTTGTTTTTAATCAGCACAGGCTTACCTCAGATCTTAATTTAAGGCCGTTTTCACACACAAAGAAACAAGAACCATTTATACGAACAAAGACCCATTATGTTACACTGGGATAAATGTCTCTTCAGGGTCCCAAAATATGGACACTTAAGTTTTTAAATGCCATCCTTGGTTAAAGTTTTACATAATTTCTTCATCTCTGATGCACAAACCACATTGATAAGTATGATGGTATTTTAAAAAATTTTATTCAAAATTATTTTTTGAAAAAGTTTGTTAAGTTTCTGACCGCCATCCTTGACCAGTTGAAAAGGGCTTAAAGTAAGTAAGTCCTGAGGTATGGAATCCTTTGGTAAGCGAATAAGTCCTGTCCTGCTTATTGGTAAAGGTCCAGTGATTTAATCCTATATCCATCGTCCACAAGTGTCAACATAGTTATGGCCAGTATGCTCAGTATAAGTATTGTCTCAGCAGCAGAGTATTGCCAGTGATTGACCAAGAGAGATCACATGGTTCTTGCTGAGTCTATAAGTAAAAGCAGGCGTCTATCACACACATTATATAGCAAAAATCTCAACAGACAGAACAAATAGTTTAAATACCCTCTAAAAGTCCCAGGCATAAATTACCAGACCTACAAAACTCTCTGTGGATAGCCATCACTCATAAGGTCACTGAGATCTTTGAAAGGCATAAAAACAAATGCTGGGAGGCCAGGAGAAAGAAACACCAGCAAAATACTATCAATCCCTTACAGGGCATCCCGTCATGGTGTAATTGTTAGCAAGCTAATCTTAGTCTTGCAGATCCATTACTACTGAATAAGGAGTTCAATCCTCGCTGGTTGCCCCAGAATTGTGAACCTGTATAACATCCTACCCATGGTGAACAGGTCAGATAAATTCTTATTACCAATCCTGTGCATGCACCGTCACTGGCAGTTACATACATAGATTGTCCTCACGAGCTATCTGTAAACTCTCTGATGACCCTGTGATTCTCTCCCTACTCACCATCAAGTGAAAGTCAATGATCTACGTACATAAATATGTATAACAGCAAAGGATAGACAAACAATTTCATTATATAAGATCAAGCATCACATATATTCAACTACTTTGATCTTTAAATTTATTCAAGTCAATATGCTAAATGAAATAACTGCATTCAATAAATTCTCAATAGTCTCATTTCTGTAAATCAGTCAGCTTGCTTGATATCAACTAAAACATTGATATTTATATAGTCTATCCAGCAAGGTTACTTGACGTTATCCAGGTTAAAATATAATTAAAGGTTATCATTAAGCTGTACTAGATAAGTACCATAAATCGTCGAGTATAATCCGCACTTTTTTCCCAAAATTTAAAGGTCAAAATCCCTAGTGTGTGCTATATATGAGGTTAAAAATGAAAAATATTTTCTAAGCAAAGTCCGAGTCTCTACTTGCTGTCTGGCAATGTTTATTCGGACGGATTTTTTTCAGAGATACAGCCCCCTAAATATCCCATGTATTATACTCAAGGTGAACTATACTCAAGGATTTATGGTATGTTTCTTGTAATAGTCTAAAATGTTTCTCTGAATTAGTCAGCTTGCATGATATCTGTAGAATAAATATCAGACTCACTGTAGTAGCAATATTCCAATTACCGTTGAATTGGTAAGACAGGCAACAAGCAAGCTGTAACTTAATACAGATCTCGAATTGTTGCAAGCCTACTGCATAATGGTAGGTTATTTTATCAAGCACCATAACACCACAGAAACCAAACAATCAATCAGGACTCAAGAAATGGAATCACCCAAATGCATGAATTAAGTATGCCTGAGTGCCATAAATACCAGCAGCTTTGGGCACCAGTTGAGTTGTGCTTAGTAAGTTGTTGTTGTTTAAACAAACAATATACTAACTCACCCCAACAATATCAAATAAAACATTAATATCTACTAGCATATATATGCACCCTCCGGGTGCAAGTATTTAAGTTTTAATGTAATAAAATATTGTATTAAATTAGAAAGGCTAATGAAACTAAATAAGAATACAGATAAAAAGATTTGAAACAGAAGGAGTATAATAAAAGATTTGAAACTGAGGGAGTATAATAAAAAATAGAACAACTGAAACTTACTCTTCCATCACTCTCGTCTTTCATTGTTATTTTTTCTAATTTAAGTATTTAGTTATAAGAGGAAGTAAAGAATAAAATGACAGTTATTTTATCTTGTTAATGGATTTCATTTAAGATTCATTGAAGAGATTTTTGCTTATATTCATTAAAATAAAACCAAACAGTTAGAAATCCAATAACACTGAGCACATATTTATTAAATTCGATTTTTAAATATTAATATGCAAATTAGCCTTCCCGTTCACACTGTAAACCGCTATTTTGTTGTATATATAAATATAATTGCATGTTGTTAGTATGTAGATATGGTTAACAGTATTAATAATGTAAAACAATTTTATCAATAATTGAGGTTTAGATAAAAATAAAATCATGGAGAATGTGATGTCAATAATTAAGAGAATTGTGACTTGAGTAGGAATATAGTTTCGGTTACAGACAGAAAAACACACAATCTCCATTATAATAAGATATAGTCTAACTAGCAAGATTACTTGACACTGCCCAGGTTAAAATGTCGTAAAGCTGTAAAGGATAATTATCATTCTTGTAATTATCAAAAATGTTTTAAAGCATTCAAAGAAATGAAAGAACTCATTAAGAAAGCAACCCGCTGATGGGGCTTATATAGCACCCCATAATTAATAGGGAGATGGTTCATACCCGAAGTACAGATTGCGTAATCTGATCTGTGCGGTAAAGTAGGGAGCTGATGGTAAGTGTGGTGCTCTACCTAAGCAAAAAAAATCTTCCTGGTCTAGTGCTAGCAAATAGGGGATAGACTCCCTCACTGTCCGGCTGACATTCTGCCAAATTTTTTATCTATTATATAAGTAAAAGTAAAGTTGTCTGGGTGGCCTAAAGTCAGTATCAACCAGACGGCAAGGGAGTCTATCTACTTTTCACTAGCGCTAGACAAAGGAGATTGTTTTGGAATCTGAGGTGAAGCACCAGATCTACCATCAGCTCCACTTTACTGCACAGACCCATGTGCTACTCATACGTTGAGTTAGTGAGGGCAAGTACCGAACCAGGAATCTTGTGATTCCTAGCCGGATGCTCTACCGACTGAGCTAAACGAGCCCTCAAATTTGTCTAATAAAATAAATTTGATACATTTTTGATTACTTCTTCATTTTTTGAATTGATGCCAAAAATGTTGATATTTATATTTACCAAAGTTATTCATCAGCTTTCTCGTTTCAGGTTAAATGGATGATATCCAAGAATGAAACAATCAGCTTAAAATCAACATAAAGAGAGGTAGATAGATTGACATATAGATAGATAGATAGATAGATAGATATGAACAAACTTATATAGACTAATAGATAGAGAGGAACAGGATGACATAGATGAATAGATAGTTTGATTGATAGATATGAACAAAGTCAGATAGACTGATAGATAGATCAATAGCTATGAACAGAATGGCATATTTACATCGATAGATAGATAGATGGATGGATATTATATATATATATATATATATATATCGGTCAGTCTGAGTTCGACCCTAGCTCAAGGATAGTTATGTCTAGCCACACTGAAGAGGCGTGAAATGCCAAAACACGTGTCTGTGGATGACTTATATATATATATATATATTGAGAGAGAGAGAGAAAGAGATTAACATGTAAATAGATAGATAGATTGATATGAACGTCGTAAAGGATTGCAGAAGAAAATTGGGAAAATATTTGCTCTTCTGTCCCTATATTCACATATTTATAGTTAGATAAAAATAGCACGAAACAATAAGCAGTGCCAAACTCAGCACCCCTACCTCCTCTGAACCATAAAATGACATCACCCTTCCCTACAGGGCCTACACCACTGCATATCATCATCGGGGTGGCCTAAAGTCAGTATCAACCAGAAAGTGAGGGAGTCAATCCCCTTTTCACAAGCGCTAGACTAAGGAGATAGTTTTTGGTGTCTGAGGTGGAGCGCCACACCTACCATCAGCTCCTCACAGATCCCGGTTCTACTCATACGCTGAGTTAGTGAGGGCCGTTATCGAACCAGGAACCTTTTGCTTTCTAGTTGGACACTCTACCGTCTGAGCTAAGTCTGGCAAAGTATTCTTCCGCCTTAATCAGGTCATAAACAGCAAGAAAAAAATTAAGCAGCACTATGCTCAGCATTCATTCATTCATCTGAAGAATATTACAAAACTCCTCTAACTCCCTACAGGGCCTAAACCACAGTGTATAAGAGTGCACAAAATGCCAGGCAGGTCACTTGGTTTGAGAATCAAATAGGTGAGAAACTGTCAGTAACCAAGTCCTGTTGACTTTATGTCCACGCTACCCTAACTCAGATAGGGGCCAAATTATTACAGTTGGTAGAGCAATCGCTTTGGAATCACAAGGTTCCAGATTCAATACTGGTCCAGCCAACTCGGCGCATGAGTAGCACAGCTTGGGTAATCTGATTTGTGCAGCTAAGTGGTGAGCTGACGGTAGGTGTGGCACTCCACATTAAATGCAAAAACAACCTCCCTAGTCTAGCACTAGCAAAAAGGGGATAGATTCTATTGTTGTTTGCCTTATACAAACAAAAGGCCACTCTGCCGACTTTACATTTTACTTTTATAAGTATATGTATGTATTTATACAATACTAGAAGTGGCTACCCGGCATCCCCCTGGTAGAGGAGGGCATTTTATTAATTAATATCTACTATTTACAAAATTAAATGCAAAAAAAGAAAAAAAATTCCATGCTGTTATCATTTTTTGTTGAATAAAATCAATTTCTTTGTTGCTCACAAAGCGCTTCGTCGCTGACTGCCGTCTTGCGTCAGTCAACTGCTTCTGCTAACTGCCCAGCACTCCAGTCACTTGGTTTTTATGAGCACATCAGTTGAACCTCATGTCCATGCAACGCACAATTCACGTGCATTCGGATGGACGCGTGTAGCCGCCAACATCCGGGCACCTGAATTGCACCTCGCATCCATCCAGTGCCTAAATCGCATTTGCTTTTGCATGCGAGAGGATGCGGGTTCGATCCCGGCAGGCAAGACAAAGTCTTGCTCTTTTTCGTTCTCGTCACACATTTAAATTTTATTTTTTAATTATCTTCACAAATATGAATCAAATCTTTATTATTTTTGTTCAAAAAGCAAGCTCTGGTGATAGTGAATGTGTACCTATATTTACTTTGTCATTAATTGTTTTTTTCATAGTTTACTCCGGACATACATACACACAATTGCCTCTATATCTGTATAGATAGATGTGAATATTTGTGGGAGGAACCTGTTTCAGTGGCATCATTGGTTTTGAGGATTATTCAAACAATTAGTATGAATGAATTGCAAGACTACTAAGTTAACCATCACCCACTTAATACACATATTTATATACAACCATTATGGAATTTATATATATATATATATATATATATATATATATATATATATGTGTGTGTGTGTGTGTGTGTACATATGTAATGTGTACATATAAATGGAAATATATGCATATTTGCTGCTGAATTTTGTCTCATGACATTTACTGCCAAACTTCCTAAGAACTTGAAACAAGTTGGATGAAATAGAATCATCAATGGTTAGTACAAAAGATATTCTTCAAAAGCTTCCTGGAAGAAATGGAATTTTCTCTTGGAGAGGACTGAAAGACAAAGCAATGGACATACGCACACTCTCTACGCGGATATTTATGTCTGCTCAAAATCCTTCAAAGGGAAAACTGAAAGATGCTTAAAAGTAGCAGCGGAAAATTATGTTTGACACAACGATTCCTTCAAATCAAAACTAGTCAGTTGAACAATTACAAAGACCGAGCGCTACAAATCAAAATCGGTTCAAAACTACTAAAGGGCATAATGATGCAACGTGGTAATAAAAGAAAACTTAGAAAAGAGAAAGATGTGAAAATACAAGCAATAATAATAATAATAATAATAATGATAATAATTTTTAGAACTCTCTAGTTGAGGGAGGAGGAACTCAAAGTAGTTCTGACTAATGAGAAGAGAACCCCTTTGCTTTGAATTCAGAGTTTTCCTTCTCCTAGGCTGGTTGCCATAGCAAGGTTAAACAGTGCTGTCTGTCCTACTATTCCTTCATAGCTGAGGGGAAAATAGTTTTCAAAAGGTATTAGCACCAGGTGAAATGAAAACGGTCTCATCCAGGGTTAGAAAAGAGAAAGATGTGAAAATACAAGCAATAATAATGATAATAATTTTTAGAATTCTCTAGTTGATGGAGGAGGAGGAACTCAAAGTAGTTCTGACTAACGAGAAGAGAGTCCCTTTGCTTTCAATTCAGAGTTTTCCTTCTCCTAGACTGGTTGCCATACCAAGGTTAAAGAGCCCAGTCGTTCCTACTATTTATTCATAGTTGAAGGAAAATAGTTGGAGTGATACCTTTTTGAAAGATATTAGCTGGGTGAAATGAAAACGGCCTCATCGAGGGATAGAAGAGGGAAAGATGTGAAAATACAAGCAATGATAATAATAATGATAATAATTTTTAGAACTCTCGAGTTGAGGGAGGAGGAGGAGAAGCTCAAAGTAGTCCTGACTAATGAGAAGAGAACCCCTTTGCTTTGAATTCAGAGTTTTTCTTCTCCTAGACTGGTTGCCATTGCAAGGTTAAACAGTGCTGTCTGTCCTACTATTCATTCATAGCCGAAGGGAAAATAGTTTTCAAAAGGTATTAGCACTAGGTGAAATGAAAACGGCCTCATCCAGGGTTAGAAAAGAGAAAGATGTGAAAATACAAGCAATAATAATAATAATAATAATAATTTTTCGAAAATCTCTAGTTGATGGAGGAGGGGGAGCTCAAAGTAGTTTTGAGGTACAAGAAGAGAGCTCCTTTGGTTTGAATTCAGTGCTTTCTTTCTCCTAGACTGGTTGCCATAGCACGTTTAAAGAGCCCAGTCGTTCCTACTATTTATTCATAGCTGAAAGGAAAATCATTGGATTGATACCTTTTCAAAAGATATTAGCGAGGGTGAAATGAAAACAGCCTCATCCAAGGATAGAAAAGAGAAAGATGTGAAAATACTATAATAATAATAATAATGATATTTTTAAATTTTAGAACTCTTTAGTTGAGGGAGGAGGAAGACCACAAAGTAGTTTTGAGTAACAAGAAGAGAACCCATTTGGTTTGAATTCACAGCTTTCTTTCTCCTAGACTGGTTGCCATACCAAGGTTAAAGAGCCCAGTCATTCCTACTATTTATTCATAGCTGAAGGAAAAATCATTGGATTGAAACCTTCTTGAAAAGTATTAGCACTAGGTGAAATGAAAACGGCCTCATCCAGTGTTAGAAAAGAGAAAGATGTGAAAATATAAGCAAGGATAATAATAATAATGATGATGATATTAATAATTTTTAGAACTCTCTAGTTGAGGGAGGAGGAGAAGCTCAAGGTAGTTTTGAGTAATGAGAGGAGAGCCTCTTTGGTTTGAATTCAGAGTTTTCCTTCTCCTAGACTGGTTGCCATACCAAAGTTAAAGAGACCAGTCTGTCCTATTATTTAGACATGAGTAGGTTGGAAAAGTGGGAAACTGAATTTTGACCATTGAACTAAATGGTATATGCACGAACTGGAATTGGTCCTTGGGAATGAGACTCATAAAATTCTAGCAGACATTGAGATATAAACAGATCCCAAATTTCAGGCCAGTAGATCAGACCTACTGTTAAGAAGGTTGATGTCGCAGGGTGAAAATTTAAAAAAAAAATAAATAAATAAATAAAAAAAAAAGAAAGAAAATGACGAAAAGATAGACAAATACTTGCCAGAACTGAAACTAAAAAAACTGTGGAACAGGAAAGTTGGAATTATACCAATAGTAGTTGGTGCCTTGAAACAGTCTTCAAGGGTTTTGAAAAGAGTTTGGATGAACAGGAAATCAGAGAAAGAATCAAGACCATCCAAACAACCACATTATTAAGATCGACTAGAATACTCAGAAGAGTCCTGGAGACCTGAGGAGACTTGTTGTCACTCAGCCTCCAGTGAAATACCATCAGCTAATGCTGATGGGAAAAACTCAAAAGGAGTGATGATAATAATAATAGAAAGAGTAATAACAGCAATTGCTACTACTTAGGTGACCATTTAAAATTTGGAAGGTTTTTTCTGCCACACTCTGTATAATAAATAACTTGGAATTTTCATTGACTGACTGCTTATTAAAACTGAAACTATTGAACAACACCTTTAATGTATTTCAATTTGTTTGGGGGGTTCATTTTTAACTTAAACATTTTTAGTTGGAATGAAGCAGAAGTCATTTCAATAAAGTATCTCTTCAAATACATAATAAAAAGGATAATCCAAATGTAATATTCTATTCAGTAGATCTTTTTCTCCTAATTTTATCAAATTCTGGCTCAGAGACTCAATTTTAATGTTTTAAAATGTTTTAAATATGCTAATGATTTTTAAAACTTGCCACAACAGAATATAATGATATTGAAATCAGATTTCTTAATATAAATAATAAAAAAAAAGAAATTAATAGTTTTAGAAAAAAATATTCTATAACTTGCACTTATTACGTTAAAATATTTCCTATCAGCCTTGGGAAATTTCAATATGTTTTTCAAAAAGTAAAAAAAAAAAAAAAAATTATATTTATTATATGGATGCAAAAATTCTTTGAAGTTGATGAATCAATCCATTACTTTGAGACAGATGATGGGTATTAGATTTTTTGATATAAATCTAAATCAAGGCAAAATTCCTCCATTATATAGAGAGTCTGACCCCCCCCCAAAAAAAAAAACCCAGCATGATTAATGTCATTTTCAAGTTTCTAGTAAAAAGAATATAAAGTAGGGCTGGTTTAGCTCAGTCAGTAGAGCGTCCACCTAGGAATACACACACACACACACATATATATATATATATATATATATATTTGTATATGTATAAGTATTAACTTACCGGTGGGTATAAGAACGATCGTTGGAAGCGCACAATATCCAGAGGTTAAGGTTGAGAAAAAACAAATACAAAGTGCTCAATACAATGTAGAGCATAAATTTATTTAAGAATGGAAATGAGTAACCTACTCGAGTTTCATCGATAGATTCTTCAGGGTTACTTTTAAATTAATCGAGTTTACGATTAATTTTTGGTGTTATAAACATGCCCGTTGGAATGGGACTTAAATTTAGTATACTTCCGTCTGGTTGCATGCAGATAAATTCCAATGCACCAGAGCACTAATACATCAACTAAAACAATAAGTAGAAATAATTTAATAACATTATATAGAGAGTCTGAAGTCCCCCCCCCAAAAAAAAAAACCAGCATGTTTAATGTCATTTTTAAGTTTCTACTAAATTTAAGTCCCATTCCAACTAAGTTTCTACTAAATTGAAGTCCCATTCCAACGGGCATGTTTATAACACCAAAGATTAATCGTAAACTCGATTAATTTAAAAGTAACCCTGAAGAATCTATCGATGAAACTCGAGTAGGTTACTCATTTCCATTCTTATATATATATATATATATATATATATATATATATATACACACATCCATACACACATAGTATAAGTTTTTTCCAGATGAATAGTATTTAAAAAAAAACTTTTTACCACCCACACAATCTAGTTAGTTTATTTCCTGTGATTTCTTTGTTTTAAATGATGGACACAAAAAATTCACAAAGCACTACACCATTTACTGTCTTTGTGACTTTGTGCAAACACGTACTGGCATTGTTTTCATTTTTAAAATGCCATTCAAAAAGAAAAAAATTTTGGTGTATTTGTTGCATACCCCTCTTCTTTATTTACTTCTATATCTTGGACATCTATTCTTCTGGCTGTCTTTGGTATTTCTAACATCTTGTCTTGGTCTGGAATCTTCTAAGGTTGGACTTTCTTGGGGACTTCGGGTCTGGTCTTCTATTGGGGATTTCTCTTTATCAGAAGCCCTGTGTCATTGTTAGTTTTTAGAGGTAATAACACAAGACTCCGATTTGCTTTGATCTTACATTATTTTTAAATCCCCAACCAGACATCTGCACAGATTAAGATGGGAGCATGTGTAACGTGACTTACCCTTCCGTTGAGCTCGGCTGCTAGTCTCTAACTGAAACTTACTTACTATCTAAACCAGAAGAGAGGGTCCTCTCTACCGGTTCTCATGGCTATCTCCGAAAGATAGGGTTAGGACTGAGGTCAAGCTTGTCACTCAATCTTCAAGGCTGTCAGCTGCACTTAAAACTCCATCTTGTTTTCTACACTATTGCACATAAATATTAGGTTTCTAATAATTATGTAACATATTTTCAGTATACTTCCGACTGGTTGCATGCAGATAAATTCCAATGTGCCAACTAAAACAATAAGTAGAAATAATCTAATAACATTATATAGAGAATCTGAACCCCACCCCACAAAAAAAACCAAAAAAAAACCAGCATGTTTAATGTCATTTTTAAGTTTCTAGTAGGGAAAATATAAAGTAGGGCTGGTTTAGCTTAGTCGGTAGAGCATCCAGCTAGGAACAACAAGGTTCCCAGTTTGGTACCAGCCCTCGACAACTCAACTGTGCGGTAAAGTGAGGAGCTGATGGTAAGTTTGATACCTCAGATACTTAGATAATCTCCTTGACCTAGCATTAGTGAAAAGGGGATAGACTCCCTCACTGTATGGCTGATACTGACATTAGGCCGCCCTGCCGAATTTACTTTTATTTATGCTTCAATACTTATGGTGGTCAACAGGAAGGTTTTATTTTGGTTTCTTTGTTTAATGGCAGATCAACCTGGGGTGGTTATTAAATGGTAAACTGATTCTTGTAGAAAGACAGTAGTGGAACTTAACACATAGATGGAGAGATAATGGTGTTCATACCTTTCCCAAGAGTATTAGTCCAAAAGTGAACATAATAGAGTTACTAGAGTTTGAACTTGCTTACTACAGTGTTGCAATCCAGTGTGTTAGCCATAAAGATCCCCAACTTATTTTGTAATTTAAAAAAAAAGAAGAAAGAAAACACTTTATATATATATATATATATATATATATGATAAAAATAAATATATAAAGGTTTTACCTATCTATTTATTTGGGACAAAGGACATTCACAACCATATTGGTTTCATGCGAGGCAATCATCAGGTGAAAATGTTACAAAGGCATTTGTAAAACCTTTATATATTTATTTTTATATTATATTATATAACTGCTCTATTTTATATTGAACACTCTACCAATAATACTGCCTTTGGTACACCATTCCAGCAAAAGCTGAAACAGTGACCATCCCATACTATATATATATATATATATACACATATATAGATATATGTATAGCACAGATGGATTTATACCTTTCTCAGATGTATTAGTGCAAAGTGAAATACAAACAACCTGTCCAGAATAGATCTCTGGTCACCGATTCCATCTCCTGTGAGAATAACCATTATGCTAAACACGCATCCTATATAATGCAATGTACATATGATAAATAAATTTATGCATTAATACATAATGTATATATAATATAATGTATTAATATATGTATTTACCGACACCTACGCACGAGCAGGATGTGACACTAGGTCAATTTCTTGGAGTTCAACAGGTTTGAATTCAGAGTTTTCCTTCTCCTAGACCGGCTGCCTAACCAAGGTTAAGAGTCCAGTCTGCCCTACTATTTATCCACAGCTGGAAGGAGAGTAGGATTCATACCTTTCCCAAAGGTATTAGCGCTAAGTGAAATGCAATTACCACATCCAAGATTTGAACTCGTGGTAACGAATCCATTTCCCATGACTTTAACCTTTACACCACGCGCTTCCCTATAATGTACTAATATATGTTTTGGTTTCTTTGTTTAATGGCATATCAACCTTCATGTTTTATCTAATGTCAAAGCCATCCTTGTAAAAGAACAGTAGTGATACTATTTAACTCATGTAGCTCATACCTTTCCTAAGGGTATTAGTCTGAAAGTGTATGTAGTTTGAACTCACTTACTACAACATCCCAGTCCAGTACGTTAGCCACTACGCTATATGGATTCTACCAATTTATAATTGATATTTGACGTGTTAATATGAATAGATAAACATATATTGATTATTCATTCGGGAGGTGTCTGGTCTAATGGTTAGAGTCGTAGGAAATAGAGTCATTGACCTGTGTTCAATTCCTCGACGTTTGGATTTCACTTGGTGCTATTAACCATGGAAAAGGGTATGAATCCTACTCTCCCTCCAGCTATGGATAAAAATCAGGGCAGACTGGGCTCTTTAACCATGGCTAGGCAACCAGTCTAGGAGAAGGAAAACTCTGAATTCAAACCTGTTAAACTCCACTTAAGAAATTAACCTGGAGTTGCATCCTGCTCGTGTGGAGAGGTTGGTAAATATATATATTGATAATTCATAATTGATTTGGTTTGGTTTCTTTGTTTAATGGCATATCAACCTTTGTGGGTTATTTAATGCCAAAGCAGGGGGCATGAGGGAGTTTTTACCTTTTCCAAGGGTATCAGTCTGAGAGTGAATGTAATAGCCTGACTCATAGTCTAGCAGGTTAGCCATTATACCATGAGCCTGCGCCCCCCCCCTGACATAGAAAATAAACCCGGCGAACCAAGTTCATATTCTGAATGAAGCAGTTTGCATTTCACTTCCTACTAAGGAAGTAAATATTTTGCCCCGAACCTCTTTAAAATATTTTTTTTAGCAGTTTGAAGGTGTTATTATCGACAAATAACATTTTTTAATGGTTTGAAGGCATTAAAAGTAAGCCACCCCAGGGTTTTATCAAAAAGTAAATGTAAATATCTTAAAGATAAGGGGTTTAAAATATTTACGTTTACTTGTCAAGAAAAGACTTGGAGTGGGGGGTAAAATATCGCTTTCATATCGCATTAAGTTTTCAGGAAAAAAACCTTCAAACAACTAAGGAGTTAAATAGTAGCATTGGTTGTTTTTTCAACAGTTACCGTTTTGTGTTTTTTAGGCCAGGACACATTTATGCGATAATACCCAAATGATTCAAACAAAAAACCTTTCATTAGTGAAGCAACTGCCTTGAAAATAATATACTACTGAGGAAAAGCTAGAATCCATCTCGTCTTCTTACAGCTATAGTTAACAAGTACTACTCCAAAGAACTCCAGAATTGGAGCCTCACCAATCAGATCATATTGCGGTGAATGGTACCTCCAAAAAGGTTCTGATTAATCAACTAGAATCGTGTTTGCTTGTAAATATGGTAATGAAGAAATTCTTGATTTATTATGATTAACTTATTGCAGAAACAGCAAATATTTCAAATTTATGTTCTGCTTTTCTGAACTTCTGCCAACTTTAAGACTTCAGCTTCTTTTTGGCATCAGTGAACTGAAGATCATTTCTTAACTTAATGGATTGTGCCAACTGACATAGCCTGATATGTCATCATCTGCCGTACAAAGACACTCCAAGTGTAAAAATTGCGAGTTGATATAGTAGTGTCAATTGGAATTGTCACACTCTCAGAATGTCCTTTAAATAAATCACATACTCATAGAAGTTTTCTCTTTTTGTGCAGCAAACAATGTTCTTTCTAAACAGGTAGTTTTGAGTTGAGCTTTTCATTAGGACTTCATAATACTGTAATAATTAAAATAAAAAAATAAAGTATAATCATGAAAGCTACTGCATGTATGCATTGCATAGTTTATGGAGTACAAGACCTTAATATAATCAATCTGGTTGGTGAGGCTTGTTACCATACACTCATTTTATAAGTAGTCACTTTTGTTTTGTTTTTTCCCCTTTTTTTTTAATCGACAACTAATTAGGACTGAGCCTATTCTAGTAGTGACCACTCCAAGCAAAGATTTAAGAGGTTTAAATTCAGAGTTTTCCTTCTCCTATATTAGTTGTCTAATCAAGATTAAAGATCCCAATCTGCCCTACTATTTACTCATAGCTGGAGGGAGAGTAATTGGATTCATACTGCATATTAATGTTGAAGTAGAGTGAGTCAGAATTCTGTTGAAGTAAGTCCATCAGCATACTGAGTCTGAGGGAATTTGACATGAAACAGCTGGCACTCAGAAATATTCCATATTTGCATATGGGTGATACCATTCCCTGAGTCCTAATTGGCTGATGACTTTAGTGGGGCTATGAGGCTTAGATAAATAAACAATCACTCTGTACTGTGCTTGTGGCAATAGTATTTAAATTCGGGCTTGCTTGCTACCTTTGTTTTCCAATTCGACAGTAATTGGGCTTCTCCAATTAACATTTGTCAGTCTATTTTATACTGAAATTGGTTTAGCAATTATATGATAAGTTCAATCCTTGCTCCATAGTAGGGACCTTGTGTCACATCCTACCCATGGTGAACAGGTTAGGTAAATAACTTGTCTCCAATTATATACAATACAAAAATGTATTAAGAAGTGGCAGACTAAGCATAATGGTTATCATTGTAGAAAATAGAATCTTAAGATGAGTTTGATTCCTTGACAACAGTAATTGCATTTCACTTCATTTTTAAGTCGTCAGGCCTGCCTAATGTCGGTATCAGCCATGCAGCGAGGGAGTCTATCCCGTTTTCACAAACGCTAGACCAAGGAGATTATTTTAGTGTCTGAGGTGGAGTGCCACACCTACCATCAGCTCCTGTGCTACTCATACGCTGAGTTGGCGAGGGCGGGTATCGAACTAGGAACCTTGTGGTTTCAAGCCGAACGCTCTACTGACTGAGCTAACTCGGCCCTAAACTATTCTCCCTTCAGCTAAGTAATGGACTTCAAGTGTTTGTAATTATTATATATACATTTTAGGTTTTTATATTTGCTCTACAATAATAGCATTGAACACTATTTATGCAAACTTTTCTTATTTGCATCTCTTCTTTTCCTCATATATATATATATATATATATATATATATATATAAAAGAAATTTGAAAAAAACAAGTGTTCCGAAAATGGGATGAATTATATATATATATATATATATATATATATATACCAAACTTGTTGGTAAATCATTGCGGTGAGAAAAAAACCAGCTAATAGTTTGATTGTAAAAATATACTACCAAACATCAACCGGGAAGAAAAAAATTTTTGTAAAAAAGAAAAGACCAAGATAATCGTACCAACAAAAAATAATCTATTAGTACAATATTTTGGCCAAAAGAAAAAAAATTTATATGCATATATATATATATATATATATATATATATATATACAAAAACCGCCAGGAGACTAAAGCTAATAAGTAAAAAGTGCTCAATACCTAAGTAGAGCAAATAATAAAGGTAAATCTAATGAGTCAGACGAACCTACTAAAAGTTTCGCTTAATGCTCTTCAGGGCTAAGATCTGACTTAGATCTTAGCCCTGAAGAGCATTAAGTGAAACTTTAGTAGGTTCGTCTGACTCATTAGATTTATATATATATATATATATATATATATATATATATAAGTTGAGTTTAACAGTTTTGAATTCAAACTTTTCCTTCTCCAACACCAATTACCATACTGTTATGACCTGTTTAAGGGTCAATAAATAGATACTCAACACGGAGATAAAAGTAGAGAACAGATGTATTCAACATATATCAATGTACAAAATGAGGAGGGTTTCCTTGGTAACAGCGTACACGAAGACATGCATTTGCTACTTCTCTAGTAGTTTTGCTCTCCTAAAAATACCCTTTCAGTAAGTCCATTGTTCTGGTCATAGGCGAGTCACCTACGACACATACCAAGGTTAAATTCCCCAGTCTGCCCTGCTTTTTATCCCTAGCTGAAGGGAGAATAGTTAGATGCATACCTTTCCCAATGGTATTAGCACTATGTAAAAATGCAACCAGTCTCATCCAGGAATGTCCCTTTCCTATGATGATAACAATTACAACCGATATTCTACACACCAAGCGATTCTTTGCCGGGATTACACTTGTCAAGTTCATTTTTTATAAGAAAAAGTATCAAATTTTATGCGATACATGCATTGTAAGTGCCTTCAAGTAAAAATTTAATATATACTTTATTCAACAATTCTTCTAAAATAAACAAACATCCAAAAATCTTAATATATATATATATTTACCCAACCCTCTGCACAAGTAGTATTTGACATAAAGTTAATTTTTAAGTGGAATTTAACATATTTGAATTCCTTCTCTTAGACTAGTTGACATACCAAGGTTAAAAAGTTAAAAAGCCCAGTCTACCCTACTATTTATCCATAGCTGGAGGGAGACTATTTGAATGCATACCTTTCCCAAGGCTATTACCACTATGTGAAATGCAACCAGCTTTGTCAAGTATTCAAACTCAGTACACCTTGTCCATTACCTGGGATAATAACCATTACAACATGAGCGCTACCAAATACTGGACATTTTGTAAAAGAAACTACAAAAGTCCTTTGACCATGGATGCAGTCAAGATGACCTGAGGGCAGAAGCAGCTGACGTCTTCCTCCATGCCTGTCTGTCTGCAGCCTGCCTCAAGAATTTTGCCATGATCAATTCTGTTCACTCTTTCATGTTGCCAAATCATCCCTTCCATTACTACCCTTGCCTGCACATTCTCTCAACAACGCCCTTCATGTAAGTTTTGCATAGGCTGTCATACTTAATGACATCACTAAACCATATCAGCTCTTCTGGTTAGAAATTTGGAGCAGTTTCCTTGGGAATTTGGTTTCAAATGCCAGGATTTGTCTTTCTGTCTCTGATGCGGCGGTGTCCATCAGAGATTTGAAGAAGCTGACGGGAGGCCGGGATGAAGTATTGCTCATTCACGTGTTACTCTTGAGTCTGGCAGTCGAGCCTGTGATTCTGAATGCAGATTTCTGCAGTGAAGGTGCCATCTTTTTGACAGGGTTACTCTTCAGTATTTGAAGGTGAACACTTCTTGTAACAGCTCATTGTTCGTGGTGATGTTAGCATTGCGATTGCATAATGGATAGAAAAGAATGGAAAAAGCGAAAAATCTTTTAATGTTTTTCCCCCGTGCTGTCACGGACTAGTCACTGACGAACAAACTTGAAAATTTGATTAGATACATTACAAAATAGAAAGAAATGCATACAATTCATTGATTAAACTCCAATTTTGGGTCAATCATCATCGAGACCACGTAGACAGCATGGATTCCCATGACTTTCTCTTGCAACCTGCCCCTATCAAACTTCACTCATGACAAGTCCTCCTCCTAATATCCAGTATCCACACAGAGCTGATTAATGTTTGTTAATGTTGGTCAGCCTACTCTGGTGTTTCCATGTGTAGGTGTCCACAGGAAAATATCACATGATTTTTGTCTATGCTTGTGTCCAGCAAGTCTTGTTTGTCATACATAGTGTGTATGAAAATGTGGTTGTCATACATAGTGTGTATGAAAATGTGGTTGTCATACATAGTGTGTATGAAAAATGTGTTGTCATACATAGTGTGTATGAGAATGTGGTTGTCATACATAGTGTGTATGAAATGTGTTGTCATACATAGTGTGTATGAGAATGTGGTTGTCATACATAGTGTGTATGAAAATGTTCATACCGTTGTGAAACATAGAACATCATAGTCCAACGTCCTGATGAAAGGTCTAATAGAAACATTATAATGTCGATATCACTATCTACAATAAACATCCATTTTGTACAACATCCCACGTTTTTCTACCTTTCTCCACATAGTTATATATATATATATATATATATATATATATATATACCTTTTCCAAGGCTATTAGCACTATGTGAAATGCAACCAGCCTCATCCAGGATATAAACTCATGTCATCATGTCCATTTCTCATGACAATAATTATTACGCCATGATTGTCATCTAGCTGAGGAAATATGTATACTATTTTGAAAAAATTTTTTCCTTCATCAATCATTTCTTAGTTGTTATAGTTTCAGTGTCAATACTTTTTGAACATGCTCCATAACATCAAACAAATTGTCATGCAAAATATCTTATTTCCTCCCCCTTTGCCTTCATACTGCCCCAGCATTTTGTATGGTTTAATCTCACTCTTTTACCCAATTCATATACAGTGTGACTTTTAAACAATCTACCGGTCATTACTTTTGAAAAAGCACTGGTCGAAAGGGCCCTTAAGTGTCTCCTTTTTTTTCTTTCGCTCCCTTTTCATTTTACTATTCCAAATTGCTGATCAATAAAGTATGTTATTTTTTTAAAATATATATAAATTCAGCTGTACCAAAAATTTGTTTATATATATATTTCTAACTTCAAAACCGATTTAGAGAGAATTTTTCTTTCACTCTCTCTCTCTATATATATATAAATATATATTTCTTTATCTTCAAAACCATGTTAGAGAGAATTTACAACTATATAGATACATATAATAATAATAATAATAATAGTGAAGAGGAGAGGAAAAAAGAAAGAAAGAAAAATTATCGACAAATGATTAAATCAGACTTATTTCAGATTCATTGAGTAAATGATCATGTTTAATTTGAAATTTTTTTTCTGTTTAAGTTTTTAGCATGAAAATATTAAATATCTTTAAAAAAAAATATAACCTCTAGTCTATCAGCATTAACTCACGTGCAAAACTCAAATTTACTTGAATAACTTAATTCTATAGAGATATAAAACTAATTACTTCTTTCTATCTTTCCTAATCCAAATATTGATAGCATTTTCAGTTTAATTTGTAATTTACTAATTGGAAAGGAGTGGCCTCTTTTATATCATTTCTCTTTTACATCAATTTCGGCTAATCATTTTTCAATCTCATAATCAAATAGAAAGCAGTGTCTACATGGAGTAGTGGCTAACGTGTTACACACACACATATGTATCAAAAAGAAGCTCATCATCTGTCTAACAGGCATGGTGGTGGAGTGGAAAATAACTTTAAAAGACTTTGAATTATTCCTGAGAGTATGTGTCATATATGTTATATGTAGGAAGAGGCATTTTTCTTTCTCTCTTCTATATGATTAGTTTGGTTTCTTTTACGGCATATCAACCCCAGTGGGTCATTTAATGTTGATAAAGTTTTGACATTCTTCATGAATAATACAATTTTTTTATAAATACATTTTTCTATTTTATTTATGTTTGGATCCCTAACAGGTGCTACCACTCCGGGTCAGAGTGGACCAGGGAGAAATGGTGATGAAGGGGAACTCCACATTCCATAAACCTCCAATATTTTTGTAAGCAAGTTCCAACTCCAGTCTCACTATTACATTCACTTTCTGACTAATATTCTTGAGTTGGTTGGATTTATAGCATGTCAACCCTTTTGGGGTTATTTTATACCGAATAAATTTTGTTTTATTCATTCTTATTGAGTATACAATTTTTTTTTCAAGGTTAATTTTTTAAAACGTCTTTTAATATTCATTTGTTGGTCTATTTAACCCATAGAAGAGATACTTACAGGTATTACCACACTGCCTCTGGGTGGACCTGAGAGTAATGGTGCTGAAGGGGCATTCCACATTCCCCAGAGTTTCAGAATTGGAACTTCACTACTAGATGCAGTTTGAAGTCACACCCAGGACCCCACCTTCTAGCACATATGATAAAACGGACTGCGGGGGGGGGGGTGTCATAAGGGCAATAGATTTGGAACAATCAAATAGGTGCTAGGCTTGACAAACTGTTCAAAATGATTTCCAAAGTAGTGAAGTCAGTCAGACAGTCAGTCAACAATTGGTTTGAACAATGTGACTGGCCAAGCACAACTGAACCAGTGTCAAGACAACTGGTACTTATGGGAATTCAGAACAGTCCACTCATGCATTTGGGTGAATCCATTCCCTGAGTCCTGATTGGCTGCTTGGTTTGTAGGATCCTCTGAGGCTTCATAAATCCTGCCACTTTGCAGTGGTCTTTGCAGCATACCAGAATCGTATTGGGTTATGACTGCTTGCTGTCTTGTCTTGCCAATTCGACGGTAATTGGATTTAATATGATTATTCTACACAAAGTTCAATCCTTGCTATAGTTGGATAGACAAGGGACACCTGAAGAAGGCTGGAGGATACATGGCTGAAATGTTGTGTTTTTATATACCCCAATAAAGATGAGGTTAACAGTCTGAAAAATAGAAATAACGCTACTTTCTTTACAATTATTCTGAGCATCAATTGTCAAATTGTCATATAATACTTAAATAACAAGAATGGAATTGTGTTGTTTTTTTTATAAATAATGTCTGACAAAATCTCAGAAGAGAGAAACAATGAGATCTCATAGGACTTGTTAATTCAACCTTGCAATCTTTAATTACACAGTCAACCTTGTATCTTTGTTTAGTAAACCTTTTTCCCTATCCTTAATATTTATTGTGTTTCTTCCTATTATTTCTCTGTTAACTCTGATACTTGAATTACAACACAAACACTTTCTTGGAACTGATAAAACATTAGCATCAGAAGGCGGCAATGAATAAGTAATTTAGATAAGTAACACAAACTATTTCTGTGATTCTGAAATTATTTTAATCTCTCGAGCAGACTGCGACAGAGAAAAAAAAAATAGAAGCACAAGTTGGGAGATAGAAAATGTTATGTATATGCTCTCTTGGTTCTTTTTCTTTTTTGTCAAAGAAAGAATAAATAGATAAATAAATAAGTAAAAATTAATAAATAATGAATAAAAAATAGCTCTTATCTTTTCTGTTTGTTTATAAAAAGAAAAAAAATTTCTTGCACTTTCACCTGGTAACAAGAAAGTTAAAATAAAGATAAAATATTTGTATGAAAATTGATATGATCAACTGCTCCTGATTTTAACAAGTGCAAGAGGAGGAGGAGGAGAATGAGGAGAAGAATGAGGCGAAGGAGGAGGAGAAGAATGAGGAGGAGGACAAGGAGGAGGAAGGAGAAGGAGGAAGAAGAAGGAGGAGGAAGGAGGAGGAGGAGAAGGACGAAGAAGGAGAAGGAAGAACAAGAAGGAGGAGAATGAGGAGAAGGAGAAGGAAAAGGAGAAGGAAAAGGAGAAGGAAAAAGAGAAGGAAAAAGAGATAGAGAAGGAGGAGATTGAGGAGGAGGATGAGGAGGAAGACAAAGAAGGGTTGTTGCTGTTATCATTGGTATCATAATTCTCACAATCTATTGCATACATCAATTTATCTCTCGATTGCACTCATTTTCTTGATGTCAGTGCGTATCAAGCAGTGATTTCTGAATGAGAAAAACTTGACTCCAGATGCATGTTGCGATTATTTCTTTTCTTAATAAACGAACGTACTGAATGACCTTAAATTTTACCCAGGATGATTTGCTGGGGAGGAATTTCAAATAAGAAGGGTCTCAAACAGGAAAAGGGTATTGGATTTGGTGCCTTTGTTTAATGGCATATCAATCTTTGTGAGTTATCTAATCCCAATGCTACCCTTATAGGATTCTGGGAGAATGCAAGGGTTCATACTTTTCCCGAGGGTATTAGACTGAAAGTTAATGTAATAGCATAACTCTAATTCGAACTCACTTATGTAGAATTAAAATATCAAAGTCCAGCACATTAGTTACTATGTCATGGAGACTGTTGGAATATTTGGTGGGATATAAGCTGTGCTGCGGTCCACCACTTAAATTTATAGACTAAGCAAGGTCACATGGTTTAAACCTCAGCCAATCAACAGCTCGAATACATGGCTGGTTAACTATTAAATCGCTAATACTGAGAGAAGTCCATTTGCAATCATTGTCGAAGGACCTGCAAGACAAAGGAGCACCAAGGAACAACCAAAGGATTCTATACTAAGGATCACTCTGCTTAACACAAAGGATATCCACTGGACAAATGCTTTTGCTTGAAGCCTAAAGGATGGCCACAAAAATCATAACAGAGACTTCCAACAGAAGTATTAGAGAAGAGTTCTAGTCATGGGGAAGGCATTGAGGAAATATAGGATTGTGAGTTGGGTCTCTGAGAAATTCTATAAGTCATAAACAATAATGGTTAATAAATTATGAGATGACTATTCAAAATGGCTGGTTGGTTGGATTTTACAGCATATCAACCCTTGAGTTATTTTATGCTGAAAATGTTTTTGTTTTATTCATTATATTTGGATATTCAAGTTTAGAATAAAAACATTTAACACATTTTTTTAAAAACTCACTTATTATTTAATTAACCCAGATATGGGACCCTAATAGGTACTACTACTCTGGGTTAGAGTGGATCTGGGAGTAATGGCAATGAAGATGTACTTCACACTCCCAGAATTTCAGAACTAGAACCTTACCACTAGATGCAGTTTAGTGTCATACTCAGGATACTAAGATCACCACGCACTGCTTTCTAGTACATCTATGATGAAAATGGTTTGGGGTTTGTCATAAGAGCTATAGGGTTGGGACAAGACAAGCTGATTGATCAGTGGGGTCCTCTCTGACTGCCCGTTTGGCTCAAGTAAGGTGTTGTATGTCATGGACTGTTCAGTCACCAGGATTCCATCCTTAAGCATCACAAGTTGCCACGCACGACCAACAGAGGGATCTATTTGGGTAGGAGGGTCTTATTCCTTGGCAGTCATTGTATTCTACAGCCACAGTCAATTGAGCTCAATTCAAACTGGAGGAAGAATTTGAGAAACCTGATATTGAAAAGCCAATCTGAGAAGCAATTATGTTAGGACTTTTTCAAACAGTATTATCTGCGTTATTCGGACTATTGTCCTCATCTTCATTGTTATCTGTACAACGTTTCAGCTGATATGCCCTCCGGCCTTCTTCAGGTATTTGTTGTCGGACTCGGGAACCTTCTTTTCAGACTCTGTAACCATGGACTGAATAAATAGTTAGGTTCAAAGTTCCGTGATGGATCCCGATTACGACAAGAAAGTTCCCAGTCAGAAAAAAAGGTTCCCGAGTCAGAAAAGAAAAACTAGAAGAAGGCCTGAGGGCATATTGGCTGAAACGTTGTACAGATAACAATGAAGATGAGAACAATAGTCCGAATAATGCAGATAATACTAATTTTTCAAACAGGTTTAATATCACAAAGCTTAGAACATTTACTGCCACATGGAAACCATGATTCACTTTAAGGGCCAAGTTCTCACCTTCAACAATGTCAAAGTTAAGCCTGTTACTGAATCTTACACAAAAATATGGGAGTGGTTCTCCTTGTGTTTAAATCAAAGTGATTAGTGTGATCAATTACCTTCATTTGGTTGCTCTGTGCCAATCCTTCCATTATCCCAAGTGAGCATCCGAAGATATTTCAGACGAAAATCTTCCTTTCCCCAATACAGTCACCTTTGATAGTCTTGTTAATGTTCAGTTATATAAGTCAAAGTGCATATACCATAAACGAGCTGTCTTCTTATCATTAAGTGTCATTAAGTTGCATTAGTTCGCAAATCTAATTTTCCTCTTCCCACTTTACATCAGCAAATCCAACTTAGACAACAATCATCGAGTTTGAGTCTACTAAAATCATACACAAGCCAAAGTATTCTCAAGGAGTTTAATTTGAACCAAAGAAAAATTACACCATGAAACAAAACTTCTGGTTGTCGGGCAAACGGTTTGGCTCAGTCAGTAGTCTGTCCGACTGCGAATAATAAGGTTCCTGGTTCGATACCAGCCTTCGCAAAATCAGCCAACTCATTTAAACCAAAGAAAAATTACACCATGAAACAAAACTTCTGGTTCTCTGGTGAACGGTTTGGCTCAGTCAGTGGAGCGTCCAACTGGGAACCACAAGGTTCCTAGTTCAATACTGGCCTTCACCAACTCAGTGTACAAGTAACACAGTGATCTGTGCAGTAAAGTGAACAGCTGGTGGTAGGTGTGGTGCTCCACCTCACTTGAAAACAAATTTGAGAATAATCAAGATTAATTGCAAAATCCAGTCTCAGTCTAGAAATACAGAAAGTAAAGACTAACGTAAATCAAATTGTTTTTAAATGAAGTAGTCTGCCAATAGCCACTAAATGGTGTGGCCAGAAGCATTATAAAAAAAGACGCAGCAAAAGTCAAAGCCTCTTACCTCGAGAAGAAGTAGCAATGCATGTGTTGCATTCCGGTCCATAGATAGGGGGCTTCGAGCCCCCCAGCAACCTCGGGTCGCATAGCACACAACAACATGCTTAACATGCAAGTCTTTACACTTTTATTCTTTTCCAGCTACATAACAAGTACTCAACGCCTTCTATACTAAAGTCTCATTTTAATATTAGGACATTTCGCTCATACAACTCTGTATAAACGCTTTTTGTGTAATGGTTATTGTAGTGGGAAATGGACACGGTAATCCAAGTTCAAATCCTGGATGAGGCTGTTTGCATTTCACATAGCACTAATATCCTTGGGAAAGGTATGAATCCATCAATTCTCCCTCCAGCTATGGGTAAATAATAGGTTAGACTGGGTTCTTTAAAATAAAGGAAAACTCTGAATTAAAATCTGTTAAACATTGTTTAGAAGAATGATCATTGAGCTATTAAAAGATAACCTTAAATTAAAATCTAATATTTACTGAATGCATGCAGTGTCATTGTTGGGCTCAAGTCATATTCAAGAGCTCTCCACAGGAGTGAGTTTAATTACCACCGAATAAGGCGTCTTTTAAGCTAGTTCTTAATAAAATATAAGATCCTGCTTTTGTCGTTTCTTAAGAAAGGGATATATATTCTAGTTTGGCTCTTGTAGTTATTAAAAGTTTTCAGCACAGCGGTAATGATGGGCCACAAAGTGCAAAGAAAGATAATGAGAAACTTTCTCTTTGAAGTTAGGCAGCGGGAAAAAATGGAATAAGGAAGGAATTGGTAAATAGAGTAGCATTAGATTCTAATAATTTATAAGCCTGGAATTATTTCAAGAGTTAATGGGATTATTCTAATTCTTAGATTTAGCTCTTTGAAATTCCACCAAAACTTCTTGATGTACTTTCTAAATAAATAAAAAATTCTGAAATGGATTGTATCACATTGCAAACTCACTACTCTATTGTAATTGATGTGTGAGGTGGGCTTGCTAACCATTAAACTATAACAAGTTTTCATTTCTCATAGCACTAATACCCTCTGGAAAGGTATGCCTCCAATTATACTCCCTCTAGCTATGGGTAAATATTAGGAAACACTGGGCTCTTTAAACTTAGTATAGTACTCAGTCTAAAAGTCCCTCTAGCTATGGATAAATATTAGAAAACTTGGTCAAAGAGAAGTCCCTCTAGCTATGGGTAAATATTAGGGAACGTTTCTCTTTATTTTTTTGATGAGGCTTGATACTTAGTATTATTCGGACTATTGTCCTCATCTTTATTGCTATCTGTAAAACATTTCAGGTATTTCTTGTCGGGCTCGGAAACGTTCTTTTCGAACTCGGGAACCTTCATAATTGGGAGCCATCACGGAACTTTGAACCTAACCCTTTATTCAGTCCATGGGGCTATCCTGTTTTCATTTCACTAACCATAGCTGGGGTACAGGTGTTCAGCCGTGTTAATTATTATTCTGTTACTGCTTCCCCTGACCAGGATTGAACCTGCAGTCTAGAGATAACTATCACTTAGAACTGTCTTAACCTACCTCCTTTATCCAATACACTGTGTCCAATTGTGGTAGTACCAGTCGACGTCTGATATATGGATCAAATAGATCTGTTTTAGATAATGAAGTGTTTACCAATATAAAATCATTGTGATGATATATTTTTGTATCATTTTAATTAGAGACTTTAATTGGTAAACTGACTCTGGAACATGAAAGGAGCTATCACTATTGATTTCCTTGAAAAAGGCACAACTGTAAACAGTGCGTCCTATTGCCATCTCCTTAGGCAATATCAAACTAACTACTCAGTACTAATTTATCTGTGAATATATATATATATATATATATATATATATAATATCTTATTATAATGGAGATTGTGTGTTTGTCTGTCTGTAACCGAAACTAAATCACTATTCAAGTCATAATTCCCTTAGTTATTGACGTCACATTTACCATGAATTTATTTTTATTTAAACCTCAATTATTGATAAAATTGTTATACCTTATTAATACGGTTGACCATATCTACCTACTAATAGCATGTAATTGTATTTATATATACAACAAAATAGCGGTTTACAGTGTGAACGAGAAGGCTAATTTGCATATTGATATTTAAAATTTGATTTTAATAAATATATGCTTAGTATTATTGATTTCTAATTGTTTGGTTTTCTCTTAACGAATCTGAGCAAAAATCTTGGGGATAAATCTTAAAAGAAATCCATAAACAAGATGAAAGAACTGTAATTTTATTAAATACTTCATAATCTAACTAAATAGATAAATTAGGAAAAATGAAAGACGGGAGTGAAAGAAAATGATAGAAGAGTTAAATCTAAAGCTGTTCTATTTTTCGATTATACCCCCTCAGTTTATCATTTTTCTAAAGTTTAATAATTTGATACAATATTTTATAACATCAAAACCTAAATACTTGCACCCGAAGGGTGCATATATTTGCTAGTATATATAATATATATATATATGTTGTTTATATGGAGGCGCTTGGGCTAGTGGTTAGAGTCGTGGGAAATGAACTCGTCGATTCGAGTTCAATTCCTAGACGAAGCTGTTGGCATTTCACATAGCGCTAATACCCTTGGGAAAGGTATGAATCCATGTATTCTCCCTACAGCTATGGGTTAAATAGCAGGGCAGACTGGACCCTTCAGCCTTGGGTAGGGAACCAGTCTAGGAGAGGGATAAGTCTGAATTCAAAATTCCTGAGGTCGATCGTTGATTGGATTTGTGGCAACCCTTTATGCACCAATTCTTTCCTATCGACTGTGCCAAAAAGTGTGGATGGTCCAACACAAGCCTTCACCACTATAAACAAATCACTGCGTGGGTGTTCATTGTGTGTATGAACCCTCATGCGTCGAAAATCGACGAGAGAGTCCATAATAATATGTTGTTTACAGACTGAATCTCTCTGGTGATCATAAAATATATAAACTAATGTATGTATTTAATAGTTTAAACATCAACTTTTTAATGGCCGAGAGGTTAATGAATTGGGTAGAGGAAAAGTCAGTCGGGTTTTGCTCCTGGTCAGAAGTAGTTGCTGTGTCTAGCCACACTGAAGAGATGTGAAATGTCAAAACATAGTGTCTGTGGATGACTTATATATAATTAAAATTATGGAGACGCGTGGTCTAATGGTTAGAGTCGTGGGAAATGGACTCGTCGACCCGAGTTCAATTCCTGGACGAAGCTGTTTGCATTTCACATGTTGCTAATACCCTTGGGAAAGGTATGAATTCAATTTTCCCTCCAGCTATGGATAAATAGCAGGGTCGACCGGGCTCTTTAATCATGGTAACCAGTCTAGGAGAAGGAAAACTCTGAATTCAAACCTGTTAAAATCTGCTTAAGAAATTGACCTTGTGTCGCATCCTGCTCGTGCGGAGGGGTTGGTTGGTGTGTGTGTGTGTGTGTGTGTGTGTATATATATATATAATTAAAACCTGGGTTACTCCCATGGTTACTGTGAGTTTCACATGTCAACATGATGATCATCATATTTCTGTCTGATGATCATGTTGCTCATGAAAATTAGAATAATAAAAGAAATATTTCAGCGGGTAATTTTGAAGTTCTCGATTTTAAACCAGCTCTGCTCTGAAAGCATTTAGCACTTTTTAACTCAATTTTCTAAAAAATAATTTAAATAAATATATTAAAGTATATATTCTGTGTTGTCATGTTTTAAATTATTTTCCCCCAGGCAACAGCAGGTATCCTTGCTAGGAGTCACTATTTTAACTCCTTGCCTTTTCATCTTTGACTATCTGAAAATATCTTCTCACTGTCATATCATAATAGCCAAGAGAAAAAAAAATAAAGACTTAGACAATAAACCATTTTTGTATATAACTACAGACCAAAGCAGCTGTCATATTATCCATTATTAACTCAAACAAGAAGATTTCTCTTTTCGTTTTTCTCTCTCATTCTTCCTGATTGCAATATGAAATACAAAGGCTAACCATCACATTATAACAAGGGACTTTCTAATAAAATTCTGTTCTGTTTTTTATTTTATTTATTTTTTTTAATTTTAAAATTCCTTTTTAAATATAAAAATCTTTGTTTATTTTTATCAACAGACAACTCTTTCAGTGGAGCCTAGACAGGATGGGGGTCCAGTAGCTCCGGCCCTGGACCGTACAAGTTAACATTGTTGATCCTCTTGATTTAAAGGGGCAGGGCTGGGTTTATTGACCATTGCCTGAGGCAAGCCCTAGAGGGGGAATGCTGATGAGATCAATTCATTTTTGCACCCATCACCTAGGAGCTTCGGTTTATGGGTGGTCCTACATTAATAGGCCCTTGTGCCTAACCTGTACACGCGGGGTACATGGTAAATATCCTAGAATATTTAAAATTCATCACCTAAGAAGGGATAAAATTATCCCCACCCCATAAGAAAGGTACCCTACATCTGGTTAGGAGTTTCCAATACTGGAGTTCTGGAGAATATAAAGTCAAATTTTCATTGTAACAACCCCCAGTTTCACTATGTGGTAGTATCAGTCAGGGTCACATCTTTTGGTTAAATAGATAATGAAGTGTTTACCTTTCGAAAATGATAGTGAAAATACATTTTGGTATCATTATGATTTGAGACCATAATTGTTAAACTGAGTAAACTAGGACATGAAAGGAGCCATCAGTATTGATTTGCTTAAAACAGTGCAACTGTAAACAGTGTTTCCTATTGCCAACTCATTAGGCAAAATTCACCTTATCTACTGAATAATAATTTTTGTCTGAAACACTCCATATTTTTTTCATACCCAACTTCTTTATCTTTTCAAACATTATCGTCACATCTAATGGGAAAACAAAATGCTCAGACCACTAAATTTGCCTTTCTTTGGCACACAACATCTCAAATGGGGAATTAGTTTGATGATTTTTATCAATCATATAAAAAAAGAATTGTCTTATTTTTTCTGACCATCATTAGCTGGTAATCTTTCCCTGGAGTCTGTGATAATATGTCCCCTTAGATCGCCAGGATTTTTCTGAATATTCTAGATGATCTTAAGAATGGTGTCTGGATGGTCTCAATCCTTCCACTGAATTCCTGTTTCTTTTTGCAAACCATTAGGAACTGTTCCAAAAGGTACTACATTGCCATCTAGTCTGGCAATATATATGGAAGGAGTTCTTACAAGAAAATGAGAGGCATCTTTGATTATGCTCCCATCGTCTTTCTTACAAGAGTAGTTGGCTCCATGGGCGGATTTTTATCTTGTTTCTTGTGTTCTGTAATCTGTTGCTATCTTCATTTCTTATAACTAGTTGATTGGTCTGATCTGTCTTTAAGATGCTAGTCTGATCTGTATCTCTAGCTTCAAGATGTTTGTTCACCATTAGTTCACAAAGAGACAACCAAGTCGTTGTATTTTGTGTGATCACATTGTTATTCAGAACCAGATTTTCACAACCTAGGATCCATCAATCACATGGATGGAGTGAGAAATGGTGTGTGCTTGCATCACAACGTCTCTGGCCTTACTAACTAAGCTAAGCTCTGAGCCCTCTTTCCAACAGTCTGTGTAACCGGATAGAAGGTTACCCAAAGGTTATATCATGCCAATCATCTAACTCTATAGATTTTGAATTTCAACCCCATGAATTCAAAATCTACACTGTCTCTACACTAGCTGCCCCTAAAGGTACTAACTACAATTGGTATCACCTTCACCCTAATGTTCTACTTTTTTTTTTCAGTTTTCTGACAAGGTCCAAGTATGTGTCCATCTTTTCGTTTTTTGAGGGTTTTTTTTAATTTTCACCCTGTGATCCATTGGAGCAACAAAATCTACAAGTTGATAAGTGTTCTCTTCTCTTTATTATATTTTTCCTTTTGAGTTTTCACATCAGCATCAGCATGGTCTGATGAGTCTCTCCTCATGTCTCCAGGACTCTTCTGAGTATTCTGGCAGATTGCAGCAGTGCAGCGTTCTGAATGGTTTCAATCCTTCCACTGATTTACAAACTTTCCAGACCCTTTTCCAATCCTTTTGGGACTGTTCCAAGTGCACCAACTACAATTGGTATCACTTTCACTTTCATATTCTATAACTTTTTCAGTTCTCTGGTAAGGTCCAGATATTTGTCCATATTTTCATTTTCCTTTAGCTGCTGGAACTGCAAAATCCACCAGTTGACAAGTTCTTTCTTTTTTGTTTATCAACACTAGGTCTGGTCTTCTCGCTGGGATAAGTTGATCCGTTTTTATTTCAAAGTCCCATAGAATTTTGTATTTCGTTTTCAAGAACAGATTCTGGTTTATGCATATACCATTTTGTTGTATGGTCAAAATTTAATTTTTTGCATAATTCCCAGTGGATCACCTTCCCAATCCAATCGTGTCTATTTTTGTATTCTCGTTGTGCTAGTTTGCTACATTCGCAGAGTATATGGTTTACAGTCTCATCTCTATTACGGCATAGTCTACATTTACTATTTTGTTGGGTCTTATCAATTTTCGCTTTGTATTATTATTATTATTATCACATGCTTTCTTTGTGGAGAAACATTTGCTCTTAAATGCTCAAACTGACTGACAATGTTAATCAGAATACTGTCACTATATAAATTAGTGATATTTATTCCCACATGATGTGGAATATATATATATATATATATATATATTAGTTATTAATAGTAGTAGTATAAGTAACTTCTCAGGTTTTAAGATGTTTATACATTCAAACTCAGCTGCAATTTGATATTTTCTTTCACACCCTTTCAGCATTTTCTCTATACGAAAGATGAAGAAATGGGGACATCATCATTAATACTGATGGAGCACCTTAATTGATTGATTCAAACATTGAAATATTTATATAATTTACAAATGAATATCAATGTTTTTTTTTTTTGAGGGGATTGGGGAAAATAACTTCTCTTCTTCAAGTTTCAAAATAATTAATAATTACACCTGACAACCCTAATAATTCTGACAGCCGTTCCATTATTATAAGAGGCAGCTAAACACTTTTCCTCTGAGAATTTAAGAAGATATAATTGTGTTCCCTTCAGAATTCATATGATTTTAAAACCCCATGAGTGTATTCACAGATAATGGACTTTGACCTCGTCATTAGATTTCTCAGAAATGATAATCAAATAATGTTATTAATCTAATTCTGTAATTAAGTCATTAGTTTAGATTTAAAAACAAATGAGGGGCCCTAGCTTTTGTTAAAGAATCCATCAGGAAGAAAGACGCTGATATACAACTGAGGAAACGTTATGTAGGGTCAGCGTTCATCTAGTACATTCATGCCAGGATGGATAAGATTTTGATAAATAATCCAATCTAGGAGTAAGGCACTGATATAGAAATGGGAGTTATGGTCCTGAGCTTTTGTTAAGGTATCCATCTAGGAGAAGGACACTGATATAAAACTATGGATATATCCATTTAGGAGAAAGACACGGATATAGAAATGGGAGTGAAGAACCCTAGAAAATTTTAACGTATCCTTCTAGAAAAAAGACACCGATATAAAAATGAAAGTGATAGATTCTATATCATTCTAACATATTCATCTAGAAGAAAGATACCGATATAGAAATGGAATTGATGGTTCTGAGCTTTTGTTAAGGTATACATTTAGCAGGAGAACACACTGATATAAAGATGAGAGTGATGACCCAAGCTTTTCTTAAGATATCCATCTAGGAGAAAGACACTAATATAAAACTGGGAGTGATGTATCCTAGTATTTGTTAAGGTATCTATCTAGGATAAAAACACTGATATAAAACTAGGCGAGATAGACACCTTAACAAAATCTAGGGTCTATCTAAAAAAAGATGGATTCAAACCGGGAGTTGTTACGGTATTCATCTAAGAAAAAAGACTTTGTTATAAACTGGGTAATGGACCCTAGCTTTTGTTAAGGTATCCATCTAAGAAGAAATACACTGGTATAAAACTGGGTGTGTGGACCCTAACCTTTATTGAGGTATCCATGTAAGAAATACACTGATAAAACTGGGAGTAATGGACCCTAGCTTTTGTTAAGGTATCCATCTAGAGAAAAACACTGGTATAAAACTGGGAGTGATGGACCTTAACCTTTATTGAGGTATCCATGTTAGAGAAATACACTGATAAAAACTGGGAGTAATGGACCCTAGCTTTGTTAAGGTATCCATCTAGAAGAAAAACACTGGTATAAAACTGGAGTGATGGACCTTAACCTTTATTGAGGTATCCATGTTAGAGAATACACTGATAAAACTGGGAGTAATGGACCCTAGCTTTTGTTTATGGTATCCATCTAGAAGAAAAACACTGGTATAAAACTGGGAGTGATGGACCTTAACCTTTATTGAGTATCCATGTTAAGAGAAATACACTGATATAAAACTGGGAGTAATGAATTTTGTCTACATGTAGGAGAAAGACACTGAATAATAAAACTGGGTATAATGGACCAAACTTTTTTTTATTAAGGTATTCATTTACGAGAAAATGGGAGTGATAGATCATAGATTTTGTTAAAGTAACAATTTAGGATTTTTCTTTGTCATAAGTGGCAGGAACAAATGGAATCTGAAAGTGAATAGAACATAGTAGGTATGGCCAAAATTTCCCGTTTTTTTTAATCCCACATAATTAAAATTTAATGAAACATAGAAAAAATAAAACGTAACATAATTTTTTTTGTATTAAAGGAAATGTTAAAAAAATATATGTATAACTTATTTGTTTTTAAAATGGAAGAACTTCGTGAATTAAAATCTGTATCAGTAAAAATGGTGCATTTTTGCCATTCATTTTTCTTTTGCAGATGTGCTCCTTTTACTTTGGTTTATATCTTGTTATAATTGAGCAATTCATAGAATCCTTTTTATATGTAAATACAGACTCTGTTCTTAAGGGAAAATAATAAGGTATATAACAATTTACAATTCTAATTTTTTTTAAGTTTAAAGAAAGGGAGAGGTGCTGTCATAGCAGAATTTCGACCAAAACCTAGATCATAAAATCTGAATAGAAGACAAAAGTACTTGTAGTCCCTTGTTCACTGGTATGAACAAACAATAATTTTTCTTATGTTTTACTGGTTTATAAATTGTGATAACTTGTTGCTCCCATTGCAAAAAACCCAACAAAACCTTTTATGCATCTCTCATTTTCTTTTCTTTTTCTTCCTTATCTCACCAAAAAGAATTTCCAACCCACGGCTACTTATATATTCACCATTCATCCTATTGTTCGCTAATGCTGCCATTGTCATTTCTTTATCCTTTTATCGATACAATATAAAAATAAAACAAAAAATGACAAATACATGTGTAAATGTATTAGAATACAGCCACCATTTTTTTTTCAAAACAATTGTTGTCAAAGACATTTTTTAATAGATATCCCAGTAATTGTATTAATCAGGACAATAGAACTGGCTAACGGTTTAGCTTTATCCAATTCTACTGAGGGCAGTAGTATGGCAAAATATATTCGCCTGGACGACTCCAATACGAGGGGGTGGTAGGTTATACCACAATTCCATCAAGATTTTGTAATATGTACTTTTTCTTTGGCAAGAGAATAATCAAATCAAATGTTTTAGTTTGTTAAAATTTATTGCTTGATTTAGTAATCGATGCATTTTGAAATTGCTGGAATATTCTGGTATATAGTTATTTACTAAGCTTAGCTTAGCTGTGGCATAAAGCTAGAAGTATGGGTCGCCCAGTGAGAATCTATCTCATGACCACTGGTCTGCAAAGCTAACTCGCTAACCGTTACACCACGTGGTATATAGCTATTTACTAAGCTTAGCTTAGATGTGGCACAAGGCCAGAAGTATTGGACGCCCAATGAGAATCGAACTCACTAACAGTGGTCTGCAAATCTAGCTTGCTAACCATTACACCACGAGGTATATAGTTATTTACTAAGCTTAGCTTAGATGTGGCACAAAGCCAGAAGTATGGGGCGCTCAGTGAGAATCAAACTCACTATCAATGGTCTTCTAATCTAACTCGCTAACCATTACACCATGTGGTATATAAGGTGTGCTGGAAATCGCCCCCTAAACTTATAAGCTTATAGTGATCACGTGGATTAAACCTAGCCAATCAACAGCTCGAATACGTGGTTAGTTAACTATTTAATCGCCGATCTTGAAAGCCATTCATTTGCACGTATTCACATTGCCGAGCGACCATAAACCGAGGACTTTGCTCAACCGAAGGATTCTAATCAACACTAAAGGACACCAAGGAAGAACCAAAGGATTTTACCCAACACTAAGTGACACCGAAGAACGACCAAAGGATTCTTCACTAAAGATTGCGCTTTGCTTAACACACAGGAGATCTCCACTGTAATGTGCTCTCACTTGAGCCTAAAAATGACTACAAAAATTGTAACCGGAATAATAAGAAAAGTTCTTTAATGAATTCGTTGTATACTTTCTTCTTTTTGCTATTGTGTTTATAAATGATTAAAAATTGAAAAATATTGCTTACCTTCAGATCCAACACCACGATGAAATGAAAAAAAGAAAAAAAAAGATATGTTAATAATTTTTTCAAAAACATGTAAAAGAAATCAAAAATACTAAAAAATAATAAATGAACAACGATGGAAAACATGGTAATAATTCGTTCTTGCCACTATTGGTTTGCTTGGAAGACTACTATTATATTAGTATATCCATGGTATACTAACACCGAATAAACTAAGCTCATTTATGCATATAGAAACATGGACGTCCCATTAAGGTGTAATGGTTAGCAAAGTTAGTCTCACAGATTCATTACAATTGAATAATAAGTTTGATATTATTTATCTGATTTTTTTAGATGTTTGATGTATATTATTGATTTTTTTACTGTTGTTCTCATCTTTATTGTGGTATTCACAAACACAACGTTTTCAGCTGCTGTATCCTTTTTTAATCATCATGATGTTTCTCGTAACACATCTTGGATTGATAGGCGTGCAAATCCAATGATGTAATTATTTCACAAAATAATAGAATATATTTTTATATTTTTTATCATATTTATCTTTAGTAATAAAATAATTTATTTTTATTATATCCATTTATATATTTTTATATTTTTATATATATTATTATATTTGGTATAATAAAATTCACAAACACTACTATTCCTCTACAAGGTTGGTTCTAGCATTAAATAACTGTCATATAGTACCTAAATAATGAGAATGGAATCGTCTGTTTTCCCTATAAATAATGTCTGACGAAACCCCGAAAGAGTGAAACAACGGGCTCTCAATGAACTTAGCAATTGTTAAGTACTCTGATCACCTTGTATTTTTGCTTAATACCCTGAGAAAATATATGCAAACATTTTTCTCTATTCTTAATACTCGATGTGTTTCTTACTGTTACTTCACTGTTAACTCTGATACTCGACTTACGCCAATAACCCATAGAATTTGATATGCCATTAAACAAAGAAATCAACATTATCTCACTGTGTCCATAAATGGCATATTTTGCCCTACTATTTACCATAGAAGAGAGAGAGAGAGAGAGAGAAAGTTGGATGCATATATTTCTCAAGGGTATTAGCACGATGCATAAATGCAACCAGCCTCGTCCAGGATTTGAACTCGGGTTGACGAGTCCATGTCCCACGACTCTATTACACCACGCACGCTAGTATTATAGATATATACCTCACGGCCAACAGAATAGTGCTCTAACCAGCGTGCACTGCATACAAGTGCAGATCAAAGATTAGTTGACTGCATTGTCACAAGAAAAGTCCTTACGAAGCGAATAACCATAAATGCCTGGTGTAGTAAATCCATATCTACAGAAACAGCTCGATTCTGTTTCCTCTTGAATGAGCGTCTTCATATTTGGTTGCACAGTCATTGCTTATGTCAGCCTTTATTCACCCTAAGCCCAATACCATCAAGTCAGCCATTTTACACAGATCTACAATTTCCTGCAATGGTTTCTGCTGTTTAGATTTCAAATTCTCCTCTTCGCTCCTGAACAACCTTATCCCTTCACCTGAATCCGTTTCCTTAATAAACACCCATAAGTCATGAAGGGGAAAAGAAAGAGAAAAATAAGAATGTAAATCCATCAAACCATTGACAAAATAGTGTCCTAGCTCTCTTTAGCTTGATATGTCATTTATATAATAACTAGCAGAAGTACCCGTTCCATGACTGGACTAAAAGGATTTTAGGAACAGAGAGAGAGAGAGAGAGAGAGAGGAGAGAGAGAGAGAATGAATGAGAGGGGTTAAGAGGAAAATGATTTAGCAAATTCCTCATAAAATTATAGAAAAAATTGCGCTTTAGAATGTTCATTATTTTAGGAATTGTTGTTTTTATAGTTTATTTAAAAATATTCTTAAAAAAAAAACGTAACCCTAAACTCATGAGTGTTTTGAAAAATATTTTTCTTAAAACATTTGAATTTAGTTCTTAATTGTTTGTCGAGTGTTAAAAATTTATTTTATTTATTTCCTCTTTTACCCCTAGAAATGTAACAATAAAAAACTAAGGATTAAAAAGTTTTCCTTATTTATAGGAGAAAAGTTTCGCCTATTGATTCAAATGAAAATTGTTCTTTTATTCTATGAATAATTCATTTCTATTTTTTAAAGTTTTTTAATTAACTGATTAAAAATTAATATATTTGTTCTAAGAAATTAGTCTTTATATGACAAAAAATTAGATTCAGTTCTCAATCACCTGTTGAGTAAAAGTAAAATTTATTCTTTCGTTTTTTCATAGTTTTTGTACTTACTTATAAAGAACTGTGAAGAGTTGCACAAATAGATTGATTTTTAATTATAGAATTATAATGATTTAAATAGTAAAAATCAAAAATTAAATTTTGTACTTTTCCTTATAAACATATTAAGGTATATGTCCGATTTTAATGCTCAATGACATTCTTTTCTGAGTTATAAGTCGACATATATATTCCACAACAGACAAAAACTTTATATATACTAGCAAATATATGCACCCTCCGGGTGCAAGTATTTAAGTTTTAATATAATAAAATATTGTATTAAATTAGAAAGGCTAATGAAACTAAATAAATATAGATAAAAGATTTGAAACAGAGGGAGTATAAAAAAAGATTTGAACAGAGGGAGTATAAGATAAAAATGAACAACTGAACTGCTTCCATCACTCTTGTCTTTCATTGTTGTTTTTTCTAATTTAAGTATTTAGTTATAAGAGGAAGTAAAGAATAAAATGACAGTTATTTATCTTGTTAATGGATTTCATTTAATATCATGAAGAGATTTTTGCTTATATTCATTAAAATAAAACAGCTTAGAATCAATATACTAAGCACATTTATTAAATTCGATTTTTAAATATATAATATGCAAATTAGCCTTCCGTTCACACTGTAAACCGCTATTTTGTGTGTATATATATAAATAATAATTGCATGTTGTCAGTATGTAGCATAGTTATATTGATAATGTAAGACAATTTTATTAATAATTGAGGTTAAATAAAAATAAAATCATGGAGAATGTGATGTCAATAACTAAGAGAATTGTGACTTGAGTAGGAATATAGTTTCGGTTACAGACAGAAAAACACACAATCTCCATTATAATAAGATATAGATAAGATGCAATTTTGTATCCTCAACAGAATATGCATATCCCACTTCTTAAGAATAATTTTTTGTGTTTTTTCTCTTTTTTTTTTGAAGTAAAGGACTTTTTCCCAAGCAAGTCTACTTTATGACTATTCATTTTTTCTTCTATATAATCATTCTTTATTTGTTACTGTTTTTTGGGAAATTTTTATGATTATTCTTTTTCTCGTACTCTTTCTTCTTGTGTGTCTCTTTGATTGCACATTGTTGTACCAATATTTTTTTTGTTAGTGTTACATTGTCGTAGTCATCAAGGAACCGCTGAGAAAATAATTCATGACAAACCAAAAAATGAAGGAATTTGAGGTATTTGTATTAGTGAAATAGTGGAAAATGCTTGAGAATAAAGCAATTTCCAATCTAATTTGGAATTTAATAATAACTTCAGGTTCAGGCTCACCCTACTTATCCTAGTTTATCAAACTATTAAATGCTACTTAGGGACTATTTTCTCTTATTTATTTATTTGCTATTAATCTGTTTAGATTAGTCAGTAGTGCATCTGCCTTGGAACCACAACGTTCCCGGTTCGATACCAGCACTCGCCAACTAAGTGCAATAATATCTCAGCTTTGATCTGTGCGGTAAAGTGAGGGGCTGAATCTAGGTTTTACAAGGTCTCGGAATGGTAGCATTATTGGGCTTAAGGAATATGCCCAAGCTACTTGGTTCACTAGCCCAAACCAAGACCTTGCATCGGTGATATTCTTTGGGATCGGGAAGCTGGAAATTGCATTCAGCAAAGTTTCAGAAGGGGTCACTCCTGATGGTGTTATTTGGAGGCCCCCAAACTGAACAGTATCCTGGCAAAATTGGAATTTATCTTTGTTAATGACAATTCCATTTTTCTCACATAGTGATAAGTAATCAAGGGTATGGTAGAATGCCTCCTCTATGTTTTTGTCAAAGAGTAAAGTGTCGTCGACCACTTTTACTTTACGAGGAATCACTCAGGTATTTCTTCACCATCCAACATTGCCCAGGCAAGTGGCATAAAGGTGCTGATGCTATCTCTCGCAACCCAGTGGCCACAGTAGAAGCTTGCTTCTGAGTCTATGTCCCAGACACAACCCTTTCCAAAGATGTCGGCAGCTCTCGCGACATATATAGATGCTGCAACGGAATGGGCAACCATTCAAGCTTAAGTTCCAATGGTGAGTATCATTGTTTCTACAAATCTAGGTTTGGAACTCCACCGTAGACACAGTCTTCTTGGTCTGGTGCTATAAAAAAGGGGATACGATTCACTCAGGTCGGCTATACTGACAATAGGCCACTTTGCCCCTACTTTATTTTAACTACAATTTGATTGATTTATGTATGGTCATCACCCATCTAGGGTTAGATTTATGCTTAGAGATTTAAGGAAGTCGCGGTTCAATGAATGTTTCATTATATACATTTGCGCAGTTGTTGGCATAGCATAACCCTTATCGAACCTCCGAATACAAATATTTTTTAAACATATATTTGATCATAAATAGGGGTCCCTAACGATACTAGCCACTCCGATCAGAGTAAACGGAATAGTGCCAATGATGGAGTAATTCATACTCCCAGGAAGGAGCTCTCACCATCATGATTGCAGTTTAGGGTCCAACGCTTCCTGTGCAGTTAGGGATATTAGTCAGGGTATCTAAACCTGCTGAACAGGGTACCTGGGTATAAGTATTGAGTTGGGTCATGTTACAACATTATTAAATGTAATCTAGGAACATTACAATATTTTTAATCTAAAATTATTATTAAACAGTATTAAATGTATAATTTGCTTTTAGTTTGTTTATCATATAAACTAACCAATATTATGGTTATTTAATGCTAATATTTGACACAAATAATTTGCATGTAGGTCTTGGTTTTAGCCCACTCTGCAGAGCATCTGCCTAGGAACCACAAAGTCCCGATTTTGATACTGGCACTCACCAACCCAACGCATGAGTAGAATACATACTCTATAGACTATCTGAGCTGATAGTTATAGTTAGGTAGCTCGTTTGTATGGGGTGGTGCTCCATCTCAGATGCAAAAATATCCCTGATCTAGTACTAGTAATATTAGAATCAAAGAATAGGATACCCCTTTCCGCTCTCGGCTAGGTACTGACAATCAATAGGTCCCCGACTATTTTCTATTACTTTATCATATGGTTTCAACTAATTCCTATAGCTAATTCCTAATAATTAAGTTAACAGATTATGTTTCTAGAAACACATTCCTTTTTAAAAGAACACATCTTTTTGATTGCATACAGTTATTTAATTTCAAGTATTCCTATGCATATATAATAATTATTGTACGAACTTGTATTTGGACCCCTAATGGAGTCATAGGATTATAGCATACCCACTCCAGTCAGAATGGACCTCATACACTTTTTCGCTCGCTCAATCCTCGCCACCAAATGCAGTATTAGTATTGTAGTAACAATATATACTAAGTCTCCATTACCGTCGAATTGGTAAGACAAGAGCAGCAAGTAGCTGTAGGCTCAATACAGATCTAACCTGTGTTGCAATCTACTGCAGAATGGCATTGTAGAGTGTATACTCTGTCAAATATTAAATCATAGAAAACATAAATCAGCCAATCAGACTAGGGAATGGAATCACCCAAAATACATGAATACAACTATTCTTGGAGTCAACTATAATACCAACTATCTGGGAACTGGTTCAGTTGTGCTTAGCCAGTTGCTGTTGTACTAACCAACAGTATACTGACTGACTGACTTCATTAAGTAGCATCTGTACAGAGAATGCAGATGGCTTATTCTAAGCTTTACCAAAAGGTTAGTTGTTTGGTTGGATTTTACGACACGTCAAACCTTGTTGGTTATTTTATGCCTAAGAAGTCTTGTTTTATTCATTCTTGATGGGTATTCATTTAAAAAAAATTTAAACGCAATATTTAAAAAAAAAATTTTTCAACTCATGTTTTACTATTTAACCCATAGATAGGACCCTAACGGGTACTACCACTCCGGGTCAGAGTCGACTTGTGAGTAATAGCTCCAGAATAAGAACTTCACAATTAGATACAATTTAACGTCATACCCAGGACCCTGCCAACAGGGCCTTTAGATATATGAGATGTCTATTGCTATTGCCAAACAGAACTTATTTAATATAATATTAATGTATAAGACATTATTATATTGCAAACAAGAAATTATTATGACAGTTATTAAATGGATGATACATTGTTGTATTGCAAAGTAGTTGGCTCCACTACAAAACTGTGAATAAGACATTATACGCTGCTGCTGATACTGCAAAGCAAATACAGGATATGTTAACAGTCACTTGATTTTTAAAGGTCTCTCAAAATTCAATAGTTGTATATCCGTTTTGTTCTTCAGCCAGTAGCCGATGCTTTCTGTTCTATTTCCCATCTTTTCCTGTTATATCTCTTCAATGATGGAATAAATAAATACGATTACATCTTTTTATATACACATTTCTTTGTTCATTTTAGGACATTCTATTCTTTTTTACTTTTCTACCGACTTTGCTATGATGTTGGGAATAAGCTCTTTGGACCATAGATGGAAGTGGATGTCCTCTCCTCTCCTTCGAGATTATCAAGTGTGAAGTTTTACAATTTTTATTGAATTTACGGATTTATGGTGTATCTTTAGCTTTGTTAAGCGGATAATTCCCATAACCATAATAAATTGTTATTCGGTGATTTTTTAAAAATGAATTACTTATTGTTATTTAAATAGAGATTTTATGATATTTCGTGTTAAAACATGCAGTCCTAGTGATTTGGACAATTTGGTAAAAAAACGGGTATCATTACGATTCGATAATGGTAGACCATTTACTTCCTGTTTCTGCCCAAACAAAACAAAAAAGGGACAGCTCTTCATTGACTTTTTTTCTTTAAAGATTCTTTGGCCGAATTTAATTGTGTAAAAATAACATTAATCCATCTTTGTTATGTTTTTACATACAAATAAAATACAGAGCACTTGAATAAAATTGCAAGAGCAGTAGTTTAGTTAAAAAATTAACAATAAGGTTTATTTTTTCTCAGAATTTTGGAGATGAGGCGTGATAATTAGTATTACTAGCAAATATATGCACCCTCTGTAGGGTGCAAGTATTAAGTTTTAAATATAAGAAAATATCATATTAAATTAGAAAGGCTAATGAAACTGAATAAGAATACAGATATAAAATATTTTGGAACAGAGGGGGTATGATTGAAAATTGAAAATAGAAATTGAAAACTCTTCCATCATTTTCCATTACTCCGTCTTCATTGGTAAATATTAACCTAATTTTAACTATTTAGTTAAATAGAAGTAAGAATAATATTACAGTTATTTCTTCTTGTTAATGGATTTCTTTTAAGATTTATCCCTGAGATTTTTGCTCATATTCATTAAGATAAAACCAAACAATTAAAAATCAAAAATACTAAGCATATATTTATTAAAATCAAATTTTTAATATCAATATGCAAAGTAGCCTGTTTCTGTTATCTGTACAAAGTTTCGGCTGATGTGCCCTCCGGCCTTCTTCAGGTATTTCTTGTCAGATCTTGTCATAATCAAGAGTCATCACAGAACTTAGAACCTAACCTTTTATTCAGTCCATGGGGGTATCCTGTTCTCAGTCTGCTATTTTGCATATTACATATGTCATTTATTTTTAATACATTTTAAACAATTAAATTCGACCAAAAAATCATTAAAGAAAAAAGTCTTAGAAGTCAATAACAAAAAAATATACTATATACGGAAGATATCTAATTAAGACATAAATTCAGATAGATAAGTTTCATATTACATATGTAATTTATTTTTAATAAAATGTGTTTTTAGTAACAATTAAGTTCATTTTAAATAATGCGCAAGTACAATTTCATGGTAGGAATTTAGTCACTCAAAGTTCAAGATTACCTACAGATGTATTACATGACAGAAAGATATAAACCCTCTATGATCACTCTAGTTATGGTTTAGGTAGTTCAACTACTGTTCTACAAGGATGGTGCACGATGATTGATTAAAGAAACAAACTAGAACTTTCAAATTTTCGTATCACAGTTAAATCTACATTCAACGAGGAATGTCTCTTCTTGAAATGTTTAATGAGTTAGCACTCATTATGAAACTAGAATTGTATTTCTCTGAATTTTTTTAGATGAGGCTTGATAATTTGTATTATTTGTATCATTCGGACTATTGTCCTCATTTTCTTTGTTATTTGTACAACGTTTCGGCCGATTTCAAACTAGACGGGTTGTTTGTTAGTTAATGGTTCTAAAGCTGGTTGCATAAAGTCACGGTTCCAAATAAGCCATAATTTATATAAGCATACTTATTTTATGATCATCTCTGCTACTGGACATCTGAGTATCTGGTCTGATATTGGTCTGGCATTCTCTCTGTTCTTGAATGGGTTTGGAATCGCTTGGGATCTTCTTGTGTCTTTTTCTGTCCTTGCGTCCGACGTAATTTTTTTTTAGTAACGAACACACGACTTGGTTTTGTGTTTTTCCAAAACTCTTTATTCTATTTCTACCCAAATAAATGTCCTCTGAGGACAGACCCTCATCTTAGGTCAGTCCACTGCAAACATCCAGTTAACTCTCACTGTCCGTCTCCTTCGAACACTTCAACAAGACTCCTAACTTTCTCTTTTACTCTCACTCACGTTCTCGTTTTGTTCTGTCCAATCAGATGCCACGGTCAGTGACTTCCACGTCATCACTCACACATCGACTTATTCTGGTTATTTTCCATTACACTTTTTAATAACACGTCAATCCACTGCTGACGTCAAACACTGACTTTCATACTTTTTTCCAATATTATTTTACACTTTATAGACTTTGTCTACATAGAACATATGTACATAGGATCAACATGTGTATTTCATTTAATCTACATGGTACAACATTGCAGTTATTTAAATCAAATAAAGTCATTAAATGAATAATAAAAATTCTAAGAGATAAAAAAAAAATAATTCAAGCGCAACTGTTCTTACTTTTATCAAAATATTTATCAATTTGTGCCCCGAGCAAGAAAAAGGCTTTTCCAATTTTCTTGATACACACGATAATATCTTGAAATTGAACAGTAATATTAGCTGTTTTCAAATTCATGCTAATATCAACTCTTCCAAGTTATTGTGGGAATTGAATTTGAAATAAAGAAATATTCATTGATTTAAGATGATTGGATGAAAAATGAATTAAGAAATAAAATTTCCTAATTTGATTATTGTTAATGGGATTTCTGATTGGTTATTAATCACATGTGCCGATCAATAAAATCACCTGAAGGAAGGAAAGAAGGACTACACAAAGGCTAATATGTAAATAATTTTTTTCCAAACAGAAAAGTGAAAATATACAACATAAAAAATTTCTTTAAAAATCTGTTTATAAGATGAAGTAAGTATGAAAGTTCTTTTAGTGATAGATTTTGAGAATTTCAGCGGTTATTTTGTATACTGGATCATACAGTATTCAGTATACTAATCCATTCAAACTGCGTGTGCAGACCTACAGTAAATCGCAACAGAGTGCTAAAACCTCAAATTGACGATTCATGTATCCTTTGCAGTCTCAGTAATCACTCCGATGTTCTTAGACAGCCGTGTATAAATAGTCTTGAACTCTCTATGCAAAGTACACCATGCTAGTCCACAACAGATTGGTCCTATCTGCTGATGCCGTGTAACCCATTGCAAACTGCTGCATGTTAAAATGAAAGAATATGTAGTCTCAAATAACCTCCATTGCTCTGAAAGATGTTATGTGGTGAAATTACCTGGCATGGAATTGTAACAATCTAATTTCACTGAAATTTGTAACCTTAGTATCTCATACAAATACCAACCACAATTGGTTAAATCGAACTTAACGGACCTAAATTCCACCATCGTATGTCACCCGTCAAAAGAAAGAAAATACCAAAAATCAGGGAATTAACCGAATTTAATGAAATTTTCAGTGTTGATATATTAATGAATAAAAGATATAATGCACCAGTTATTTTATTTAAAAACTTTTACATTTTTCAGATCAGTTAACTCTTAACCACGTATCTTTGAGAATCTGTGTTACGCTTCATAGATACGGGTTCAAAGTTAACTTACAATTATTATATGATCTACTGATAAGATATACAAGTACTTACATCTTTTCCTGAGTACTTGAAGTGTTGCCATACCTACTCTGTACCAATTTCTTCTTGGACTAAATCCAACTTTTTTTTAACAACATTGGTTTTTGCACATAGCACTCTGTAAACAATGTACATATGAACCTTGGCTAAGTTTGCTTAGAATTCTGCTCAACATTATTGGCACCCTTATTTTTTTATATAACCTGCACAATATATTCAGAAATAAATGGAAATTTACCAAATTTTTATAATCAGAATATATTTTTAAAAATAATTCAAATTACATGTAGTAATTTGAAAGAAGAAATAGAAAATATGACTTGAACAGTAACAAAAATGGCAACATTTTTTTAATACTAGGGTGAATCAAAAGTTTTGCAAGATTTTGGTTTATATATATAATATATATATAATATATATATATATATATATATATATTACCAACCTCTCCACACGAGCAGAATGTGACGCAGGGTCAATTTCTTAAGCGGAGTTCAACAGGTTTGAATTCAGAGTTTTCCTTCTCCTAGACCGGTTTTCTAACCATGGTTAAAGAGCCCAGTCTGCCCTACTATTTTATCCATAGCTGGAGGGAGAGTAGGATTCATACCTTTCCCAAGGGTATTAGCGCAAAGTGAAATGCAATTACCACATCCAGGATTTGAACTCGGGGCGACGAGTCCATTTCCCATGACTTTAACCATTACACCACGCGCTTCCGTAGACTTTGGTATAAGATGCGCAATTTGACAGCTAATGGTGCGTTTCAAAAAGGTCATTATAGGATAAACCATTCTGGGCTATGAGATGCCAAGCTCACCTGATACTCTCCAAGTGCTTCTCACTGGTTTGGCGCTCATTTTTAGGCTTATCTGACCTTGCCTGATCATCGAGGTACTTGCAATCCAAATAAAATTTCTTCAACGATCTAGTTTCTCTACTGTCATCAACTGCGCCTACACAATTGCACAACAAATTTTTTGGTTGCTTACATGATGTTATGGCCCAGTAACAAATATGTAAAGCATAAATGCCCAAATTAGTCTGAACGGCTTTCAAATCACAAATAGAGTGCGGCAAGGCATAACATGTCAGCACACCAACTACCACGATACTACTGTAAGATTTAAAGATATTATAATAAGTTGGAAGGCTTAGAGTGACCTACCAACATGGGTACATATCTTATTATAATGGAGATTGTGTGTTTTTCTGTCTGTAACCGAAACTATATTCCTACTCAAGTCACACTTCTCTTAGTTATTGATATCACATTCTCCATGATTTTATTTTTATTTTAACCTCAATTATTAATAAAATTGTCTTACATTATTAATACTGTTAACTATGTCTACATACTGACAACATGCAATTATATTTATTATACAACAAAATAACGGTTTACAGTGTGAACGGGAAGGCTAATTTGCATATTAATATTAAAAAATCGAATTTAATAAATATGTGCTTAGTATTATTGATTTCTAATTGTTTGGTTTTATTTTAATGAATATAAGCAAAGATCTCTTCAATGAATCTTAAATGAAATCCATTAATAAGATAAAATAACTGTCATTTTATTCTTTACTTCCTCTTATAACTAAATACTTAAATTAGAAAAAATAACAATGAAAGACGAGAGTGATGGAAGAGTAAGTTCAGTTGTTCCATTTTTTATTATACTCCCTCTGTTTCAAATCTTTTATTATACCCCCCTCTGTTTCAAATCTTTTATTATACTCCCCTCTGTTTCAAATCTTTTTATCTGTATTCTTATTTAGTTCCGTTAGACTTTCTAATTTAATATAATATTTTATTACATTAAAACTTAAATACTTGCACCCGGAGGGTGCATATATTTGCTAGTAAGTACAAGAAATATTCCGACAAAGTTTTAAAGTAATAACAGACTTTATTCCATGAGCAACGTAGAAACAAATACAAGACAAGAATACATAGTTAACAAGTATACGACCGTGTATAAAGAAAGACGGACTTCGTCCTACATTAGTGATAAAGAGTTCCTGAAGAAATGTTACTTACTTATAGCAGGCTGGGAGGCAAAACCCTCCACTTAAAGGCAGAAATACAAGCGTCTAACCCATGTATAGAGTTTGACTGTCCCGGAGAAAGAGGATTCAAAATTCCCGGCTGCTGCATAGATACTCTTGCTCCCTATGGGAAGAAACCTGCAGCAAGGAAGATAACTTTTCTAGACCCCACATCAATCCAAACAGGGGCAGACAATTGCTACACTACCATGGCGGGTACCTTACTCAGGTTGAACTGCTTCAATCACGTGATATATGTGCCACAGACAAGTACATACCAAAATATTGATAAACTTTTGACTCACCCTATGATTTATTTACACACCATTTCACAACGTTGACTGACTTCAAACATATTTGTATTCATCTTTAAACTTAAAGAATTGCTCATGGTTTAAAAGGTAATTATCATAGGAAATGGACACAGATAATCGAGTTCAAATTCTGGACAAGGCTGTTTGCATTTCATATAGCGCTAACGTCCTTCGGAAAGGGTATGAATCCAATTATTCTCCCTCCTGCAATGGTAAATAGTAGGGTAGATTGCTCTCTTTAAACTTGGTATTGCGACCATTCCAGGAAAAGGAAAACTCAGAATTCAGACCTGTTAAATTCCACTTGAAATTTTACCTACTCGTGTGGAGAAGTTGGGTAAATATATCCTACACGGGTGTAGACGTTGGGTATATAAATATAAATATATATATGTATATATATATATATATATATTTACCGAAACCGCCACACAGGTGGGATTATGACTAAAGGTCAATTTCTTGAGCGGAGTTTAACAGATTTGAAATCAGAGTTTTCATTCTCCTACACCGGTTGTCTAACGAAGATTAAAGACCCAAGTCTGTCATACAATTTACCCATAGCTGGAGGAAGAATAGTTGGATTCATACATTTCCCAAGGATATTAGCGCTGTAAGAAATGCAAACAGCCTCGTCCAGAACGTGTGCTGTGTCCATTTGCTACGATGGTAACCATTGCACCTCGCACTTCCACCTATAAACCGCTGGCATCTGTCAGTTGGAAGTTCAGTTGCAATTTGTTTAAGATCTCAAACGTTTATTGGATCAACCCACCATCCCCATTAGCTTCAAAATAGACTCCAGCCTTCTCTCCAAAGATTTTCAATGGGATTGAAATCGGGACTTACTGTTGACTCATTTAGAATAATCTACTTTTCTTTTTCACTTATTTTCCTGTGTTTTTCAATGCGGGTTTTAGGTCTTTATCATGCTAGAGAACTGACGATCTTTAATCCAATTCTACTTCTCTTACACTGGATAGCACATTTTACTCTAAAATCCTGTTATCCTCTGATTTCATTATTCCTTTCAAATGGTCAAGGCTTCCAGCATAAAAGGCAGTAAACATCTTAATAATGCTATGCAATGTTGAATAGGATACTAAGGTCTTTGGGGGTAGCTTTGTTACTGCAGGAATTACATTCTTTACTTGCCACAGTTATTTACTTTATGCTAAGGGACACGAGAGGTAATTACCTTCCATGTCAGCCAATAGCCATGAGGTGGCGTGGTCAACTGCGTATAAAAGAAGACAAGCTAGACAAACTCTATCTTTGCTCTTTTTACCTGTGCGTCTCATTGTCCACCATTGGACAGAACTCATTGCGCCCCCGAAAACCTGTCGCATGGCACACGATAGCATACTTAACTTGTCAGTTTTAATACTTTCATATTTCTCCAGTTACATCCCAAAGACTCAACACTTTCTCTACCAACGACTATTCTTTTTACAATGACATTTCTTTCATAAAACTTGGCATAAGCTTTTCTTGTATCTCGTTTGTTATGTTTGTATCTAACCCTCTTTCAGTTTGCTCAGGCATTAAAATTGGTTTGAGTATTATTTGGATTTTTCTCTTCATCTTTATTGTTATCTGTACTGCGTTTCGGATGATGTGCGCTCGGGCCTTCTTCAGGTATTCGTTGACGGACTCGAGTCCGAATTATCCAAATAATACTAATTACCAAGCCTCATCAAAAAATTAAGAGAAAATTGTTCTTGTTAATTCATAGCGGATTGTATTTTGTATATTTGTTTTTGGGGTTAGTATTTAATAACAGAGACAAACATGCATATGGGTAGCTTGGGTATTCCATATGGCTTACCGTCCGTACTCCTTTATTTGCATCTCAGTCAAAACTGGTTTCCCTCCTACGGGAAGTAACTCTACCCTTGACATGTAGCTAGCATAACATCTTTCCTTTTTCGATAATTATTATTTTCCTATTTTTTCTATTGTTTTTCTTTTCTTCTCATTTTTAGAGGTCCAATCTAGTTGGCCGTCTCAACAGTCTGACACCACGTGATTGTTTTTAATAACAGAGACAAACACGCATGAGGATAGCTTTGGTATCCAATAAAGCTGAAGGCACGCACTCCTGCATTTGTATCTCGTGAGAACCTTACAACCAAAAGGAGATTCCCCACTACAGAGAGTAACTCTCCTCTTGATCTGTATCTAACATAACAATATCATAAGGATATATCATAGTATACACAGGTTTACGCTGTAAAGTTTCAGGGTTTGATTCCTTCTCGACTGAAAATGGTAGCGGCGAATTGTGCTATTCAAAACGACAATATGTGAAGACTAGTGTAAGGTTCAAGGTTATATATATATATTATTTATAACTGGTTGAAACAAACAACTCCGACTCGAGTGTTAAACATATAAAAGATGGACTTTAATAAAAGCACATGGAGACATTTATAACATATACAAGAAATGCGTGTAAGGCACAAGGTACAATAAGAACATAAACAATAGTTACCTACATATCTTATTATAATGGAGATTGTGTGTTTTTCTGTCTGTAACCGAAACTATATTCCTACTCAAGTCACAATTCTCTTAGTTATTGACATCACATTCTCCATGATTTTATTTTTATCTAAACCTCAATTATTAATAAAATTGTCTTACATTATTAATACTGTTAACTATGTCTACATACTGACAACATGCAATTCTATTTATATATACAACAAAATAGCGATTTACAGTGTGAACGGGAAGGCTAATTTGCATATTAATAATAAAAAATCGAATTTAATAAATATATGTTTAGTATTATTGATTTCTAATTGTTTGGTTTTATTTTAATGAATATAAGCAAAAATCTCTTCAATTAATCTTAAATGAAATCCATTAACAAGATAAAATAACTGTCATTTTATTCTTTACTTCCTCTTATAACTAAATACTTAAATGAGAAAAAATAACAATGAAAGACGAGAGTGATGGAAGAGTAAGTTTCAGTTGTTCCATTTTTTATTATACTCCCTCTGATTCAAATCTTGTACATATAAAAGATATAGATAGAGTTATAGATAGTCCATAAGGTTAAAGTCACTTACTGACTTAGTCCGTATGTGGGGGATAGAGGCCCCCACGAGGATGGGGTGTAGACACCAATGTCTAACCCATGTTGTCCAGTCCGAGAAGAAAGAGAAAAGAGAGTGAGTGAGTTTGTAATAGACGTTTAAATACCACAGACCCCTGGTGGTCAAATCGGGAACCCAGATCCAAGGGACGACAATCCCAAACACTAGCATTCAGTCGTCAATATATTACTAAACTAACATTATATTGAGAGATGTTTTGTTTTACGGTATATCAAACCACATTGGGTCATTTGATCCCGGCCAAATTTTGAAGGAGTCGTAGCGATAGTTTGGAAGAAAAATTTGTTTAACTCAATATTTTTGTAAACAAACTTTCTATTTAACCCATAGATTGGGCCCTAACATGTACTAACACTCCTGGTCAGAGTGGACCGGGAAGCAATCGTGATGAAGGGATGCTCCACATTCCCCAAACCCCCATCATCAGTTTAATATCATACCCAGGAAATGAAGACCTTCAGCTACCACCTTCTATCACTCATATGATAAAAAGGGATGGGGTTTGCCATAAGAGAAATAGGGTCGTTCCAATCGTATAGGTGCTAGAAGTGACCACCCAATAAATCAGAGAGGGTCTATCCGTCTGCCCGTCTTGCCTAAATAAGTCCATCCTTAAGCATCACGGTTTGTAGCTGGTGGCACCATTAGTGGTGTCTTACCCCGTACAGAGGTACTGTAGGTGTATTCTAAAGTCCCAGTCGACAGGACTGTTAGAGATCTTATGTTAGGTGATACAATGTAAATGCCCGGGTGTTCCCATAACGCAACCTTTTTCTATTCCCGTGCACTTAAAAGAGTTTTGCTCTGGTCTCACACCCCTATAATTTATACTTTTCTTCATAAATATAGAATGTGAATCCATACAACAGTTTTATCAAAAGATCATATATATTTCACTCTCTAAATAATAATAATAATATAATAATAATAATAATAATAATAATAATAATAATAATCTGAAATAAAGAAACGAAAATATAAGTAATATTAATTACAAAAGAAAAAAATGATCTAAATTTGAATGGATGCTTCTTGCACTCTTGGTCGGGAACCCCTAGTGTAGACTGTAGAATAATCATACTAAGTTCCAATTACCGTCAAATTGGTAAGACAAGGCAACAAGTAGCCGTAACTGAACACGGAACTAATCTTGTTGCAATCCTACTGCAGAATGCCAGGGTATTTAGGAAGCCTCATAACATCATAGAAACAAGCAGCCAATCAGGACTCAAGGACTGGAATCACCCAATTTCGAATTGGAACTTATTATGATTATTCTACATAGATGATAGTGGGCGAAAACAAGAATGAACCACGATTGAATCGCTGTTGCCTTTACGTGCTGCTTTTCCAACGTCACTCGAAATTTCGTGGTAAAGATAACTTCCTGCTGTTATGGTGGAGTCATTATGTAAATCGTCTGTCTCGCAAGAAACGCACAGTTCGTGTCGATCGACTCCTCCGTGCAGAGCACAGGTGATTTTATCTCACAGAGGGGGGGGGGAGGCTGTGTCCACTACACTCTTTTCTGATCTTATCATCTCACACGTAACAGCCGTGGGCGGTTTCTTTTGTCTTATTTTTACATCTACTTCTTCGAAGATATGATAGAGCAGGCTCGCTTACTTCTCGTTGAATAGCCCGGTACTAAATATGTTGTATAAGTAAAGTCGTCAGGGTGGCCTAGTCGGTATCATTCAGACAGCAAGGGAGTTTATCCCTTTTTCATTAGCGTTAGACCTTGGAGATTGTTTTTTAGTGTCTGAGGCAGAGCTTCACACCTACCATCAGCTTCTCACTTTACCGCACAGATCCCTGTGCTACTTATACGGTGAGTTGGCATGGGTCGGTATCGAACCCGCAACCCTGAGGTTCCCAGCCGGATACTCTACCGATTGAGCTAAGCCGGCCCTTTGTTGCATCTCTAAGGAACTGCAATTGCGGAGAATGCATTGTCTTGTTAGGCTTGCATTCACTCGGTTATAAGCATTCACAACACGGATTGATACATTTTGTTGGTAATATTTTTATTTCTTCTCAGATACACTTCGACCCACAAATTAGTTGGGGCAGGGAAAGAGTAAAGACAGATAGTCCAACTGCTCAAATGTTGGCTTGCACGAACTCTACCCCAGAACTACAAGATTCGACTGACGAACGAACTTTGAACCCAGACTCCCAAAATCTGCCCGAGTAAATACTATTCCTCCCTCTTTACCTAGTCCCGCCGGATTTGCTTCCGACCGAATGCCTACGCCTTTTTGACCAAACCTTCGTTTCAGTCAATTTATGATAGTCAAAGGCCATCCGAATCTAGGAAAAAACAGATTCTTAAATCTAATCTTCAACCTAAACAAAGGTTGGCCAGACACACTGTCTCAATTCTTATCTGTTTGCGAGTCTCCTATTTATTTATTTATTTTTGTTGAACCTCTTAAAATTTCTTTTATTTCCTTAAGTTAAAACGTAACAGAGACAGTTCTATTACAACCTGCTGATTTTCATTATCATCACTGTGTCGCCTGGTCTTCTCGAACAGGTTCATTTTCTTCACCATGGTGAGAATGGAACAAGAAGTAACTATTGTTTTTTTTTTGTTTTTTTTTTCAAGAATTAAAAACATCAATTTACGAATTCAAGTCACATCGGAAATTATCAATTTACCACAGGTGAGTAAAATATAATTATTTTTCAAACTGATTTGAATAGTTCTATTACCAGTTAGTAAGATTTATATTTTTATTGTATTTTTGTTGGGAAATTGACGTAGGTAATCAATTTCAAGCTGAATGAATGACTGTGTTCACTTTCTAGAATCAAGAATCCAGAGGGCATAAATAAGAGGTCAGGTATCCAAATCGAAAGTCTGATGACAAAATTCCAACACGGAAATCCGCAGCAACACTAAAGCTAAAGTCTACAAACGAGTTCATCCACAGAAAGAAAAAGAAGAAAAACATCCTGTTTTCTCGCTCTAGCTCTTTTATTTTGTGCCGGAGAAGCTAATAAACCACCTCTGCTAAGAGTGGAAAGACTTGTAAAAAAAGGAGGTGAAAAAGAGGTTTTGTGTTTACAAATATGTTTGAGTAACCCTATTGAATTTAGATAATATTTATAATAACTTATGCGGTCCCCATTATAAGATACTCTGGGCCATTCTTAAAATGGACAAAACAGGAACTCAATACAGATTGACCAAAGAACTTGTCAACTTTGCAGTCTCGGCAATATCATAGGGTGAAAAGGAAGAAAAACGAAAAGATAGATAAATACCTAGAACTTGCCAGAAAATTGAAAAAGCTGTTAATTATGAGGGTGAAAGTAATACCAATTGTAGTTGGTAGACTTGGAACGGTTCCAAAACCTAGAGGAACAGGAAATCATTGGACAAATTGAGATCATCCAGACATCTGCATAGATGAAAACGGCTAGAATACTCAGAAGAATCCTAGAGACTTGAAGAAACTTGTTGTCATTCAGACTCCAGTGAAAGTCCATCACCTAACACTGGTGTGAAATAATAATAATAATAATAATAATAATAATAATAATAATAAAACTACTGAATCCAAAAGAAATAAGCACACTCGGAGAAAAGGAGAATTACAAATAATTAAGAATATTGGAAGCGAACGCCATCAAACAAATAGAGATGACAGAAATTGAAGAAAAAGTACCCCAGAAGGACAAGAAAAACTTCTTGAAACCAAGCTCTGCAGCAGAAATCTCATCAAGAGAAAAAAAACCGCCCGGGCTGTCCCCCTTGTAAGATACTCTGGCCATTTTGAAAATGAACAAGAGAGGGACTTTAACAGATAGACTAAAGGACGAGGAAACTTACGACAATCTATAGTAAGTAAGTAAAGTCGTCGGGGCGGCCTAATGTCGGTATCAGCCATGCAGCGAGGGAGTCGATCCCCTTTTCACTAGCGCTAGACCAAAGAGGTTATTTTGGCATCTGAGGTGGAGCGCCACACCTACCATCAGCTCCTTACTTTATCAGCTGTGCTACTCATACGCTGACTTGGCGAGGTATCGAACGAGGAACCTTGTGGTTTCTAGCCAAACGCTCTACCGACTGAGCTAAAATGTATAAAACCCGAGAGGAGACGCAGACTATGCGTCAAGAAAAGAAAGCGGTCTCGCCGGTATTGAAAACTGTAACTGACAATTTGAGCACTCAATATAAAATGTGTTCTTAATAACAATTAAGTTCATTTCAGATAATGCGCACGCACAATTTTATGCTAGGAATTTTAACAACTAAAGGTGAAAATTACCCAATTTTTTAAGCGGAGTTAAACAGGTTTGAATTCAGAGTTTTCCTTCTCCTAGACTGGTTGCCTAACCAAGGTAAAAGCGCCCAGTGTACCTTACTATTTACTTATACATGGATGGAGAATATGAAATTGGATTCATACCTTTCCCAAGAGTATTAGTAGTACATGAAATGCAAACAGCCTCATCTAGGATTTAAACTGTTCACCGTGCTCATTTCTTACAACAGCTACTGTTCAATACTTAACTGGGTGACCATTTAAGCAACAGCAGGCACTGTAAGCCACCCGATTCCTTTGTTTATCAAAAGGACCCACAAAAGGCTGATATGCCATAAAACAAAACAATCATCTAACCATCAAATTTCCAGTCCTCAAATGAAGTATTGGAATTTTGTAGAGTTCTTAGATCATAAATGAATGACATAAGGAAAGCAATTGCAACATATGGACCAGCACAAATATAAAAAGAGAAAACAGAAATGGGAAGAAGAACAACTATGTGGATACTTCAAGCAACAAATAGAGATCGCACACGAGAAGACATGGACATGGCAAAGAAGGGGAAACATGTCATAAAAACTATATAAAAGCAAAAATAGATAAAACGTAACAGAAGCACAGGTGTAAAATGTGTGGAGACAAAGACGAAACTGTTATTCATATAATAAGCGAATGCAGCAAACTAGCACAAAGGGAGTACAAGACTAGGCATGACTGGGTGGGAAGGGCGATTCACTGGGAAATGTGCTAGGAATTCAATTTTCACCATGCTACTAAATGGTATATAAACCGAAATTACCCTAGAGAATGAGACGCATAAGATCCTCTAAGACTAAGATACAGACGGACCACCTAATCCTGGCTAGTAGACCAGACCTAGTGTTAATTAACAAGGAGAAGAAAACTTGTCATCTCGTAGATTTTGCCGCACTGACAGATTACAGTTTGAAGATGATAGAAAACGAATATATAGACAAATACTTTGACCTTGCCAGAGAACTATATAAAAAGAGGGAAACATAAAGGTGAAGCCCGTACCAATTGTAGTTGGTGCCCTTCAAACGGTCTCTAAGGGCTTGTAAAAAGTCTGGATAAATTAGACATCAGAGGATGAATCGACACCATCGAGACACCAGCATTGTCGACATCGACTAGAATACTCTGAAGACTCCTGTAAACCTAGAAAGACTTGTTGTCACACTTACTCAAGTGAAAAACTACCAGCGTCAACTGGTGTGAAAAACTCGAAAATGGGGAAATGATAATACAAAATAATAAACAAAAGCATGTTTACTTTGGGAATCTGGAGACTAACTTTAAGAAAGTCTAGAAAGGAACAAGTCATTGTGTCCCGATTACGCATTGGTCACACAAGACTAACGCACTCCTATATACTTAAACAAGAACAACAACTACAATGTGAAACACCTTTGACTGTTAAACACTTATTCAAGGAATGCAGGAACACTGATGGAGTCAAGTGCTCGTTTCTTCAGCTTTAGGCGTCGTTTTTACTGATAAGACCAACGGGGATTAAATGTTTTGCTCATATCTCCATCTTCAATTATTGTAGTCCACATTTTATCCTTTTTTATTTTTTTATTCCTTTTGTTACATCTTTTATTTCTATTTTTTTTAAAGACTTTCTGTTTAGTGTTATTTTTATTTTTCTTATCTTTTACTTGGCACTTAAAGAAATATGTTTTAATGCTTAATAGCTGTTCAGTCAATTAGTTTATTTCTTTGTATCTACTTATTTATCTAATATGAGTACCCTGTGTAGTGTAATGGTTAACGAGTTAGGCTAGAGGACCATTGTTAGGGAGTTTGATTTTCACTGAGCGCCCCATTCATTTGACTTTGTGTCAAACTAAGCTAAGTAAACGGCTACTTATTTCTTTAATATTCAATCAAAACTCGTTTCCTCATCAAAAATAATGTTTATCTATTCTACGGTCATTCATTTTTCATATCTTCCCAATTCCTTCATTGATTTATTTATTTATTATTATTATTCCATTCAAGTTTTTAATGCAAACAATATGAAATATCTATTAGAAAATGTCAACTTGGAAGAGATTCTTTCATTCTTGAGGGAAATAAAATACCATAGAATGTAGGCATAAACTTAATACCATACAACATGACCCCCTATGGTGCTAACACATTGTTAAAAGTATAAATACACACCATATATTACTTCCTAACCATTAGGCATGGCGTAATCCCAGAAAGGTTGATATGCCGTTAAAATCAATCAACCAACCAGCCATAAAAGCATGAGCAAATGTAAATTCATTTCCATTCCACAAATCATTCATTTTTCTTGATGTCTTTCAAGCAATAAAACAGACAGCTGAAAACTCTTTAAAACCATAAATTTTCATTTTTATGAGAGAATAATAAATGTTCATACATATGAAGTTTCCAAATGATAGCTTCTTATATTTACAACAACCATAAATATTAATCATCCAAAGGTATTTGAAAAAAATCAAATCATTTCTATGATTATAGCTAGATACAAAAATCATAATGTAGACCAGTTTGAAATACCTGAATTATCTGTGTATAACACACACTAGTATAAAATATAGACTACTAACTTTAGCTACGAAAAAAAAAAAATTATCGTGTCTAATACGCACTGATTTTGTAGATTTTTCAGCAGCTAAATTCAATTTGGCAATTTGCTTTATGTTTTGAAACAAACTTTAAACTTCATAAACAAATGCTCACAAGCTTTTGCTTATTCTACAATTTTATTTTCATGATTTATGACTATTATTTCAGTTGGGTCCTATTGATGGTTTATATAAAACCGAATATCTTTAGCGTCGGCTTTCAAAATGTCAATCTTTGACATATTTTCTTGTTTTTTCAAACAAAAAAAAACAACAAAAAAAACTTTATGGATATTCACATACTATTTAGTATACAACCACTTTAGGTAATAAAGGACTATTTGCTCGTAAATTCCTGCCATAAAATTAGGCTTGGGCATTTTATGGTAGGAATTTACGAGTAAAAAGTTGAAGTGTAAAAACGATCCCCCACTTTAAAACTAAGGATTCTCACAAAATAAAAGCTTTTAGAATATACACATTGAAGGAATATTAAAATAAAGGAAATATATTTAGTATTATAAAATAACGGGGGCAAGAAAAATAAAACATTTATTGAAAAAACACGGACATAAAATGGGGGTTCAGTTTATTTTATGGTAGGAATTTACGAGCAAATAGTCCTTTATTACCGCCACTTTATATTTTAGATACCATAATTATGCATGTATAACACCCCCTAACTTTGGACAACAAAATTTTGCGAAATAAATTCCTTGTGCATAATGCGAAGTGACTTTTCAATTTGTGGCAGCTAAACTCAACTTTTCCTTGTTTCGTACTAACTAAACATAAGAAATTATGTAGTTCACATTATATCTTAAAACACAAAATTTACACAATGTTTAGGGCAAACACACGGCTATGTTCACACAAAAATGTAACAAGCTTGCGGTAAAAATAAGTTCACATTAGTGTAGTGAACAAACTCCAGGTTAACAGTTAACAACAGGTTTTATTTACGGTAACATACATTATGTGGTCTGTATGTTTCATCACGCCATGGGTAATCATAGTCCCTTAAAGCGATCTCGCCTTACCGAGATTTCCCTTAATCTCGTTAATTCGAGATTTCAGAACACTACAATTAGGAGGTACAAATCTATAAATAAATACACATTCCAGTTGATATTTATGTAACACATCACTCAATAAGTCCCGGACCTAGCTAACAAAATAACAACTTTTAGGCAAAATTCGACTTTATTCATCAACAGTCTCCTTCTAGGGTGATACACTGATTCCAACGCTTTTCTAACAATTCAATGCCTTTTTTGTAGAACTATTTGTCTTTGGCCTCAAAATACGCCTCAGTTTCCGATATCACTTCTTCATTGGAGCCAAGTCTCTTTCACTTGAACATTCTTTCGAGGACTGCAAACAGCCAGTAGTCGCTGGGAGCCAGATATGGGGAATAGCGTGGATGCGGAAACAATTCGAAATGCAATTCATGCAGTTTTGCCATTGTTACGATCGACCTTTGACACGGTGCATTGTCTTGGTGAAAGAGAACTTTCTTCTTCATTTGTGGCCGTTTTTGGCGATTTCTTCCTTCAAACGCAACAATAATGCTATTTAATATTCACTATTGATGGTTCTTTCTTGCTCAAGGTAACAGCGTTAAGGATTAGTTTGGAATTTGGATATAACTATCAAAAGTTAGTATAAATTTAATTATATAGTTCTTGTGTATAATACGTAAACCTAACTTTTGATCTGAAACATCTTTAAAGTGCGTCTTATACACAAACAATTATATCAAAATGATATAAAAATATTTATACAATTATTCAGTAATGAATTACCTCCTATCGCACAAACCATACACGTAAGACATGTAGGACACTGCTGAAGAAGTAATAACGAACTCATAAGTGACGTTCTCCAGTTACACCTACCAGCATAAACATATCGATCAGCTCTGAATGGATACTGGATTTTGTGAAGAGGACTTGCCAGAAGCGTTGACCGATAGGGACGAAAGCTAAGAGAGACATGACGATGATATCAAACATTATACAGTGAACATTTCAGATCAAAATTTAGCTGGTCCTGCGTCAAGTTACAGACTTGTTAATCTCCCGTCATTATTTACCTTTTCATAGAAATATGCAGATTTTTTTTTACCCCTAAGAAATTATCAGCTATTTTATTCATGAGAAGACATTGCATGTAAATAAATGATTTGTAAAATTTAATCAGCTAGAATTGCAGAGCTGTAATATCAGGGAGATCTATCCCCCCCCCAAACAAACACCACCAAAAAATTTACTTGTAATATTTCTACAGGGCTTTTAGGCACTAAATAAATGTCTTTTATTTGTAACAAAGACGGTTCTCTATCATTTCAAAGTTTTACTGTTTTGTTTTGTTTGTGTTTTTTCAATCTAGAGGTACTGGCAAGTTTAAATGTACTTTTCACTAACCGTGTTGGTGACCTCTGAAAACTTTCGGCCAATTCTAAATTTTGTTTCTCCCCATCCCCTCCCATCCGCAAAAAACATTTATCTCTGCAACGCCCCTAAACTGACATTGTCACAGGCCGCAATTCATTTTATTACATTCATTATCTTCAAGCTAAAATAAATAGATTTATCTTGATGTTTTGTTCATGATGGCACATGCGATTTTAGAATTTACAATATCTCATTCTACAAAATATTTTAAATTAATGATTAAAGAAAAGGACTCCGAGTGAAGTGTTCAAATTCCCAGGGTGCTTCATAAAGAAACGCACATAAATGTTTTCACTCATCACATACGGATCAGAGTCCCAGATCACCCTGAAGTCTAAATGTAGATGGATCGATGCCTTTGAACTTTGGTTCCCGGAGTAGACGGCTTGGATTTCCTACCGGCAAAAAAGAAAGACAAATCAGTGAGTCTTGGAGACCTTGAGGTCGAGTGATTCACCAGAATTGCAAAATTGTCCGGTGTGCTCTCCGTTTCTTGAGGTACATCTATCATGCACACTAGTCCCTAGAGCAACCCAATGTCTTGTTCAGCCATGTTGAAGGACAGAGAAAATGAGGCAGATCAAGAATTTGCGCCTGGATGAAAACTGTCATTGTATTGCCGTTTGGGAAAGCGAACGCTCAAGGGTTGCCCCAGGTCGAACACCACTCAACAGAACAAGGTAACAAAGTGATAGATAATACGGAGGTGCAAATAGCGTAATGTTCATCAACACAGAAAATAGATTCAGCAAGCTGTGTTCAAATACTGGTCAAAGCTGTTTAGGGTTACTTTGTAATAATGCTCTTAAAAATGGCATGGACCTCATTTCTCTTTAATTTTGGTTTGGTTTGTTTTATGACATATCAACCTCGGTGGGTCATTTAATGCCGACAAAGTTTTGAAATAAATTCCTTCTAAATGAATACTGGATTTTTTTTTTTTATATCATACATTTTTCTATTTAACCCATAGATAGGACCCTAACAGGTACTACCACTGCGGGTCAGAGTGGACCACGGAGCAATGGTAATAAAAGGGTGTTCCTCATTCCCCAGACCTGGAACCTCACAATCAGTTAGTTTAACATCATACCCAAGACCTGGAGACCATCAGCTACCGCCTTCTAGCTCCCATATGATAAAAAGGGTTTGGAGTTGCTATAAAGGCAATAGATTTGGTACAATCATATAGGTGCTAAGGTTTGACGTGACTAGCCGATTGATCAGAGGAGGCCTCTTCGACCGCCCGTCTAGCCCAAATAGGGCCAAAGTGGAGTGTTGCATGTCATGGACTGCTCATCCACCAGGATTCCGACCTTAAGCATAACGGATCGCGCCCACGGCCAACAGATGGTCCCACTGAGGGAGTCTTGCCCGTCTGCAGAGGTGCAGTCGGTATATTCTTACGCCCCAGCCGACAGGGCGTTTTAACTTAAGTGAAAGACGTCTCTGAATTAAAAAGTAACAGTAGCTTGGGCACACAAAAAACATGACAGAGATGGTTATGATACTAACTGACCCAAGGACACAAAGAGGCATATTTCAACATGATCACCTAATATATATATATATATATATATATATATATATATATATATATATATATATATATATTTACCAACCCCTCCATACGAGCAGGATGTGACAAGGTCAATTTCTTAAGCAGAGTTCAACTGGTTTGAATTTTGAGTTTTCCTTCTCCTACACCGGTTGCCTAACCAATGTTAACGAGCCCAATCTACCCTACTATTTATCCATAGCTGGAGACAGTAGGATTCATACCTTTCCCAAGGGTATTAGCGCTAAGTGAAATGCAATTAGCACGTCCAGGATTTGAACTCGGAGCGACGAGTCCATTTCCCATGACTTTAACCATTACACCACGCGCTTTACCTAATATAGATTTACTAACCTTTTGGTCTGGTCATGATGTGACACAAGGTCAATTTTTAAGTGGAATTTAATAGGTTTGAATTCATAGTTTTTCTTTCTCCTAGACCGGTTATTAAACAAAAGGTAAAGAACACAATCTGTCCTACTATTTACCCATAACTGGGGGACGAATTGCTGGATGAATCATTTTCTCAAGGGTATTAGCACTATTTAAAATGCAGCCAGCCTCTAGTCCACGATTTGAACTCGTGTTGCCTCCCCATTTCTACAATGATAAACATTATACAACGAGCGCCAACATAAACAGGATTATCTTATCTTTCATTGGTGTTCTGTTTTTTCTCTCGTCTTAAAATTTGTCCTGAGTATAACTCTAAATTGATGGTGGGACTCCAGTTCTTAAAGAGTGTGAAATATCCCTTCATTATTCCCAGGTATACACTGAACAGTAGAGGTAGTATCTGTTAAAGTCAACTAGATCGTTTTTTTTAATTATTCATAATCGTTGTGGAAAAACTACACAAAACGTAAATATAAACGTACAATTAACGTGATTCCTCAACCTCTACGCACGAAATAACACTATAGGGGTTGACATGCCACTAAAATCAATCAATCATCTTAGATTAAAAAAAAACTATCATAAATTACAGAAATAAGACAAAACAAAGTTTCTTTTTTTTCTTTAATTCATTTTGGTTTTTTACTCCTTTAATATACCATCTTTGGCCATTAATCGTACATAGATACACTTCAAATAGCGCTAATACCTTTGGGAAAGGTATGAATCTAACTATTCTCCCTCCAGCTATTGGTAAATAGTAGGGCAGACTGGGCTGTTTAATCTTGGTTGGGCAATCAGTCAAGGAGAAGGAAAACTCGGAATTCAAACCTAGTCACTTCTAGAATAGGCTCAGGCTTAATTAGTGATCTATTTCAATTAAAAAAATTTTAAGTATATTCTTGCTAGTTAACGTATATTATAAATTCATTTATATTATGTTTTAGGAGAACAGCATGCATAATTGTCATAAATAAATAGATAAGTTTTATTGACAGAACTTGACAAAGTGTAGCTAATAATATATATCTCCATTAGTAGAGACTTAACATATAAAAAAATCCAAGAAATTCCAAAGTAAGTTTATGCTGTAATCCTTCATCACATCCTCCTCATTTCCACAACCATTTATGCATATAGAAAACATTTTGATTAGGCAACCAGTCTAGGAGAAGAAAAACTCTGAATTTAAACCCGGTCACTACTCCAATATACTTTGGTCTACTTAGTGATCTATTTCAATTATTTCTATTTTTGTTTGTTTATTCTTTATATTAAAAAGAAATGGTCCATTTACCGGTAGGCCCAGTCATGCCAATGCATTATAAAAAGAAATGTCTGAGCCACGTGAACCTGTTTTTAACACCTACTAT
>CM042149.1:104187920-104205420 GCA_023376005.1 Doryteuthis pealeii | reverse complement strand
TTGAGGAAAAAAATTTCAAAACATTCGTTATCAGAGAAAATTAAGCTAAAACATAGAAACAAAAATTTGATGATTAATACATCAGTATTAGTAAAATAACAAAATACTGTCAAAACATATATATAAATGTATTTATGAGATGAGGCTTGATATGAACAATTTTGATATTTCAGACAGTCCTCATATTTATTGTGTATAATCATAACGTTCAGACTGCATTATTCTTCGGTTCTGTTCAGATGTCTTTTTAGATTACTTTTTTTGAAAATGCTGTTATTTCCAAAGCTTTACATAGTCTGGCACATGGGCTCAAGATTACTTGAAATAAATATCTCTCCTGTCAGTAAGTGAGGTCAGTAAGTCTACTTTTAGTTTGAATAACAGCAGCTAACTAAGTACAACTTAAGCAGTGTCCAAGACAGTTGGTATATATAGAAATCAAGAATGACCCATTCATCAATTTGGGTGATTTGGGTCATTCCATTCCTTGAGTTCTGATTGGCTGCTTGACTGCTTGATTTGAATGACATTGTGGAGTCTTATATATATCCTGTCATTCTGCAGTAGACTTTGTAACTGTTCGGGTTTGTATTTAAGTTACAACCGTTTGTTGCCTTGTCTTCCCAGTTTGACGGTAATTGGAACTTTAATTATTCTTCAATTCACAGGTTTACTAACCCAATACATCCATTTACCAGCAAAAAATTATGACATTCTAGAAATTAATCCAACAAACACAATGAACAAAATATGTTTTTGCACATGGGGATCCCCGCAAACTTCCGGATGAAAAACTAAATTAACAAACAATTAAACAAGTCCGTTTTTCATCCAATCATACACTCCCCAAAAAGTTTCTCAAATACATCTTTGATCCCAAACATTTTCAAACCAAGACATTTCACATGGGAGCAAACATTCTAACACTGAGCTACATTGACATCTTGTTTTACTCAAGACATTTCTACAATAAAGATTGAACAAAAAAGTTGAATTGAGATGCCAGGATTTGAACCCGGGAAATTACACATGCAAAGATTTTTCCAAGAATTCCAACGTGGTTTGAACTGTTGCAAAATCTTAGCACAACTTGATGATGATGACTTAAAACAATATAATTGCTTGAATGAAGAATGAGGTTGGCATTAGATAATCCAAGAAGGGTTGACCTGGCATAAAACTAACAAACCAAACAATCAGTCTGATAGATCAGTAGTTTTCAAATGACACACCATCCCACACCTGAGTGTCAAAAGATGGATCGATGTGCACAGTGGAAAAGTAGACATAAGATTTTTTAAATGTTCATACAAAGATTGTTAAAAAACTAAAAACTTTTCCTAATCTTTATATATTCACTGCTATACTGTATGAATATTTCTGTGGAAAGTGATGACAGATAACTTAATTGACTCTGACAGCTGGAAATCAAGTTCAGATCATGCTTTCTATATCCAGTGAATGTAGACTTAAAATCACCAGCATGAATATATATATATATATATTATATATATATATATATATATATATATAAAAAATGTAAGGTATCCAAAACTGATAGTAAGGGATGATTCTAAATGGGATCTTCAAAATCTCACTGTATAATTATTGCATGTTTTAGTAGGTGCAAATACAAGGATTTTTATAAATCCCTAAAGAGAGCTCAATGCATAATAATCTATAATTTAGATTAAATACAGAGCAATATTTACCTTTAAATTTCTAAAAGCCTTTTAAGTTTTGGTCGAAATAAATTTATTACAGGATGACAGTTTATTGAGGTTTTCCTTCCTTTCAAAGGAATATATATATATATATTATTGTAGTGTGTACAAAAATAACCTACTTGAGTTTCACCATGAGGATCTTCTGTACACACTACAATAAAAAAAATCCGCTCTATTTATGCATTGTGCACTTTATATTTGTTATAACGCTGACTTATCCGAGTAACACTTATACCAAGCAAATATCGAGACCAACCCAACATTTTTACTGGTAAGTCATTCCTTATATACATATATATATAATATACAAAATACTGCTTCTCCCATGATGGTATCTGGGATGTCGCGGTTTGCTAGGCGAATCTCCTCTCCCTAGTTTAAGTCACAAGGATAAATCCCTATAAAATAGAGCAGAGATGCGGACTGTCATCGACCTGCTGGGTTTTCATTTTTTGGAGTGGGGGCATGGCGATAGAATATTTGTTTGGGAAGTATGATATAGGTGGGGGATTTAGGGTGTATAATAGAATTAAGATGGAAATAGGAAAATTAAATGAATAGGGTGTAAAGAAAAATCTAAGTTTCTCGATCTTTTTAGAAATAAATAATAAAAAATGGAATTTCGTTTTTCTTTTTCTCTTTTATTGGTTTGTTTGGTTTATGCCAATTTGTTTGGACCATGGTGGGACTAGCTTTTGTATAAAGTATGATTACTCCAAGTCTTTTTAGTCAGATTCTTGCCCTGATGAGCTACTAAGTGAAACTATTAGTAGGTATATCTGACTCATTAGGTTTAACTTTTAGCTCAGTCAGTAGAGCATTCGACTAGGAACCACAAGGTTCCTGGTTCGATACCAGCCCTCGCCAATTCAGCATATGAGTAGCAAAGTGATTTGCACTGTAAAGTAAGAAGCTGATGGTAGATGTGGCAGTCCGCCTCATACGCCAAAACAATCTCCTTGGTCTAGCACTATTGTAAAAGAGGATAGACTCCCTCACTGTCTGGCTGATACCGACTTTGGGCTGTCCTGTCGACTTTACTATATATCGTGTATTTAGGCAGCACATTTGTAGGCATATTCTATTGAATATGACAGACAAGAAATAAGACTTGAGTTTTCAATTAACCTGTTCATGGCCGTGAATGAGTTATCACAAATGAAGATGAAGGCTGAATAATAGTCTAAAATCACTGGAGTTATATCCAAATTATATTTTCAAGGATGTATTCTGTAATCATTGAATCTTTTGGATCCTTGTCCTTCCTATTTAAGGGGTACCCGGTCAAGGACCACTCAGCCATCAGGAACCTGTCCTAAGGGCATTACAGAAGAACTGTTGGTATATCCTACAACCTTGGCAAACAGACAACCTTTATTCAAGAATAAGAGATTTTCTCGCAAGATAATACTGATGATCATGGAGAGGTCAAAGATCATTATATATATATATATATATATATATATATATATATATATATATATATATGTGTGTGTGTGTGTGTGTGTGTAAGTTGAAAAATGGAAATGAATCTGACAATATGTTGAAAGGATAAATAAATAAAGGAAAGAAAATTTGGGATGGATAAAATTAATGAATTACCAACATGTGTTTTGGCCAGGAGTTTGTTCATGTACACATTGTATTTAAAATAATAATAAATAGAATACAATGTATACATGAACAAACTCCTGGTCGAAACATGTCGGTAATTCCTTAAATTAATTTTATCCATTCAACCTTTTCCTTCCTTTATTTATCCTTTCAACATATATATATATATATATATATATATTAGTATGAATTCTCATGACCCTTACTTGCTAACCATCCCTATTGGTTATTGCTCCTGGCAGGTCTTCTGAGCAGCATCCAGAATCCACACAGAGCTAATTGTTGGCCAGCCCACACTGGTGTGCTCATCCTTGCTTCTCAAACAGTGTCTAACATTTCTTGTTCATCTCACCCGGATGGTTTATGTAATAGTGACCATACAGGTATTTTTTGTGGGATGCTATTTCCAAGATTTCTTTAGGAGAGCACAGCATTATTGTGTAGCTCCCATTTAAAATTTCCCTAAGCATAGCCGTATCAGTACTACTGGATGGCTGCACCACTTGGACACTCACTAAAGTTGTAAATATTTTGATCTAGTTCTTCACATAATGTTTATATAAACCATAATGTTCTTTTAATTAAATGCAAAATAATATTTCATAACATTGAAGAAAAAATGAATCTGTTTATCTGTAGGATAGAAAATGTGAGTCAGAAAAATAAAGCCCATTTTTATTGTAGATAAATATCTTTAATTTATTGAATAAAAGAGTCATAACTAATAATGTTTTGCAGCTTGAATTATAAATATATAAATAAATAACTATAAATTATAAAGTTTTATATTTACAAAATATTATGAAATGATTTTGATTCTTCTAAAGAGAAACTTGAAAAAATGAATTTTAAAAATTAATGTCATAGACAGTATAAATAAATATATATGAAGGTAGACATAAACAGACTGAGATAGAGAGATAAATATACAGATATGAACAGACTATGATTGATAGATATGAACAGACTATGATTGATAGATATGAACAGACTATCATTGAAAGATAGATATGAACAGACTGAAATGCATAGATACATATTTACCAACCCCTCCGCACGAGCAGGATGTGACATAAGGTTAATTTCTTAAGCGGAGTTTAACAGGTTTGAATTAAAAGTTTTCCTTCTCCTAGACCGGTTGCCTAACCAAGGTTAAAGAGCCCAGTCTGCCCTACTATTTACCCATAACTAGAGGGAGAGTAGAATTCATACCTTTCCCAAGGGTATTAGCGCTAAGTGAAATGCAATTACCACATCAAGGATTTGAACTCGGAGCGATGAGATAGGACTGATATGGATAGATGGAGATGGATAGGTATGAACAGACGGAGATGGATATGAATAGACTGAGATAAATAGATATGAACAGAGATAAATAGATATGCACAGACTATGATTGTTCGATAGATATGAACAGACTCGTATAGATACATAGATATAAACAGATTGGAAACATAAATAGATATCGACATACTGATATAGATATTAGGAATATACAAACAGATATTAATAGATAGATATGAATAAACTGATATAGATAGACACAAATAGAATATAAAAAACAAAAAACAGAGACTAACTGAGTAAGAGAGGCCTACATACGAGTCAGGCTTGCATGCAAACAGAAAACATTGTTTTCTAACACTAATGCACATGCACCCAAATAACCATTTTGAAAACGCCAACGGGAGTAATAAGTATGCGTGTATGTGTTGGCAAAGAAGAAAGCATTTTGGTTGCACTGTTAACGGAGTGTGACATTAATTGCCTTGGGGAAATGTATTGAACAACACTTACAATGCTGCTGCGAGATAATTGAAATTGATCAGGCAGAATCAACTGATAAGTATAAAGAATCTTATTTAATTACTCACACGTCCTCACATTTGCATTGAAATATCAGAGAAATATGTGGACATGCAAACGTGTTTAGCATACATATACATAAAAACATTACAAACAAATTATAGGTTATATATGTGTGTGTGTATATATATATATATATATATATATATATATATATATATATATATATATATATATATATTATAAATATTATACATGTATATAAGGAAAAACATCTACCTAGAATTCGCAAGGTTCTGGGTTTGGTACTGGTCCTTGCCAACTCAGCACGAGTAGCACAGCTGGAGTCATCTGATCTATATATATATATATATATATATATATATATATAATATGAAAATAAAATGGAAATCAATCCGACAGAAATTAATCCGTCTTATATTTTTTGTTGATGACCGACCCATGTGCGGTTGATACATTATAATGCAATAGGGTCCTCATATTAGTTGAGGATGGGCCGAGTGTTGCTTTTTAAACCGTCAAGAGAATTGGGCCCCGAAACGGTTTGCACACTTTCTCTTCTGATGAGCCTATTTCAGTTGTAAACATCGTTTGTTTTTTCATTATATCTTATTCATATATATATATATATATATATATATATATATATGGGTAATTCCATGTCAAATCATCCAAGCGATGTCACCCACCCACGTCAATGTTTCTGTAATTTTGTCCAAGTGTGGATTATGATAAAGTTAGCCAATCCCCTAGCTCAAATTTTGGGGATCGTCTAATGTTAACATAGTCCACACTTAAAAAAAATTTCAGAAAAAAAAAAGAGGGTAGGTGACAATTTTACTTTTTTCTTGATGATTTGACATGGAATTACCCATATATATATATATATATATATATATATATATATATATATATATATGTGTGTGTGTGTGTGTGTGTGTGTGTGTGTGTGCATCAGTGTTTATATATGGATATTTTTGTTTACACACACTATATATATATATATATATATATATATATTTATGTATGAGTAATGGCTTACCGGTGGGTACGGGTACGATCGTTGAGAGCGCACAGTATCCAGGGGTTAAGACCGTGAAAAAAACAAATACAAAGTGCTCAATACAATGTAGAGCAAAATTTATTTAAGAAATGGATATAAAGTAACCTACTCGAGTTTCATCATCTGAATCGTCAGGGTTATATCCGCTGAATTAATCGAGTTTTCGATTAATATCAGTTGATACCACGTATGTCTGTTGAAACAGTTCTTATTGTTACAGATGAACGCCTGTTTATCAAACAATATATATATAATTAATATATATAATCATATTTAGTCAATATGAACCATGGATTATATATATATATATATATATATATATATATATATATATGTGTGTGTGGTGTGTGTGTGTGTGTGTGTGTGTGTGTGTATTCTATAAAAAAAGGTTTGCAAAAAGAATTATATTTTAAAAAAATGTATTATTATCTTACATATGCGACACGTGTTTCAGATCTTCTGTTATCTTCTTCAGGCATTAATTAACCATATTTTGGCAGAATATGAATATGTATTTGTGTGATTTCCGGTATTTGATAGGTTTTGTGTGTTTTTGTAACTTACTTTTTGTTTATAACGGTTGTATACTAATGGTTGAACACTACATTATTCTTCTCAATCATTGTATGTGGTTTGCGCACGAAAATTGAGAAAAACACGATGTAATGTTCCACACGTGTACTCATTCCTCAATTCTCACCTCTGTATTGCTATCAATTTAATTATAGTTATAAATAATGTTTAATAAAAGCAGTTACTGTTCTGTATTTTTAATATATTGAGCACTTTTGGATTATTTACTGATGCCACCACAACTGAAAGTAATTGGATACTATAAATACATATATGCATACATATACACATATATACATATATATTATATTACATAATTTGCGGATTTCATTATGTGGTTCATATGTTTGTGTAGTAAATTTGTTGTTATTGTTGTGTGTGTATGTACATGTGTGTTTGCTTAAGTTCAGTTTAGTTGTGTGTTCTGATGTGTTCCTATGTACGTGTGTGTCTGTTTATGGTTGTGTTGGGTGTGTTTTCTATGTATTTACATACATTACATAGTTTGTGTGTTCTATTATGTAGATCATATTGTCTGTGTTGTAAAGTTATTGTTGCGTGTATGTGTGTGTGTGTGGTTAAGTCCGATTTAGTTTGGGTTTGTATTTATCTATGAAAACTTTTTCTTTAATTAGGAGTAGAATATAGTCATTAGTTTTGTATATTTGCACCACCTTAAAATTTCCCTGATTACATTCATGGATATGCTTTGATACATATAGGTTTCTATTGTTTTCTAATCTAATATTGCTTTTGGTGTAGGGAGCTTCTTGTATTTAGTGATGAAGTGCATCCAATGTATATTTTCTTGCAGTTTGTACATTCTATTATGTAAATTACATTTTTTTAGGTGCAATCTAGATTTCTATATATTTTGAATATTGTGTGAGGGTTTTTGAATGTATAGGATGTTCCCTCTATGATTATGTTTCACACTCCCCATCTTCTGTTTCCACATTTTGAGAGTAGTGTGTAGTGTGTATCCCAAATTTGGATAAAGTATTTGTTTAAGACTTTTTGATTGTCTTTTACTCTTAATTATTTTTGCTCCATTTAATATGTTTTTAATTTTTTCATTGTTTTCTTCTAAAATGGTGTTCTTCTAAGTCTGCTATGGTTAGGGTGGTGTAGGTTGGTGCCATCTTCATATGTATATGTATATGTGTGTGCGCATCTGTGTTTATATATGGATATTTTTGTTTATATATATATATATATGTATGTAATTATATTTGATCAATATGAACCATAGATTATATATGTAATTATATTTGATCAATATGGACCATGGATTATATATATATATATATGTGTGTGAGCTATATTTAGGTAGTATCTTTTTTTCAAATGTATTTTATTAAAAACCACAGACACAAAGGTTATTTTTAATATTTTTTGATTGATCTATTTTGTCATCCGACAGAATCTCCCAAATTTGGTTCAATTTTATATAAACATGATCTAAAATTATCTCCCCCAAACACTTTTCTCAATGATTGGTCCTTATCAAGGTTAAAATAAAGATGTTATTTTTCATGAAAAAAATCGCATGAAACATTTGTTATTAATAGTTGAGACAGTTCGGCTGAGAGTCTAGAGAAATTTGGGGTTGTTTGTTGTTTTTCTCGAGCAATGTACTTACATTGCAGTTTATAAATACATCTTGTGTGTTTGCGGATGTTCAATAGGAACATTTTAGTTGGTAAACATCTTGAAGTTTCCAAGGCATTCTATTACATATACATACAGAGGGATATATACATTTATACATAAGTTGAAACATGTGTCTGTGGATGACTATATATACTCCCCATCCTCTTGGGGTTGAGCACTTTGGAGGGGATTTTACTGATGACCGCCAACTAAAGCGTAAACAAAGCTCTCCAATAAAAGGGATGGTGCACTCTATGGCAGGCTTTACATACATACAGATGTGCGTATAAAACAGTTAAAATCCCTTTGCATTCTGTGGGGGATGATAGCCAAGCAGTTAAGCTGTCCGACTGATGCTGAATCGATTGGAGTTCTATCCTGGCTGTAGGTAGCTCACAAAATGCCAAGCCATATTGAAGAGACTTGATAAATCAAAACACAGTCTCTGGATGACCCATATATATAGTACATAAATGTACACACTCGTTACATAAATATAGTAAGTCGACGGGGCGGCCTAAAGTCAATCAGCCAGTCAGCGAGGGAGTCTATCTCCTTTTCAATAGCGCTAGACTAAAGAGATTGTTTTAGCATCTGAGGTGGAGCGCCACACCTACCCTCAGCTCCTTACTTTACCACACAGATCCCTGTGCTACTCATATGCTGAGTTGGCGGGGACGGTATCGAACTAGGAACCTTGTGGTTTCTAGCCGAACGCTCTACCGACTGAGCTACACACAAATATCAAAAAATATGTGAGACAACAATACTGGCAAAACATGTGTGGTCATTGAAAGAAAAACACAAGAGAACCAGAGATGAAATAGAAAATTATCAAGAAAGCACCTTCACACAAAGGGAACGATAATCTGTACAGACTGTGCTTACAAGAAAAATTTTAAATGCCATAATTTAGTGACCCAGAGCAGATATTGAACACTCGAGCAGAGTTAACAAATAGATGTAGGCATGAAAATAAACACAAGCTCTGCCTAGTAAATTCTGGTGTTATGTAAGGGGTGAAGGCAGGTGTGTAACACACCCACTGCATTGAAAATAGGTACAACCCAACTATAGAACCCTTAATAATGGCAGGAAAAAAAATATCCCAAAGATTTGTGCTATTGCGAAAAACTCGAGTCAGTGTTATTTTAAACCATTCAATCTTAATCATATATATATATATATATATATATAAATATATAATAAATAAGTAATCCTCAGACATGTGTTTCGGAGTATCACTCTTCATCAGTGTGGTTATACCGTTTAACAGCTACCTCTGGCCGGGTTCGAGACCCGAATGAACTTTCGTTCGCCAATCCTCTTACCTGCAACAGCCATAGGCAACTGTCAAATATAGGAGAATATTTAATCGCTACATTTCTAAGCAGGAAATGAATTCACTAGAGGCCTCAAACATATGTAAACAAAGCGAGGCTTAGCTGTGCACCAAATACGGTAAATTTTGCAATTAAATCCCTTCTATTTAAAGTACTCAACCAAATTGGGAGCATATAATATATATATATATATTTACACTGAGTGTATATTTATGTAATAAATTACACCAATAAATGCTAGTCATTTTAGTGACCCTGTATGCAAGTTGGGAGCACCTGAACAACAGATAGAAATTAAATCCTTGCAATTTGACTAGTCTCTGCTAAAGTTAGAATCTAGCTTCCAACTTCTAGGATTTTAGTCACCTGACTTTAAATCCTCCAATGAAAACAAGATTTCAATTGACCTTAAACTATCAATCACTCAGAGTTGAAATTATGCTTAAAATATTTTAAAACTTATTTACACTAACTTTCAAATAAAAGATGCAGCTAATGTATTATCTAGCAGTATATCTGGTCATGTATACAAATAGATATCATTATATCTGTCATGTATACAAATAGATATCATTATATCTGGTCATGTATACAAATAGATATCGTTATAGATATCGTTATATCTGGTCATGTATACAATAGATGTCATTATATCTGGTTATACAAATAGATATCTTTATATCTGTCATTTATACAAATAGATATCATTATATCTGGTCATTTATACAAATAGATATCATTATATCTGGTCACGTATACAAATAGATGTCATTATATCTGGTCACGTATACAAATAGATATCTTTATATCTGGTCATTTATACAAATAGATATCATTATATCTGGTCATGATATCATTATATCTGGTCACGTATAGATTCATTATATCTGTCACGTATACAATAGATATCATTATATCTGGTCATTTATACAAATAGATATCATTATATCTGGTCATGTATACAAATAGATGTCATTATATCTGGTCACGTATACAAATAGATATCATTATATCTGGCCATGTATACAAATAGATATCTTTATATCTGGTCATTTATACAAATAGATATCATTATATCTGGTCATGTACTCAAATAGATATCATTATATCTGGTCATGTACACAAATAGATATCATTATATCTGGTCATGTACTCAAATATATCATTATATCTGGTCATGTACTCAAATAGATATCATTATATCTGGTCATGTATACAAATAGATATATTTATATCTGGTCATGTACACAAATAGATATATTTATATCTGGTCATGTACACACATAGATATCATTATATCTGGTCATGTACACACATAGATATCATTATATCTGGTCATGTATACAAATAGATATCATTATATCTGGTCATGTATACAAATAGATATCATTATATCTGGTCACGTATACAAATAGATATCATTATATCTGGCCATGTATACAAATAGATATCATTATATCTGGTCATGTATACAAATAGATATCATTATATCTGGCCATGTATACAAATAGATATATTATATCACAAATAGATATCATTATATCTGGTCACGTATACAAATAGATATCATTATATCTGGTCACCACGTATACAAATAGATATCATTATATCTGGTCATGTATACAAATAGATATCATTATATCTGGTCATGTATACAAATAGATATCATTATATCTGGCCATGTATACAAATAGATATCATTATATCTGGCCATGTATACAAATAGATTCATTATATCTGGTCACGTATACAATAGATATCATTATATCTGGTCACGTATACAAATAGATATCATTATATCTGGTCACGTATACAAATAGATATCATTATATCTGGTCATGTATACAAACAGATATCATTATATCTAGTCATTATGCCAATAAATGCTAGTATATCCGGTCATTAATGTTAATAGATACCACTATATCTGGTCATCCACTATATCTGGTCATCAATACCACTATATCTGGTCATCAATACCACTATATCTGGTCATCAATACCACTATATCTGGTCATCAATACCACTATATCTGGTCATCAATACCACTATATCTGGTCATCAATACCATATATCTGGTCATCAATACCACTATATCTGGTCATCTATAACCAATATATCTGGTCATATCAGTCATCCCTTTTTGCATACAGAATTTGGATATAGTATAAATCTATTACAAGTTATAGCTTACTAAAACTTATTTAACATAGGGAAGGTTTTCAGCTATTATAATATCTTATTATAATGGAGATTATGTGTTTTTCTGTCTGTAACCGAAACTATATTCCTACTCAAGTCACAATTCTCTTAGTTATTGACATCACATTCTCCATGATTTTATTTTTATCTAAACCTAAATTATTAATAAAATTGTCTTACATTATTAATACTGTTAACCATGTCTACATACCGTCAACATGCAATTATATTTATATATACAACAAAATAGCAGTTTACAATGTGAACGGGAAGGCTAATTTGCATATTGATATTAAAAAATCGAATTTAATAAATATGTGCTTAGTATTATTGATTTCTAACTGTTTGGTTTTATTTTAATGAATATAAGCAAAAATCTCTTCAATAAATCTTAAATGAAATCCATTAACAATAAAAAATAACTGTCATTTTATTCTTTACTTCCTCTTATAACTAAATACTTAAATTAGAAATAATAACAATGAAAGACGTGAGTGATGGAAGAGTAAGTTTCTGTTGTTCCATTTTTTATTATACTCCCTCTGTTTCAAATTTTTTATTATACTCCCTCTGTTTCAAATCTTTTATTATACTCCCTCTGTTTCAAATCTTTTTATCTGTATTCTTATTTAGTTTTATTAGCCTTTCTAATTTAATATAATATTTTATTACATTAAAACTTGAATACTTGCACCCGGAGGGTGCATATATTTGCTAGTGTTCTTAAAGAACCCATAAAGGAAAATAATCTTTTTCCTTTCTTTTTTTTTTTTTGCTTGTTTGAAGTGATATTAACCTGTGAGAGTAATTATACTTTTTATTCACAAAGAAACAGGAAGTTATTGTACTATTTCTCAGATTTTTTTAGATGAGGCTTAATAATTAGTATTATTTGGACTATTGTCCTCATCTTCATTGTTATCTGTACAACGTTTTGGCTGATGTGCCCTCCAGCCTTCTTCAGGTATTTCTTGTTGGACTCAGAAACCTTCTTGTGTAATTGGGAGCCATCACTGAACTTTAAACCCAACTCTTTATTCAATCAATAAGGAGTTATTGCTTATTACTAGACATCTTTCCTATAAAACTTATATTTGAACTTACAACTTCATATGTAAAACAATATATAAGGCCTTCTGAAAACTTAAAGACATCAATTACTATTCCTTCATATACAAATAAACAAATCTCTTTTATTCAATGAGACGTCAAAATTGATTTTGATGAAACTCCAGATCTGATCTGAATACGAACTCAGTTGTAGAACCATTTATTTTAAAGTTTGATTGATGATTATTTTCTCAAAAATATGCAAATCAGCTTCTGCGTGTGCATCAGTAAGTAAAAGTTATTTCACATTAATTACTTTAAGGTAGAACACATCAGATGAGAACTGTTCAGTCGAGATAGAAAAGTGTTTTTTTATAAGTACTAGCAAATATATACACCCTCTGGGTGTAAGTATTTAAGTTTTAATGTAATAAAATATTATATCAAATTGGAAAGGCCAATAAGAATGCAGATAAAATGATAAATTGATTTTTATAAGTACTAGTAAATATATGCCCCTCTGGATGTAAGTATTTAAGTTTTAATGTAATAAAATATATCAAATTGGAAAGGCCAATGAAACTAAATAAGAAGGCAGATAAAATGATTTGAAACAGAAGGTGGGGTATAATTAAAAAATAGAATAGTAAATAAGCAGTAAAGAATAAAGTTATTTCTTTTCGTTAATGGATTTCTTTTAAGATTTATCCCTGAGATTTTTGCTCATATTCATTAAGATAAAACCAAACAATTAGACATCAATAATACTAGGCACATATTTATTAAAATTTTTAATATCAATATGCAAATTAGCTTTCCTGTTCACACTGTAAATCGCTATTTTGGTTTGATTTGGTTTGTTTTACGGCATATCAACCTCAGTGGGTCATTTAATGCCGATAAAGTTTTGAAATAAATCAATTCTTAATGGATAATACAATTTTTTTATAAATACATTTTTCTATTTAACCCATAGATGGGACCCTAACAGGTACTACCACTCCGGGTCAGAGTGGACCAGGGAGCAATGGTGATGAAGGGGGTGCTCCAAATTCCCCAAACCTCCAAAACTGGAACCTCACCATCAGATAGAGTTTAATGTCATTCCCAGGTCATGTAGACCCGCAGCCACCGCCTTCTAGCACCCATATGATAAAAAGGGGTTGGGGCTTGCCATAAAGGCAATAGGGTTGGGAAAATCATATAGGTGCTAGGGCTTGACGTGACCAGCCAATTGATCGGAGGGGGCCTCTCCGACTGCCAGTCTAGCCCAAGATAGGGCCAAAGTGGAAAACTGCTATTTTGTTGTATACATAAATACAATTGCATATTAATAGTATTTAGATATGGCAAACAGTATTAATAATGTAAAACAATTATGCAGGAAAACCAGTTATATTTTCCCCTTAAAAAGAAAGAAAAAAAAAAAAAACTCCTAACTAGCAGTTTATTTCAATACCTGCATCTTAATTTTCTAACCAAGTTAACTATTTAAACCATGATAATTATTTTGAATAACTTTCCCTATGATCAAAGTGTTGTACTTGTATTCATAGAAACCAAATATTCATTGTGTATATGAAGTAATACTGCATCTAATGTTGAAGTTCCAATTTTGGAGCTTTGGAGAGTGTGGAGTACCCCTTCATCACCATTATACCAGGTCCACTCTTACATGCAGTAGTAGTATCTGTTAAGGTCCAATCAATGGTTTAAAGAGAAAAAATAATTTTAAAAATATTTGAATACACATCAAGAACAAAATGTCTTCAGCATAAAATAACCCAACAAGGGTTGAGCCATAAATTCCAACAAGCCAAACCAAACTTTATTTTGGAAACTATAAAATTAAAAATAACATACAAGTATAAATATATATGTATGAACCAAGAAAATAAATCATCTTTTAATAATGGAAATTAGGTTTCTATTTGTTGTAATAGAAACAATGTCACTACTTACATCACATTACCCAAAATCATCATAACATAGAATAAATACTCAAAATTTGAGCAGGTAACCTTAAAACGATCCTCATTATTTCTTAAAACAAGTTTTAATAAATACATGCCTGATATTGTATATCTATATATTTGTTTTATTTTAATATATATTTAAAGTTATCAGAACTAAGTTTCTATTTCAAATTGTTTTATATTTTTAATCCTTTAATAAATTTGATGATTTTACTTATAGTACAAACTCTCTGACATTTAATTTAATATCTTTCAAAAATCCATCTTTACACTGCCCGAAGGTCGGTCTTTTTTTGCTAGTTTATAAATTGATAATTATTCTAACGTATTTATCTAGCTTCAAACTGACAAAGATTGATATTGATACAAGAAATACAAAATCTTTTACCATAGAATATAATTTTTCATTACTCAGCAGTGAAGTCAAGTTGCAAATATATTGTAAAAATCTGTGTGTGTGTGTATGTGGGTGTGTATGTGTGTGTGATGTCATATGGGTGTGTGAATGTGTGTTGGTGGGTATGTATTTATGTGAGTGTGGGTATGTGGGCATGTATATGCATGCATATGGGTGTGTTTGTGTGTGTGTATATGGGGGCATGTGTGCTGGTGGTATGTATCAAATGTGTGTATGTGGATGTGTATCTGTGTGTTTTGGCATGTGTGTGTGGTCGTATGGGTGTGTGAATGTGTGTTGGTGGGTATGTATTTATGTGAGTGAGTGTATGTGGGAATGTATATGCATGCATGTGAGTATGTTTGTGTGTACATATGTGGACATGTGTGCTGGTGTGTATTTGTATGTATCAAATGTGTGTATGTGGGGTGTGTATCTGTGCGTTTTGGCATGTGTATGGGGGCATATGGGTGTGCGAATGTGTGTTTGTGGGTATATCTTTGTGTGCCTGTATGTATGTGGGAGTGTATATGCCTGCATGTGGGTGTGTTTGTGTGTGCGTGTGTGTGCATGTGTGTGCATGTGTGTATTTGTATGTATCAAATGTGCGTATGTGGGTGTGTGTCTGTGTGTTCATGTGGGCATGTTTGTGTATGCAATATGTGTGCATGTGTGCATGCATGATGGTGTGCTGGTGTGTATTTGTATGGGTGCACGTGAATTCTGGTATGTTTTTATGTATGTATGCATGTGGGGAGGTTTGGTGTCTGCATGCATGTATTAGTATGTATATGTATAAGTGAATGTGTGTGAATGTGTGTGTGCCTATAAGAATGTGCTTTTATATGTACATGTAGGCATATGGGTGTATTCGTGTGTACATGTGTATATATATGGGTGTGTTTGTGTATATATATATGTGTACATGAGCCTGCATGTGTTTGTGTGTGTGTGTATGTGTATGCATATGGGTGTGTTTGTGTGCATATGTGTGTGCATGTGTCATCATATGGCTGTGATTGGGAGTGAATGTTGGCATATTTGAGTATGTGTGTGAATTTATGTGTATGTGTGGGTATGTTTGTGCATGTGGGTGAGTATATGTGTGTTCGATGTATATGTTTAGAACAACTGACACTAACGGTTAAGAATGCCCCACAGGAATGGAATGTTTCATTGTGCGATAGGGAAACCAGGTTACTAGTACATTGCAAAATGCTGTGTGTGTGTCTAGAAAAATTGACATGCAACGTTAAGAATGTCTCACATTACCATAAGAATGGATTTGTTTAAAAGTGAGATTTGAACTTAATAGAAAACTTATAATTACGTATTGGTCAGTCATGGCAAGACAGACTCTTTTTTTCTTTTTTTTTTTTCACTATTATGTATTTGAGCTAACATTTAATATGACCATTGAAAATTCAATTGCATGTCATGTCTGAAGCCAACAGAATGTATCAAGTAAAAATCAGCCTGAATAGACAGATTTATATTAATAGAAAAGTAAGTAAATATCAATGAATGTTGCTTCTTCAGCAAAAAAAACATGAGATTACTAAAAGAAATAGACCTACATTTCTTATTTGCTGGGGCAGGATTAAGTTACACCAAAAGCATTCAAACAGAACTAATGATGACAAAATGGGAAGTTAAAGTAAAAAAAAGGAAAATACCTAAAGAAAGGTTACTACTTACTCACATTATATATATATATATATATATATATATATATATATATATAATAAATTTAAACCTAATGAGTCAGATTTACCTACTAATAGTTTCACTTAGTTGCTCATCTGAGTCATTTCTTGCCTTGATGAGCTACTAAGCAAAACTATTAGTAGTCATATCTGACTCATTCGGTTTAACTTTATTATTTGCTCTACTTAGGTATCAAGCACTTTTAATATTTTAGCTTTAGACAATCCTAGCAGTTTTTATATATATATATATATATATATATATATATATAAGTTTTTTTTTTCAAAGTGTTACAGTGCTAATCAATTATTTTTGGTTGGTGTGACCCTGTTGGTCTTTTCTTTTTTTCATTTTTTCCCCAGGTAAAG
>CM042149.1:103902920-104180420 GCA_023376005.1 Doryteuthis pealeii | reverse complement strand
TCAAGAACATTAGAAAAAATTCAAAACTTCAAATTATGTGTGAAAGTGTCCACCTTAAAACCAGCAGCCAATAAGGATCCAAGAAGTGAACATGACCGAAATACTCGAGTGGAATAGCCCAAACTGCTCTTTAAACCTCCTACCAATTCTGGATTCTCAGAACATACTCAGCTTGCAACACAGCTGGATACTAATCACTCCACCAATTTTTACAGTCTGCAGCAGTCAGGTGACAAAAAAAAAAACCTTCTTTCATAACCAATAGGAATTGAGACAAAATTCTAATCCTGCTAGATCCCTGAAATTAAACAGTGATGATACAGTGGGATACATACAAGGGGATGAGTCAGTTCACTATTCAATTGGGTGACCACTTAAGCAACGGCATTTACTGTAAACAACCTGAGTCAGTACCATTATTGTATGTGGCCTACCTTTTTGATTCTGTTATAGTATGTGGCCTACCTGGTTTGAATGTGTCCTACCTCAGTAAAAGTATATTTATAGATATAAGTAAAGGCAATTTATTGAAACTAATTATTTTTCACATATATTCAATTTCAATAAATGCAATTCAGTCATAAGCTGTATATAGTAATTAAGAATAATTAAAAAAGAATTTATCCAAAGTTACATGAATCAGATATCTATTTAATACTAAAATATTCTAAAATTCTGAAATAGGGTTCGGGTTAGCAGTTATTATTATAACCTTATAATATGCTTTTTATGGTAGGCCACATACTATAAGAAAGACATGATTTTGTAGGCCACATCCATAATACTATAATGGTACTCCAGAATCACTTGTTTAACAAAATCTCTCGATTAAATGATAGAAAAAGGACTGATATATAATAAAACAAAACAACCAAAACAAACAATATTATAAAACTTTCAGAGTATGGTAAATGCCTGATGTAGGTTATTTGCTTGGTTGCACATCGCTGAACAGTTTCCAGGAGGTTCAACAAGGCAAACTAATACTTTGGACCATATGACCTTTAGGCACCCCTTTTTGATCTCGATTAAGAAAGGACATGTTTTTCATTTACACCGTTAATATCCGGTTGTTTTAAGAGACGATTTTTAGATTTGTTTTTTTAATTATAAAACTAACCCCTAACCCTAACCCGTAACCAACAACCGGATTTTGATGGTGTAAATGAAGAACGTCCTTTCATAATTGAGATCAAAAAGGGGTGCCTAAAGTTCATATGGTCCAATACTTTTGTATTGAGAGTGTCCAATGGGTCAAGGCAGATTAAGTGATCTTAATCTGCTGAGTGTAGAGAAGAGAAATGAAACTGATAAATCAAACTTTGACCACATCATAAAAAACAAATTGACCTATAGATGGGACTCTAACAGGTACTACAACTCCGGGTTAGAGTAGACCTGGGAGTAATGGTGATTAAGAGCGTACTCCACATTCCCAAAACCTCCAAAGAACAGACTTTGATCACATCATATACTAATTTATATCATTGAAAGCAAGGAAGGTGTAATTGAAATTTTTAGCCATACCATGATTTGTTAATTATATTGGAGCCAAGCCGTTACATTTAAAGATAACTAAGAAAGCTTCACAGGAAGTTAATCCAACCCTCCATCAGTCGCTGTCATTTGATAAACATATTCATATATTTGCTCTTCAGCAATTCAGACACAACAAAATCAAGATTCTCACCACATCAAATGGGTAGTTAAATTTGTCTATTACCAAAAAGGAAACAAAATACACGTACATACATACAAGGTTGGATTTACCTACTTATGGGTCCTAGGCCAAACTCATCAGTGGGGCCCATGGCCCACAAGTTGCAGACCATTGTGGGACTATAATTATTCTACAGGGGTCCTTATGGTTTTGAACATATCATATAATGAAGTCTCTAGAGTCCACTTGAAACAAGATTATAATCTGGCACGCTGCACAGCAAATTAGTTCCAGTGGGCCCCAGATAGCTATGGGCCCTAGGCCAAGGGCTTACTATGCTTCCTGGTAAATCTGGTCGTGCATACAAAAGATTTTCATCACAACAACTTTTGCACTCGTATCTAAAATATGCACATACACACATAAAGAACCTTCCACTTAATATCACAAATATTCCTTTTTAACCTTTGTTGCATTTCGTACAATAAATTCATGTTTGTTATTGTTGCAAACGTTTTTTTCTCAGTTTTATTTCATGTTATTCATAGATTTCTTCTTCTCTCTCTCTCTTGCCAAGCAGACAATTTTTTCCTCTCTTCATGGACAAGAATTAAAGTTCCTGCTCAACAATCAACAAGATATCCTGCCGACCTCAGCTGCAAAGTATATGCCATTTATCTAACTGATAGTAATTTGATTGGATTGTTTACAATGTTGGAACAAACTTATCACTAAAGTCTTATATCTGTCTGTCTGTCTGTCAAAAAAATAGAGGAGAATAGATTTTTTTTACTCAATGAAAACTCAAATAAATCTAGAATAATGTTGAACTATTTTGTATGTACAAATACGAAAGACATTTAATGTATAAGTGGAATTTAAAAAAAAAAGCTAAATGAAAGAGAAGAGAGTACGACAATGTTTTTTTTTGTTTTTGAAAACCTGTCCGAAAGAATGAGGTTTGGAATTTGAAGTTTTTCCATAAAAAATTTTTATGATGTAATCTCTTTCGTATGTAAATTTTCTGATGAAGACTGTAAATACATGCCTAATTACATATTTATTTTAAATAGGGTTTGATACTGTAAATCACCATTCACGACACTCAGTAGATATATCAATATATCATCCTCACTTTTATTATTTTTCACTTTCAATCATATATATATATATATATATATATATATAGAAAAAGAATTTACTTTGCTTTTCTTTTTCCCAAAATTTCCTTTATTTATTGAATGGTCTTCAAATAAATTTAATATTTAAATGAAAACATATACACACACAGACACACACATATATATAAATGCTCACACATTTTTATTTAAATATCAAATAAATCAAAATTAAATGAAGATACACACACTTATATGTGTGTGTGTCTTCATTTAAATATTAAACTTATACGAAGGCCATTCAATAAATAAGGGAAAAAGAAAGACAAAATAAATTCTTTTTCAGATTTTTTTCCATAAATGTAAACCCTACACTGTTCAGAATTGGTCTGTAGCAAAAATTATTTTAATCACACAAAAATATATTTTGCTATTTAAAATGGCGGCAAATCAAACAGAGGTATGTCATCAAATTTTTAATGGCTAAGTAGTATAAACCATGTAAAATTTACAGAAGAAAGTGTGATGTGTACAGAGAAGAATGTTTTAGTAAAATAAAATGATTACAAATGGACTAAACATTATCAGCCTGTGTTGAAAAGACAATCTTTGGAATGGGAACACACTGATTCTCCTGTATAGAAAAAAGTTCTGGGAGAAGTGGTCAGTGGGTTGGTTGTTTAGATTTTATGGCATGTCAACTCTTTTTGGGTTATTTTATGCTGAAGACATGTTGTTTTAATCTTTCTTCACAGGTACTCAATTTTTTATGCACATGTTTTTAAACTCTTTTCTATTTAACCCCTAGATGGGACGCTACCACTCTGAGTCAGGGTGAAACTGGGTCTACCTGTGTGTGCCTTGCCACCATACTTAGTCTTGGCTTGACACTCATTTTTGATGGAGTTCCCAATTGACACTGCCTCCAAGTGGGAACTTCCTGAAGGTATTCAGCTTTCGAAAGCAAAAGACATTAAACTGATTGCAATTCATCACTAATTAAAGTGTATGACGAGTTGGGTATGGATGCCAAAAACATCGACAAGTGAGGTCAGGAGTTTGCAATGACAACCAGGTTCAACACTTCTTCAACAACTCGGCAGCAGGCAGGAATGACATGCACACAGCACTTACAAAAATACATTGACTGAAATGTCAATTATGTAGAAAAATTGATACATGTTGAAACTTTAGAATGATGACAAACTGTTTCTGTGATTTTTAAATTTTTTGGAGACCTTACTTTTGATATCACCCTCATATTTCATTGCAAAAATGATTGATATTTGGCTGATTTTTTGAGATGAGGCCTGATGATATTTATTATTTCGATTTTTCAGACTGTTGTCCTCATCTTCATTGTTACATACACAACATTTCAGTCAATGTGCCATCCAGCGCTCTCTTCAAGTGTTTCTTTTTGTATTAGGGAGCCTTCACGGAACTTCAAACTGAACCCTTTATTCAATCTACTGGGGTAGACGGTTCTCATTCTGCTATGCCTAGGTACAAGTTTTAAAGCTATGTTAAGTATTCTATGTTATTATCACCCATGGTCAGGAACCTGCAACCTACAGATGATTGTCATGTAGAACTGTATTAACTCAACCCTTATATCTGTTCCGCCATATATCCAACCCAGAATGTGTCCAGTTTGACACATGGCACAACGGATATAAGGGTTGGATTAATACAATTTTAAATTAAGCCGAAACATTGTGTATATAACAATAAAGATGAGGACAACAGTCCGAAAAATCCAAATAATGCAAAAAATGCCTATTATATTGTGTCGAGATTTGTGTAAACTGATTTGTATTCAACAAGTTGGATTAGCTTCTCGGAATCCAGACTTGGTAAGTGATTTAAATAGCAGCTTGGGCTATTCTACTTTGTGGAATGAGCAAGTCTATTTCCAGCATTTTGATTGGCTGGTTGATTTAGTATGTATATTTGTATCCATATATACTGAATACTAAATCATGTCCTCTCAGTTGCTACAGAGTGAATTCAGTTACTCAGTTTTTTTTTGTCTGGCGACTGGACGCTAGTCACAGCCTTCGGGTGAATGTGAGTATGATGTTCATTCTATAATAATGTAACACTGACTGCATAGATGAAAGTTACCTTATTTATTGAATGAATTTTGTGATTCAAATTTTTTATTATTATTATTACTTGCTGTCCATCGTATTCGATGAGGACACCATGCGAATCATTTTCCTCTAATTTATTTGGTCTGTGGTTGCGTTTCTGTGTGATTCAATTAAAATTAAAATCAAAAAAAGATTCAGTTTCAATACTTATATTCCGTCAAATATGGTACTTCACATAGACACACCAGTGTGAGCTATTAAGCAAAAACCTACATGAACAAACTCTGAATGGGTTATTTTATGCCGAAGATATTTTGTTTCATTCATTCATTCGTGTTGTGTATACAATGTTTTTTAACTCAATTTCCCAAACATATCTCTAATACTCATTTTTTTAAATGTATTTTTTATGTATTTGACACATAGATTGGATCATAATAGATACTATCACTGGGGAGTGGATTTTTTTTTGGGGGGTGTATTGTAATGGCAAGAATGCAAATTGAGCCACAGCAAATAAAAGCATTTATTTGACCTAACCAGCCGATTGATCAGATGGGGCCTCTCCGACCGCCGGTCTAGCCTAAGTATATGTTTAATTATATTTAAGTAGGAAGCGCGTGGTGTAATGGTTAAAGTCATGGAAAATGGACTTGTCGCCCCGAGTTCAAATCCTGGACGTGGTAATTGTATTTTACTTACCGCTAAAATACTTGGGAAAGATATGAATCCTACTCTCCCTCCAGCTATGGATAAATAATAGGGCAGACTGTGCTCTTTAACCTTGGTTAGGCAACTGGTCTAGGAGAAGGAAAACTCTGTATTAAAACCAGTTGAACTCTGCTTAAGAAATTGACCTTGTGTCACATCCTGCTCGTGCAGAGGTGTTGGTATATATATATATATATATATATATATATATATATATATATATATATATAGAGAGAGAGAGAGAGAGAGAGAGAGAGAGAGAGAAATAGAGATAGATAGATAGATAGATAATCAGTCATATGAAAATGCGATCTCACTAACAAGTTTTTATGGCATGTCAACCTTTAGGGTCATTTTATGGATGTGGTAATTACATTTCACTTTGTGCTAATACCCTTAGGAAAGGTATGAATCCTACTCTCCCCCAAGCTATGGATAAATAGTAGGGCAGACTGGGCTCTTTAACCTTGGTTAGGCAACCAGTCAAGGAGAAGGAAAAACTCTGAATTCAAAAAGTAAACTGAAATTTAGACAGATGTAACTTGAAGCTGAAAAAGTTAGAACTATAATTTTCAAAAATGCAGCTTAGTACAAAGTCTTCCTTTTAGTTCAATAAAATTTGGTTACTTTTAGCAATAAATAATGAGCATGAAGGATTTCACTTGAAAATTACAATGAAAAACGAGAGAAAGGCTTATAGTCGTGTCTGCTGTTGTCGGAAAAAAAAAAATTTAGAATAAAATGAATTGTAATTTTGTGTGAAGAAAAGCAAAAGAAAAGAAAGAAAGGCTTTCCGAGACTAATAAATAAAAAAAAAAAACGAAAGAAAGTCGGGTACAAAAAATATGTAATCATTTACGAGACCCATGAGGTGAAATGTTTAACAAGTTTGTTGAAGATTGTCAGGAATAAAGATAAGCTAACTTCCCAAAACAAAAACAAAAAAATAAGGAGAGGAATAATGTATATATCTCATGAAAAACTGATATTTCCTAGAATTATCTGTAGAGTCTTATTCATTTCTTTTTCTACAAATGAAAAAAAAAAATGTTTGGCAAAAAAAAAAAAAAAAAAAAAAAAAAAAAATGAAAGTCACGTTTCAGTTGTGAAAGTTTACATATCTAAGTTGAAAAATTATCAGAAATAATAAGCGTTATTAATGAGTTTGATTCTTATTGGGTGCTGCTTACTCCTGGCCTTGTGCCCAACTTATATAATCCTAGAAAATCTCTACCAGCATAACTTCTGCCATAAATAATATAATTATTTACATAGAGATTGACACTCCTGCGTGTGTCGTGTTTCGAGAAGATGCTATCAGCTATGTTGACCAACTGAGGACGCGGGAACAGGGTTAGAAAAAAAGAAAGAAAGGAGACAAAATAAAATAGTAAAGGGGGGGATATAGATTACGATGTAAATACAGTATACTATAGGGAAGGAGAAATAAAGAAAAGGAAAGGAAACAGAAAGAGAAATGGCGGGAAAGGCAAAGTTTAAGAGAGATGGGGAAATATTAAGCTATGTCGCCAATTTGGTTATTATGAAGGAAAATAAATCAGTTATGTTTGAATTTCTCAACTGTACTCGCTGCCATAACAACAGAATATCTTGTAAAACGTTACATGTCAGGTGTTCGATATGCACATTGTTACACAGTCAGCAAGTTCCATGTAACCTAAGTCGTCAGGGTGGCCTAAAATTGGTATCGGCCATACAGCGAGGGTGTCTATCCCCTTTTCACTAGCACTAGAACAAGAAGATTGTTTTTTAGCATTTGAGGCGGAGCGCCACGCCTACCATCAGCTCCTCACTTTACGGTACAAATCCCTGTGCTACTCATACACTGAGTTGGCAAGGGCCGGTATCAAACTCGAAACCTTGCGATTCCTAGACCGACACTCTACCGACTGAGCTTAACCGGCCCTATACTTAATCATATCTTATTATTGTAAAATAAACATCATATTAACCTCCACAGGAAGGCTGTTACTAGCGTCCAGTAACCAGATAAAAAGAAAAGAGAATGTAACAGAATACGTTCTGCACTAAATGCTTGAACACTGTCAAATGTTCAGTCTATATAGATGAAAGTATCCACTTTAAAACCAGAAGCCAATCAGGATCCAGGAAGTAAACATGACCTAAATACACAAGTAGAATAGTCCAATCTACTAATTAAACAATCTAATAAGTCTGGACCCTCACAATATACTCAGTCTGTAACTGAGACTACATCACCACTAATGTCACAATTTTGTTAATTATTTCAGTTATATTCTAAGAGAAATAGTAATTATTCAGTCTTAATTAGCATCTTGATTATTATAAATGTCTCTATTAAAGTCTGAGTTAGATTTACCGCAAAACTGCCCACATTATTAATGCATTTGGTCTAAAGTCGGTCGAAATCAGCCAGACAGCGAGGGAGTCCATCCCCTTTTCACTAGCGCTAGACCCAGGAGATTGTTTTCACGTCTGAGCTTGAATGCCAAACCTACCATCACTTTATTGCACAGATTCCTGTGCTGCAAGATTGCCCATATTATTGGCGAGGGCTGATATCGAACCCAGAAACTTGTGGTTACTAGTCGGACACTCTACCGACTGAGACAAATTATGTATATCTAAATATGTTAATCTACACAATTATACATATAAAGAGAAAAATAAGAATTAAAAGAGAATTTTTTAAAATTATTTCATGTGTGAATAAGATTGTCTTGAGAATTTTGAAGTATTTTTAGCTTCCAGTTAAATTTCCAATAAATTGCAAAGATTCATTTTAGCAAATAAAACAGCAATAAAAATGCCGTTATGATAATCATAATACGGCAAAATGAATTAATAACAATTAACAAAAAGGAAAAAAAAAAGAAAGAAGAACCTAAATTGACCAAAGGAAGAAAGAATAAATTAAAACAAGATTGCTTATAATGCCGAACTTCCTGAACAAATTATTCCGACAAAAAAAAAAAAAAAAAAAAAAATTAATTTACTTTCAAATAATAAAGCAGACCAAAGAAAAGATTCTTCTAAGGAACCGTAAATAGTTACAATAGCTCATTTCCTTTTCTGACACAATACCTTGAAGAATCGGTGTCATTTCCAGCACTGATTGTTCCCTGGGGTCATGCAATGTTTCATTTCTGGTTTTATTATCCCACAAAAGATGAAAGAGATAAGAAAATTGCCTTTTAAAAATGTATATAACATTTTGACTTTTAGCTGTTTCAATGAATTTATCTAATTTGAAAAGGTTGTTCAATTTATAAATCCAAAGTCTGAAAAGGAAATGACAAGCAAAGAGAAAAATTATCTGTGATATTAATTGAAACTTATTAAATTAGAAAACATAAAAAAAGTAAAGAAAAAAAGATTTCTTTACAAAAAACTGAAGTACTTTGTAAGGATATATAAATATCCTTAATTTATCAATTATAATTCATTGATTATTTCTTTAAGCATTGTTCTTTCAACCAACTATAAAAAAAAAACGTATACGTATATATATATGTAAAATAAAAGGAAATTAATCCGACAGTATGAATTAGATATATTGAAAAAACAAATGATGTTTACAAATGCTTGGGATCATCAGGAAATTAATTTCCTTTTATTTTACATACTTGTCTAACGAAAAAACAATACATATGGATGTTTGCTCCTCTGAAGACAATTATCCACAAACACTACGGATTTACCAACACCACAAACTTTCTGGAACCTTACATCTTTTTCAGTTGTGCTGTGGACTTATTGGTTACTTATTTAATAGTTGGAGTGTATTATGAACAATTTTGATATCTTAATATACACTTTTGATACAATTTTACATCAGGCTCTTGTGAGTTTTATAATAAACTGTAATGCCTCTGATTTTTAAAAATTAAAAATAAAATTCATTTTATTTTTAATACAGATAACGCATTTTTTGAAAAATTCCAACATTGACTAACAGCGTTCTGTTTGCGCATTCTTCCTCTAACATTCATTTCATCCTGGATTTGCTCTTGTTGATGACTGATCTATTACATATGGTCGATACAGATATTCTGAGGGACCTCACAACAGTGAGGGGGAGCGATCTGCAGTTAAAACCGTTGAGAGGAAGGCCCCGAAACAGTACACATTCTCTCCTGATGATCCCAAGCATTTGTAAACATCATTTGTATATATATATATATATATATGGAAGTCAGTCAGTCAATCAGTATACTGTTGGTTTGGACAATTGCAAGTGGCTAAGCAAAACTCAACTCATGCCCAATACAGCTGGTATTTATGGAACTCAAGAATAGTCCATTCATGTATTTGGGTGATTCCATTCCTTGAGTCCTTATTGGCTGCTTGGTTTCTATGATGTTATGAGGCTTTATAAATACCCTGGAATTCTGCAGTAGGATTGTAACAAGATTAGATCCATATTCAGTTATGGCTACTTGTTGCCTTGTCTTACCAATTCGACGGTAATTGGAACTTAATATTATTATTCTACAATATATATATAAAATAAACATAATCAATTGAAACTTATTAAATTAGAAGACAAAAAAAGTAAAGAAAATAATTTTATTTTGATAAAAAACTAAAGTAATTTGTAAGGATATATAAATATCCTAATTTATCAATTATAATTCATTGAATATTTCTGAATCATTGTTCTTTCAACCAACAATCAAAGAAATGTATACAGAAATATATATATATATATAATAAACATAATTGATTGAAACTTATTAAATTAGAAGACATGAAAAAAGTAAAGGAAACATTTTTTTAATAAAAACTGAAGTACTTTGTACGGATATATAAATATCCTTAATTTATCAATAATAATTCATTGTTCTTTCAATCAACAATCAAAGAAATGTGTGTATATATATATATGTAGAATAAACATAATTTATTGAAACTTATTAAATTAGAAGACATAAAAAAGTAAAGAAAAAAAAGATTTTCTCATAAAAAAACTGAAGTACTTTGTAAGGATATAGTTGTATTATTCCCATCTCCTTGTAAACATCCTTAATTTATGAATTATAATTTATTGATAATTTCTTAATCTTACTTTTTCAATCAACAAATGTACACATAATGATTATATATATATATTATATATATATACTTTATTATTTTGCTCTACTCTAGGTATTGAGCACTCTTTACTTTTTAGCTTTAGAATATCCTGGCGGTTTATACATATATTTTTTTCCTATATGCATATATATATATATATATATATATATATATATATATATATATATAAATTTTTTTTTTTGGGTCAAGTATAATAGTATCAACTGATTATTTTCGGTTGGTACGATTATCTTGGTTTTTTCTTTTTGCAAATTTTTTATTTCCCCAGGTGATGTTTGGTAGTATATTTTTTACAATCAAACTACTTGCTGGGTTTTTCTTACCGCAAGGGTTTACCAACAAGTTTGGTATATTAAATATATATATATAGGAGAGATTAAAAAATGATCTCCACTCTGGTTTTATGGGAGCCAAGTTCATAGTGAATGATTTGAATGGCAGAACCATGAATAATCTCCAGAGAACAAGCTACCTCATCGATGATCACTCGCCAGTTTATTAATAAAATATTAATAATATATCCATGAAAATAATAGATTTTGGTACGTGATCAATACATAGTTGTAGAGCTGACTTGAGGAAATGAATCAGCAAAAGAAGTTAACGATCCAGGATTTGTTGAAAAGGATCTTCAGGATAATTCTGACGGAATTATCATGAAATTCCAGGGTAGTTAACTTATTGATCCATTCTTGTGTGTGTGTGTGTGTGTGTGTGTGTGTGTGCATACACAAGAATAGATCAATAAGTTTGTCATATTTATTCCCCCAGTTATGGGTAAAGAATAGACCACCAGGTCCTCGAAAGTTTGAAAATTCGGTCTCAATACTTTTGATTGCACCTTTTGTATTTGGTTTGATTTCGTTATTTAATCACTTATAACCTCTATATATTTTCTTTCATTTGTTTCTTATTTAAAATTTAAATTCACGATTTAGAGATAGTTATTCCTTTCGTTTTTCTTGTTTAATATTTACCAAATTTTTTCGAACAGATATCTCTTGCTAGTTAGTAAATATTAAAATAAATAAAGTAGACTGTTAATTCAGGGGAGTAAATTTTCCATTTTAATTTTGACGGCAATCTGCAAGTTTAACAAAAATATCTAAAAAAAAATTTTTTTTTAAACAAATATTCTCAACTTTGATGCAGACTATGGGTATAAAGTCCAATGTATATATACTAAATTATGCAGAATTTAATTTTGGGTAAACTTTGTATTTTCTTTTTCCTGTTTAATGTTTACCAAATTTTCCAAACAGATACACGAACGCGAGCTAAATTGACAAAAAAAATCTTTTAAATTTATAAAAAATTAATTGAATGTGTAATATTATTTTGCTTTTATGTTGATGGTCATTATGTTATTACTTATTGAAATATAATAACAAAATTAATAATAAGAAACAAATATTAAAACTCGTATAACAAAAGAAAAAAACAAAAGGAAATTGAGAAAAGAAAATCATGCATATTTATAAAGAAGAAAGAAAGTTTGTAGTACAGATATTTTCAGTAACTACTTTGAATAAATTCAAGTGAACAAAATACAGAAGAAAGAACTTCAATATATTATCCATTTTTTGTCCTTAAGATTTTAGAAAGACAATATAGAACTGGAAAAACAAAAAAATATTCTTTTTATTGTACTTTTTTTGGCACATTTTATCCAATAATTCTTGTCTGTATGTCTCTCTCTATATATATTCACATATGTTTTAAAGCCAAGGTCATGTCCTGAGTATATTGTAATTCTGATATACATATGTGATAAAATAGTTAACCGTATGTTTACTTGAATAAAAATTGTTTTAAAAAAGAATAGAGGTGTCTTGGGTAGTGTTGTAATTCAAGTATCAGAGTTAACAAAAATAATAGGAAGTATTAATATAAGTATTAAGGATTTGGGAAGAGGTTTACTGAGCAAAGATACAAGGTGAACAAAGTAATTAGCAATTGCTAGGTTGAATTAACAAGTCCTGTAAAATTTTGTTGTTCTCTCTTCTGGTTTCATCAGATATTATCTATAGGAAAAACATACAATTCCATTCTCATTATTTAGATACTATATAAGATAGGTATATGCCCAACCCGTGTAACATGGTTAAGATGTGACATATGGTTGCAAGTATGGGATATCCGGTGAGGATCAAACTCATTAATCTGTAGTAATAATTCTGTGAGACTAGTTTGCTATTGGATGCCCAATAAGTATTTACCCAAACCATTTGCTATGGGTAGGAAGTGACATAAGATTTATTTGACCCATAGATAGTATCCTAATAGGTACTACCACTCTAGGTAAAAGTAATGGCAATGAAGGTCTTTAGAATCTCATCACCATATGCAGTTTAGTGTCATACTCTGGACACTCCATACCTGGTTTAGCACCAGGTGGGTGAGGTAGGATTATTTACATGGTTCCAGGGAGCCTTTCCCCAGGCAGCACCTGCCCATTCATCTAAAAGTGCTGAGTTCATCCAGTGACAGTCAAACTCACTATTTAGTATTAATGGATCTGCTAGCTTGTTAACCATGACATAACAGTGGTGTGACTAGTTCTGGAGTCTCTCCTTCATCGCCATTACTCTCAGGTTTATTCTGATCCAAAGTGGTAGTACCTGTTAGGGTCCCATCTATAGGTCTAATTGATCTGTTTGCAATGATGTCTAAAATGATTTTGATCTGTTGGAATATTTTGTATATAAGGTTGCTGCAATACACCACTTAAATGTATAGACTAAGCAAGGTCACATGGTTTAAACCTCAGCCAATCAACAGCCTGAATATGTGGTTGGTTAACTACTTAATTAACCTTTGTTTGTTCTTATTTCTTCTTCCTCTCTTTCTCCTTTCAATCCCCAAATTCCCCAAACACCATAATAATCACACTACATGAGATGTTTTAAATGCTTTGTTTTATTTTAAACACATCTAAATTGTAGCTATGAAAAAATGAGACGTATTTGTTTCAACATGTAGAAAACGCCATTTTTTGTTTTAAATAAACATTATTGCATTTTAATTAAATAAATATTTGGTAATTAAGTAAATAAAAGACTAAGTTTATTTGAAAAGACATTTCCACAATTCGAAAACAAATTGAGTTGGTTGGCTCAAGATTCAATAAAAAATATAATCTTCCTTTTCTAATTTTCAATGTGAGGGGCCTCTTCCACTGCAAATTCTTGCCACTGGGCCAAACGATCAACCAGTATGTCTACAAAGAGATACTGCAGCATTTGCTTCATTCAGTGCACGAGAAGAGGTGAAAGATGTGGCAGAACCACTCATGGGTGCTTCACCATGACAACACACCTGCCCACACTGCCCTGGTTATCTGAGAGTTCCTGGCCTAGAACTTGTTTGGGGAATGCTATGTTAAAAAGATGCCAAATCAACTCCTTTGTCTAGCACAAGCAAAAAAGGGGATAAACTATCTTGCTGTCTGGCTGATACCGACTTTGGGTCACCCTGATTACTTTATTCTACATGAGTATATATGTTTGATGATGATATGCATGAATATATATATATATATATATATATATATATATATGTATGTATTTAAACCTGTTAAAATCTACTTGAAAAATTGACCTTGAGTTGTATTCTCCTTGTGAGGAGTAGGGTTGGGTATATATATATATATATATATATATATATATATATAATCAATAGTAATGGTATTATGGATGATTTGGACTCATAACTTAAAGTTTCATGGTTATGCAATCCTCAGATGAGTCAAAAAAATATCTGAGGATTGCATAACCATGAAACTAAGTAAAGAGTCCAATCATCCATAATACCATTACAATTGATTATAAATCTGCTCTGCTTTATTAGCATTGAGCACCTTTTCATGCCAATAATTTTCTCATTTATTCTCCATTCATTCTATATATATATATATATATATATATATATATATATATATATACCTGTTAAAATCCACTTAAAAAAATTGACCTTGAGTTGCATTCTACTTGTGAAGAGGAGTTGGGTGTATATATATATATATATATATGATGCTTTGGCTAGTACATTCTTTAGCCTTCTTCAGGTGTAATATACACCTGCGTAAAGGAAAGAGACACTTGTTCTGGCTTCTTTCTTTGAAGCAAAAAGCAAAAACAGAATCAAATAGAATTTTTATTTTCATTTCTATCTTTTTTAGTCATAGAACTCCATTTTAGGTTCTTTGTTGTGTCGAGTTCTTTGAAAAGATCTGAGAACAAGTCCATGACAAAAAATATTTCTATTTCTGGTACATTGCCAGGGTTTTGTGAATGAGGAGGCCATCCATAAATTCTGAGGGGGCTGAGAGTACAAAGAGAGGGGGGGCACATAAGAATAGTTTATAGTTTCAGAATTAGCATACAAAAATTAGTTCACCTCACATTCACCAGGGGAAGTAAAGGTGAGAATTTCCTACTTGTGGGCCCTAGGCCAAACTCATCAGTGGGTCACTTGGCCCAACATTTGAACACCACTGTGGTCCTAGACTTATTGTACAGGGACCCTTATGTTTTTGAATATGTTATAAAATGAAACAAGGTTATAATTTGGCACACTGTATGACAAATTAGTTTGAGTGGGCCCCCAGATACCATGGGCCCTAGGCTAATGGCCAACTACGCATACTGGTAAATCTGCTAAGGGGTGAGAGGCAGTGATTTTCATTAGAGTGGGGTCAGAAATTCTTTCCCAACCTTGGTGACAGGTCCATTTTTTCTTTTTATACCCCCCCAAAAAAAAAAATTACAATACTTTTAGTTCGAGGCATTAGTGGTGTAATGATTTTGCTCATCAGAAATGAACTTGGAGACCTAAGTTCAAATACAGGACAAAGCTGTTTGCATTTCACAGTGCTAGTACTCTTGGGAAAGTTACACACCCAACTAGTCTCCCTCCAGCTATGGGTAAATAATATGGTGAACTGGACTTTTAACCTTGGTTAGACAACCAGTCTAGAAGAAGGAAAACTCTGAATTATTACCTGTTAAACACCCTTTAAAAATTTAACTTGTGTCACATCATACTCCTGCAGATATATATATATATATATATATATACTTATATATATCATCATCATCATGTCGTGCAGTTTGCACGGATATCCATGATGATCTCTCGCCAGCCTTCCCTATCATTCATTGACTCCGGCAGCTCCTCTGCGCTGCAGCCAGTATCCCTACATAGTTGGTCAATGTAACATTAATGTGCTGGCTTCCACAGTAGTACGTCGCTTACGATCTCGTCCTTGTTTCTCCAGCAGTGACCTGCATGTCTAGTCCGTGTCACTCGTATGGTTTGTGAAAGGTATATAGTTGCTCTTTTGTGGGGTGCTGCTTCCACGACCTATCCAGGACCGTCCGTAGCATTCTCGTACAGCTCCCATTAGCTTATTCTCAAGACGCTTCGTTTCCAAGTTACAGCCATTACCGACACTACCACAGCCTGGAAGAATCGCCTCTTAGCTTGTTGCGGATTTCCATATGACTGATAGTAACCATGCCTTTCCTATTCGAGTGTTAACATCGTTTTCTGTGGATGAGATATTACTCCTAGGTATGTGATTTTTCTACTGACTTAAGAGGCTTGCCGTCAAGTGTGGAGATGTCCCCTTGCTTTTTGAAGCTCATGAATATACACACCTTATATATATATATTATATATACTTTATATATATATATATATTATAATATATAGGTGTGTCATAAAAGTATCAAGATTGAAGCTCTATTTACCAAAATAGAAATGAACAATGAATGGAATGTTAACTTTTTCAAATACAAGATGTGTCAAAAAGTATATATATATATATATATATAATATATATATATATATACAAGGTGCGTCAAAAAAGTTGGATTTTTTGTAATTTTTGACACACCTTGTATTCTGAAAAAGTTAACATTCCATTCACTACTATTACAGCTTCAATCTTGATACTTTTAAAAGGTTGACAATGGAAATCATTATAAAAAGTTCAGCTTAAGATTACTTTTCGTTTCATTTCAGTAAAAATTTTCCCATCAGGATAAACTGATATTTGCTGAGTTTAGATAAGCACAAAAATTGTTTGTATTAAATAAAAGTCAGTCTATCATTTCAGACAGATGTATTTCTCTTATTTTAAAATTACTTTCCTTCAGTCAAAAATACCGGTTTTCTAATAAATATCAGTCTCTCAAAAGGTTTTCTAATTAATATCAGTGTCTCAGAAGTAAAATAAAGAATTGTAGGGAGACAATAGATGATTGTCTCCTTTGGGGAGTGGACCTGTTCATCAGGTGGCCTGTTACATCTGACAATCCTAGAAATCCACACTTTTACTCTTTTGCCTCTGTTCTTTGAACAGTAGAGGCATTGTCTCCTCTCCCTGCTTTAATCATTGTGCATTCCATCATCAAGTGAGCCTTTTTACAATTTTTGTACCCCTTTCATATACTGCTTGATCATGGAACAATATAATGTATACTACTCTCCTTACAGGGTCCATATTACATATCATAATCTATGATAGCTTCTTTTTTTTTTTTTTTCAATAGATGATAAATGTTTCTGTTGTAACTCATCTACCAGAGTTAACAGAAAAATAATAAGAAATACAATGATTATTAAGGATAGGGAAAAATGTTTCCTAAATAAAGATATAAGGTGGACAGAGTAATTAGAAATTGCTATGTTGAATTAACAAGTCCCATGAGATCTAATATTTCTCTATTCTAAAGTTACGTTATTCATAGGAAAAGCAGATATGATTCCATGCTCATTATTTAGGTACTGTCTGGTAGATCATCATTCTAAAAGAAGGAAAACACTCAATTTAAACTCTGCTGAAGAAACTGATCTTGTGTCACATCCTACTGGTGGAGTTGGTAAATATATATTCTCCTTACAGAGTTTCATATCATCAAGTAAGCCTTTTACGGTTTCTGTACCCCTTTCATATACTGCTTGATCATAGAACAATATGATACATACTAGCAGGACCCATAGAATTTCCACAAAACAAAACAAAAAAAATCAAGAGGAGCTATTTAAGCCAGAAATTATGATTTGCAATTTAAATATTACAAATAAAATGTAACTTCTATTTTTTTATCAATTCATTTTAATTTTACATTAGGCATTTAAGCGATGCAAAACCATTTGGAATGTTTCATTTTAAAATTCGGTGAAATAAAATTGGACAAATAATAAATCTGGATTTACATTGCATCTTGGACAGTCTCATTTTTAGCCAGAGGTTGTTGCACGATGATAACAGACAGAAGATTTAGGAAAACCAGTATTATAGATTAGGATCCTTATGCATTTTACACCTGAAGAAGACCTGAGAATATCCCAGTTGAAACATCACATAAACAACAAGGCGTTTACTGGTCCAAAGAATTCTTTGAATGCTAATGACTCTTCAGAAAACTATAAATGAATTAGAATGTTAAATTACCAAAGACCATTTTGAATGAATGTTTGTAAAAGAAAATTTCTCTCAGAAATCGTTAAAGCCAAAAAACAAAACCGCTAGCTTATTATTTCTATGTAGTTACTTTATTTTGTTCAAAACACACTGAAGTCAAAATGAAATATTTTTTCTGTCTGCTTTTTTATTTTCATTTTTATTTTTTATGCAAACACCAAAAACTTGACTTGATGCCAAAACGAAAAAATAAAAAAAACAAAAAACAAACAAACAAAAAAAACTAATAAAATCAAGTCAGACCATCAATAAAAAAATAAAAAAAAAAAAAAATAAAGTAAAAATGACAAACATCAGAAGTCCAATAATAACAAAATTTTACCTTTAGGTCACAAAGAAAATGAATATATAAAAAAAAAACTATAATAAAAAAAATAAACGTTGCTAAGAAAAATATGAACAGAAGCTTAACAGGAAATATTTTAAAGTATATTATTCTTTAAAAATGTTTCCTGTTGATCTCTGTTCAACTGGTAAAGGAAGAAAGCAAAAAAAAAAAAAAAATACAGCAAATGTTTGTGAAAACAGGAAATATTAATTTAAATGTTCTTTTACTCTCATGCAGAGATAATTTCCCCATTCTAAAACCGTTTTACTTTTTTTCTTATCCTGACAAAAGTGTTTTCTAAAAAGAAATTTCTTTTTATAAAAAAAGGTGACAATAAACAGTCAATTTGTATATGTGTTACTTTCTGAAATAGGAGTTTCTTGTAAAAAAAAACAACACATGAATATCATATAAAAAAGTATTAAAAAATGGGAACAAACAACAGAATGGATGTGTATTATTACTTTTAATTAGAATTTCCTTTCATCTTTTAATTTTTATTTGCCTCTCTATTGAATCTTACTCATGTTAAATAATGAATATTTAGAGAATGGTATAGACCACAATAACCATTTTAAATGGACTATTTGTTGTGGACTAGCCTAGCTTACCTTGCATGGAGAGTGGATGCACTGGTCCAATACTATTTATACACGGCTGTCTGAGAACGTCGAAGTAATTACTGAGACTGCAAAGGCCCCTCGAGGCCTGCTTCAGAGCGCTTCGGCCTCTGGAGTGGCTTGGTAATAAAATTTACAGCTTGATTTAAAGGGGTAGGGTCTGGGTTTATTGCCCAGCGCCTGAAGTGCACCCCTCGAGGGGGAATGCTGACGGGATCAACACATTTTTTGTGCCTACAACCCATGAGCTTCGGCTTGTGGTTGGGCCCACATAAGAATGTCCTTTTGTGTCACCTCATAAGTGGATGAGAAGCAAATATACCTGAGACTGCAATGATTATGGAACCATTATGCAAAACTTCTACCTTGAGGTTTTAGCACTCTGTTGCGAGTTACTATATGTCTGGCACACATGTAATTGAATATATTGAATACTGTATGATCCAGTATACAATACTATTCCAACAATTTCTGGGTTAAATAGACCAGGTCTTTGGTAGCATTTTTTAACCAAACATGACATATTTATTCTCACGTTTCTTTAGTCCTTAAAAAAAAGTCAATGAAAAAACTTTTTAAAAAAGTCATTTCAGTTTTGGTTGCGCCAAGATCTTTGCTTCATCCCTCATATTAGAGCAATTAGCTCAAGCTCAGAGGTGGTAGTCCCCATGGCATTGTGGCTAACATGCAAGGATTGTTGTGAGTGAGTTGAAACTCCAGTCACTCTATTATGTTCACCTTTGGACTAATAACATTGGGAAAGGTATGAAACTCCTCATCCACCCATTTATAGATAAAATAATACCACTATAGTTCTTTTAAGGGGCCGGGTTAGCTCAGTTGGTAGAGCGTTTGGCTAGAAATCACAAGGTTCCTAGTTCAATACCAGTCTCCGCCAACTCAGCGTATGAGTAGCACAGAGATCTGTGCGGTAAAGTAAGGAGCTGGTGGAAGGTGTGGTGCTCCACCTCAGATGCTAAAAACAATCTCCTTGGTCTAACGCTATTGAAAAGGGGATAGATTCCCTCGCTGACTGGCTGATACCGACTTTAGGCCACCCCGGCGACTTTTTTTTTTTTTTTTTTTTTTTTTTACTTACAGTCCTTTTACAAGTATGGATTTGGCATTAAATAATGCACAAATGTTGATATTAAACAAAGAAATCAAACCAAAATGGGTTTCCCATACACCTGACCTTATGCTGCAACTAAGCAAAGCTTAGTAAATAACTGATTGAAACCATAATAATAAAAAAGATTGATTTGCAGTAAAACAAACAAACAAACAATCAATCTATCAGCATCACCTTATTCATATGTATTTATGTACATATCTATCTCTCTGACCCAGCGCTCATATCTATTGCACACTGTTCACATCTATCAGACACTGCCTACATCTATCAATATCATACTGTTCATATCTATCTATCCTACCCCACTCATATCTAACACGTTGTTTTTATCTATTTCACACTGTTCACATCTATCTATTGGACACTGTTCATCAACCTATCAATACCTGTTCATATTTATCTATCATATGCTGTTCCTATCTATCTACCTATCACTTTTCATATCTATTTACCTATCACATGCAGTTCATATTTATCACACAGTATTCACATCTATCTATCACATACTGTTCCTGTCTATCTACCTATCTATCATATGCTGTTCCTATCTACCTATCACTTTTCATATCTATTTACCTATCACACACTGTTCATATTTATCACACAGTATTCACATCTATCTATCACATACTGTTCCTATCTATCTACCTATCTATCATATGCTGTTCCTATCTACCTATCACTTTTCATATCTATTTACCTATCACATGCAGTTCATATTTATCACACAGTATTCACATCTATCTATCACATACTGTTCCTGTCTATCTATTGCACACTGTTCCAATCTATCAATCCTACACTATTGTTATCTATCCCTTTTGATACCTATCACACACTGTTCATATCTATTTGTCTATTTATGCCATTAAAAAAACAAAAAAAGAAGAAAAAAAAAATTCAACTTATTATTATACATATCTTCATTTCCTTTTTAGGATTTTCTCTAATTTTATCCTTTGTCCTAAACTGTCGTAATCTTTATTCTTTTCTTGAAGCTGATTTTTCTTATTTTGCAAATGTTTTCAGGTGAACATTATTTCTGTCTTATTTCTAGTTATCTTTCAACCTATTTTGATACTCATCCAATTCAGGTCAATTAACATTAATTCTAACATCTCCAATGATTCTGGCTTTATATTTCTGTCTCAGTACAACTGAAACTGAAGAGTTCTAGTTGTCAGAAAATCAAATTAAAAAGTCAATAGTCAATCAGATATTTTGTGATATTACATCATTTAATGACTCATAAAAATTTGTTTTCTGTATTGGAATAAAGGAAACATAAAGGAACAAAATATCTTTTAGTCGCATTATCAATTTATAAGTTTTCTGTTTGTAAAACTCAGAGTTTTCATCAAAAGTTGGATTTAGTTGATATATTGACTTCAACTCCAGACACTCCAATTTGATTTCTGTATACACAATAAAAGCCTAGAAAATATGATGAAAAATAGAAAAACGGAAACAAAACAAAAATGAATGGACATAAAAAAAAATAATATAATATCTTGAACAATGCTAAAATGTAATCTTCAGTCAGAAAGCTGATGCCTTGAGAAATTTAAGAAGCTTTATAAAACACTAGCTGACATACCTGTATCTGCTGTTGGGACACCTTTGAGTATATAATGCTTCATAAGCTGTAGGTTCTTTTTAAGCTAAGTTTATGGAACAAAGAAAAAAGGATTGTATTTATTGAAGTCAGTCAGTATACTCTTGGTTTTGACAACAGCAACTGGCTAAGTACCACTAAACTGGGACCAAGACAGCTGGTACTTATGGAACTCAAGAATAGTCCATTCATGTATTTGGGTGATTCCATTCCTTGAGTCATAATTAGCTGCTTGGTTTCTATGATGTTATGAGGCTTCATAAATGCCCTGGTATTCTGCAGTAGTAGGATTGAAACAAGATTAGATCTGTATTCAGTTATGGCTACTTGTTGCCTTGTCTTACCAATTCGATGGTAATTGGAACTTAGTATGATTATTTTACAGTATTTTAAAAATAGACCTAGCAAGACTGACCAATGCCAAAATTTTAGACTCCTGTGAACTAACAGACATTTGGAGGAGGAGGACATAGAAGGGAGATAGCAGCAGAATGAGCAGAAAGGCAGTTGCTTAGTAAATAAACAAGTCATGAATACCAATCCTGCTCAAACCGGGTAAACAAAATACAAGTAAGCTTTAAGACTAATAAGACTTTGTAAAAAGGAAAATTCATTAACCAAACCACACCTTTGTATCTTGTTTATTTGATACAATTTATAATAAACATTATAATACAATTTATAATACAATAAGGACAATTTTGGCTGAACTTGCACAAAGGGGTGAAAATTAGGGTGACCCAGAAAAAACAGAACCCAAATTATTCTTTTATAATATTTTTACAACCATTTTTATTACCATTATTCCTAGGTCCATTCTGACCCATTGAGGGTGTCACTTATAATGGTTCATAAGCTGTAGGTTCTTATTTGACCAGATTTATGGAACAAAGAAAAAAGAACCGTATTCTAAAAATAGACAAAAGTAGACTGACCGATGCCAAAATTCAAAACTAATGGACATTCGGAGAAATTATAAATTTGCTCTGTGACTCTAACATTAAGAACATACATTGAGCTCTCAAACTATCTATACTTATACCGTCAGATTCATTTCCTTACTCTTAACATATATATATATATATATATATATATATATATATATATATATATATAAAAGAGTGTTGTAGATCTAATTAGGGAAAAGTAAATATCTTATAATAAAAAAAGGCTGCAAAATTGTTTGAATTCTTTTTTTCTTCATCTATTTATTTCAGCTAATACAATTGTATTAGCTTGAAGAGGATTTTAAAGAATCCAAAATAGTGACACGCCTACTGAAATAAGTAGGAAAAAAAATTAAAACCACTTTGTAAACGTTTCTTATCATTATATATATATATATATATATATATATAAGGTGAGTCAAAAAAAATATTGAGATTTTAAAAACTTTTTGACAAACCTTATATACTGAAAAAGATAACATTCCATTCATTGATTTCTTTCAGAATATTTTTACTACCATTTTTATTACCATTATTATTACCATTATTCCTAGGTCCACTCTGACCCAGAGAGGTGTCACTTGTAATGGTTCATAAGCTGTAGATTCTTATTAGACCGGATTTATGGAACAAAGAAAAAAAGAACCGTATTCTAAAAATAGACAAAGCCAGACTGACCGACGCCAAAATTCACAAACTCTCATGAACTAATGGACATTCGGCGAAGGGAGATAGCAGCAGAAAGAGCAGAAAGGCAGTGGCCAGCGAACAGACAAGTCATGAATACCAATCCTCCTCAAACCAAGTGAACAAAATACAAGTAAGCTTTAACACTAATAAGAATTTGTAAAAAGAAAAATTCTTTAACCAAACCATAGCATTGTAACTTGTTGTTCATTTGATACAATTTATAATAAACATATAAAGGACAATTTTGTTACAACTAAAACTTCTTTGTTTATTACTTGTACTGTTTTGCGTGTTTCTTTAATGTCACATTTCACATAAAAATCAGGTCCAACCTACATACATGTATTTTTTTCTTCACATCATAGGTATGTATATTATGTATATAAAAGAATAAATGTTCTTGCATTCACAAAAGAGATTATTTTGTCTTTCCTTCCTTTGTGTTTAATGTTAGTATATCATGGACATCTTTATGCTAATATTGTTCTTTTTCAGTCATCAAACATTTTAATATCCCCACAAATATTTTTTTTGGTTGGTAGGTTGGATTTTAAGATTTGTCCACTTTTGAATTTTTTAATGCAAAAAACATTTTTTTGTTCATTCTTGTCAGGCATTCTAATATTTATTTAAACACATTTGTTTTTATTTATTTAAAGATGATGACTAATCAGGACAGATGGTGAGAGAGAATCAAAAGAATCTGTACTGTTGACAATAATATACATGCCTTGATGATGATTTTATATTGGTACACATCATCATCATGTCACGTAAGCAGCATGGATATCCATGACAATCCCTCGCCAACCTTCCCTATCATTCATTGCCCCTGGGAGGTCCTCTGCAAAGCAGCCAGCATCCAAGATGGTTCCCGAGTCCGAGAAGGTTCCAGAGTCCGAAAAGAAATACCTGAAGAAGGTCGGAAGGTACATCGGCCGAAACATATTACTGATAACAATGAAGATTAGGACAATAATCTGAATAATGCAGATAATATTTTTATTCTCCGAGCAAACTCAAAATATTTTCTTTTCTGTTTTTTTATTTTTATTTTTTTTTAATTTTTTGTCTAATGTGCATCGTCATTTCTTTTTCATGAATATATCAATTCTGTCTGCATTTTATATTTGAAAAAAAAAATACCAATAAAATTAATTGAATATGAGTAATTATCTTAAAACAGTTTGTAAATTTCTTTTTAAATTTAGAAATTTAAATTCTGTACATAAGTAAGGGTTGCAGCAACATGGCTTTCCATTGATTATGATTTTTATCATCAAATACCTTTCTTGATGAGGAGGGGAGTCACCATGATATAGTGGCTAATGTGCTGGACTGAAACTTCATAGTAAGCAAGTTGCGCTATTACATTCTCTTTCAGACTAATACCCTTAGGAAACCCCTCATTCTTCAGCTATGGGTTAAATAGTAACACTACTGTTCTTCTACAAGCATGGCTTTGGCATCTGATAACCCATGAAGGTTGATATTCCATTAAATAAAGAAAATAAAACTTGTTACACTGTAATTGTCACATAATTCATGGGTTGCCTACGAATTATGACTGTAGTGTACTAAAATTTAAATAACAGTATGGTAAATGGAAAGTTACCATTAACTGCTGTAAAAGTGATTGACAAACAGTTCACCATTCTCTGACCTAGAGGCTAATTTCTAACTGACTAAAGGCAAAGTGTGTGAAGTGAGATGAGTCAGAATAGATAGATTTTGGTGCTTAGTTGATGGTTGTCTGTTCCCAAGTAAGCCATCTTCTCACTACGCAGTTGAACCCTTCTGAACTTTGGGTAATAAAGACGGCTGAAAAAAAAAACAAGTCTTGCATTCAGTTTTAGAAAACAAAATAAATGAGCACAGACAACTAGAACCAAGCACAAGAGAAACCATTTCAACCAGAGGAAGAAATCAGCCCAATCAGTCAGCGAAATAGAACCCTCCTACTTCTCTCTCCTCTCACCATTTATATACCTTTGGGAATTAATAGAAATAGAATCAAACCAAATTGTACAGATAACAATAAAGATGAGGACAATAGTCCGAATAATGCAGATAATACTAGTCATCAAGCCTCATCTCAAACATTCAGAGAAATAGAATCAAACCAAATAAAAATAGGATAAACCAAATAAAAATAGAATTAAACCAAATAAAAATAGGATTAAACCACCAAATAAAAATAGATTAAACCAAATAAAAATAGAATTAAACCAAATAAAAATAGAATTAAACCAAATAAAAATAGGATTAAACCAAATAAAAAATAGAATTAAACCAAATGAAAATAGAATTAAACGAATAAAAATAGAATTAAACGAAATAAAAATAGAATTAAACGAAATAAAAATAGAATTAAACCAAAATAAAAATAGAATTAAACCAAATAAAATAAAACAAATAAAAAAATAGAATAAACCAAATAAAAAATAGAATCAAACCAAATAAAAATAGAATCAAACCAAATAAAAATAGATTAAACCAAATAAAAATAGAATAAACCAAATAAAAAATAGAATCAAACCAAATTAAAAATAGAATTAAACCAAATAAAAAATAGAAATAAACCAAAATAAAATAGAAATTAAACCAAATAAAAATAGAATTAAACCAAATAAAAATAGAATTTAAAAACCAAATAAAAATAGAATTAAACCAAATAAAAATAGAATTAAAACCAAATAAAAATAGAATTAAACCAAATAAAAATAGAATTAAACCAAATAAAAATAGGATTAAACCAAATAAAATAGGATTAAACCAAATAAAAAATAGGAATTAAACCAAATAAGAATAGAATTAAACCAAATAGAATTAAACCAAATAAAAAATAAATGAAATAAAAGTCTCAAAGAATGTAAGAATCTCCCAGAAAGCTTCAGAGCAGAAGAGCACTCTGAGCATGCACCCCGCCCCAAATTCTTGGCACCAAAAACGTCTCTCAGCCCTTTTGACTCCAAGACTTTGAAGAGGAGATACCCATTGACTTGCTTGGGATATATTTCCCCTCAAAGAAATAGTGTGAATCGGCTAATAAAGGTCTTACTCTAAAGTCATCCTCATTTCTGTTCCTTCACTAAATTCCATTTCAGCTTACCAGCCCACAAGGAAGAAGAACCATATATATTGGGTATAAAATACAAATGAACGAACCAAAAACAATCCCCATGTATCAGAGTCAAAGGGGTATATAACAACCTTTCTTGATGAGACCCCCCCCCCAATCTCATTGGGAACAAATATTATTTTAGTATTATTTGTATTATTCGGACTATTGTCTCATCTTCTTTATTATCTGTACAATGTTTCGGCAGATGTGCTCTTTGGCCTTCTTCAGGTATCTCTTGTCAGACTCAGGAACCTTCATGAGAACGTTTCCGAGTCCGACATACTTGAAGAAGGCCAGAGAGCACATTGTCCAAAACGTTGTACAGATAACAATAAAGATGAGGACAATAGTCCAAATAATACTAATTATCAAGGCTCATCTAAGAAATTCAGAGAAATGAAATATTATTTTGTGCTAAAACCTTTCCCTTGGTCTAATAAGTTTGCATTACATATTTGGAAGCTGTGTATAAACTGTTTGGCAATCTATAGAAAAAAGACAAACAAACATTTCCCAATTATTAGTATAGATTTTCTTTCTTTTGACTTTTCATGTTATGTTGATACTAAACTTTCTGGTATGAATCAAAAGGGACATATGACAAAAGAATTATCAGTTGATCTTACCTTTGAAATATGTACATCAGGGAAAAATCAACATTGTATGAAATAGCAAAAATACAATTAAATTTTAGTTGTAAGGATTGAATAGCGCCATCTTTTTTCTGATAAGACTACAGAAGTGTTGGGAAAGTGGTGTGAGAGGCAGAAATCCTATAATATTCAACTGTAATAATTGCTGCATAATATCTTTGAAGTTTTGACCTTTTTGCAAGAATGATTTTCCAACAAACAACCTGATGGTTGGTGCTGTAGCGATTGTCTGCCCCTGTTGGGATTAACTTTTGTCTAATTAGGGTTAACTTCCCTTACTGCGAGGGTTTTGCCAATAGGTGGCTGGGTATTTAAACAGCATCCCAGGAATTTCTCATTTTTTTCTCTTAGTCCATCATCCACAAAACATGGGCTAGACGCTTGGTGTCTTTGTCCATTAAGTGGGGGGATTTGCCCACCAACTATCAGTAAGTGACTATTATTCTTCATGAACTCTTTCTTACTTCCAAAGGACTTTAATCCTATCAGTTTTTTTAATCTGTGTTATGTATGTCATTCTCCACGTGCTCAGCCAATAAAGTCTGTATTGTCATTATGTTTTACTTCTTTGTCTGGATTATTTTATGTAGATATGTACCTACATTGGAAGATTACTGAGTCTTCTAATGTATTATAAGAACACACACATGATATTCTTATAGTACTAAACACAAATACATTCTGGCATCTCGTCATAATAATTAGTATGAATTATTTACATTTATTGTTATGAGGTTAAACAAACAAATGTGTTTATTTTATATGGCTTTAAGCCGACAATTTTTGGAGGATATGTGCTTAATTGAAGTCGTACCTAATTTTGAAAATTAATTAGTTACTGATTAATGAATTTTTTTTAGGCGGGCATATATGTGCAAATGTAAGGCTAAACGAATCGAGAAAATGTCAATCCCTGAATGTACATTTCGACCTATTAGGTCTATAACCTTGCTGATGAGACCTAATAGATCAAAATGTACATTCAGGATTGACATTTTCTCGATTCGTTTAGCCTTACATTTGAACATATATGCCAGCCTAAAAAAATGAATTAATTAGTAACTAATTAATTTTCAAAATTAGGTATGACTTCAATTAAGCACATATCCTCCAAAATTTATTGTTATTTACACAACATTTCGGCTGATGTGCCCTCCAGCCAAAATGTTGGGTAGATAACAATAAAGATGAGGACAATAGTCTAAATAATACAAATCATCAAGCCTCATCTCAAAAATTCAGAGGAATAGTAACTAAATCAACTTGTATTTTTCAGCTGATTTTATGGTAAAGTTATCTCAAGAATGGGCGTCGGATAGATGTTTAGGCAGAAGCGCAATTCCAGTGCTTGCCATAATTGCTATTTTCCATAGATACAACCACTGTGAGTATAATAGCAATGCATCCTGCCAGCTATACATCAATAAAGCCATCATTTATGACAGGAATTATACTAATAATCATATAAACTTCCACTTATAACCCCAGGATTTACAATTATGATCATTATTCTTATTAATTTTCTATCTTTATCATTTAAATATTCTCCAGTAATTGGCAAACTTTGAAATTCCCCTGATTTCCCTAAAGTTAATTAGAAAAGACAATCTGGATTGGATGGGGAACAGAAGAGGACACTTGAAAAGGATTATCAGAAGATAAGAAAGAAAGAAAAAACAAATGAAAGCAAAGAAAGAAAGAGGTAGAAAAAAAAAGAAAACTAAGTGAGAGAGAAAACATAGTTATAAAGAAAGAAAGGAGGGGGGATGGAAGAAAAGAAAGAAACAATTTGGATTGCATGGGGAATAGAAGAGGACATTTGAAAGGATTATCATGAGAGAGAGAGAGAGAGAGAGAGAGAGAGAGAGAGAGAGAGAGAGAGAGAGAGAGAGAGAGAGAGAGAGAGCATAGCTGTAAAGAAGAAAGAAAGCCTGGAAGTAAAGAAAGAAAGGCAAAGTAGATAGAAAAAAGCAATGAAAGATAAAATTAGAGAGAGAGAGGTTGAAAGAAAGAAAGAAAAGAGAATGGAAGCAAGAAAGAGCACACAAAAGAAAAAGTAAAAAAAGTGCAGAAAGAAAAAAAAAGAAAGTAAAGAAGGCACATATAGAAAGAGACCAGGAGAAGAGAGAGAGAGAGGAGAGAGAGAGAGAGAGAGAGAGAGAGAGAGAGAGGAGTAAAGAATGAAAGAAAGAAAACACAGAAGTAAAGAAAGAAAAAGAGCATAGCAGTATGGAAAGAAAGAAAATACTGAAATATTAAAAAAATAGAAAAACAAATAAAAAAATGTAGGAAGAAGAGTGAGTCAAATATCAGAAAAAAGAAAGAAACAATTAAAGAAAGATAGAAATACATTAAGGATGCCATTAAAGAAAGAAAGAATGAAAGAGGGCATGGAACCAAAGAAAGAAGTGTATGGTTAGAAAGAAAGAAAGAAAGAAAGAGTGTATGATTAGAAAGAAAGAAATAGTGTATGACTAGAAAAAAGAAAGAAAGAAATAGTGCATGACTAGAAAAAAGAAAGAAAGAAATAGTGTATAAATAGAAAGAAAGAAAAGAAATAGTGTATGACAAGAGTGAAAGAAAGAAATAGTGTATGACTAGAAAGAAAGAAAGAAATAGTGTATGATAGAAAGAAAGAAAAGAAATAGTGTATGATTAGAAGAAAGAAAGAATAGTGTATGATTAGAAAGAAGGAAATAGTGTAAGACTAGAAAAGAAAGAAAGAAATAGTGTATGACTAGAAGAAAGAAAGAAATAGTGTATGAGAAAGAAAGAAAGAAATAGTGTATGATTAGAAAAAAAAGAAAGAAATAGTGTATGATTAGAATAGTGTAAGACTAGAAAGAAAGAAATAGTGTATGACTAGAAAGAAGAAAGAAATAGTGTATGAATTAGAAAGAAAGAAAGAATGAAGAAAGAAGAAAGAAATAGTGTATGACTAGAAAAAAGAAGGAAAGTGGACTAGAAAGAAAGAAAGAGTGTCTAGCTAGAAAGAAAGAATTATAAGGCACTTATATCAAGGAGAAATGCAAATTCCTTCTTTTTAAGGTGTTCTGTTTATATAGCCTCATAGCCAAAAGGTCAAGTACAATAAATATTTGGGAATGAACTCATGAGGATGCTCAGATAAATCAGTAAATGATTTAAGAGAAAACTACAGAGGAGGGCCACAAAATATAGACACCTTTATAATAAAATAAGTTCCTTGATAAAGAGCAAACATCATAGAAATATCAATTAATTGGGGAAAGTACAATAGGGCTGCTAGGGATGATATTTAGTCGTGTCAACACTTACCTGTAGGATAATTGTACTAAGTTCCAATTACAGTCGAATTGGTAAGATTAGACAGCAAGGCACCATAACTCAATACGGATCTAACCTTGTTATGATCCTAATGCAGAATACTAGAGTATTTATAAAGCCTCATAACATCATAGCAACCAAGCAGCCAATCAGGACTCGAGGAATGTAATCACCCAAATACATGAATGGACTATTCTTGAGTTCCATAAGTACTAGCTGTTTTGAGCACTAGTTCAATTGTACTTAGCCAGTTGCTGTTGTCCAAACCAATAGTATACTGACTGACTTCATGGGGCTGCGGGCAGGATACAAACCTGCACGGGCATTGTCCATTAGATTTCAAATACACTATTTCTTTCTTCTTCTAGTCCTACACTATTTCTTTCTTTCCTTCTAGTCATACACGATTTCTTTCTTTCTTTTCTAGTCATATACGATTCTTTCTTTCTTTCTAGTCATACACGATTTCTTTCTTTCTTTCTAGTCATACACATTTCTTTCTTTCTTTCTAGTCATACACGATTTCTTTCTTTCTTTCTAGTCATACACGATTTTCTTTCTTTCTTTCTACACTTTCTTTCTTTTCTTCTTATTTCTTTCTTTCTTCTCTCTTTCTTTCTAGTCATACACTATTTCTTTCTTTCTTTCTAGTCATACACTATTTCTTTCTTTCTTTCTAGTCATACACTATTTCTTTCTTTCCTTCTAATCATACACTATTTCTTTCTTTCCTTCTAATCATACACTATTTCTTAATCATACACTATTTCTTTCTTTCCTTCTAATCATACACTATTTCTTTCTTTCTTTGGTCCAAATTCGAAGGTCTAATATTAGCATTAGTATATCCTTGATACACTAAATCTGAATAAACTGAAGGAAAGACAATATAAGCTCATTTGTTCACACAGAAACATTTATATCTACAAAGTTCGATTAAAAATTCTTAGACTTCAGATACTGCCGTGGAATATAATCATATCAGGTGTATTTTTCAACATGTTCATTGTTGCTGTGTTTGGAACCCATTGGTAAAAATGTCAAACAGCAGATATGAGTCATCATATGAACTTTTCTGCCAACCTTCATATACATAATTTACATACAACTGGTTTTGATTTCTTTGTTAAATGGCATACCCACCTTCATGGGTTATTTAAGGCAAAAGTCATCCTTGTAGAAAAAACAGTAGTGGTACTATTTAAGACACATCTGAAGGGGGTGAGGAGTATTTATACCTTTCCCAAGGGTATTAGTCCAAAATTTGAATTCCGGTTGCAGAGTCCATTTTTTTATGATGATAACAATTACACCTCAAGTTCCTCCATAATCTTAAATATAACAAAAAAACATATTTTAATGGAATTATGAATTTGTCAAACTAACACCAAATGACTAATAATTCACAATTACTTGATGCTGGGCGGTGGGAATTGCTTTTGGTCTGTCTATCTATTGACATCAGAGCCCATGCAACTTTTCATGCATTTGGGCACCTGAATCAAGCCACGTGTCCATGTCACTCATTCCGAAGCATGTGAGTTCAATCCAGCCAGACAAGACACCACCGGGTTCTCTTACACTGCAGTAAAAGAACCCGGTGGTGTCTTGTGTTATTCCCACTACAGTTTATGATAAAACTCTTTTAGTTTTTGGGGTCAAAAAGGATTTACTAACTGGCTGGAAATAATGAGAAGCTAGAAGGGAGATAAGAGAGATTTCTTATAGGGAAATGCAATGCATTGTGTTAGATGGTTGGGAAGTGAACAGTGAGAGAAGAGAAGAGTGAAGAGAAGAGAGAAGTGAAGGGAAGAGAGAAGAAGAGAAGTGAAGAGAAGAGAGAAGAAGTGAAGAAAGTGAGAGAAGGAGAGTGAAGAGAAGGGAGAAAGTGAAGAGAAGAGTGAAAGAGAAGAGTGAAGAGAGAGAGAGAGAAGAGAGAGAAGAAGAGAGAGAGAGAAGAGAAGAAGAGAGAAGAGAGAAGAGAGAAGAGAGAAGTGAAGAGAGAGAAGAGAAGAGAGAAGTGAAGAAGAGAAGAGGAAGAGAAGAGAGAAGAGAAGAGAGAGAAGAGAGAGAGAAGAAGGAAGAGAGAAGTGAAGAGAAGAGAGAAGAACAAGGGAAGAGAGAAGAACAAGGGAAGAGAGAAGAACAAGGGAAGAGAGAAGAACAAGGGAAGAGAGAAGAACAAGGGAAGAGAGAAGAACAAGGGAAGAGAAAGCGAAGGGAGGAGAAAGGAAAGCAGAAATAGGAGAAAGACAATGGAAGAAGAGGAAAGAGAAGAAAGAATGGGAGAGGAGGAAGAAAAGAAGAAGGATGAGAAAGAAAAAGGAAGAAGAAGAGGCAGGTGAAGAAGAAAATATTCTTAAGTGAATTGGCATTTAAGCCTAGCTTAGTTTGACACAAAGAAAATATATTGGAAAACATAGTTGCTTATACATACAGTAGATTTTATAAGCATCTGGTTGATTTAAATGAGAAAAGAATCCTCAGATCATAATATATTTTCCTTGAGTGAGTTTATTTAGCACTTTATTGCTTTGACCCTAAGCAATAACTATAAGGGTTAGAATATTAATAAGAAATCCTCTTTATTATTACCAGGAACTTGGTCTATAGGAAACCATGGACAATCACTTTCTTTTATCGTTTTTGGAAGAATCATTATCCTTCCAGTAGTTGTTCAGCCTGTTGAACTGATTCTTTAGCTTTTGTTATTACCATAAGATATTGGCCAGTCTGTTAAACTGTTTTCTTCAGGTGAAATGTTTAAGGAGAGAATGGTGCCCCGTTTACCAGAAAATGGTTGTAAAAAGAAAAGTAAGAGTAGACACCATATACCAATCTGTTCAGGTCATTCCCAGCAATGTAAACCATATCACTCAGGTGCTTCCATATTCTTATAAGCTCTCTAATTACTTCATTGCTTAATAAAGATATCCACACATATGGGTTAGTTGTTATTGTTGAGATTTTTGTAATATAAGGCGTGTGTTAAAAGCCCACTTCTAAATATAGACTCGCCGAGAACCATATGATCAACCTCTTGGCCAATCACTGGCAGTACTCTGCTGCTGATACAATACTTATACCGGCAGTACTGGCAATATCTACTCATAACTACTGCGACCTTTGTGGACGACGGACATAGTATTAAATCACTGGACCTTTAACAATACGCTGGATAGGACTTATTCACTTACCAAAGGATTCCATAACTCAGGAATTAGTTACTTTAAGTCCTTTTCAACTGGCCAAGGATGACATTTAAAAACTTAACAGTTATACCTGTTTTATTGTTCTGCTCTTGTTGATAATAGTGCTCCTCATACAAATTGGTAGGTTCCTGTTAGCAGCAGCAGCAGTATATTTGTCTTAACTAGAAATCTAAATGAACTCAACCTCTAAGTTTCTAATAGAAACCCTTCATTTCTCCACTCCAGGGAGACTTTACTTGTCTGGAGAACCATACACTCACCTAAAAGGCATCACTAAAAGATATATCTATTCTTATATAGACAAATTTCGGCTCTGAATTAAAATATTAAAATCTTGACGTTTATAATGTAATTTGACTAATTTTATAATGGTTGTTTTTTGGTTAATGTTAAATGGGTTTCTTGTTATCAACGACTGACTCACCAAGATATACTCATACAATGTTACGATTTTTGTGGCCATCCTTTAGGCTTCAAGCAAGAGCGCTGTCCAGCAGAGATCCTCCGTGTTAAGCGCGATCCTTAGTGAAGAATCCTTTGGTTGCTCCATAGTGTTCCTCAGTCTTCGTCAATGAGTGCAAATAGACATCTATCAATATCAGCCGATTAAGTAGTTAATCAACCACGTATTCGGGCTGTGATTGACTGAATTTTAAACAACGTAAACTCACTTAGTCTATACATTTAAGTGGTAGATCACAGCACGGTTTATATACGACAAATAATCCAATATAGAATGTAACCCAATGAGGTTTAATTTTCAATATTGTCCTCCTTGGGGTCCAAATACTTCTTGCATCGGTGTTTCAGAGCTTGGATCTCATTAGTAAAGAAATGTAATTAATAGCAGATATGTTGTCAACCAATGAAACTTGGAGTAAGCACCTCTTCAAAAATGTTTATTTTGATTATTATTTTATACAGTGGAAATTCAGATCATTAAAAATTTACAAAAAAAGTGAGAAGTTATTTTAATTTTGTAAAGTTTTAATGAAGAGGTGCAATTTGCAATAAACAAAACACATTAACGAATACACAGACATATGGGTACACTCTTCATTTCCAACATCTCCTTTTTCTTTACTTTGTCTTTTTTCTTTCCTTTTTCTTTCTTATTCATTCATTTCTGTCTTTATTTTTTCTTTCCCTTTTTCTCTCATTTATATTCTTCGTTTTCTTCTCTTTGCTTTCACCCCATCCCGGATTCTTTTTCTTTCTTTCTTTCGTCTTTCTTTCCTTCTTTCTTGTTTCCTTTTCATTTTCAGCATCTCTGCTTTTTCTCTTTCTGGTTCCATCTTTCTCCATTTCTCTTTCTTATGTCCTATTATGGGTGTGGTATTCGTATACAAACGTCTGAAAGTGAAATTAATGAGGATAGTTTTTTTCTTTAAATTAATAAAACAGAAATAACCATTTTAAAAAGTTTCTGCATAATAATCTGAATTTCTCTGGTTCATTATTTTAAAAATCTGAAGCAGAGAGAATTTTTTTTACAAATATATATATATATATATATATATATATATATATATAGAGGGCGATGTTTATTTCGATCCTTATTTCCAAATCATTGCACTCAACAATGAGCATCCTGCTCATGTGGGGAAAAGGCGATTTGAACTCGGGTCGATAAGTCCATTTCCCACGACTCTAACCATTATGCCACGGTTATATATATATATATATATATTATATATATATATATATATAACCAAGTGTGCTGCAGTAGAAGTGGACGAGTCCCTTCTTAATCTTCATTCACAAAACCATGCTGATGTATCTCTCTATCTTCCAGTCTCTGTCTCTCACTAATATATTATATATATATATATACACGAACACACACACAAAGGGTTATTAAGTTGATTATCATGTAAGTTAATTTGTGTTGTTTATTCGTTCACCTCCCAGACTGACGGATCATAAAGAAATTTAAAATTTGAACTGCCATCAAATAATACCATATGTTTGATTTAAACTTCTGGAAACGACTCCAGTTGAGACACGACTGCAAAAATTAAACATTCATGAGGCATTCAAAGAATGCTTTGAACTTGTTTGAATTGTTTGCACTCGATTATACCAACTATCATAAGCTTAGACGAGGCACAATGGGTTAGAGCTTTTACTCACCGTCAGATCAAACATTCCTGAATTATGTTTTAAATAATATCAATTAATGTCTTTTTTAAATTAATGGTTTTATATTTGAACATTCCAAGATTTCTATGCATATTCTAGTTCCAAGAATAAATCTCAAGCTATATTATTGACTGGTAACGCGTGGTCAAATGGTTAGAGTCATAGGAAATGGACTCGTCGACCCGAGTTCAATTCCTGGACGAAGCTGTTTGAATTTCACATAGCGCTAATACCCTTGGGAAAGGTATGAATCCAATTCTCCCTCCAGCTATGGGTAAATAGCAGGGTAGACTGGGCTTTTTAACCCTGGCTAGGTAACCGGTCTAAGAGAAGGAAAACTCTGAATTCAAACCTGTAAAACTCCGCTTAAGAAATTGACCTTGTGTCACATCCTGCTCGTGCGGAGGCGTTGGTAAATATATATATTATTGACTGGTTGATTTTAATAGCACGTCAACCCAACTGGGTTATTTCAAGCGTAGACATTAGGGAATTGTGTACATTTACATTCTTAGTGTACTTTGATTTCTATATTTAATTTTATTAAATTAATTGGAATTTATTGCCAATTAACCGAATTGTATAGCAAATCGTGAGTGGATGTCAAAACGTCTACAAGTGGTGTAGGGAGTTTACAACATCAACAAGGTTAAACGCTTCCTCAATGGCATGGGGGCGACCTGGTATGACATGAGCATGAAAGAAATGTCACAGTGCATATAAAAATGCATCAACAGAAATGGCAATTATTTTGAAAAATTGATACCCGTTCAGACTTTAAAATGATGTATACATCATTGGCAATAAACAATAAACGTTTCGCTGAATTATAAATCTTTTGAAGACTTTACTTTTAGGATAACCCTCACACACACACACACATATATATATATATATATATATATATATATATATATATATACAAACCATCCTTAAACAAAATTAATTTCCAATGCAGTGCACACATTCTAAAATGCCTATAATACCTTTCTCACCAATTCTTCTCCTTCCAGCCTCCACATTAATATAATTTTAAAATAACAGAACAAACTGGAATACATCACCCCTGATGTTGGCACTTCGAAGTGCCGAAAGTACTCGGGAACTGAACTTTGGTGGACTTATCCACCATTTCCACCCAAACATTAAAAGGTTGGCCAGAAAATTAGAAAAGATAAAAAATAAAATTGTTAAACAGGAGATGTGCCTTTTGTTTAATTCTACATGTATAAATGAAAGAATGCTGCGCAAATACACACACACATGTATATATATATATATATATATAAGGTGTGTCATAAAATTATTGAGATTGAAGATGTATCTTAGAGATACAAATGAACAATGAATGGAACGTTATTTATTGGAAAAATACTTTTTGACACACCTTATATATATATATATATATATATATATATATATATATATATATATATATATATGTCCTCGTGACAAATAATGGTATGCCGCCAGTGGAATTTTTCCTATTTTATAATAAAATGCCTTTTAACAAGTGAGTATGAATACTTTGACGAGGCATGCATATTTTATCAAGTATAAAATCATTACTATAAGAAAGAGACGATATGTAGACTAGATAATATCAGCGATAACACGTCACACAGATAACAACATTCTATTTGTTCAAGTATGATGTCCTTTCTCAGGTAAGCATAGGATTTTAAAAGAAAAACGAAAACAATTTCTTTATAACTGGAATACATTATGATACCAGCATCTTTCGTATAAAAGATAATTCAATTGATGAACATGTCGAGTCTCGATGTAATACCATTTTACCAACTTTTCTCAATATTTCCATAATGAAAGGTGCATATATATATATTAAACTTTGTAAAAAAAATGATCATCGCGCGATCCCCGGGGAAATAATGACACTGGAAGAAACTAGTTGGCTTTTCCTCCATTGCATAAGTCATAAATTTCACGAGATAACTTCCATTGGAAGGATCAACAACTTTATAATGTTTCTGCTGAATATGACTTTCCCAAAGTCTTATCTTTATTTCAGCGAAAGAAGAAGGCTTATCAAGTTCTGAAACATAATTCACAACTAAGTTCCAGCCAAATATATGGTGTTTTATCCTGTTCAAAAAAGATGCTGCCTCTGTCTCACTCTGCTCGTTAGAGAACTAAATATTCTTTGTAATGTCAACGTTTAGACCTATCTATGAGTTTGGGCTGAGAAAGTGTATATTCAATATTCTGTAAGATGAATAGCAAGTTATGGAAAATGGAAGCATTAGCATCAAGATCAAAGGATTATCCAATGTATAGTATCATCCATAAATATGAACAACAAAGAATTTAAAAAACCCAAAAAACAATTCTCTTCTAAATCAAAGATACAAGGATTTTAGTATTCAGATACCAGTGACATTATATATATTATATATATATATATATATATATATATATATATATATATATATGTCTGTATATATCTATCTTTCTCTCAGTCTGTACAGATCTCTCCTCCTCAGTCCATGTATATATATATATATATATATATATATATATATATATGTATGTGTGTGTGTGTGTGTGTGTGTGTGTGTGTGTGTGTGTGTATTTCAGCTGCAGATATTTTGTAGGCATGTTTTGTTAAAAATGACACACAGAAATTTTGAGTTTAGCTTTTTATTCAGCTTTTCTTTAAGGCAACCAGGATACTGTAGATATTGAAGTTGTAGGCAATTTAAAAACTGTCCAAAGTATCTATGTAGTCCAAGTATGGCTACTTTCGAGTATCTTTAGTAATTTTAGGGGATAAAAGTGCTATATTGTTGAGTAATGGGTTGACGACATTCAAGGAGATTTTGGCTGGGCATGACATGTAGGAACACTACATGTCATGCCCAGCCAAAATCTCCTTGAATGTAGTCAACCCATTACTCAACAAGATAGCACTTTTACCTCTCAGTCTGCAAACAATTAGTAAATGCAAAAGACGCTAAATTGTGGTATAAATAGTAGAGTTGGGCGGTTTTGCTATTTACATTTTGTTTACGTTTTTCGGTTTTTCATTATTTTTGCTTTCAAAGGAAACCATCTATTTTTGTGTGTAATGACAGCATTTCCTGTTGATATCTGATTTCGGTTGAGATTGACAAATGTACAACTTAGTCCACTCAACTCGAAATTTCTCTTGTATTTCTGGTCCAATCTTTAAAAATATTTATATGGTTGGAAAGAGAATAAAATAATATTTCTAAATATGTAGTTTGTATGTGATTTTTTCTATTATTTATTTTTATAAAGTACTCAAAAAGGAGCAATGTCTCCTTGATAGAAGATACTATCTTCTATTCATGAAACCTTGCTCTTGTATTGCGCACTTGATAATTTTTGAAGGAAGGTGGGAGAAGAAATGAACATCTTGGTTGTAGTTTGGCTTCTAATTGAGTGTACAATTTCAAGAATATTGATAAAGATTGGTCACTTTGATTTAGCAAAACTTAGTATCGTGTAAAATTTAGCCTCGGAAAAAAAAAGAGATAAAAAAAAAAAAAAAAGAAAAGATTTTGCATTTTCGGCTGTTCGAAGCAAAATATCGGTTTAACTCACTTTAAAAAATAATGTAATGAATAAAAGTACATATACATTACATATTTAGAAAGGTTATTCTACTTTCTTTCCAACCATATAAATATTTTTTTACGATTAGATAAGAAATACATGAGAAATTGCGAGTTGAGCGGACTAAGTTGTAGATTTGTCAATCCGAACCGAAATCAGATATCGACAAGAAATGCTATCATTACGCAAGAAAATGGATGGTTTCATTAGAAAGCAAAAATGATGAAAAACCGGACCGAAATATTAAATAGAAAAAACGCCCAACTCTAATAAGTAGTTGTATCTAATTTTATTTTATTTGATCTTATTTGTGCATAATACTCTTGTGTCACCAGAATATTCCATTAAAAAGAGATGATTGAATTGCATAATGAGAAAACCTGCCATCAAGGTAACATGAGACATTCTTGGTGTAACTCAAAATGCAAGTGTTATGTTACCATAACAATAATAATAACACGGTGGTGTTATGTATAATCAATGGTCAGCAATTAGAAACCTTTAGAATGTTCTTAAGACTCTCTGACGCCAGAGCTGAGGTTGGGAGTCCCAGAAATTGACCCCAAGTGAACAACCGCTACTACACTTGTTGCCTACCTCACGTACGCTTGGGAAAAGGGAGGGCCAAGCTTACCGAGAGACATGCGACGTCACGATTTAGAGGCAAGGGAGGGAAATTACTACTACCAATATAGTTTAACCCCAGAGCCAGCCGGGGGCGGTCGGTAAAAGCATATCCCGGGGATATATAAGAAAAACTTTGTATCTGTGATGAGGAGAGAAATTTCATAAGGAATGAAGGAAAATTACTGGACACAATTACACGGAATTGAATCAGCTACAGCAAAGCTAAGTACCATATTCCATTCATGGAAACTTCCTATAATAGACTGTCTCTTATAGTTATGCAAGTTACACGTGGGTTCGAATCGTCCCGATGAATATCTCCTGTAGCTGTCGCCTTTGAGTGCGCCTAATAGTTAGATATATTTATTTTTTACCCAAAAAATATACCCTTAAATTTGGACAGTGTAAGGGAAACAACTCTGTTAGGGTCTGATAATAGGTACCAACCGAGCCTGAATTGCATTGTGGGAATATCAACAGGTTTCCTTAGGGCAAAATAGGGACTTCCGCCTGGCTGATGCAGCAAAAAGGTTGTGTGGAAAATATCGTCCTAAAATTAGAACTTTAGTCTTTTAGTTAGTTCTCGGTACTGGTAACGGCGCACAGGTATGTTTCTTTCCAATTTTCCCGTGAAGTTGCTGGCATTTGCTAAAGACCCCTTTTGTAAATTAGTAATTGTTTTATACCCCATTTTATTTCAGTATTTCACGGTGTTTGGAAGTAAATAAAATATTCTACGTTCAACATCAGTCGTCTTCGTGTCATCAATACATCACCAGAAAATATTACCAGGGAACTGCTACATCTCCATTACGGATATCTTTCCACCTTTTTCTCTCCTCCCAACTCTCAACTGACTGCTGAATAAAATGTATTTTATATACACACACACACACACACACACACACATATATATATATATATATATATATATATATGTCTTATTGTTCTTTGCCAATTTTTGCATGTGCACCTTTCATTTTCTTTGGTCTCTGTTGGAACAGCGTTGTAAACATTGAAAACGATAGGCGAATGTAACAGTGGTTTCTAAAGAATTCCCAGAGTAAATTTATCTAAGTAAAATTTAGGTCAGCAGAGTGGCCTAACGTCGGTGTTAGCCAGACAGCAAGGGATTGGAGCCTCACCAACAAATGATGTTTAGTGTGATACCAAGAACATTACAGGGGATAAAGAAAAATTTAAAAGATAGTGAAATAGATCACTAATTAGGACTGAACCAATTCTAGTTGAGACTAAACAGTGACGAGACTGAAAGGCAGCCGTATGAACAAGCGGATTCCCAGCCCCCACAAACAAAGCGCGTCAGGATATGTTTGGCCTGTGGCGAGCGGCTACGGATACTCTTTACCTCCTTGTAGCTGAGGTATTGTTAGTAGAGACCCAAATAAAGTATATCCGAATTTGCATAAGCATATCCGAACGAGCAGAAATAAAGACGGACTGTCGCTGACGGGGCGAGTGAGGAAGAAAGTGTTTGGACGGCAAGTGAAATCTGACGACTGCTATTTGATGTGAGAGTGGCGTGTTCAGTTGGGAAAGGAATTGCATTTCGTTTGCTGGAGAGACTTTCAAAGGATTGATATTACCTTGAATTTTTGGACCCCTTTCAATCGAAGTTTAACGGGTTTGAATTCAGAGTTTTCCTTCTCCTAGACTGGTTGCCTAACCAATTTAAAAATACCAGTCTGTCCTACTTTTTTACACATAGCTAGAGGGAGAGTAGTTGAATTCATACCTTTCCCAAGGGTATTAGCGCTTTGTGAACTGTAACTTCGTCCAGGATTTGAACTCGGGTCGACAAGTCCATTTCCCTACGACTGTAACCATTACACCACGCGCTTCCAACATATTCTAAGTTGTCGACGGGGTGATTTTGTCTGATGATTACCTGCCAACAGTATTCAAAATTTGGCGGAAGTAACATAGCAGTTTATTTCATCTTATGCTGTTATTGGCTTCCCTATTACTTTAGCCCGAAGCCATACTTGAAAATCAGGAATTTTTACATGATACATCGAACTGCATGTTTTATAATTTTATTTAAATATTTTTGAAAAATAGTAAAAAAAAAAAAAAAAAAAAAAAAAAAGAATTGATAGATTATCTTGATTTCTGTAAGATTATTTTTCTTTATTGTTAAATAAGAAACTAAATATCATATTTATTTATTTTATTCTATTTCTGTATCAACCACGAGCTGTCAATAGACGAAATCTCTTTCACAAGATTCTTTTTCTGTTCAGGAGATATTCTACATTATGTACTTAAGTTGCATGGGTGCCAATAACGTCGACAAGGACTGTATGAACTGGCTTATTAATACCTTATATAAGTATTCAGCCTTAAATGATCTTAACCTCTTTTGGGACTGGTGTGCCTTAACAAAAGCCAAAACAAATGAATTTATAATACAATGAGACAATGACTCTTCTATGATAGATACAGCGACAGATGTTTTTACCGAATAAATAATGCTATTCTCAAGCCTATAAATTTCAATCAAAAATATATTGAACTGAATACTTGATGATATTACACAAGGTAGACATATTTTTCTAGACAGTTGTGCTTCCTTTTGTGTTGAATACACTAAACGTCCCAGTAGATTCGTACTTATAATCAACTTGCCACAGAACGGAGAATAAATTCATAAACGAAATAAGATATTAAGAATTATGCAATGTATTTATTATAGGCAATAGAAAATTTACAGGCAAATTAACTTTATTCCTACCACTGTTCGTTATATAAAACACTTTTCTTAAGCAGTAAACTTTTTTCAGTCATAGTTTTGTCTCTAATTATATTTAGTATTTACTAATTAAAATACAATTAATTTCCACAAGACCAGACTTAATTTCTGTTCATATTGGGAATTTTAAACTTGAAGTTTAAATTGTAAAAAAATTGAGAATTTTAAAGTTTTGGCATAAAAATTTCGGGAAAAAAATTACAAAAGTTATAAAACACCAAGTGGATGTATGGGTGCTATTTTGTAGGTTGCTGTTAGAATTTCACATAGCCCTAATACCCTTGTGAAAGGTATGCATCTGACGACTCTCCTTCCAGCTATGGGTAAATAGTAGGGTAGAATGGGCTTTTTAACCCTGGCTAGGTAACCAGTCTAGAAGAAGGAAAAATCTGAATTCAGACCTGTTAAACTACGCTTTAGAAATTGACCTTGTGTCGCATCCTGATCGTGCGGAGGGGGTGGTAAATATATGTATATACTAACATATTAGAAAAGTCTTTGATCCCTAGCCTTGGTTGGTTACTGATTTAGAAGAAAGACAACTTGGAATTCAAAATCAAGAGGGATTTGTTAGTTATATAGGGTACAAAAATGTATAATCTATCCCAGTCTATTTATATCAATCTATACCAGTCTTATATATATATATCTATATAAATCTAATGAGTCAGAAGAACCTATTAAAAGTTTCGCTTAATGCTCTTTAGGGCTAAGACCTTAGCCCTGAAGAGCATTAAGCGAAACAGTGACCGCACACAGCATTTGCGGTCTTGAACAAGTCGTGGAAACAGCACCCCACAAAGAAGTAGCTGTATAGCCACTTGTCCCCTATCCCACAAACCATTTGAGTGAGACGGACAAGACATGCTGGACACTGCTGGAGGAGCAAGGACGAACTCATATGCGATGTTCTCCTGTGGCAGCCAACACATAGACATGCTAATGTGGGCCTCCCAGCAAGGACCTACATTGATCAATTCTGTGCGGATACTGGATGCTGCCTAGAGGACCTCACTGGGGGCGATGAATGATAGAGAAGGTTGGCGAGAGATTGTCATGGATATCCGTGCTAATTACGCGACATGATTATATATATATATATATATATATATATATATATGCACACACATACATACACACGTTCATATACATACACACACACACACACACACATACATATATATATGTATTTACTAACACCCCATACACAAGTAGGATGTGACACAAGGTCGATTTCTTGGGTAGAGTTTAACCGGATTGTATTCAGAGTTTTTCTATTCCAGTTGTCTAACCAAAATTTAAAAAACCCAGTCTGGCCTACTGTTTATCAATAGAATGGAAGGAGAATGATTTGATGCATACCTTTCTCAAGAATATTAGCGCTAAATAAAATGCAATCAGCCTTGTACCTGATTTTAAATCGCCTCGCCGTGTCCATTTTCAATGATGGTAAACATTACACTAGCTGCCTCCACTTATATACATAAAAGATGTATGTCTGTATTTCTGTCTTTATGTTTGGAAAACGACTGAGTGCAGTTCTGAACTAGGACACTGTAAATACATTTGGATTTTTAACAATGATGGCCGAGTTGAAAAGCACCTAGGTGTTTCCTTTCATTTCTATTGATATATATCCTGAGTACTTGTAGTAAATAGAAGGGAAGAAGGGTCGAGGCAGTTAAAGGTTAAGGGCGAATGGTATTCCCCACCAACTGTTTCTATGAACAACTTAACCATAATTGACGTCATTTTTTGATACAATCTCTCTCTCTCTCTCTATATATATATATATATATGAGAACGATTCTGTATGTGTGTATGTTTTTTATGACAACTGAGTGCACGCAACCAGCAAAGACCAAAGTTCAATAAAATCCAATTTTTTTCTTCTGCAAATGTTATTAGCTATAAAAATATGATTGGGGGCACTTGTCATTGCATGTTGGTTGAGAACCATTTATAGAAAAATTTCGGCAAATGAAATAAATTTACTTTTTTTTATCAAAAATACTCACATTCTAAATATAAAAATTATGAATTCATGAAAAAAAATTCAAACTTTTATTCTTTTTTTAAAATGCCAAGGGCACTTTTCGAACACCCTATATATGTGGGTTATTCCATAATGGGAAATTTTGGAAGAAAATAAAATGAGATTTTTTAAAGAATTTTTTTCCATAAATGTAAAAGATACATTTTTAAAGCAAAAAAAAATATTTAAATATCGGCTATTCAAAATATGGCGACAAGTCAGAGTTGTCCAGTCTTGAACAGTGGTCTGTCATCATATTTTTGGTGGTTAAGAAGTGCAAACCATATGAAATTCACAGAAGATTGTTTGATCTGTGCAGAGAAGCATTTTTTAGTAACAGAACATGGTTTTGCCACTATGAGCCGGAGTTGAAAAACAATCTATGGAGTGGAAACACACTCTCTTGTTAATATAATTTCTGCGCACAGACGTCAGTAAAGAAGGTCACACTCAGTGCTGTCTTAACAACATTATAAAATCCCAAGTAAGGCAATGCATTGCAACTCCTGTCAACACAATTACTCACAGGAATTAAAATGTAAATGGTTGATTATGCTCTTGGACATAATAAGCATGCCCATGTGTTAAGACGGACCTGATCATGTTGACAGTCTTCTGGGACATGGAATGACCCATCACTATTGGTTTGGTTGTTTTGTTTTATGACATATCAACCCTTTTCGAGTCATTCAATCCCAAATCAAATCATTTTGATAAACAAAGGACTCAATAGCTTACAGTACCTGTTTTTGCTTAATCCAATTAAGTACTGAACAGGCTTATCGCTGCTTAACTTTGGTGATCTAGTGGGAACGGGTGCTTTCAGCATGACTTAAACTGTAAATCAATCACTATTGATTTCCTTGAAAAGAGTGCAAATGTAAACAGTACTGCCTATTGCCAACCACTGATGCAATGTTTACCTTATTTATTGAATGACCTTCGTATATGAGTGAGATTAGATTCAGATGTTAATTTGAACAAATAACAAGTAATTATTCGCATGGCTACATCTAAAACATAATTATAAAGTAAGATACATTTCAACTATTATTTCAATATATTTTTTCTTTAGCATATCAATTCTGCATATTTACTCAACGAAAAAACAAGAATAACGAAAACGAAAAATAAGTATAAAAACAAAAATAATGAAAACCAAAAATATAAACCAAAAATAAAAAAAACGAAAAAAAAAAAAACCAAAGTAATAAAAACGAAAAATAAAACTAAAAAACAAAAAAAAACCGAAGTTATAAAAACGAAAAATAAAAATAAAAACCAAAAACCAAAGTTATAAAAACGAAAAATAAAACGAAAAAACAAAAAGTAGAAATAAAAAACGGAAAAATAAAAATAATACTGAAGAGCTCTCTTTTATTTATTGTTTGGGCAAAGGTCTTTTTTTTTTCCTTTTTCATTTCATCATTTGGAATTTCTGCTGGTCTGTTGGAACATCCTTTGTAGAACTTGTGAATGAGTCTGAAACAATGCCAATTGATTCTAGTTTATGAGGCTTGCTGCCAGATTTGGTTAGCTGTCACAAGACTTTTTGAAGCAAATCATTTAGTTTGGTTAACTTTCTTTGAATTACTGACCATCTGTGATAATCAAATTTTGTGCTTAGCATCAATGTCAAAATCTTTACAAGTTCAATCCCCGAAGGAGCAGTAAAAAAAAAATTCTATGTTCAACTTGGAAAAAAGTGTTTATTTATTTTCATGTTTTTTTTTAGGGTGGAGGGCTTATATTGTAAACAAACTAGTAATGGTAAATTTCATTTTTTCACAAGACGGACATGAATTCAATATGAATTCGATATGCTTTTGTACTCATAACAAAATACAAATAAAAATATTAGGGTATATCAAAAGTATTTTCAATTGTTTACAGACATTATAATAGCAGATACAAGTACCGATATTCTGGGCCTTTTGAGGGTTTATTTCAAACTAGGCTATAAACTCATTGACCCAGCTCTAAAACTTGTTTTATCTTAGACTATTCCTAATTTCATTATCTTATAAATACTACTATATATTTTCCGACACACACACACGCACATTATATATATATATATATATATATATATATATATATATATATATATGTATATGCATACAAGAGCAGAAATTTTCAAACTATCACCTTTCTAAGGTAGACTTGTTCTAAATAGCTATAATATATCAGGTTTTAATTAATTTTTCGACATGAAAATTCACACACTTCTTTTCGCCTTGTCACAAAAAAAAAAAAAATATTCCAATTATATCCTCATAGTCATTATATGTGGAGAAAGGTAGACAAAAACGGGATGTTATAGAAAATGGATGTTTATTGTAGGTAGTAGTATCATCGATGCAACGTTTCGGTCTATTAGACCTTCTTCAGGACTTGGATATAATCTACTTTAATGATGGACATTTTCAAAATGGTGAAACAGGAGGTCGTCAGTAAGGGGAGGGGTGGTTGGGGGTGGGTAGTGGATTTTCCTTTTCTTTTGATAGGTAGAGGGGTTCTGGTAATGGTACCTCAGGTGTAGGCTTGTATATACCGGATTTGTAAGGCTTGGTTAAGGGTATATCATTATATGTATAAAATCGAAATATTTCGATCACTATTCAAACAAGACTTTTCCCATCCTAATGTCCTCATGAAGGTTTCATAAAAACTAAAACATTTTAACGTCGGCTTCATGATCTATAATAAATCTGGGGATACTTTGTTCAATCTATTTTCTGCATATTATCGGATTTACTCATATATATTAGGGAGTATCAAAATGGTTTTCAGTTACTGACCTTTTAGTCAAAAGATTATTAAATATACATGCCTAAACATTATCTATAAATCCAATAATTTTTACTATTACTGCTGCTAGGAGCCAACTGATCTCAGTCGGTAGAGTATCTACATCGGAACTACAAGGTTCCGAGTCCCATACCGGTCCTCACCAACCCAAAGCACGAGTAGTAAGCTTGGTAGGGAGCCGATGGTATGTGTGGCACTCCACCTTAGACAGAAAATTGTTCTAGCGCTATGGATAAGATTCAAGTAATGGACAAGTAAAGCTGTTAGTTTTTTTTATCAATCAAATGTTTCATTCAATAATCTTCAATCTTTTAACAAATTTGTGTTAAGTGATCAGCATAAACTTTTGAATTAGACACTTTACGAATTCAAGTCTGAAATGAAACTTGGATATTTTTTTTTACTAAATTGATACAAACTAATATCTTTTTATCTTAGTGAAATAACCAGAAAGAAGATTTTATCTATACGATTGTTTCCTCTGAAAACGTACATCTCGTTTTAAACTATTTTCTTAACAATTTTTGTTTAACTGTCCAAGGCAAATTAAGAGGTGTCTGTTCATACATTTTGCACATGAATTTATATTTTAAATGCGGTTTGAGATCTACGTATGACCCTCAAAATATCATTAAAAGACTCTTAACCCATTCACTGTTCACGGCAAATTAAGGTGTGAATTAGACACTTTACGAATTCAAGTCTGAAATGAAACTTGGACATTTTTTCTCGGTAAATTGATACAAACTTTTCATCTTTTCATCTTAGTGAAGTAAACCGAAGAAAATGTTTATTCGTGCAAAATTGTTACAACTGAGAAAGTACATCTCGTTTTAAAATGTTTTTATTAGCTATAATTTATTATTAGCTATAATATATCAGGTTTTAATTAATCTTTCGACTTGGAAATTCACACTTCTTTTCTAAATTGATACAAGCTAATATCATCTTTTCATCTAAGAGAAATAACCAGAAATAAAATTTTATCTATTCGATTGTTTCCTCTGAAAAAGTACATCTCGTCTTAAATTGTTTTCTTCATGATTTTCTTTTGTTTAACTATTATACTGTTTAAGGTAAATTAAGATGTATCAGCTCATACATTTTCATATGATATTATACTTTAAATGATATACTTTAAATGCGGTTTGAGAGCTACGTATGACCTTCAAATATATTATATTATAAAAACAAACTCTTAACCCATTCACTCTTCACGGCAAATAAAGGTGTCTACTCACGTTTTCACAAGCTTTTATTCTTTACTTTAAATGTGGCTTGAGAGCCATATATGTCACTCAAACGTGTCAAGGGAAGCACTAAGAGCCATACGTGGCTCTCAAATTTAGAGAAAGTGTTAAACAGTGAAGATTCAGGTCATCATCATCATCAGGTTGTGGATGAGCTCAAACGGTGCACTTTGAAAATCTTATGAAGGCAAATATTTTTTAAATTGAATTTGAAAAAAAAAAAAACAGATAAGAATCAAACATGACTTACCTGAGAAAAGGTAAAATATCCAAACATCTGATAAAGAAGATACAGCGATCAGAGTACAACAATTTTGCAGAAGAAATTATCAATCCAAGAATTTTACTCACCTGCAAAAAATAAAAATAAATAAATAAAAATAATTATTTGAATATCTACACAGAATTATGTTATGTCAAGTTTATTTGCAAAAGACAATAGTAACAAATATTGGCTCATCTATCTCAAGCATGGGTAATTTTAAAAAAAGATCGAGGTAACTTTTTGTTGGAAGTACCTCATTACCTTCAGCTTCCATAAATTTGTGAGCAGCTTAAGTAGATCAGAGATCCAGTTTCAAATACTGCAGTAAAATTGCCATAATCTAAATATCGTTTCCTTTCTCCTCAACAATGGGTTACATCGCACCACTACTGTTCCACAAGGATTAGTTTGACATTAAATTAAGGAAGGTTAATATGCCATTAAAAAAAGAAACCAAATGATTTCCAATGCATTCATATAGTAAATACGTATGCATTCGTATAGTAAATACGTGTCCAATGCATTCGTATAGTAAATACGTGTCCAATGCATTTGTATAGTAAATACATTTCCAATGCATTTGTATAGTAAAGACATTTCCAATGCATTTGTATAGTAAATACATTTCCAATGCATTTTATATAGTAAATACATTTCCAATGCATTTGTATAGTAAACACATTTCCAATGCATTTGTATAGTAAACACATTTCCAATGCATTTGTATAGTAAAGACATTTCCAATGCAGAGGAGTCTCTGTGGCTAACATGCTAGACTGCGACATCACAGTAAGCGAGTTCGAAGCCCAGTAGCGCTTTTACGTTTACTTCCGGACTAATACTCCTGGAAAACGTGTAAACCCGTTCATCCCTCCATCTATGGGTTAAAAAGTATCACTACTGCTCTACAGATGACCACACGCTTAAGCATCTGCCTTAAGAATGCGGAAAAGTTGATTTCCTTTTACTTTTGGTAAAAGGATATTTTCTATGCAACGTAATTGAAGTTTTGTTATAATATCTTGACTGATATGAACGTGAATAACACATGCTGTTGCCGCGATACATTATGGAATAATTAAAATTTAAAAAGAATAAATACTAGAAAAATCAATGTATTCAATGCGAATATGATCCGTGTATCGAAGAAAACGTTGAATATTTTCATAATCCATGAATCAAAATTTTATTAAAACTATTTTCTTTAAATTACACGTGCATATTTAACAATTTGTCAATTAAATAATTTCATTTGTCACTTTTAAATTGAAAGGTAACATGAATATGAAAATATATAAAAATGTAAATAAAAGTTGTCAGATTGGTTTCTAATTTATTCATTTGGCTATACAAAAAAGTGAAGAAGTGAGAACAAAACAAGACAAGCAAAATTTTAATAAACGTTGCTTTCATTCGTATTTTCATGATGGAAATTTGGTCCTTTATTCAATGATAGAGTCATTAGTGATTACCGAAGGAAAATCTGTGTCTGTGTGTAAATGAGGATTACACACTTAGAACGAAGAAATGTTGGATATTTGGTGAGATATGAACTGTGTTATCTATCATGAAGTGTTTAATTATAATGAAACTGTGAATTCTAAAGAAAATTGTCATCAGCTCAAAGCACTTCAGGGTTGTTTCACTGCTTTTTTTTTTAGAAAGAGATCTTAACTAATTATTTAAAAATATATATTTCCATTGCACGACAATACAAGACCATTCGTTGCAAAGTGTACACAGGAAAAGAGACAGTTTAGCTCAGTGGATAGAACATCCGCCTCGGAACCACAAGGTCCCCGGTTCGATCCTCAGTGCATGAGTAGTACAGCTTTAATTTGTGCGGTAAATTGAGGAGCTGATAGTTGTCATGGCGCTCCATCTCAAATGAAAGGACAATCTTCGTGGTCAAGCGGTTGTGAAAAGGGGATAGATTCCTTTACTTTCCGGCTGATACCGACAAAAGGGCACCCCACCAACGATCAGCTTAGAGTTAGTTCTAGTGCTGCCATAAAACTACAAAATCCCCCCAAATGTAAACACGTTCTGACTACAGAAACGGATTTAGACCTTGAGACCCGGGGCGATTCTGGTTAAAGGGCTCCTCAATTTGCCTCAGCATAGAAATTAAATAAAAATGTAAGATGAATTTATTGAAAGATATATAAGGTTTCAAAAAATGTTCGATTTGATTTTTATCAATTGTGTGGGCCGACCAGCAAAATTGTGCGGGTTCTAGTGCCGCACGGAAGACTTGGTAGGAGCGATGACCGATTGGGACGGTTGGCGGGAAAGAGTCATGAGAATCCCTCCTGACATGATTATCATGATATTGACTGTAAGAATAACCTATACATTTTCAGTTTTTATTATACGACAAAGTGTTATAATAATTTCCATCTTGCACTAAATCACCATTATTTTTTCAATAATGAAACTAATTTTGTAATTATTGCTATTTTTTATAAAAAGATGTGCATATTAGGACCCCATCTATGCGTTAAATAGATACAAAAAATGAATTTGAAAAATATGTTAAAATATTAGTTTAAAAAATTTAATACCCAACAAGAATGAATAAATAAATAATTTAGAGCTGGGTCAGTGAGTTTGTGGCCTAGTTTGAAATAAACCCTCAAAATGCCCAGAATCTCGGTACTTGTATCTATTATTATAATATCTGTAAAAAAATGAAAATACTTTTGATATATCCTAATATTTTTATTTGTATTTTATTATGAGAATAAAAGCATATCGAATTCATGTCTGTCTTGTGATAAAATGAAATTTACCATTACCAGTTTGTTTACAATATGAAAAACAAAAACTTCTTCGGCATAATATAACCCAAGAGTTGACATGCCGCAAAATCCAACCAACTAAGCAACCAATCGACAAGTCTTTGATTACTTTCAATGCCTACTGTTACTAAGTGGTCACCCATCTAAGTACTAACCAGGTTCACGATTGCTTAACTTTTCTTTTTTCGTTTTTTTCTAAGCTTTGTTTGGTTCGACACACAGGTCTTAATTTGCTTACAGTACCTGCTGTTACTAAGTGGTCACCCATCTAAGTACCAAGCAGGTGCATTTTTGCTTAATTTCGGTGATCCTTTGAAAACCGAAGCTTTCAGCATCAACAGAGCGTAAATCATGTTGTAATCTTTGTCAATTAAGTATCTATTGTCCCTTTAATTCCCTTATAAACACGGTCATTGTCGCCATTTTTTGTCTGCAGTTGAGAGAACTTTACAATGGAGATTCTTTATGTTAAGCAGAGGCTGATCCTTAGTGAAGAATCCGTTAATCCTTTGGTTGTTCCTTGTTGTTCCTTAGTGTTGGGTAGAATCCTTTGGTTGTTCCTTGTTGTTCCTTAGTGTTGGGTAGAATCCTTTGGTTGTTCCTTGTTGTTCCTTAGTGTTGGGTAGAATTCTTTGGTTGTTCCTTGTGTTCCTTAGTGTTGGGTAGAATCCTTTGGTTGTCCTTGTTGTTCCTTAGTGTTGGGTAGAATCCTTTGGTTGTTCCTTGTTGTTCCTTAGTGTTGGTAGAATCCTTTGGTTGTTCCTTGTTGTTCCTTAGTGTTGGGTAGAATCCTTTGGTTGTTCCTTTGTTGTTCCTTGTTGTTCCTTAGTGTGGGTAGAATCCTTTGGTTGTTCCTTGTTGTTCCTTAGTGTTGGGTAGAATCCTTTGTTTTCCTTGTTGTTCCTTAGTGTTGGGTAGAATCTTTGGTTGTTCCTTGTTGTTCCTTAGTGTTGTCCTTTGTTGTTCCTTGTTGTTCCTTAGTGTTGGGTAGAATCTTTGGTTGTTCCTTGTTGTTCCTTAGTGTTGGGTAGAATCCTTTGGTTGTTCCTTGTTGTTCCTTAGTGTTGGTTAGAATCCTTTGGTTGTTCCTTGTTGTTCCTTAGTGTTGGGTAGAATCTTTTGGTTGTTCCTTGTTGTTCCTTAGTGTTGGGTAGAATCCTTTGGTTGTTCCTTGTTGTTCCTTAGTGTTGGAGAATTCTTTGGTTGTTCCTTGTGTTCCTTAGTGTTGGGTAGAATTCTTTGGTTGAGTAGAGTCCTTGGTTGCAGATCGTTCGTCCGTGTCGGATATGTGCAAACGAACGGCTTTCAAAATCGGCGATTAAATAGTTAACTAACCACGTATTCGAGCGTGTTGATTGGCTGGTTTGAATCCACGCTCCCACGCAGAATCTATAAGTTTAAGTGGTGGACTTCAGCACACCTTATAAAAAAAGTAAATTCGTCGGGAGGGCCTAAAGTCGGTATCAGCCAATCAGCGAGGGATTCTATCCTCTTTTCACTAGCGCTAGACCAAGGTGATTGTTTTAGCATCTGAGGTAGAGCGCCACACCTACCATAAGCTCCTTACTTTAACACAAAAACCCCTGTGCTAGTCATACGCTGAATTGGCGATTCCTAGGCAAGTGATCTACCGACTGAGCAAATCCGGCTCTATGATGAACGTGTAGAGTAGTCTAATTTAGGAACTTATGTTTTACTAATTCAGCTCCTTACTTTACCACACAGATCCCTGTGCTTCTCATACGCTGAGTTGGCGAGGGCCGGTATCGAACTAGGAACTTTGTGGTTTCTAACCGAACACTCTACCGACTGAGCTAACCCGGCCCTTAATCCAACAGTCCTGATTATATATAAAAGTTTTAAGATGACCTGATAGTGAGGAGCATAACGAATGTCATGTGATAATTCCTCACTTGACAATCATAGTTTAAATCGGTTTATTTATTTTGTAATGCCTATCTAAATTGAGGTGAATCTTATAAGGGCATGCATCAATTACATTACTTTTTCAAATCTTGACAGAATTTTATTAATAGGAAACGTTGCACCAATTATGAAGATATTTTTAAAAAAAGATACAGAGATGCGTTTTGCCTTGGAATCCAAAGAATATGATGACTGATGAGATTATGCAATAAAAAAAGATGGAAACCTTTGAATCGTTGAATGTATAATTCATCATCATCATCATCAGGTTACACTGACATCAAGGATTCCTATAACTCTCTCTCACCACACGCCCCTATTGATCATCACTCCTGGTAGGTGTTTCATCTAAAGGAATTTCTCTCTCACCTTAAAAAATTCTTCAGATCTTCAGATCCCCAGGTCTCTCTCGCCACCCGTCCCTATTGGTCATCACTCCCGGTAGGTGTTTCATGAAGGGGAATTTCTCCTCCTCCACCAAAAAATCCTTCAGGTCTTCAGATCCCCGGGTCACTCTCTCTCGCCACCTGTTCCTGTTGGTCATCACTCCTGGTAGGTGTTTAGTGTCAGGGAATTTCTCTCCTCCCCCCCAAAAATCTTTCAGGTCTTCAGATACTCAGATCTTACTCACTGCAAACATTGTCATCGAACCGGCTGCTTAAGCGTTCGAGCTGCTTATATACTAAGCAGCAAGTATCAACGCATTGGCATGCGTGGTTTGGTGATCCTAATAAATGCCGACCATTGCGCACACGCGTCCGTATGTATTAAAGTTGACTTCCGGCCACTGCAATGTAAAACCTTGGATGCTTTGACCTCGGTAATCAACATTCCACACGACATCCAGAAACCGCAATGAATTTTTTGATGTAGGTTTTTGCTGGTCGACCTACACTGATGTGTCCAGGTATGTGTGACTACAGGAGAAAGTCTCATGAATTCGTCCTTGCTTCTCAAACATTATCCAGTATGTCTAATTTTTCTTACTTGGGTAGTTTTGTGATAGGGTGTAAGTGGTCGTAAAGCTGTTTTTTGTGGGTTGCTGTTTCCGAGATTTTTTTTCCTGGACAATTAATCGGTAAATATAGGTTAATTATCGTTCACAACAGAAAAGAAATAGAACATTTTCTTAAATTAAACTTTAAATCAAAATATAAAATGCATCCAAATAATTTTTTTCTGTTCTAAACTCTGGCTTACAAATGACTAATTTCAATTATTTCAGCGTCTCGTATTGCGAGTCAAATGTGTTGCAATAAGTGTTTGGTTTGTTTTGTTTTACGGCATATCAACCTCAGTGGGTCATTTAATGCCGATAAAGTTTGAAATAAATCAATTCTTAATGGATAATACAATTTTTTTATAAATACATTTTTCTATTTAACCCATAGATGGGACCCTAACAGGTACTACCACTCCGGGTCAGAGTGGACCAGGGAACAATGGTGATGAAGGGATGCTCCACATTCCCCAAACCTCCAAAACTGGAACCTCACCATCAGATAGAGTTTAACGTCATTCCCAGGACATGTAGACCCGCAGCCACCGCCTTCTAGCACCCATATGATAAAAAGGGGCTGGGCTTGCCATAAGGGCAGTAGGGTTGGGGCAATCATATAGGTACTAGGGCTTGACATGACCAGCCGATTGATAGTAGGGGACCTCTCCGATCGCCTGTCTAGTTTAAGTAAAAGCCCAAGTGTCATGCTGCATGTCATGGACAGCTCATCAACCTGGGTTCCATCCATAAGCATCGCAGGTCGCCATCCACGGCCAACAGGTGGCCCCATTATCCCTCTGCAGAGGTGCGGTCGGTGTATTCTAACGCCTCAGTGCAGGAGTGAAGGTGACAGCATTCACACTGGGTCAGTTGGGCCGGCTCTATCCAACGAATTCACCATATCCCGAAAGAACAAGATAGTGAATTCATGAACGGAGTAACAAGAGAATTAAATAGAAAATCTACAAGCGTTCCCCAAACCCCACATGCATATACTGGTCAGAAGGAGATGTCCTTGTTTGCCGCAGATTTTCCACGGACGCAGTGATAAGTACGCCAAAAGCTCTTGATTCCTCACGATAATGGAGACGTTCTTTGAGATTTCACCAGAACCTCTGTAGCCAGGTTGTTGTCCTAATACCCCTGGGTGACAGAACAATCCGTATTAGGAGGCCCTATCAGGAACTTGAGTTCCGGACGGCATAGTTCTGCAACGTTGAGTTTCTTATAGATCCTCCTAAAGCGGATTGGTTTGTCACCCATTGGTACAGTAGAGTAATCAGAAGGCTGAAGTAATTTTATTTGGGTTTCAAGAACCTCGATGGTTCACGCAAGGTAAGGCAGGACTAAAACTATAGAGTCAAAACCACCGACAAACTATTCCCTTACAAAAATATATACAGAAAAAAAAGATTTGGCATTTAATAACCTACAGGTCCATGGGGCATCCTTCGGACATCCACCTCACAATTCAGTAATAATTATAACTGAATCGTGAGATGGGCCCTCCATTAAAATCCCCACGTAAAAGAAAAAATATCTTGCATAAAATTCTATGCTGTTATCATTTAAATGTTATTTTTTAATTATCTTCAGAAATATAAATAAAATCATTACTTTTGCTCAAAAACCAAGCCCTGGTGATATTTAATGTGTATATATATTTACTTTGTCGTTAATTGTTTTATTTTCGAAGTTTCCTCCGGACATACACATAGACACAACTGCCCTTTATATTGGTATAGATAGATAAAAACAAAAATAATGAAAGTTAAAACAATATGTAAGGGAGACAATACTTTCGGACCACCCTGATGTTCTTTGTTGTTTGAGACAAATTTGTTTTTCTTTATTTTTTCTAGATGGCTTTTATCACTCTGGCACTGAAAAAGAACCCGACTATGTCCGATTTTTTGTATGCTAAACCAATCCAAACATTTTAATTGGCATCATTCGACTTTTGTATTTTTTTTTCCTTTTTGTCCAGTGAAACCCCAGTTTCCTTCTTCCGATATCATATTCATTATTACTACTTGTACAAAATAAAAAACACCCTCCGGGCGATGAAAAATAGATTTTTGAAACATATTGTCTGAGAGTGGGAGTAAAAAATCCAATGACAGCGAGTTTGTACCTAAGTAAGTAAAATCATCAAATTCATTAAAGGATCAAAAAATAAAACAATTTGAAATGTAAACTTTAAATATGTATTAGAATAAAACAAACTATATATAGATATATAATACCAGTCATGTATTTATTAAAACTTGTTTTAAAAAACAATGAGGACTGTCTAATGCTGCATGTTCAAATTTTGAGTGTATTTATTCTATGTTATGACGATTTTGGGTAATGTGACGTAAGCAGTGACGTAGTTTTTGGTACAGACAAAAACCGGAAGCGAATCTCCATTATTAATAGATATGTTATTATTACTTGGACAAGCTTATTCTCTGGGTTCGGATTGGCTGCTAGTTTTAGTGTGTATCATCACCATCATCATCATCATATCGTGCAGGCAGCACGGATATCCATGACAATCTCTCACCAACCTTCTCTATCATTCATCGCCCCAAGGAGCTCTTCCTCGCTGCAGCCAGCATCTTTGCATAGCTGGTCAATGTAGGTCCTTGCTGGGCGGCCCACACTGGCATGTCCATGTGTTGGATTCCACAGGAGAACATCACTTATGAGTTCGTCCTTGCTTCTCCAGCAGTGCCCTGCATGCCTAGTCCGTCTCACTCGGATGATCTGTGAGATAGGGGGCAGGTGACCATACAGCTGCTCCCTTGTGGGATGCTATTTCCACGACTTGTTCAAAACTGCTCGCAGCATTCTTGTGCAGCTCCCATCTAACTAATTCTCGAGGCGCCTCGTTTGGGTCCAGATAGTGCAGCCATACAGCAGTACTGATATGACTACAGCCTGGAAGAGATGTCGCTTTAGCTTGTCAGTGAGATCAGATTTCCATATGACAGACAATTTGTTTGTGGCCATCCATGCCTTTCCTATTCGTGCGTTAATATCGAAAGTAAGTATCATGTCCAGATTCTACAATCCTCATCATTAATGTGTTATTGCCTTCATATTTATTTGTATCATTGCTATTGACTTAATAATCTCATTCAATCTTAGTTAATTGAAAATAACCTTTTTTCCTTACTGTTTGTCAATTTGCTGTTATACATTACTATACACTGAGAATAAAGCAACATGATATGTATTTGTATTATTGCAATAAGCAAGTATAGTAAACAGATTCTTATCCATCTGTTTTGCCCAAATTTATTAGATTTTAAACAAGTTATAAGTTTAGAACTAACACAATTAACAGTTTTCTATTAGCAAAAGAAACATTTCATAAATTATTAATTCCTACTCGTTCAGATTAATCTGAGGGCATTCATTGTTTATGTAGACAAGTTGAAATTCAGAACTTGATTGAACAAAAAAGAAAAATTCTTAAAATTAATAAATATCTCGAGTTTGAATATAACAGGTAAATTATTAATACATTATTTGAAAAGCTGACTGTATCATCATTCTTTAATTATATTAATTTATAATATTTTTATAATCTATATATTAATTTATAGTAATTCTATTCTAGATATACATGATTTCAAAGAATTCAAAATAGACATTGTTAATCTTCAAGTGTTAGAGGCATGTGGTGCAATGGTCAGAGCCAGTGAGTACTACCCCTGACCCTCCCAAGCGGATGATGCAAGTCTACTTGAAGGGCGGGTTTCCTATATCTTTCATGGGTGATACTTTATGAAAATTTATATAGATTTGAGTGGTATGAGTAACAACAACCATGGTAATAGTTAGCATCTTTGGAAATGGGTTCAGAATCTAGGGAATGAGCTTGGGCAGGGTACATAGTGGAATAGCCCAATCTGCTTTATAAACCATCATCTTTAAAAATGGACTCGATGGGTCCAGTCCAAATCCTAGATGAGGTTGTTTGTATTTCACTTTTGCACAAAACGATATGAATCAATATATATATATATATATATTTGTAGAATCAAGATATATTTATATATTTACCTCATATCTCACAAAGCATCAAATTAAGACATACTGGCCCTTGTTGGAGAAGTAAAGACGAACTTATAAGTAACGTTCTCCTAAACACGGGCACAATGTTGTTGAACGAGCAAATACTTTCATAGATCAACTCTGTGAGGACACTGGATATTGTCTAGAGGACTTGCCGATGAGGTTATGGAGAGAGAGAGAGAAAGAGAGTTAAGGGAATCCGTGCTGTCAGCAGATGATAAGATTGATATCCTCAAGTAAGAGTTACAGTTGATCAATTTTGTTCTGAAATGAAAACTGTCATTTTAATTGATTGGTTTGATTTCTTTGTTTAATGGCATATAAACCTTTGTGGGTTATTTAATGCCATCCTTGTAGGAGAACAGTAGTAGTCATATTTAACCAATAGTTGAGGATGGGTGGTTTTATATATTTCCCAAGTGTATTAATACAAAAGTGAACGTAATACAACAACTGGATTTTGAACTTGTTTACTATAACGTCACAGTCCAGCATATTACGTCCCTCGCCAAAGAGACTCCCCATTTTGAATCGAAATATATATTTCACACACAGACTATTAGAATAAATAGTTTAAGAGATCAGTGCCATTATTTGTTTTCAAGGTAAACAAAAAAAAAACGTTAATCAGAATTCCAAATGTTACATAATCTATGCGGTTCCATAAGATTATTGTCAATCCCCTGTATTTCTGAAGGGATGGTCCCTTTTCATATCACGGGTGGGACTTTCCATGGAATATTACAGAAAGCCCGCGAAATACGTGAAGTCACGTGGGACCTGTTCGGGTTTTCAGTTTAGACGTCAGGCAGAGAAGATGTTACTGCTTTAGCTGAGACTCACTGCACACGCGCGCTGTGATTAGTTAGAGAAATATGTTTAGTTAAGAAATAAAAGTTTAAATAAATAATATGGTTTTGTGGTTGATGAATGTATTGGCAACAAGACTGACCTAGAAGACCAGACACGAAGTCCCCAAGACTAGGTCCAGACGCTGGAGAAGAACGTAAGATACCAAAGATGAACAGAAGAAAAATAGAAGTAAGGAAAGAAAGGGTATACAACAAAAATCGTGGATCATCACATTATCATCGTGTAAGAGCTTACATGGTTTTATGATATCAAGCCAGATTAGGAATTAACCAAATTCAGTGTTGTGAACTATGTAAAAACCAACTCACAGACCCCATATTTCCACCATGAAAATGCAGATGCGGTGAAAGGGCGAGCCAAACAATACAATTCATCAGAATATAAGATACTTTCTACTATTGATGGAAGATGAAAATAATGGCGTGAAAATACTTCCAAATTGAAAAGAGAATTGCCTATGGAATAAAAATGAAGGAATATTATTTTTTTAAAGCATGATACTCAGCCAATGGTTTCGATAGGATCGAAGCCTTAGTTAGCTGTGGGCAAATATATGTAACCTTATGAATATCTCCATAAAGCCTTGAGGCATCACATGTCACCATGTTTTCATCTGCAAGAAGCTGATATGGGGGAATCTTTATTGCCACAGCTGCAACACAATATGAAGTTATACAAATATTTACAAAGATCTATTCAAACAGAATCTAATATGGCGTTATTCAAAAATAAGTATCAAGTATGACCAAAATGTATTGAGATCAAACCTTTTTAAATTTAAAATGTAAATGACATGTATTCAGATGATTGGCTGTTTCGTTTAATGGCTCTTCCACCCTTATGGGTAATGCCAAATCTTGTTTTGTATATATAAGTAAAAAAAAGTAAAGTCGTCGGGGCGGCCTAATGTCGGTATCAGCCATGCAGCGAGGGAGTCTATCCCCTTTTCACCAGCGCTAGACCAATGAGATTATTTTAGCGTCTGAGGTGGAGCGCCACACCTACCATCAGCTCCTTACTTTACCGCACAGATCCCTGTGCTACTCATAACGCTGAGTTGGCGAGGGCGGGTATCGAACTAGGAACCTTGTGGTTTCTAGCCCAACGCTCTACCGACTGAGCTAACCCGGCCTTGTATATATATATATATATATATATATATATATATATATATATATATATATATATATATCTTATTATAATGGAGATTGTGGGTTTGTATGTCTGTAACCGAAACTATATTACTATTAAAGTCACAATTCCCTTTGTTATTTACATTACATTCTCCATGATTTTATTTTTATTTAAACCTCAGTTATTAATAAAATTGTTTTACATTATTAATACTGTTGACCATATCTACATAATAATAACATGCAATTGTATTTATACATACAAAATAGCGGTTTACAGTGTGAATGGGAAGGCTAATTTGCATATTGATCTTAAAAATTTGATTTCAATAAATATATGCTTAGTATTTTATCTTATTGAATATGAGCAAAAATCTCGGGTGTAAATCTTAAAAGAAATCCATTAACAGGAAGAAATAACTGTAATATTAATCTTTACTTCCTATTTTAACTAAATAGTTAAATTAGGAAAATTTACCAATGAAAGACGGGAGTAAGGAAAAATGATGGAAGAGTTAGTTTCAAAGTTGTTCTATTTTTCAATCATACACCCTCTGTTCCAAATCTTTTTATCTGCATTCTTATTCAGTTTCATTAGCCTTTCTAATTTAATATGATATTTTATTATATTAAAACTTATTAAAATATATTTGCTAGTTCTTTTAACAAATAATTTTAATTAGCTCCATGTCTATTAATAAATAATATTGGATCATACAGTACCTAAATGGAGACAATAGAATTATCTCTTTTCAATAAATGATAAAACCTCAAACGAGGGAATGAGAAAGACCTCATGGACTTGTAGATGCATCTTATCAATTGGTGATTACTAATTCAACTTGTATCTTGACATATCAACCTTTTTCTTTACCTAAAATACTAATTGTGTTTACTTCCTACCATTTCCATTAACTAAGATACATAAGTTACAACAAATTGGCAGGAAGAATTTTCATTGACTTCATATGTATTAATAAATTATTAGAAATGATTTACGTCAACTTCATGAGTAGTAATAAATACTGGAGATTGATCCTCAGTCACCACATTCAACCACCTATATAGGTTTTTTTTATAGGAAGCGCATGGTGTAATGGCTAAAGTCAAGGGAAATGGACTCGTCGCCCCGAGTTCAAATCCTGGATGTGGTAATTGCATTTCATTTTGCGCTAATACCCTTGGGAAAGGTATGAATCCTACTCTCCCTCCAGCTATGGACAAATAGTAGGGCAGACTGGGCTCTTGAACCTTGGTTAGGCAACTGGTCTAGGAGAAGGAAAACTCTGAATTCAAACCTGTTGGATTCCGCTTAAGAAATTGACCTTGTGTCACATCCTGCTCGTGCGGAGGGGTTGGTGTGTGTGTGTGTGCATGTATATATATATATATGGGTTTTGGCATTAGAGCTATTTAAATAATAGAACCAAGACCCTCATATAGTTGATATGGCTTGTCATAATCAGCCGATTGATCAGATAGGGCCTCTCTGACTGCCCGTCAAGGGTAAGTAAGGGCTGAAATGGAGTGTTGCATGTAATAGGACCACAGTATCTGGGTTGAATGCATAGGAGGCTACTACACTGCTACATCTGACTTTTTCTTTAAAGTCAAATGGAACAGTCCAGCTGTTGCACACAATTCTGAGTTTCAGCAAAAACTGCGACTCAAAAAGTATTGAGAATTGACTCTGGCATGTCTAGATAAAGTGTATATATCTCAACAGCAGTCTTGACATTTAGGCCTAATTACTTTATTAAATTAGTAGGACAGCTGGTTATTGTTTAATGGCATATCAACCCTTGCGGGTTAATTAATGCTAAATATGTTAAATCATGATTACTATACTTTTTACATATTCAACTATTTTACAATAGCCCTTAAGTAAACATATCAAATGTTGTAATAATTAAATTATCATACTGTGGTATATCCACAGGCCCGGCGCGTGGTTGGAGGCGCGTGGCATAATGGCTAGAGTCATAGGAAATGGACTCGTCGACCCGAGTTGAAATCCTGGGCAAGGCTGTTTAAATTTCATATAGCGTTAATACCCTTGGAAAAGGTATGTATCCAACTATACTCCCTCTAACTATGAGTAAATAGTAGGTTAGAATGGGCTCCTTCAACCTCTCAGTTCAAACCTGTTAAACCCCGCTTAAGAAATTGACCTTGTGTCGTATCCCGTTCGCGCAGAGGAGTTGGTATATATATATGTCACAGTCTTCACGCATTTTCATGCGCACGCGCTTGACAACATACGCCCATGCACAAAAAATAGACACACTTACAAACAAAAAGCGCATTCGACATCACGTAAGCACGAGAATAGAGTTAAAAAACGCACACATTTAACCATTTATACAATTTCTATCATTTGAAGAAAAAAATCTCGTTTACCTGACGAATGCGTTAGCAGGAAATCATTGGTTGTAAATAAATAAAAGCTAAACCTTTTATTTGTTCATTCATTCATATATATATATATATATATATATATTATATATATATATATATATGTGTGTGTGGTGTGTATGTGTGTGTGTGTGTGTATCCACAGGTGCGGCTCGTTTTATAATTATTACAGGTTTTATGAAGAAAGTCCGGGGGCTCCTCTAGTAAGGGGGGCAATTTTCCCCTTTGCCTTCTTACATATCTAGCCATAGGTCGATGACATTCTGACTTGGGGTGGGGTAATTCAGTGTCTTTCTGGAAATGGTTGTCCTATTTTATTCATAGTTGGGATAGGGGGAGAATAGATGGGTTCATGCCTTCTTAATAAATATATTACTACCACACACTTTTCTAGATTAAAATTTATTGTTTATAATCATTATAACATTCTGTTTCTTTAAGATGATGACCAAAGCAAATTATCATTCATTTATTAGAAACAATTTTTGATTCTTTTACCAGCAAATCAATACAAACATATGAAATGTATTATTCATTTATTTGCTGAAAGAAATGGCATCAATCATTTTCAACCCTGCAATTATCAATAACATTTAGAACTCCCATTTATCGGAATTCACTTCTGTTTTGTCAGACAATAACTTACTTGAAATAAAAACATTCAATGGCAAATATCGTAATAAATATCAATAATATTTTCTAATGGTGTATTTGTTTTTATATCAAATTGAAACACACACACACACACACACACACATATTTATATATATATATATATATATATATATATATGAAAAATATATGGAAATTAATCCGACAGTATGAAATATAACATTTTGAAAAAACATATGATGTTTGTTATGTGATTGCTGACAAGCTTGTTTCGACCAAAACGATAAGTTGGTCTTCATCAAAGAGCGACATAGACGAGAAGAAAATATCCGTTAAAAAGACTGTTTACAAAACGAACGCTGATATCAACCGCTGAAAAAATTTTTTTGAAAATGCATGTTCTGTTTTAAAAAAATAAAAATAAAATAAATTTTATTTTATTTTATTTTATTTTTTAATTAAAAATCAGAAGCATTATTGTAAAATTGTAAAAATATATAAAAAATTGTATATTTGTTAACAGCTGAAATATATATACTATACTATTTTGATACCCACTTTACACTTTTTATATATTTTTACAATTTTTACAATAAACTCTTTTGAGTTTTACCTTGAACTATAATGCTTCTGATTTTTAATTAAAAAATAAAATAAAATAAAATAAAATTTGATCACACCCACGGTGTGATCAAATAGTATGAAGACTGAAGCTTTAAGGTTTTCTAATTCTAGAATTAAAAAAATCCTTGCACAACTAAATAACTTATATAATAAAGTTATGATGTCTAGATGAGTTATTAAAAAGAAAGGCTTATATCTTTCTTCGCAAACCATTTTAGAGTTTGCTATAGTTGTAAATATAGATTGATCAATATCAGTCATAGAAAATATATAGATCTCAGAGTCGCTCATGGTGATCGCATAGGTGAGAAACTGACAAGTGCCATTGACTATACCTATGCTACTCTAGCATACACACACACACACACATATATATATATATGTTACATAATTATTATATTCCTAATATTATGTACAGTAGTGTAGAAACCAAAATGGCTGTTATAAGTTGCAGCCGGCGGCCTTCAAGGATTGAATGACAAGGCTTAACCTCATCCTGAACCTTCCGGTGGATACCGTGAGAATCGGTGGAGAAGACCCTCTTCCGGTTTAGATTAGAAAGAGAGTTTTAGTCAGATTGGCCAAAAGCCACGACGGTGGTAAGTCGTGTTATGTACGGTGCCGACTCAATCTGCGCAGGTAGTCTGGTGGGGATTTCAGAATAAAATATGATCTAAGTTAAACCGAAGTCTTGTGTTATCTAAAAACTACCAATGACACAGGGCTTCTGATAAAGAGAAATCCACAATGGAAGACCAGACACGAAGTCCCCAAGACGAAGTCCAGACGCTAGAAGAATAGAAGTAAGAAAGTAAAGAAGAAGAGTATACAATATATATATATATATATATATATATATATATATATATATATAAAACTGTCATTTTTGTATATTAAGCACTGATGTATAGACGAGTCATTGCCATTTTGAAAAAAAATATGAAGCCAGTCTTCATCCCTTTTAAACAAGATATTCTTGGTGAGACACTGGATAATGCAAGTACAGTACCCCACGTACTCACCCGACATAGACCCCTGTCACTTTTTCTTCATTCGTTATAGTCAGTATATCATTTGTTCTATTTATGAACAGAGACTGCAAGACACTGATATTTTCACTAGTTGGTAAGTAAAAGTCGTCGGGGTGGCCTACTGTCGTTATCAACCAGACGGCGTAGGAGTCTATCCCCTTTTCACTAGCACTATACCATGGAGATTGTTTTTACGACCGACGTGGAGCGCCACATCTACCATCAGCACCGCACAGATTGCTATGCTACTTTGCGAGGGCCATTACCGAACTTTCCACTTGTACAATACAACAAATAATTTTAATACAACATTAATTGTAAAAATGGTTTTCAATTCTTGATTTTAGGATTTTAAAAAATCGAGAAACTCAATCCCAAATTGTTGAAGTCAGTGTACTACTGATTTGGACAACAGCAACTGGTTAAGCACAACTGAACTAGTGCCCAAAACAGCTGGTACATATGGAACACAAGAATAGTCCATTCATGTATTTGGGTGATTCCCTTCTTTGAGTCCTGATTGGTTTCTATGATGTTATGAGGCTTTATAAATACTCTGGCATTCTGTAGTAGGATTGCAACAAGGTTAGATCCGTATTGGGTTACGGTTACTTGTTTCCTTCTCTTACCAATTCGAAGGTAATTGGAACTTAGTATGATTATTCTACACCAACCAACAATCAAAGAAATGTATACATAAATGTATATATATATATACATATGTAGATTAAACATACTGAGTTCCAATTACTGTCGAATTGCTAAGACAAGGCAACAAGGAAACCATAACTTAATACGGATCTTACCTTGTTGCATCCTACTGCACAATGATTACTTTATTTTCCAAAGATGTTTATATCGGATATTTATAACCATTGCTTACGTGCAATATCTCACTATAAAGGATTTAACAAGACATTCTTTTAATGCATTCCCTCTGCTAAATCTTTCTAACAGCGTAAATCAAAAGAACAGATGATGGCTGACAACTCAAAAGAAATTCTCTTCAAAATTTATTTCATGCAGCCTGTGATTTTTTGGGTTTTTTTTTCTTGGTTCTTTTTTATTATCCTTTGTCTTTCTTGCATTGTTTCTCGATTGATTTTTTGAGGAGTTCTGCGTGATGATTTGATTTTCTTTTATTTTGGTAAAGAGACAAGATTTGAATTTGCAACCACATAGGTTTCACCCAAGAGACTGCTTCAAATCGGGAAGCCAGCTGACTGCCACCTTCGAGAAGTAGAAACATGGATACTTCAATACAAAGCGTTCACCGTGCCAAATATTTTTTCCCCTCTTGAAAAAAGCCGAGTAGTTCCCTTTAATGTCTATTATGTGGAAAGTATGTGTCTATGTGCACTTTTCATATATGTATATTTGTGTAAGTAAATATATTTTCCGTACGTACATTCCCAAAGGTAGGCACTAATCTTATTATAATGGAGATTGTGTGTTTTTCTGTCTGTAACCGAAACTATATTACTACTCAAGTCACAATTCCCTTAGTTATTTACGTCACATTCTCCATGATTCTATTTCTATTTAAACCTCAATTAATAATAAAACTGTTTGGCATTATTAATACTGTTGGCCTTACCTAAATACTAATAACATGCAATTGTATTTATATATACAACAAAATACCAGTTTTCAGTGTAAACGTAAAGCTAATTTGCATATTGATATTAAAAAAACTGATTTTAATAAAAATGTGCTTGGTATTATTGATTTCTAATTGTTTGTTTTTATCTTAATGAATATGAGCAAAAATCTCTTCAATAAATCCCAAAAGAAATTCATAAACAAGAAGAAATAACTGTAATTTTATTCTTTACTTCCTATTTTAACTAAATAGTTAAATTAGGAAAATTTAGCATTGAAAAACGGAAGTGATGAAAGAGTAAGTTTCAGTTGTTCTATTTTCCGATTATACCCCCTCCGTTTCAAATCTTTTTATTTGAATTCTTAATTTGTTTCATTAGCCTTTCTGATTTAATCTAATATTTTATTACATTTAAACTTAAATACTTGCACCCGGAGGGTGCATATATTTGCTAGTTCTGATAATATATGCGTAAGAGCATCTGCCTAAGAATCGCAAGGTTTATTATTGGTCCCCACCAACTCAGCACATTAGTAGTAGACGTTGGTTAATCTGATCTGTACGGTAAAGAATCCGGAAGCTGGCGGTAGGTATGTCGTGCCACATCAAAAAAAAAATAGCAAAAAGTAGAGGTTGGATAATCTGATCTGTGTGGTAAAGCGTCTAGAAGCTGATGGTAGGTATGTCACTCCACAGAAAAAATCTCCCTTGTCTAGCACTAGCAAAAAGTAGAATTGGATAATCTGATCTGTGTGGTAAAGCGTCTAGAAGCTGATGGTAGGTATGTCACTCCACCTCAGAAAAATCTCCCTTGTTTAGCACTAGCAAAAAGTAGAGGTTGGATAATCTGATCTGTGTGGTAAAGCGCCTGGGAGCTGATGGTAGGTGTGTCACTCCACCCAGAAAAAATATCCCTTGTCTAGCACTAGCAAAAAGTAGAGGTTGGATAATCTGATCTGTGTAATAAAGCGCCTGGGAGCTGATGGTAGGTATGTCACTCCACCTCATAAAAAATATCCCTTGTCTAGCACTAGCAAAAAGTAGAGATTGGATAATCTGATCTGTGTGATAAAGCGTATGGGAGCTGATGGCAGGTATGTCACTCCACCCCTGAAAAAATCTCTCTTGTCTAGCACTATCAAAAAGTAGAGGTAGGGTAATCTGATCTGTGTGATAAAGCATCTGGGAGCTGGCGATAGGTGTAGCGCCCTAGCTCAGGAAAAAATCTCCCTTGTCGAGTACTAGCGAAATGGTGATGTTTGGCCAATACCGACAAAAGCCACTCCACATACTTTTACTACATATCTAATTCTATATATTACAAGTCAACTCACGAACTGTCTGAACTTTTTGTATTTATCCAACCCCTCCGCATGAACAGAATGGACACAAGGGCAATTTCTGAGTGGAATTTAACAGGTTTGAATTAAGAGTTTTCCTTCTTCTAGACTGGTTGCAATACAATGGTTAGAGGTTAGTTTGTTTTCTTTGTTTAATGGGATATCAACCTTCATTGGATATTTTATGCCAAAGGCATCCTTGTATAAGAGCATTAGTGGTACTATTTAAACCAAAGTTGGGGATATACCTTTTCCGAGGGTACTAGTCTGAAAGTGAATGTATAGCGTGATTAGAGTTTGAACTCGTTTACTACAATGTTGCAGTCCAGCATGTTAGCCACTACGTCAAGGGGACTCCTCTCAAAAGTTAAAGAGTACAGTCTGCCTTACTATTTATCCACTGCGGTAGAGAGAATAGTTGGATTAATTAAAGGTATTAGCGTATGTGAAATGTAAACAACCTCGTCCAGGATTTGAACTCGGTTAGCTGAGTCCATTTTCAACGATGATAACCATTACAAACTGAGTGTCTTCCTATTGTGACAGATATCGATGCTTCTTTTTGGAAAGGAGTGATGGATTGGAATTAGCATTTCACAATTTTTCTCCATTTTAACCATCCCTAGATTCTGATGTGCTAAAGCAATCTGTTTATGAGTTTGTTTTATTTCTTATTTTTTGTTTTATCTTATTTATTTATTTTATTTTATTTCATTGTCAGTCAGGTCTTTTTTGCATATTGAAATTAGCCAGTAAAATCAAAGAGGCATCATTTAACTATCATATTGAATAACTTTTTATTTATTTCCTTGACAAAATATAAATAACTAGCTTAAAAGCCGACCTATTTGGCGGTAATTAGGCTAATTCATGTTGAAAGATCTTGAATGGACCTTCAGCCCAACAATTACAGTTCATGCATTGAGTACACATCAAATCTTATTAAACTTAAACAATATTTTAAAAACAATTAGCAGTTTTGATATTTAAGCTTACCTTTTCAAAGTTCAAAAATAATTCTTCTGCTGTCACTTAATCTAAAGTTCTCAGCTAAATAATGGACCATTCTGTTTTTATTATAAAGAAAGGGAAGAAAAAAGACATGCAACATAGAAAAATAAGAAAGAAAGAAATCGCTTTATACTCTAATGAAAATCACACTATGATATGTTGATTTCGAAGGCAAACAATAGGTGTTTGAGCAATAAGAATACACAGATATGCACTTAACTGTGCATGGATAAATGAACAAATCCCTCCGCTATATACAAGGGTGAGTCAAAAGCCAAGCAATATTTTGACACGGATATCACGTGACCAAAGCAGTTCAAGTCGAGGGAGATATCCTCTGTGGTTGATAGTATCGTGGTACTTGGTGTGCTGACACGTGCATTGCTTCACCCCCTGTGTGATTTGAAAGCAGCACAGATGAACGTGTAAAGTAGTCTGATTCAGAGACTTATGCTTTACTAATCCTGTTGGCACCTTTCCGTCCACTAATGACGATGGCGTAGTGTCAAAAATAATAAATAAATAAATAAATAATCTGCATATGCCCAAGTGACTCTGCAGACCAATTTCTGAGTGACAGTCTTTTGTGCACTGAATGCACACAAACTGTGATACTTTCTGGGGCTGCTGTCGTTTCTTCCTCTTTCTGGTTCTCTTTGCTGTCGAAGCTACTCTCCAATCCGCTTCACCCCCTTCTCTGTTCTTGCTTAACGTTAAGGCGGCAGGCTGCTCTATTTTTTGCATCTACCTCCCACGTGTTTGTGTCAATATGGCATGTCCGCATGTCTCTCCAGCAGACATCTTTAAATTGTTAAATTTACTAATTCAAAGTGTGAAATAACGCCCTGGAAACAACCATAAACATTTATTGAAAAAGTGAAGGAATAGTTGATCATAATACAGTGACCAGATGTTTTACACGAAGAACCTCGATGATCAAACAGGTAGGCACAAAATAATTTATTCTGAGGCCATGCTTCAGAACATCGAGGCAAATCCCACAAGCAGCACTTGGGGAGTATCAGGCAAGCTCGGCATCACAGTCCTCATCCTTCAAGATCTCAACTTAAGCAATGTGTCTCAAGTTACCAAAATATTGCAAAACTTTCTCATCCTAGTATCATACATTATTTCTTGCCAATTTCATTGTATAATGCGCCTACCGTAACCAAAATATTGTATAATGTACCGTAACCATAAACCGTAACCAAAATATTGTATAATGCGACTCACGTAACCAAAATATTGTATAATGTACCTCACGTTACCAAAATATTGCAAAATTTGTTACTCTTCTTCTCACCATAAATTATTTCCAACCAATTTCCTTGTTTGTATAATGTGCCTCACTTTACTAAAATATTACATAATATGCCTCACGTTACCAAGATATTGCAAAACTTTTTACTCATCTTCGTATCATACATTATTTCATACTAATTTCCTTGTCTGTAGAATAATATTCTAGATAACGTACCCTCCAGCTTTTACCATACAAGCAAAATAGTCTAAAATATATAATAGTGATAATAACTTATCTGAAAAGTTAAACGCATGATAAATTATGCTATATTTTCCTACAATACTTTGCACATTTACAGATTTATATCTACATATGTTCATAATAGCGGTTACAGTTTGCTTTTAAACTCTATACTAATGATTGGAATGTATGTCTGTCTGTTACAAACTGACATAAAATTCTATGTTATATAGCGGTTTCTTCAAACTCACGCTGCTTAATCGTGTATCTGTATACGTTGCGGGTATATATGGTCACGTGGCGAAGTATGTAGTATCCAGACTTAAGAAACCACAACACATGGGTATAGTAAGAGTTTTGATTTTATTTCTCTCCTTGGCTGTACGTGGTGGGCGGCGAGCGTTGACAATGACTACTACTACTGCTGGGATGGTGAGGTAAAGGGGGCTGGTGGATCCCACGGCCGTTGGCTGCAATGGACCGTGAGTGTTGTCGCTCACTTGTTCTCCGTCCGCAGTCTCCTGTCTGACTGACCTAGGCTCGAACCCTCAGGCCTTTTATATTGATAGGTACTCCTACGCATCTTTATCTTTTGATCTGATAACGGGCATTTGTTATATGTTTCTTTATCTTCTCCCTGCTTCTTTGACCGGAAAGCCTCGCTTCCGTTTTTTAACTTCTTTGTTCGCTTTTACCGGGAAAAAAGTCCGTCATTTTTGTCGTCTTTTCTTGTTTAATTTAAACGGAAATTCCTATTTCCGTTTGTACAATATACAACACTGTCCTCAATAAACAATTTGATGGAATTTAGTTTGGGTAATTTTACCAAGAGGAAGGTTTTAAACAAAGATATATTGTCTATGAGGAAGGGTTTCTTTTTTAACAGTTGATGGTTTGATTAAAACCGAAACACTTTGGTGTCGGATTTCTGTAAGTCAATCGTTGATTTTCTGCTTTTTCAAAAACCTTATACTTAATTACATTTCTGTATATAAAGTTACTTACTGATATAAAGTTCACACAATTGTTCCTACCATTTCTTCCATCCCTGCCATTCATGGCCAAGTCGCTTTCTTCCCACCCTCTCCATACACTAATATTACACTTCGGAAAAAATTTTACAAGTGTAGTTATTCGAATTGGACCATAAGCAGATAGGTACGCGTCCTGCGTCCCTGACGCATAACAATCTAAAAGGACGCAGTAAAATAGTATCCATACGTCCCTTCTTTTTCTTTCCCCACTCACCATTTCAAACTAGCTGTAAATACATTTCAGTAGTTTCTTAGAAACGAATTACACAGGATAAGTTACAAGGTAGGAGTTAGACTGCTTTAGCTCAGTCGGTAGAGTGTTCGGCTAGAAACCACAAGGTTCCTAGTTCGATACTAGTCTTCGCTAACTCAGCGTATGAGTACCACAGGGATATGTGCGGTAAAGCAAGGAGCTGATGGTAGGTGTGGCGCTCCACATCAGACACAAAAACAATCTCCTTGGTCTAGCACTAGTGAAAAGGGGATAGATTCCCTCGCTGATTGGCTGATACGAACTTTAAGCCACCACGACGACTTTACTTTTACTTTAGTTGAAACCCATAAATCTTCCTGCGGACTCATACAAAGCAAATACGTGGGTCCCAAGACGCACTAAATCAAAAAGCTATCAGCATCATTGCATAAAACCACAGAAGCAACCAAAAACGTGTTGTGTGAAAGGTGAAGGCTCAATTGATCACAGAGTGTAGTAACCACCGCGTCTAAAACTTTATTATACAAACAAGGAAATTGGTATGAACTAATGTACCTTATCATTGTGATTATGCGTAAGTCTATTGTCGACATGTAATTCAACTAGTATTGAATACATTCTATCGCTCAAATGAAATGTAACTATTAACAAAGACAATTTGTTTTTGAATTGTAAAATTTTACTTTAAGATTAATTTGACATTTGCATAAAATACTTTCATGATTGCCTCATAAATAATGGTACTTAAATCAAATAACTATCATTAAAAATATGCAGTTATGGTTCCTAGTGAAATATACTGCATTAATAAATTAATCGGTTTTATGCAAGTTCATTGTTTTTGTTTTATTGATTAATATTTTGACCCATAGAAATTTCACGGCATACAGAATAACAAAAAAATAAAAAATAATTTAAAAAATAAAAAAAATAATAATAATAATAATAAAAAAATATAACCTTATTGTAATCTTGTTTGTTTATTTTTTACGGCATATCAACCTCAGTGAGTAATTCAATGCCGATAAAGTTTTGAAATAAATTTATTCTTAATGGATACTCGATTTTTTTTTAATAAACACATTTTTATATTTCACCCATAGATGGGACCCTAACAGGTACTACCACTCCGGTTCAGAGTGAACCAGGGAGCAATGGTGTAAAGGGGGTGCTCCACATTCCGCATACCTCCAGAATTTAAACCTCGCCATCAGATAGAGTTTAACGTCATTTCCAGGACATGAAGACCCTCAGCCACCGGCTTCTAACACACTTATCATGCAAATGGTTGGGGCTTGCCATTAAGGGAATAGGGTTGGAGCAATCATATAGGTGCTAGGGTTTGATATGACCAGCTGATTGATCGGAGGGTGCCTCTCCGACCGACCGTCTAGCCCAAGTAAGGGTTTAAGTAGAGAGTTGCATGTCAGGGACTGTTCATCTACCAGGAATCTGTCCTTAACCATTACGGGTCGCCACCCATAACCGACGGGTGGTCCCCTGTGTGTTCTTACCCCTGCAGAGGTGCAGTCGGTGTATTCTAAAGCCCCACCGACAGGGCTTTGTAATCTTGAAGTTATATCCAAGGAAAATAATTTGTAAAAAATAACGAATAGAAATTACACTACAATTAGTTGATTTTACTGACAAGCAATGAGAGTAATATACAAATAGTATAACTAATTTAGACATTGGAGTCCCGGGGTACTTCTAGTTAGGGTCATCCTTATGTTACATAATCTATGCGGTTGCATAAGATTATTGTCAATCCCCTGTATTTCTAAAGGGATGGCGCTTTTCATATCACGGGCGGGACTTTCCATGGAATAGTACAGACAGCCCGCGAAATACGTGAAGTCACGTGGACCTGGTTGGGTCCTCAGTTTCAGTTTAGACGTCGGGCAGAGATGTACTGCCTTAACAGGAACTCACTGCATACGCGCGCTATGTTAGTCAGATATTTAGTTACATGAAATGTTTAGTTAACTAAATAAAAAGTTTAAGAAAATAACATGATGTTTGTGGTTGGTGAATGTCTTGGTAACAAGACTGATCTAGAAGAAGAAATGAGTTAAGTGCGACCGACCACGAAGACGAAGTCAAGATGCTAGAAGAGATGTTAGAAGAACTTAAGATATCAAAGACGCCAGAAGAAGAATAGAAGTAAGTAAAGAAGGGTACACAATACTTAAGTTGCATCAGCATAGAAATTAAATGTGGTACCGCAGAAATAAATAAAACATAAGTAAAATTAATTAATCAAAAAAAAAATGTGAGTTAGGTTCCGATAAAATTAATTTTATAATTATTACGGATTTTATTAAGTAAGTCTGGGTTCTCTTCTGGCAGAGTGTGTGTGTGTGTGTGGGGTAATTGCTCACTTTTCCCTATTCTAAATCCGGCCATGATTAATAAACAAATATTTACTTAACTGTGCATGGATAAATGAACAAATCTATACGCTATATATCTTATGTATATCAACGGAGGCGCGTGGGCTAGTGGTTAGATTCGTGGGAAATGGACTCGTCAATTCGAGTTCAATTCCTAGACGAAGCTGTTGGCATTTCATATAGCGCTAATACCCTCGGGAAAGGTATGAATCCATATATTCTCCCTCCAGCTATGGGTTAAATAGTAGGGCAGACTGGGCCCTTCAGCCTTGGGTAGATAACCAGTCTAGGAGAGGGATAATTCAAAATTCCTGAGGTCGGTCATTGATTGGATTTGTGGCAACCCTTGATGCACCAATTCTTTCCTATCGACTGTGCCAAAAAGTGTGGATGGTCCAACACAAGCCTTCACCACTATAAAGGATGTTCATGGTATGAACACTCATACGTCGATCAACGGGAGAGTCCATCATATCAATGTTTATTGATATCACTAGCCAAAATATGCGCACTCTGCAAGTATTTAAGATCTTATGTAATAAAATACATTATTAGCAAGACAAACAAAACTAAATAAGAACGTATATAAAAGATTATTTTAATTTTAATTGATTTCTATATAAAATTAGACATAGGATTCCTTTTGATATGTTTCAGAATAAACAATGATATTAGATATTAATAACACCAAGTAAATATTAATTAAACCTGGTTTTGTTAAAACCAGAATGCGTGCTGGTCACAGACCGACAGACGAATTATCTCCATTATAATAAGATACATTATTTGATACTACTTTCCTTGTAATTATAATAATATTTTAAACGCAGTGGTACTCACTTTAATTAATTGCGCTTTTACCTTTCACATAACGATTTTGATTGTTTCCGCGGCGTTATAGCCCAGTTCGAACTCAGAGTCTAAGTTCTATAGTTGTTTTGTTTTACGGCATATCAACCCATTTCAAATTATTTAATGCCGAATCGAGTCATTTTGATATCAGGTTGCTTACTGTACCAGCTATTATTTAAACTAGAAAAAAAAAAAAAAAAAAAAAAAAAAACGCGCTCCGGGTGGTGTAAAAATTTATTTTTGAAAGATATTGCCTAAATGGGTTGGAGTTAAAAATTCAATGTCTGGGGTGTTTTATCAAATTTATTGAAGGAGTAAAAAAATGAAACAATTTAAAGATGAAACTTAGTTTTCTCCCCCACGAATAAAATGTAGCGTGTATCTATTAATTATTCAATAAATAATTATTTTGAATATTTTACACATGAACTTTACACAAAATCGTAGAATTTATTTATTTATTTGTAAAAATTGATTATAAATTACGCGAATATTTTTTTCCATTTAAAGTAATACTATTTTTTAATTAATTCCATAGTTTATATAGTTTATTTACTTAAATAATATATAGTTTATATCAGAAATTCAACAGAGAATTATCTTCCCCTGCCGGTAGGGGGAAAATCGCCAACTGGAGGTTGGCGCGAGAATCAAACCAAACGTCACTTATCACGGAGCAGTTATCCCGGAGAGACGCGGAAATAAGCGCCTCCAGTCACCTCGCCCATAACCAGCAAACTTTCTAAGGCATTATATCAGCAAACGTTCTAAGGCTGATACAATAGCATACTAACAGAAGGCTGAAGAACGAGAAACGACCTGACGAAGCGTCTTAACAACATTCCAACCAGCGACCAGAATACCCCTGGTATCACCATTTCTCCAACGAACAGTATTTAACCTCGCAGATAAGTCTCGTAGCAAATGCCATTAAAAATTGCATCAACATTTCTGTACCTTTTGATAATACAAGTGTCTGCATTTTATATTGTATTTGTTTCTTTCTTTCGTCCGAAATAGCCAACTACGGAGAATAAGGGCTCCAACGAATCCCCGTAAATACTCTTATTTATTTATTACAATGGAAAGGAGTCAAACTTTGAATTATAAGGAACAGCTTTTATTTATTTCATTCATATTAATTGTTGTTTATTCTCTGTATAGACGATTTTGGTAACTGTGACGTAAGCAGTGACGTATGTTTTGGTTACAGACAAATAGAGGCCGAATCTCCATTATTAATAGATGGTCAATAATCTAAGTACTGACCAGGCTCATCGTTGCTTAACTTCGGGGATCTAGTGGGAACCGGTGCTTTCAATGTGACTTGACAGTAAGCGCTGCGTTTCTGTATTAGACTACATTTATCTGTACGGCTTTCAAATCACATACGAAGTGGAAAAATGCACAGCATGTCAGCGCACCAACTACCCGGATACTTTTAACCATAGCGAATACTCTCCACGGCCTGAATTGCTTCAGTCACGAGACATACGCTAGTACGTACCAAAATATTGCAAAACTATATGACTTCCTAGTATTATACATTAGTTCATATCAATTTCCTTGTCTTTATAATAACATTTTAGATGCCATAACCTCCAGCTTTCACCAAGCAAGAAAAATAATCATACATTTGGATAGACTTATATTTTCTTTTATTTCGGTAAGGAGACAAGATAAGTGACCACTTAAAAGAAGTAACATCTTTAAAATCATATTTAAAAAAATGATATGACGTATTCCAGAGCTTATTATTTACTATTTTCCAATACACATTGTTCCTGACTATTCTAGGTGAATTGTGGTTAAAAAACAACCTGATTTACAATGAAGAAAAATACTAGTTAAAATTAATGATAACAAACACACACATCCATTATATATACTAGCAAATATATGCACCCTCCGGGTGCAAGTATATAAGTTTTAATGTAATAAAATATTGTATTAAATTAGAAAGGCTAATGAAACTAAATAAGAATACAGATAAAAAGATTTGAAACAGAGGGAGTATAATAAAAAAATGGAACAACTGAAACTTACTCTTCCATCACTCTCGTCTTTCATTGTTAGTTTTTCTAATTTAAGTATTTAGTTATAAGAGGAAGTAAAGAATAAAATGACAGTTATTTTTTCTTGTTAATGGATTTCATTTAAGATTCATTGAAGAGATTTTTGCTTATATTCATTAAAATAAAACCAAACAGTTAGAAATCAATAATACTAAGCACATATTTATTAAATTCGATTTTTAATATTAATATGCAAATTAACCTTCCCGTTCACATTGTAAAGCGCTATTTTGTTGTATATATAAATATAATTGCATGTTGTTAGTATGTAGACATAGTTAACAGTATTAATAATGTAAGACAATTTTATTAATAATTGAGGTTTAGATAAAAATAAAATCATGGAGAATGTGATGTCAATAACTAAGAGAATTGTGACTTGAGTAGGAATATAGTTTCGGTTACAGACAGAAAAACACACTCTCCATTATAATAAGACATATATATATATATATATATATAGATATATATATATATATATATATATATATGTGTGTGTGTGTGTGTGTTATACTGTCGTGTAGCAAGTCAATAAAAAGTGGAATATAAATAAGTTCAAGACAAACGAAGAATCTGTGAAATGGCCAGCTAGTGTAATGGTAAGAGTCCCCGCCAGTCAGCTTGGCAGTCGAGGTTTCGAGTCACACACGGAGCAGTCTCCCATGTCTATAACCTTGCTGATGAGACCTAATAGGTCGAAATGTACATTCAGGGATTGACATTTTCTCGATTTGTTTAGCCTTACATTTGAACATATATGCCTGCCTTAATTTTTAAAATTAGGTATGACTTCAATTAAGCACATATCCTCCAAATATATATATATATATATATATATATATATATAATATATATATATATATATGTGTGTGTGTGTGTATAATATACTAATCCTATTAGTAAACCCTTGCGGTAAGACAGAAAAAACGGCAAATAGTTTGTTAGTAAAAATATACTACCAAACTTCAGCTGGGGAAATATAAAAAGAGAAAGAAAAGAGGATCGCACCAACCGAAAATAATCGATTAACACTATAACACTTGGCCAAAAGAAAAAAAAAAGTCATATATAAACCGCTAGGATTGTCTAACGCTAAAATGTAAAAAGTGCTCAATACCTAAGTAGAGCAAATAATAAAGTTGAACTTAATGAGTCAGATATACCTACTAATAGTTTCGCTTAGTTGCTCATCAGGGCAAGAATCTGATTCTTGGCTACTATATATATATATATATATATATAACCCTGTCTAGTAGTAAATTAGTTGTTATTGTCGTATGTATGTATGTAGGTTTTTAGTTAAGTTCAGTTTAGTTGTGTGTTTTGGTGTGTGTGTGTATGTTCCTATGTACGTGTGTCTCTGTTTATGGTTGTTTTGGGTGGTTTTGTATGTATTCACATACATTACATAGTTTGTGTGTTCTATTAAGTAGATAATATTTGTTTGTGTAGTAAAATTATTGTTGCGTGTATGTGTGCGTGTGGTTTTCACAATTTTCGCGCGCAGGCCGCGCGCAAGGATTGAGAAAAATAACGTAGCGTTCAACCTTTATTATACAACCATTATAAACAAAAAGTAAGTTACAAACACACACAACCTATCAAATATCAGAAATCACACATGTACATACTAATATTCTACCAAAATATGGTTAATTGATAACTGAAGATCTGATACACGTGTCGCACAAGTAAGATAATAATTTTTGTTTTAAAAAACAATACTTTTTGCGAACCTTCAATTTTATTTATATATATATGCATAGATACATATATTTCTATTGCCAATACTGAGCACGCTTTAAATATCTATCTATCTATATATATATATACACATATATATGTGCATGCTTAGATACATATATTTCTATCGCTGATTTTGAGGACTCTCTCTCTCTCTCTCTCTTATATATATATATATATATATATATATATATATATATATATATAACAAAGTTTTGGTACAATATATATATATATATATATATAAAACAATTTTGGTACAATATATATATATATATATATATATATATATATATAAAACAAAGTTTTGGTACAATATATATATATATATATATATATATATATAATTTTGTACAATATATATATATATATATATATATATAAACAAAGTTTTGGTACAATATATATATATATATATATATATATAAACAAAGTTTTGGTACAATATATATATATATATATATATATATATATATACAAAGTTTTGGTACAATATATATATATATATATATATATATATATATATATATATATATATATATATATATATGCATTGATATATACACATTTCTGTAGCCAATATTGAGCACAATATAATTATTTGTTACATTACTTTGAATTTCATGTATCACCCTAATCCCCATTTTTCCGCTTCTCTGATGATTTTATGACACATAAAACAGAATACTGGAACAAATAACATGGTATATCATTTTGTAGCTTAGGTATCTTTGGAGCAGCCGTTTAAAATAACTGGTACGTCTATAATTTCCAGCAGCAAAATTCAACAAATAGTCCCGGATAATATCGGATGATACGTGAGTACATATGGTAAGTGATTTCTTTCTTCATCGCTGCGCTTTGATTTACCTATGCAAATCTATGCACATATGGATGTGTTCATGATGCCGAGTTAAAGTGTTGGCACTTCTCAGATCTGCATTTATAACATCTATGTGCATATACATAGCTCATTTTCTCTCGACTGTTTACGGACTGGTCGGACAGCATTTGAGAAAAAATATGGTACATGCAAGAAATCAAACAATAAAGCTGTCAAGAACAAATGTCTTGCAACTGCAAGAGACAGAAATCTTAGATTCAACCCAGAAGATGGTTGGTTGGTTGGTTGAATTTAATGGCATGTCAACTCTTGGGTTATTTCATGCCAAAGTTGTTTTTCTTTTATTCATTCTTTTTGGGCAGTCCATTTAAAAAACACTTTGTTATAACTTATTTTTGTATCTATTTAACCTATAAATGGGTTTGTTTTACGGCATATCAACCTCAGTGGGTCATTTAATTCCGTTTAAGTTTTGATATAAAATCATTCTTAAATGGATACTCAATTTCTTATAAACACATTTTCCTATTTAAACCATAAATTTGACCCTAACAGGTAATATCACTCCGGGTCAGAGTGAACCAGGGAGAGATGGTGATGAAGGTGTGTTTCGAATTCCCCCCCCCCCAAAAAAAAAAAAAACTCGAACCTCACCATCAAATAGAATTTAATATCATTCCCAGGACAGAGATCCTCAACCAACTCCTCCTTGCACCCATATGATAAAGAGGGTTGGATGTTGCTATAAGGGCAATAGGGTTGGGGCAATCATATAGGTGCTATGGCTTGACGAGACCAGCCAATTGATCGATTGGTTCCGTCTTTAAGCGTCACGGGTCGTCACCATCGGCCAGAATGTGACCCCGTTAGGTGAGTCTTACCACTCTGCAGAGGTGCAGTCGGTGTATTCTAACGATCCTGTCAACAGGGTGGCCTAGAGATGGGACTCTAACAGGTACTCCCACTGCGGGTCAGAGTGGACCTGGGAGTAATGGCGATGAAGACATACTCGACCCAACAGATAAATGTAACAACAACTATTGTAAAGGAAGTCATAAAAGTGATCTGATGTTTGGTTGGGTCTTACATGCCTAGTTATCAATTTCGTCTGTCCCCACACATCCTACACTTTCTATTGTGTCATATCAATTTTTGCTTTGATATAATTGGTTCTTATGGCATTGTTTTGAGCTGCTATTATAAGAGATTCAGTTTCCCTCTTGAGATTTCCATTTCTTAGCTATGTGTAGGTCTTCTCGTGTGCAATCTCTCCAGTTTATCACTTGAAGTAGCCATACAATTATTTTTCTTCCCATTCCCGTTATCTAGTTTTTGTCGCATTTCTGTTTGTCCATATATTACAGTTGTTGTTATTGGCTACTGTAATTAGTCTTTCTTTGCTCTTTTATTATCATTATTATGGCTATGGGGTAGGGTTAGGCTAAGGAAAAGAGATATACAGTATTTTTCTGTGTATTGCATGCGTATGTGTATAACATACACCTGAACACAATTCTCTTGTACACTGTGTAGCACTCTGTCTAAAAGGTTGTCAGATAGGAACACAATGAGTTTATAACAGATATACATTTGGATGGAGAAGTGTACTTAGAAACAGTATATTTATAGAAAATAAATAATTTTCAGTATCCAGTTTTTTATGCTATAGAGATTTCATAAAACGTAATAAAGAGATGTTTGTTTGTATTTAGAAAAAATTCAAAAAATATATTTGTTTAAAAAAAAGGTAATCGCGTTCATTCTAGATATTTAGATTTTTGTGTAATTGTTTAAGAGTTTTTTTTTGCACATGGTCCTATCGAATAAGAATAATTTTTAAATATATCTATTTATTCATAGATCGTTTATTTAATTCTTTGAGTGTTACGATGGAATTATTTATTAAACTTCAGTTAAATTTTAAATTCAAAATACGCTGATTGTATATGACATGTAGGATGCGCGTGGTGTAATGGTTAAAGTCATGGGAAATGGACTCGTCACCCCGAGTTCAAATCCTGGATGTGGTAATTGCATTTCACTTTCCGCTAATACCCTTGGGAAAGGAATGAATCCTACTCTCCCTCCAGCTATGGGTAAATATTAAGGCGGACTGGGCTTTTTAACCTTGGCTAGGTAAACAGTCTAGGAGAAGGAAAACTCTGAATTTAAACCTGTTAAACAGTCCGGAGGGGTTTGGTAGAGATATATGACATTAAACTGCTTCTGATGAGGTTTCAATTATGAAAATGTGAAGAGTATGAGGACCCCTTCATTGATATTCCTCCCAAGTCAACGTTGGTCCAGAGTGGTAGTACCTATTAGGATCCACCTATAGGTCAAACATTTCAGTTTGAAAATTAACCAAATTTACAAAAACTGAATTTTATGACTACAGTGTAATGATTTCTTAGTATTATAATAACATTTCATGTGACTATTTCATGGGTTTAAATATATCTTATGTCTAATGGCGTAAATTCAATAGTTATTCACAAAGAAACAATAGTTAAGCAGACGTAGAGACGGATCATTTGAAGTTGTATTCCTAAAGAGAATGAGTAAAAAAATGTGTAAATCTCCATCCAATAAGTATAATGTTTGGTCAAATAGAAGGGAAGGAATTTAAAATGCCGACGCAAGGCTTAATCACAACTAATAACTTTTTATTCGTTCTTTCTTTTTTCATTTCTCTTTTTTTTCTTCTTTCCCTTTTTTTCTTACTCTTTCTTTCTTCATTTGGTTCTTATTCTTTCTTTTTGTCTTCCATTCATTCTTTCTTCTTAATTTCTTATTCTTTTCCTTACTTTTCTCTTTTTCTTATTTTTCTTCCTTTTTTCTTATTCATTCTTTCTTTCTGTATCTTTCTTCTTTTTTTTTCATCCTTTCGTTTTCCTTCCTTTCCTTTCTTATTTTTTGTCTTTCCTTTTCTTTGTTCTTCCTTACTTTCTTATTCTTTCGATTTTCTTCCGCCTTTCTTTCTCCTTTATTCTTTTTTCATTCTTTATTTTTTTTTTTCATTCTTTCTTTTTTATTACTTTCATTCATGGAAGTGAATCGGTATGTTGAAAAGAGAAATAACATTAATATATACTCTAACAAACAAAATAAATGATGAAAGTAAACTCGGTGGGTGGCATAGTCAAGTCCGACGTATATGTTCTCCCAACTGAAAAAGTCCTCAGTCTGCAACAATCTCTCACAAAAGTACAACTCACTTCTTAACAGCAAAATTCCTACTATCGTTCTCCCTCAGCCTGGAAGAACAGGCTCTTAAATAACAGTTAATATGTACATCCGGGCTTCTTACTCTGGTCTGGCATGGTCCGTTTGGAACTTCAATATTCACCAGCATTTTGAGTACGCGTCAATAGTGTTTACATCCGGATTACTGCCAACAGTATTTCAGCGACGAGGAGGTAGTGAGTTCAAATATCCGTGGCCACTCGCCACCCATCCACCCCCTCGTACAGGCCAAACATATTCGGACACGCTTTGTTCGTGGGGGTAGGGAAACTGCTCGTCCACAGTTTGCCTTTCAATTTCGCTACCCATTTCTGTTTTGAAGTTAAACTAATTCTAAACTAAAGATATCCGGATGTTATTTCTAGAGGAAAATTATACAATCAAAATCGATATGCTTAAGTACTAGCATGGCTATAAGTGCAGTTTAACCGAAAAACCGTATTGAAATTTTTTTACGAAACCGAGTGAAGACATCCAAAGAATGTTGAAAAAGACTTTAAGATTTAATCAAATTTAATTCTATCAACATTTATACCATTGTAAGGTGAGGAGATACAACAAAGAAAAATAATAAAAACATTTAATTGACTAGTTTTAGGAAATAAATGTAAAATCTATTTGTCTATAAAAGTAATGATGAAGAAGATAAAGAAGTATTAGTAGTAGTATTAGTAGTAGTATGGAAATACGACTCTTTCAAATCTTTCATATCATAGAATGTTTTCAAATAGAAAAAAAAACGAGAAATATGACGGGTAAAATTGTTTATCTTCAAATAAAATGGTTTCTATCTAGCGAATACACATAGAATTATATATTAGAAAATAAAGTAAGTTTTACTCTTAGTTTAAGAATGTTCATACTTTCAAAACTGCAAATCATTTTTTAGACCTAAAGTAAAAAATATTCTTTTTCAGTCATTAGTGTTCGGTGGTGTACTGTATATAAAATTCTTCAAAACAAGAAAAATTAATTCATTTTATTTTTACAAATTTCTTTAAGGTTTTGTCCAACACTTAAAATTATATATTAAAATGCTTAAAATAGTTTTTAATTTCATTTTTAAAAAGTGTGTCTAAACAAAGATGAGTACAGGGGACTCTCACAGATTTGGAAATATACATATATGCATTGATATTTTTAAAAATATATTTATTTTATTATTTCTCTGAATGTTTGAGATGAGGCTTGATGATTAGTATTATCTGCGTTATTCGGACTATTGTCCCCATCTTCATTGTTATTGGACACATGGCCTTGTGGATAAGGTAGTTAGGTTAAGACAGTTCTAAGTGACAGTTATCTCTGGATCCCGAGTTCAATCCTGAGTAGAGGCAGTTAGAAAAATAATGAACACAACTCCTACCCCAGCTATAGTTAGCGGAATGAGAACAGGATACCCCCGTGGAATAAATAAAGGGTTAGGTTCAAAGTTCCGTGATGGCTACAAATTATGACAAGAAAGTTCCCGAGTTCGAAAAGAAGGTTCCCGAGTCCGACAAGAAATGCCTGAAGAAGGCCGGAGGGCATATCGGTCGAAACGTTGTACAAATAACAGTGAAGATGGGGACCATAGTCCGAATAACGCAGATAATACTAATTTATTTTATTATATTTTATTCTTTAATATATTCTTGTTTTTAAGTTGTTTATTTTTATTTCATTCTTGTTTGTATATTTTATTTTATTTTATTGTTGTATTTTTTATTAATTTTTGTTATTCTTTAATCACTTTCTGAAATTTAGTTTGAATATATCATTGATTTAATGAGGGATAAATTTATTTATGCCCACCCCATTCGAACGGAAATAGGGGGTAGATTTTATTGAACTTTTGTGGGTGCTGGTCTAATTTTACCTCATAAAAGGACATGCGCCTGATCTACGTACTACAGAATCATATATATATATATATATATATATATAATGCCGAGGCATGGAATAAGCTGCCAGCGTCCGTTGTAGGCTGCCGAAACCTATGCATCTTTCACAGCCTCCACGCTTCCTGTAGTCCGACAAAACTATGCCTGATACCCCTCTTCGCACACATATGCACACACGTGCACACATACATGTATATTATTACTGTAAACTGTTCATGTTCCTGACACTAATACATTATTCTGTGTACTAGACATGAGATTTTGATGAGTTGTGGTGCACCTGAGCACTGTACACAATAAATTCCATTATTATTTTGTATATACTATAGCCCAGGAATAAGTAGAATAGAACATTTCCCTATAGACGTGTTCATAGCCGAGCAATTTATACAATAAATAGATGATGTCTAGACAAATCAGTTCAAACGTTCACGAAGCCAGTCTCGATACATTTTGAATACAAAGATTTTCGTAAAACACGGGATTGATTATATATATATATATATATATTCCCTAGATCTAACTCAGTACGATTTTCTCTATTTTAACTTTTTTAATCCCTGGCAACGATGGTTCACTCTTACATTTTTCTATTTAAACCATAGATGAAACCCTAACAGGTACTACCACTCCGGCTTAGAGTGGACCAGGAGCAATGGTGATGAAGAGGTGCTCCACATTCCCTAAACCTCCAGAACTGGAACCTCACCATCAGATAGAGTCTAACGTCATTCCCAAAACAAGAAGATCCCCAGTCACTGCACTTTAGCACTCATATGATAAAACAGGTGGGTGCTTGCCATAAGGGAAATAGGGTTGTGACTATCATATAGGTGCTAGGGCTTAAAATGACCGTCTAGCCTAAGTAAGGGCCAACGGGGATTTGGTTTGGTTTGTTTTTACAGCATATCAACCTCAGTGGGTCATTTAATGCCGATAAAGTTTTGAAATAAATCAATTCATAATGGATAATACACATTTTTATAAATACATTTTTCTATTTAACCCATAGATGAGACCCTAACAGGTACTACGACTCCGGGTCAGAGTGGACCAGGGAGCAATGGTGATGAAGGGGTGCTCCACATTCCCCAAACCTCCAAAACTGGAACCTCACCATCAGATAGAGTTTAACGTCATTCCAAGGACATGTAGACCCCGAGTCACCACCTTCTAGCAAAAAAGGGATTGGGCTTGCCATGAGGGCAATAGGGTTGGAAAAATCATATAGATGCTAGGGCTTGATGACCAGCCGATTGAACAGAGGGGCCTCTCTGACCGCCCGTCTAGCTCAAGATAGGGCCAAAGTGGAGTATTGTAAGTCATGAACTGCTCATCCACCTGTGTTCTATCCTTAAGCATCACGGGTCGCAACCCACGGCCAACAGGTGGCCCCATTGGAGGTGTTAACCCTCTGAAGATGTGCAGTCGGTGTATTCTAAAGCCCACCGACATGGCTGTCCATAAAAGCATTCATCATTGTTAGACAACCACGTATAAATTCTGTCTAAGATCAATACTTAAATATCGAAGAAACCAAACAATAATCAAATATCTGATAGCAGTGGTCCTTAACTCTCCACATATTAAAAAAAGAAAATGAAAGAAATAAAACCAGCTCTTCCATTTATGTCTTTCATCAGATTTAGTGCACACTGGCTCGAAGAAATGTTTAAAATGGGATTTGTCTTTCTCTTTATTGAATTTGTACTTGTACAATCCAAACGTAAAAGGACTTTTACACACAAGTCTGTGCCCCTAAGCGCCACATCGAATGGCTTCTCCGAAATTTGTAAAATCTCTAATGCTGATGTGGTGTCTCGAAGAAATGATTTCTGGGTAAAGGACTAAAAGGCCTTATCCTCACACCCCTCTAGCTCTCTGGTTTATACACCAGTCAATGAGAGGCCAATTTGATCATCAAAATCATTGCCAAAAGACGACAGTGGAATCTCAGTTGAATTAGTCAACCAGAGAGAGAGGGGGTGAAGGGAGAGAGGAGACGGACTGAGTAGGGAGAGAGAGAGAGAGAGAGAGAAGTTCCTCATTGCCAAAAGACGACAGTGGAATCTCAGTTGAATTAGTTAGCCCGAGAGAGAAAGAGAAAAGGAAAGAAAGAGAAAGTGGAGACAGACAGACAGAATGGAGGAGGGGAGAAGGAGAGAGAAAGAGAGACAGAATTTAGAATAAATAAGGAGGGAGAGAGAGAGAGGGTAGAATCGAGTTCCTCATTGCCAAAAGACGACAGTGGAATCTCAGTTGAATGAGAGAGAGAGAGAGAGAGAGGGGGTAGACAGAGAGATACAGACTGAGGAGAGAGAGAGAGAATAGAATCGAGTTTGTCAAAAGACGACAGTGGAATCTCGGTTGAATTAGTCAGCGAGAAAGAGAGAGATATAAGGGGGTAGGGAGAGAGAGATAGACTGAGTAGAGTAGAGAGAGAGAGATAGACTAGTAGAGTAGAGAGAGAGAGAGAGAGAGAGAGTAGAGAGAGAGAGAGAGAGAGAGAGAGAGAGAGAGAGAGAGAGAGAGAGAGAGATTGTGTGTTGAATCATGTTCCTCTTGGCTAAGAGCTGATAAATGATTACAACTAAGAACGACTGCCAGATTAATTACCACCACTCACCAACGATACACAATAAGCACAGTGTGACCAGACGTATCAACAATGGTTGAATTCACTCTACAAGTTATTTTCTTAATCTCTTGCCTTGCTTTTATCACAGATCTTTAGCGACTTCGACATCGGTTTGTCCTGATTACTTTATTCATTGTTGTATGAATGAGAACGAAATGGGATTTAATGATCTGACAAAATTGAAATCCACTGTTTTCTTCTATTGGCTTGTCTTCATTCTAATAAAATTGCAATAAACATGACTCATAATAATTTTCAGAACTTAGAATTATTAATAAATCTTATGAGACGGCATTAAAGATAGGTTTATAATTCATCTTATTATAATGGATATTATGTGTGTCTATCATCACCGACGTCATAAGAACCGTCGTCTGGGGCTTTAGAATACACCGATTGCACCCTGCAGAGGAGTAAGAACCCCTCAATGGGGCCAACTGTTGGCTGTGGATGGCTACCTGTGATGCTTAAGGACGGAATCCTGGTGGATTAGCAGTCCCTGACATGCAACACTCCGCTTAGATCCTTACTTAGGCTTGACAGTCGGTCGGAGAGGCCCCCTCCGATCAAGCAGCTGGTCACGTCAAACCTTAGCACCTATATGGTTGTCCGTAACCCTATTGCTCTTAGGCAAGCACCAACTCTTTATCATATGGGTGCTAGAAAGCGGTAGCTGAGGGTCTTCATGTCTTGGGAATGACCATAAACTATCTGTTGGCGAGGTTCCAGTTTTGGAGGTTTGGGGACTGTGGAGCACCCCTTCATCACCATTGCCCCTGGTCCACTCTGACCCGAAGTGGTAGTACATGTTATGGTTCAATATATGGGTTAAATAGAAAATATGTTTATAAAAAAATAAGTATCCATTAAAAATGAATTCATTTCAAAACTTTGTTGGCATTAAATGACTCACTAAAGGTTGATATGCAGTAAAACAACAAAAAAAAAAATCACGTCACAATTTCCATAGTTATTACATCGCAAATTGGGAATAAAGATGCCTCGTAATAATTTTCTGAATCTAGGTTTGATCAGTTATATGAAACAGCCTTTAAAATTGTTTTATAATTCATGATATTACAATGGAGATTATGTATCTGTATGTAACTGATACTACATCACCACTGGCGTCATACTTCCCTTAGTTATTACGTCACATTATCTATGGTTTTCTTTGTAGTTAAATCTCATTTATTAATACGGTTGGCCATATCTACTTATTAATAATATGCAATTGTATATATAGATATATCCAAACTTTCAGAATGGAAAATTTCTTAAACCTTTATAAAAAAAACTAAAAATGTTAACAAAGATTACGTTAAGTTTCATTCATTCCGGGTTTTGTTGAATTATAATTGGTGTTGGTGTGTATTTGTTTTAAAAATATCAAATCTTATATATATATATATATATATATATATATATATATATATATCCAAAACTTGAGATTCATAGTCTATTTCAGGGAGCTTCTAAGCTCCCTGTAGACTATTTCTAAGTCTTTTGTTATCTTTACTAATATTGGAAAACTGCGACAGATTTAAAAAAAAATTAAACTCTGTAAAAATACTTTTGATTATATATATATATATATATATATATATATATTAATAAAAATATAAATATAATACATAACCAAATAGTGGTTTACAGTGTAGATTGAAAGTCTAATTTACATATTGATCTTGAAATTTGATTTTGATAAAAATGTTATTGGTATTATTCATTTCTTATTGTTTGGTTTTATTTTAATCAATATGAATAAAAATCCCGGAGATAAATCTTAAAAGAAATCCATTAACAAGAGGAAATAACTGTAATTTTATCATTTACTCCTTTAGTTAAGTAGTGTAATTTAGCAATGAAATCCTGGGAGTTATGGGAAGAGCTAGCGTCCAAGCTATTCTATTCTTCAATTATACCACCTCTGATTCAATTCTTTTAAATGCGCTATTATTTAATTTTGTCAGTCTTTCTAATTTAATATAATATTTCATTACATTGAAATTTAAATATCTGTGTCTGGAGGGTGCATAGATTTACAAGAACATATAATTTTGAATTATTAATATTCTTGTAAAAGTACTTCGAAGAATATTCAGTTTGATTTATTTCTAAATAACAGTTGTTCTAATTTATGGGCCTCATAAATTGTTAGCAGACCCTGTAGTTAGTTTGAAATATGTTCGTTGGAGTTAAAAGCGTAGGCGGGTAGATTTCCGTTGGTTTTTGATTGGAATTTTATGACCCCAACTGACCCCTAGAGGCGCGAATCTCACGCGCCATGAAAAATACGCGGTATAGTTTTTAGTTTAGAGATTTTTAGACCCGACCTGACTTTGAAGCAGAGCAGACGCGCCAAGGTCGAGCTCGTCCGCGCGGAAAATCATGGGCTAAATAAAAAAAGCTTCATCAAGCTAACATAAGTCTTGTTAGTTGTTTTAATTACAATGCATAAAATGAGTCCAGGAAATTGTTATTATTTTAGAATAACAGTGCTGTGTAAAATTCTTTTGTCACTTTAAATTATTGCAATCTTTTAATAATTTTCAACTTAAAAGTGGGTGACTACGAATTTAACGTGAATGTTATAAAAAGTAAGAGTACCAAATTTATAACGAAATGTGGCTTAATATTGTAGCAGTGATAAAAGGTTAATGCTGAAATGAACTCTAGATTAAAAAAAAAAACAGCAAAACAAACAATAGGACTGAGTTGAAACAGAGATTGTCTTTTTATAGCTAATTTTTGTTTAAGATCAACAGCTTGCAAATGGTATGTACCATCTATGAGTCAAATAGACAAAATGCGTTTATAAATAAAAATGTGTACCCATCAACAATGAATGTAGTTAAAAACTTTGTCGGCATTAAATGACCCACCGAGGTTGATGTGCAGTAAAACACAAACAAATGGTATGTGAGTATTAATCTTTCTATGTGACTGACTGACTTTGAAGTCAGTCAGTATACTGTATGTTTGAACAACAGCAACTGGCTAAGCATAACTGAACCAGTGCCCAAGACAGCTGTTATTTATGGAAATCAAGAATAGCCCATTCATGTATTTGGTTGATTCCATTCCTTGTCCTGATTGGCTGCTTGGTTTCTATGATGTTATGAGTTCATAAATACCCTGGCATTGTATTGCAGTAGTATTGCAACAAGATTAGATTCGTATTCAGTTACAACTACTTGTTGCCTGGTCTTACAAATTCGACGGTAATTGGAACAGTATGATTCTTCTACAGTAAAAGTTTTTAATATTCTTTTTATATGCCGACTTGCTTGTCAGTAAAAAATCCTTAGAGGATAAAACGTATTCAACGTTGCGAAAATTCGGGGCTGATTACTTTTGGTTATATATCTTTTGGAATTTTGGTCTATTTATACTCACTGGCATTTTGACGGGAAAATAGGGAAACTTTCTTTCTGGGGACCATGAAACACGTTGATCATTTTCTTTTCTTTTTTTTTTTCTGTTTAAGATTTGCTGACACAAGTGGGCAGCTAGGGGCCGTTTCACACCTTTGCGTTTAATTGACAATGGGATTTTCTGACAGATGTGGGTTTTCGACTGTTACTGCTGTTTCTATTTTTCCCCACATCTTTCCTTCTCAATCAGAACCCCAACTACAAAAATACAGTTTTGAAATAAATTTATTCTTAATGGATAGTATTTTTTTTTTATATAAACATTTTTTTCTATTTAACCCATAGATGGGACGTAGGGTTTGGCTATCATATAGGTGCTAGGGCTTGACATGACAGTCTAGCCTAAGTAAGGGCCAAAGTGGATTCGGTTTGCTTTGGTTTGTTTTAAAGCATATCAACCTCAGTGGGTCATTTAATGCCGATAAAGTTTTGAAATAAATCAATTCTTAATGGATTATACAATTTTTTTATAAATAAATTTTTCTATTTAACCCACATATAGGACAATAACAGGTACTACCACTCCGGGCCAGAGTGGACCAGTGAGCAATGGTGATGAAGGTGTGCTCCACAATTCCCAGACCTCAAGAACTGCAACCTCACCATCAGATAGATTAACGTCATTCCCTGGACATGAAGCCTCTCAGTCACCGCCTTCTAGCACATATATGATAAAAAGGGTTGGGGCAACCGTATAGGTGCTAGGACTTGACAGGACCAGCTGACTGATCGGAGGGGGCTCTCCGACCGCCAGTCTAGCCTAAGTAAGGGCTAAGTGGAGTGTTGCATATGTCAGGGACTGCTCATCCACCAGGGTTCCGTCGCACATCTCCGTGGGGTTGGGGTCTTATCCCTTATCCCTCTACAGAGGTGCAGTCGGTATATTCTATAGTCCCACCGACAGGGCGGTTTAGCTATGGAAATGACTTCAATAGGACTATTGTTTATCTGTAGAAAATGGGAAACATCTGCAGAAATAAAATTTCTTTCTTACGTTTCTCCCGTTAGGTGCTAGGTGTTGTTGCGAGCAGACTTATAAAACCAGAAGAGACAAAGTTATAAATTTTCTTTCGATTTCTAATTTCGACAAGCTAGCAGCTAATCTTCTGTCTACGCGACGAGAGGCTTCTTGCACCCATTAATCTCGCATCGCACAGCATACAAGAACACATGCGCAATATGTAAGTTCTTAATTTTCTTCTTCAAGCAACAGTCACAAAAACGTTATCAACATAAAAAATACATATATGTATAAGAGGAATGTTCTAACATGTAAAGTAAAAATAATCTCGGCCTATTGTCGGTAGCAGTCGAACAGCGAATGAGTCTATTCCCTTTTTGCTAGTGCTAGACCAGTGAAATTGCTTTTGCTGAGGTGGAACGTCGCACCTACCATCGGCTTCGAGATACTTTACCGCATAGATCAGATTACCCAAACTGTGCTACTCATGCGCTGAGTGAGTGAGGACCAGTATCGAATCCAGAATCTTGCAATTCCTAGGTGGATTCTGTACTGACTGAGTATTGTATCTTCTGTAATGTATATTCTATTAAGTTCTGTTCAGGCAAATAATAATTGTTCTAATTCGTCTTGAATTTATATATATATATATATATATATATATATATATATATATATATATGTGTGTGTGTGTGTGTGTGTGTGTGTGTGTGTGTGTGCAGCAAGTTATTGTCTACGCAGGTACTGTTAATGACCACGGAATATTTTTTCTTCATGATCTTTAACTTTAGTTTTTTTTAGTCGTCTAATCGTTTTTCATAATTCAGGATCCAGCTGGTAAAGGAACTGTTCCATGCTTTTTACTCTAGTGCTTTCAACTGTTTCGTCGGTCGTCATTGGGGGATTGTAGGTTGTAATGTGTTACTTTTTTCCTTCTCATTTGAATTTATTGATCTTTCAAATTAGGAGAGTATTATATTTTTTGATAGTTGCTAAGATTAGTGTGTTAGTTATTGAAAATATTTAGTATATTGTTGCCTATATTAAATGGTATTTTATTAATGTTAGATTTGTTTTTTTTATACAAATCACCCAAGAATTTGTCGGCGTTTTGTATTGCAATTTTTAGAAACTGTTGAAAGCGCTAGGATAAAAGCATGGGCCATTGTCTTTGCCAACTGGATTCAGAATTACGAAAAACGACTTGAAAAATGAAAGATTCCATGAGGAAATATTCTGTGGTCTTTAAAAGTACCTGCCAAGACAATATATATATATATATATATTTTACCAACCCCTCCGCACGAGCAGGATGCGACACAAGGTCAATTTCTTAAGCGGAGTTCAACAGGTTTGAATTCAGAGTTTTCCTTCTCCTACACCGGTTGCCTAAACAAGGTTAAAGAGCCCGGTCTGCCCTACTATTTACCCATAACTGGAGGGAGAGTAGGATTCATACCTTTCCCAAGAGTATTAGAGCTAAGTGAAATGCAATTAGCACGTCGAGGATTTGAACTCGGGTCGACGAGTCCATTTCCCATGACTTTAACCATTACACCACGCGCTTCCTATATATATATATATATATATATATATATATATATATATATATATATATATATATTGCTACACTAAGGCTTTAACAACAAAGTGTTCGGGTTTGTTCAATATAAACTCAAAATGCTAGCGTTACCAAAACAGACAAATATATGAAGACAATCCTCACACGTCAAAACCATAGCTCACACCTGCTGGAATTGGATGATATATTATCGGAACTAATGAAAATACAAGATTTATCAGGCCCATTGATGCCTTGAATGTGAAAGCTCAGCCATCCTGATCTAAAGAAATACAATTTCAAATAATAAAACAAGACATTGTTTAGCTAGCATTTATACGGTGAACAATGAAAAAAAAAAGCCATTCTCCGACTTGAAGAAGTCACGCGAACTTAAAGAGAAGATGGCTGCTACCACAATTAGGGTCATAGTAATTTGGAAGCAAGACATCATGGCGTCTGCAAACAAACAATGATTACAACGCACTAATTTCCGAAACAAAGAAGCCAAGCATTTTTGGCATTCCCAGAGTACTGAACACTTTCTGTAATACCTTGTAATTTTATTTAGACAACAGAATAAATCCCCTCAAAATACTAACCCCAGCCTTTGACTTTATTCTAATCTTATGTGTGTAAAAATTATCAGCGACAAAATAATCATTTATTCAGTGCAAGTCAGCATCTCGTGGGAAATCTAGATATTCTCCTCTCATTATTAAATGGCAAAATGTCTTGCTTGTCTTCGTAACAAAAAAATAAAATAAAATAAAAATAAATAAAGAAAATGAAAATAAATCAAACGTAAAAGCAATGAAAATGACACAGCGAGCAGACAATAAACTCTCTTAATCTCATAAATAAAGAGAGAGGGAAAAAAATTGAATAACCCAATGAAGTTCGGCAGATGTTGATTATTGGTTTGCAAAAAGAAGAGAAAAAAAAGAAAAATCTTCTCAATTTATCTGGATTGGACAACCTTTCATTATTGTTTCATTATTGAACAATAGTTTTTTTTTCTCTCCTTCTTTAGACATGCAATCTGTGAGGTAGGAATTATTAAATACACTAAATTCCCCCCAAAAAGAAGTAAAAGTCTTTTCTGAGCGATGCACTTTTAGATTAAACTAAAGATTGGAAAATGAGTGTCAATTTACTACAAAGTCCAATGAAACGAAAAAACAAAATCAGATAAAAAACAAACAAAGGATTTGCTTGATTGTTTTGATGGATAAAAAAAGACAAACATTCTTCATTGTGTCAATATTGAAATAAAGCAACAAAAGCTATTGTAGTGACCAATTAAATTCCTCCATTCTTTTCTTCATTTATCAAACTTGTGGACAAAAGCCACAGTTTCGTACACAATACGACTAATACAGCGAATATACAATTTATGTCAGCAAATTATAATATCATTAAAAAAACAATTTCTCAAAAGGTGAAGAGGTGAAATATTTTCTACGTATAAATTGTTTATTTCAACAACTTCGTTTTCATTGTTCAGTTTATATTTCTTAACCTCAACTAATAAGGGTGGCCAGACGTCTGGTCAAATGTCGAACTCTATGGTTTTTGAGATAGCCATCTTATATTCAGCACTAGCTTAAGCCAGACCGTTTTGATTAGCACATATTGTAGCAGGACCTTAATTTTTCACAATGGTAATAAGCTTATTGTAGAATAAACATCATCATCAATGTCGCGCCGTTGGCACGGATATCCATGACAATCTCTCCATCCGTCCCTATCGCTCATCATTCTCGCGAGGTCCTCTATGCAGCATCCTGTATCCGCACAGAGCTGATCAATGTACGTCTTTGCTAGTCGGCCCACACTGGCGTGCCCATGTGCTGATTTCCACAGGTGGACGTCGCTTATGAGTTCGTCCTTGCTTCTCCAGCAGTGTCCTGCGTGTCTTGTCCGTCTTACTCGGATGGTTTGGATGATATGTGGCAGGTGGCCGTACAGCTGCTTTCTCGTGGGGTGCTGCTTCCACATCTTGTTCAGGATAATTACCGTCACCCTTGACCAAGATTGAACCTGCAGCCCAGAGATAACTGTAACTAAAAACTGACTTAACCCAACGCTTTATCCACTACGCTATATGTCCAATTGTAACATAGAATAATAATTAACACAGCTTAACATTTGTACCCGACTGTGGTTAGTGGAATGAGAATAGGATACCCCGTGCATTGAATAAAGGGTTGTGTTCAAAGTTCCGTGGTGGCTCCCGATTACGACAAGAAGTTTCCGAGTTCGATAAGAAATACGTGAATAACGTCACTTTCATGTTCCACGTTTTTTTTTTCAGTTCTCTATCAAGATCCAAATATTTCTGTACCTTTTCACTTTTTTCATTTTCACTCTATGGTCCGCGCTTTTCTTGTTAATTAACCTGAAATCTGACTTTTCTCGTCAGAACTGTGCAATTGAAATAGTAACAATTACTTGAAACCATAAAATTAATTTAATTATAGTATTAGATAGAAATACTCGAAACTATACGACTGTGTGCAAATTAATTATATTAGGCACACATGACAGATAACCACCCTGTCGACTGGGGTTGTAGAATACACTGACTGCACCTCGGCAGAGGGTAAGTCTCTCAATATGACTCCCCGTTGGTTGTAAGTGGCGACTCACGAGACTTAAGGACGGAATCCTCGAGGCTGAGCAGTTCATAAAATGAAACAGTCCACTTTGGTCCTTACTTAGGCTAGGCGGGCGGGTAGACGGGCTGCCAAGATCTAGCACCTATATGATTGTCCCAACCCTATTGCCCTAGTGGCTACCCCAACCCTTTTGATCAGAGATGTTCTAAAAGGCAGTGGGTGAGCGTCCTATTGTCCTAGCCATGGCATTTAACTGCATCTAATGATGAAGTTCTGGGAAGTGTGGAGTACCCATTTATTATCGTTACCCCAGATCCACTCAGATCCGGATTGCAATTCTCTATTTTACCTCAAGCAGGGTCCCATCTATGGTTAAAATAAAAAAAATTGAGTTTAAAAAATGTGTTTGAATAAATAATTTTGAATATCATCAAGAATGAATAAAATAACCAAACAAGGGTTGAGATGCCATGATAGATAACTGTGTGCAAACAAATGATTGACAAATAAATATGTACAGTTCAAAAAATGTTAAGGAACATTAAAAATCTAATTATGATTATAATCAAACATTTACAAATTAATTAAATTTTAGCATTTCTCAAAGGTGAAGAGGCGAAACATTTTATAAGAAGAAATTGTAATTTCAATTTGCTTTTCATTAATTAGGTGGCCAGGCATCTGACTATGTGTCTACGTTTTTTTTTAAACTGGCTATCCTCTATTTAATGCCAGCTTAAGTCAGAATTGTTCTGATATTACCATATTTTAATAGGGCCTTATTGGTCACATAATAATTTTTCGCCTATCAGCCAAGGACTAGGTGGAATAGCCCACCACGCATAATAGAAAGGTGTTCAAATGCAATATTCCACTTCAGTCAGATCTAAATATTCAAGGTTGGGCATGCCCTTCTTCTCTATTTGTTTTTCAACAGGTTGAGTTCCCGATCAGATCTTATAGTATTAAGTCTTATTTAACGAAAAAGTTTAACAATGAATGGACCTAAGCATTTACATTTATATCTAGAAGCCGATTATTTTCATGTCTTCTGTATTGTATATCCTTGTGATGAAGAAATTGTCAGTAAAGGGAAAAATGGCGTTTGTTACATAATTCGGGGTAGCCTACGAATTATGTATGTAATTGTAGATAAAAGTTAAATAACGGAAAATGGAAAATTACCATTAACCGTTGAAAAAAAAGTTATGGACCACAGTTAACCATTCGATGATCTGTACGCCGACTTCTGATTGGCTGAGAAAGGCGTGCGAAAGGCAACTGGTCAAGTTAGGCAGATTTCGGCCATTAGTCAGAAGGAACAGACGCAGGGTTCCTACGCTTCCGGAATGCGGGTTTCACACCGTGGTAGAAAACCCGTTTGGGCCTGGGGTTTTCGTATTAAAGAATAGATGTCTCAAAACAATAAAGTCTTGCTTACTTATACAAACAAGAAATTCTCAAGCTGACCCACCCCAAGAGAAGAAAAAAGAAATCAGATCAACAAAGGAAAGGACTAGTAAGAGCCTGTCCTAATCTCACCCAATTATATCATTGGCATTGCAGCTCTATATATAAAATATAATTTCCCGCATTATTCGTAAAACTGTTTAGTTTTATGATAATATAATAATAATAATAATAATAATAATAATAATAATAATAATATGATGATAATATTGTAATAGTAATACGTTCAGCACTTTAATGATGTTCATATATTCGAGTATAAATAGACAGCAATGATGAGATATCTCGATGAGTATGAGTTAAAACAAAAGAGACTAATATATTAGTTATCATTGTTATCACTTCATGGCATATTTCTATTATATCTATTTATACAAGATGAAACACCAATCATCAAGGTATTTTCTTCAAACTTTGAAAATTAACAGATATAAATTATGTAAGAAAAACACAAAAAAAAAACATAGCAAAAACAAATGTAATTTAAGTCTCTTAAGACTGTGATCGTTGCGTCCATCTGTCATTTTCTTCTTTTTTTTCATGCTACTAAAAATTTTATCAGTCAAGAAATGAATATAAATATCAGTAATTAGGTTCAGAGATACTTATCTATTATATTATATTATCTATTATGTTCCTGAAGTTACAGCTCCCCTTGTGACTGTGAAGTCCAATGTTCGAAAAACATTCTCGATCACAGATGTCGCATGTGAAGACTGTCTCTGAAAATGTTGATATACCAGTGCTTTGTTACGGCTGATTTCTTCTGGACCTTTTGGCTTCAGGCTTCAGATTTGAACAGTCCGCTACGGAGAGCTTGTCGCCACTGAGTGCGATCATGAGCCAAATTTTCCCAACTGGAAGGGATAATACCAAAGCACCTGAGATCATTCTTGCAGACATCCTTAAAACGCAGCTGTGGGCGACCAATCTGTCTCTTATCAGCAAGGAAGCCTGCATTAAAAACTACGTGTGTCACATTTTGCTTGGTAGGGATGCAAATGAATATCTATAAAGTGATTATCACTGCAAAATCTCTGCATAGAGATGTCCTTCGGGATTCATCCATCCGGTGGACATGGCCCAGCCAATTATATACCCTATATGCAAAGGAGTATAGAAACGTTTATCGAGACACCACTACAGATCAATATAATAAACCCTTCTTTTCCTGCCCAAGTAAAGTTGGATGATACTGTCTTTTAAGCTGAAGTTCAAACTACATTCACATATGAAGCCATTCCTTTGGAATTCATAAGCCTTTCAGTCTTGAAATGTGAATAATTAGAAAATAAACATTGTCTTAAGATAATCGAAAGCAGAAATCAGTTGGGATTAAGAAATCTATCATTCTTATTAACATCTTTGTGTCTTTTTATCATTATTGTTATTGTTATTTTTGAGTTTTCACATCATCATTAGCTGATGGGTCTTTCACTGGAGTCTGAATGACAGCAAGTCTCCTCGGGTCTCCAGGACTCTTCTGAGTATTCTGGCAGATTTCAGCAGTGCAGTGTTCTGAATGGTATTGATCCTTCCTCTGATTTCCAGACCCTTTTCCAATCCTTTTGGGACCGTTCCAAGTGCGCCAATTACAACTGGTATCACTTTGACTTTCATATTCCCTAACTTTTTCATTTCCTGGCAAGGTCCAGATATTTGTCCATTTTTTTTCATTTAGTTTCACCCTGTGATCTGCTGGAACTGCAAAATCCACCAGTTGACAAATTTTTTGTTAATCAACACTAGGTCTGGTCTTCTTGTTGGGATAAGGTGATCCGTTTTTATTTCAAAGTCCTTTAGTAGAATCTGTAAATGGTTAAGCTAAATCTTTTTTTTTTTTTTTTTGGCTACTGAATTTACCGTATTTTCCGGCATATTAAACACGTGTTTTACAAAGTTGACGTTTGCGCCAGGTGATTGAAGTAAGATTATTGGTTGGTTTACAGGGTGGCAGCACCTGTCCCTTTCGCCTAAAAGTGGTATGGGCTGGTTTTATCGCTTGGAGACGCACGAGACTCCCCTGAAAGGGAATGCAGAGATAATTTTTTATCTAAGGATATATTAAGGATATTCGCTTCCAGCGAGGAACCGTACATTAAAACTACATTTTGGCTTTGTAGATCAATACTTATAAAGATATTTGGATGACTATCACTGCAACATCTCTAAGCTCCATAGTTGTTGATTTCAAACTTCACTAGATAACCCTCTAGTCACAATGTCAGCGCTGTGTGATAATGGCAAAGAGTCATTCCAAAAATTAAATGTGAATTTAATATGTCGTCAAATACGGTTTATTCCCAAGTGTTAAATATGAAAGAATTCTAATTATTTTTAAAAAAATCAGATTTCTGACACCAAAATATGTAAGCCAGTTGCTGTAGACTTAAAGTCATTTACTTACAATTACGGTCAGCAGGATCAGTACTAGAAATTAGAATATTGGGTACCATTATATCATGTGGCCTACCTATTCAAAGTGGCCTACGAAATCATATCACTCTTATAGTATGTTGCCTACCATAAAAAGCATATTATAAGGTTATAATAACTGCTAATCCTAACCCTATTTCTGAATTTTAGAATATTTTAGAATTAAATAGATCTCTAATTCGTGTAAATTATATATGAATTATTTTTTAATTACAATATACAGCTTATGACTGAATTGCATTTCTTGAAATTTAATATACGTGAAAAATAATCAGTTTCAATAAATTGCCTTCTACTTATATCTATCTATAAATATACTTTTACTGAGGTAGGACACATTCAAACAGGATAGGCCACATACTATAACAGAATCAAAAAAGGTAGGCTACATACTATAACGGCACCAGATATTGTTAGTGGGACTATCTACCCAACAAAAAGGAAGTGCGAGATCCAATTAGAAAATTATTAGTGGGATTCTCCTACCCCCCCAACAAAAAGGGAATGGGGACACAGGAAATTTTAGGAGGACCCTATAACCTACAAAATCATTTAAAAGTGATATATCTATAGATAGCATCACCAAAATATGTAATCTCTCTTGTGAAATTGTTGACCAGAGGTATATTTTAATCTGTTCTAATTTTCCAAATCTTTCAGCACGGGGTCACAATTTGGACAAAGCTGGTAAATTGGCTTAAAACCGGTCCTGATGAGGTGCAAGCAAAGGGATGCAACTCTTTTTCTTGAAATTCTTTCATTTATCTAGATTTCTTCTGTTTAACTTATATACGTGCTTTTTCGTAATCTCTTTGCTTGGTAACTTTTTAACAATATTACTAGTTAAGCCCAGTGGTTTAGCCCCCGCTTTGTTCCGCTAAAATTAGATCCCTTGACTAAGTTTATTCCTACCCTGTGGGTAGGGGCAGAAGAATACACCGACTGCACCTCTGCATATAGTAAGATTCCTCTACCTGTTGGTCGTGAATGGCGACCCGTGATGCTTAATGATGGGGTCCTGGTGGCTAAGCAGTCCGGGACACACAACACTCCATTTTGGTCATTACTTAGGCTAGACGGGCGATCGGAGAGGCTCTATCCGATTAATCGGCAGGTCAAATTTAGCCCTAGCACATTTGATTGTCGCAACCCTATTGCTCTTACAGCAATTCCAATCCTTTTTATAATACATGGGCTAGAAAGCGGGCACCAAGGGTCTTAGTGTCCTGGGTATGGTTAAACTGCATCTAATGGCGAAGTTCATACTTTGGATCTTTGAAAAGTGTGGAGCAACCCTTTATCAATATTACTCCCAGATCCACACTGACCCGGAGTGGTAATATCTGTTGGGGTCCCCATCTATGGGTTAAATAGAGAAAAAGGAGTTTAAAAATTGAGTTAAAAACATTTAATACCCATTAAGCATGATTCGAACAAAACGTCTTCGGCTTAGAATAACCCAACATGTTTTGACATGCCATAAAATATAACAAATCAAACCAAGTTTTTTCCCCGAATCAATATCTCTGGTCAACTCAACTATGGTATCTCTACTTCAACAAGTTTACACAAAACATAAGAGTCACGTGGTCAAAATAACATAATAATAAAAGTAATTGGTAATTTGCTTAAATCATTGTTAAGTATGTTATAATATATTAGTAATTTGAAGGCAAATACAATGCGTATGAAGTTCATGCTTCGAAATCGATAAGACAAAAATAACATCTTTTTGTTCTTATTTTTCATACGCATTGTATTTGCCTTCAAATTACTAATATATTATATATAATAATAATGAAATTATACGATTTAATCTATTTTTAATATAGATCAAGGCAATTGTGCTCAGGATATATATATATATATATATATATATATATATATATATATATATATATATACACACACACACACACTTACCATTTTACATGACCCATTATATCACCACCAAACCAGCGCATATGATCCACCTACAACTCTTTCAACCCCAAACACATGTGGCATCATTAACAGAACCTTACTAGCTACACACCCCATCAGAGAAAAAATAGAACTTCCACTACCAACTTAAACACCCCTGCTAACACCAACAATTGACCACCCCTTCCCAATTCACGACCTCCTAACACACCAGTATGAAAATGTTCACCGTTGAAGCAAGAACTCAATCCAACGTCATGAAGAAGATCTAACAGACCGAAACGTTATAACGTCGACATCACTACCTACAATAAACATCCATCTTGTACAACATCCTGTGTTTGTCTACTTTTCTCCACATTTTTTCTACACAGGTTTATTTTTATTTGCATAAATTAGTTGGTTAATTTTGCCTTTAATTTCTTCCCTACCTTTGATTATCACATTTAAAATGTTTGAAATGAGAGTGAATGAGAGCTTGAATCAAAGAAGAATTTGTATTTTCTTTGTAAAATACGTTTGTAACTTTCCACAAGGACTGAAAACAGGAACGAAAGAGATACTTTTAAGGGGCTGAATAATCAAGTGACAAACGGACACGTGACGTGGAAAGCCACGTTCACAATCCAAGAGAAGACAATTATTTTTGTCTCCCCATATTCTCAACGTTTGACCACCAACAATCCATCTGAACCCATGGGGAAATAAAGAACTACAAGTGGTCACCATGTGGAGCTAAATTGAAATACAACCTGAGTGGAAAGTTTTACCATCCTTTCGCTTGTTATTCCTCCCACGGACAAACCTTCCTTCGTCCACTACCGCATTTCATTACTTACTCACCCAAACCAGACCACTCCGAAGCTTGGCCAATCCTTATTAAATCCCACAGAGAATATTACTTCAAAGAACTATTATATTTCACATTGATATGATTAAGAGAAAGAAAAGAAAAACATGGCCACAGCTCTAATACAATTGTATAAAAGAATATATTTATGTCTATTTCCTAAATATTTCCCAGTAATTAAATTAAAATTAACTGTTGTGTAAAATGTTGAGGATTGGTTCGTATTCGATTCATTTATTTTCTTTTGGATTTTACAACATGTCAAACCATATAGGGTTATTTTATACCGAAGACGTTTTACTCTATTCATTGATGAATATTGAAAATTCTTTTTCTGAACCCAATAATTTAAAACAATATTGTTAACTAATTTACTTCTTTTAGCCCATAGATGGAACCTTAACAGGTACTACCACTCCGCGTCATAGGTGAACAGGAAATAATGACGATGAAGGGTTACTCCACACTCCCCAGAGCACATATATACATATAAATGTATGTATATATCACACACATATGGAGGCGCGTGGGATAGTAGTTAGAGTCGTGGAAAATGGACTCGTCGATTAGAGTTCAATTCCTAGACGAAGCTGTTGGCATTTCACATAGTGCTAATACCGTTGGGAAAGGTATGAATCCATATATTCTCCCTCCAGCTATGGATTCAATAGTAGGGCAGACTGTGCCTTCAGCCTTGGGTAGGTAACCAGTCTAGGAGAGGGATAACTCTGAATTCAAAATTCCTGAGGTCGGTCGTTGATTGGGTTTGTGGCAACCCTTGATGCACCAATTCTTTCCTATCAACTGTGCCAAAAAGTGTGGATGGTCAAACACAAGCCTTCACCACTATAAACAAATCAATGTGTGGGTGTTCATTGTATAAACCCTCATGCGTCGTAAAATCGACGAGAGAGTCTATAATATCCACACACATATTTTCACAGGCATCTATCTGTATATAAGAAAACATTACCAATAAGTCTATATGTATTCACCCAATCTTCAAGTAGTGTAAAACTGGTCTGAATCCAGAATTTTTATTCTCCTTGACTGGTTGTCTAACCAAGATAGAAAAAAGTATTCCTTACTATTTACGCATCACACCCTTTTCCTAAGAACATTAGCACAAAGGGAAATGCAAACAGCCTCGTCCAGAATTTGAACTCGAAAGAAGTTTTGTTTTCATTTAATGTTTAAATATAAAACAATTAAATGGCGAATGTGTTTTTATAATGTTTTGAATTCAAATTTCTTTCAACACCAAACACCTGTGGCATCATTAACAGAACCTAACTTGCTACACACCTTATCAGAGAGAAAAAAATCCTACTACTAACTTAAACACACCTTCTAGCAACTGACCACCCCTCTACTATTCATGACCTCCTAACACACCAGTATAAAAATGTCCACCGTTGAAGCAAGAACAATCCAACGTCCTGAAGAAGGTCTAATAGACCGAAACGTTATAACGTCGACATCACTACCTACAATAAACATCCATCTTGTACAAAATCCCGTGTTTGTCTACTTTTCTCCACATAATATACACAGGAAACTATTAATATGGTTTATTCTTATTTGACTGGTTATCTAACCAAGATAGAAAAAAAGAATTCCTTACTATTTACGCACCCTTTTCCTAAGAACATTAGCACAAAGGAAAATGCAAACAGCCTCGTCCAGAATTTGATCTCGAGAGAAGAGCTTGATACATTTTTCATATTGTTTTGTTTTCATTTAATGTTTAAATATAAAACAATTAAATGGAGAATGTGTTTTTATAATGTTTTGATTTAAAATAAATATAGATTTATGTCCTTACTGTAAACCGATTTTATGTTTTGATTTTTACATCAAAAAAGCAATTATGTACTATTTTAAAACTGTATCAAATTTGTGTTTTGAATTTAAATACATTATAAAATGAATTTTAAATTTTAGATTTCATGACGCCTACTTATATAAACTTTCTCCTCTCCCCGAACTTTTAACACTGGCTACTCCCCCACCCCAGTAGCGTAGCAACAGTTAGTGCCGCCCTGAGCAGCCCTCGAGTTTTCCCCAACCATATATACAGGCTTATAGTCTCCAACAGTCCAAATGTACCATCCCTATAAAAGTGTCGCCCGGGGCGAACCGGTCTCCTAACTACGCCACTGTGCCCCATGGACTGAATCGCACGTAATTTCTTTCCAAACCGGTTCAATACTAACGACCTGAAATCGTTTAACTTGATACATTTCCATGACAACAATCTTGAGAAATATAGAAAAAGCAGACAAATTTGACGTAAAAATGACGAAAACCTTCCTTGCAAAATTGACAAGCAGAATGTGGGATATATATTTACCATTCCGAATATCGTGTAACACAAGGTCATTTTTTAAGCAAAGTTCATCAGGTTTTAATTCAGAGACTTCCTTCTCCTAGACTGTTTGCCATAAAAAGGTTAAAGAGCTTAGTCCCTCCTATTATCCCATAGTTGATACATACCTTTCTAAAGGGTATTAATGCTATATGAAATGCAACCCACCTCGTCCAGGATTTTAACTCGTGTCGCCATGCCCATTTCTTACGATATATATATACGAGCACCGCCAGATGGTGGTATAGATTGCAGTGGTTCTTTAGAGGGGACTATATAACCTTTTAGGAGGTGCGTGGTCTAATGATTAAAGTCGTAGGAAATGGACACGTCAACGCGAGTTCAATTCTTGGACGAAGCCGTTGGTATTTCACATGGCGCTAATACCCTTGGGAAGGTATGAATCCAATTCTCCCTCCAGCTATGGATAAATAGCAGGGCAGACTGGACTCTTTAACCATGGCTAGGTAACCAGTCTAGGAGAAGGAAAACTCTGAATTTAAATCTATTAAACTCTGCTTAAGAAATTGACTTTGTGTCGTATCCTGCTCGTGTAGAGGGGTTGGTAAATATATATATAACCTTTTTGAATCCAGGCAATCAAAAAGTATTGAATATCAAAAATACAAAAGGATTTTTAAACATCGAATATCTGTAGTGCGTGTGAGTGGGGTCCAGCATAATAAAATAGGAACCAAAGAGATCCATAGTTTTTAAAAATGTTGAGAACCACTGGGATAGAGAACAGCAAACTAGACGTAAATTAAAGTGCAGCTATGTGTAGAATAATCATACTAAGTTCCAATTACCGTCGAATTGGTAAGACAGGGAAACAAGGAGCCGTAACTTAATACGGATCTAACCTTGTTGCAATCCAACTGCAGAATGCCAGAGTATTTATGAAGCCTCATATCATCATAGAAACCAAGTAGCCAATCAAGACTCAAAGAATGGAATCATCGAAATACATGAATGGACTTTCCTTGAGTTCCATAAATACCAGCTGTTTTGGGCACCAGTCACTAGTGCTTAGTTGCTGTTGTTCAAACCAACAGCAGACTCAGTTCACAACACAGTAGGATGCTAATCACCTAACAATTTACTACATGGCGCTGCGGACAGAACGCACAACACAGAGTTGTGGATACAGCGAAAGTTGTTTACGGCAGCGAAAGAGTCAAACTAATTTTATATAATCTATTTCTAAAGTTAAAAGTAGGTTACTCATTTCAATTTGAAAAACATATTTCTTCAGTTTAATGAAATAAGTATAAAGTCTATTTTTTTTATATTACATTATTTTTCTAAAATACATTTTTCAGACATTTAATAAGTAAAAAGAAAAAAAGCAGAAAGATATTTAAGGCAAAAATCACGATTTTTTTTTCAATGATTATAATAAAATTTAGATGTAAAATATCATGATAAATGATCAACTAGTTATGAAGTTTTAAGAAAATCAGTGGCATGCAGAGGTGGGGGGTAGGCGAAGGCGGCGTTGGCCCCGGGCATCCAGTTTAGGGAAGCATCCAATCAAATAGAGATATATAATCGTACAAAAAATTACCCAATTACAACGTTTATTTCACGAATTTCCATGTAACCAATGTGGCAATTTATGTGCAATTTGAATAAAAAAGCTTATTTCATAAATTTCGATCGTTTTCTTTTTTTCAAATATCGTTTTTTGCGGCGGGGGTTGGGGGGGTACAATTTAGATGTTAGTCCCAGCATCATAAAACCTGTTGGATTATTTGTAGAATATAAGACGTACCACTTAAATTTATAGACTAAGCGAGGTTGCGTGGTTAAAACTTCAACCAATCAACATCCCGAATACATGGTTGGTTAAATCCCCGCCATCTCACCGTATAAGTAGCACAAATTGTGTAATCTGATCTGAGCGGTAAAGTGGGGAGCTAACGGTGGGCGTGGCGCTCCACACCAGCAAAAAATATCTCACTGGTACAGTGTGAACGAAAAGGGCAGAGACTCCCTCATTGTCCATCTGATAAAAAGACCACTCCGCCAACTTATATATATATATATATATATATATATATATATATATATATATATATATATGTGTGTGTGTGTGTGGTTAATTAACGCCCGAAGAAGATATCAGAAGATCTGAAACACGTGTCGCAAATGTAAAATAATAATACAATTAAAAAATACATAATCCATTTTGCAGACCTTCATTTTTATTAAATATTTAATTTTCTCCCGTTGGAGCCATAACATCACCTTCATATATATAAGTAATCCACAGACACGTGTTTCGAGATATCACCTCTCATCAGTGTGGTTACACATTAACAGCTACCCCTGGTCGGGTTTAAGACCCGAATGAACTTTCGTTCGCCAAGCCTCTTACCCGTGCGGCCAGACGCAGCTGTCAAATATAGGAGAATATTTAATTGCTACATTTCTAAGCGGAAATGAATTCACTAGAGTCCTCAAACTTTTGTAAACATTCACAGGTATCACTAACAACACTCTATAGAAGATTCATTGTAAAAAAAAGATTGATAACTCCTTATAGGGATCATATTCCTTCCTTGCCACTGTTTCTCCGTTAGGGGCTAGGTGGCATTGTGAGCAGTTGATAAAAGAGGAAGCGCGAAGTCAAAGGTCTCTTAGACCTTTCCGCTTTCACAGAGTTAATACGCACTAGTTGCGTTTCCTGTTCGCAGGAGAGAGGGTCTTGCCTTAGGCATCCCGTATGCATGGTGCACAAGAACATGCTCACAGCATTAAGCGTTGTACTTTATTCTTTTTAGCCAGCAGCCTCAAGACTATTTTGCCTGTGAGACATTTCACCTTATACAATTATGTATAAGCTTCTTTGTATTTTGTCATTTCTGTATTTCTCCTATTGTTTGTTCAGGCAATAAAATATCTGTGTCATAATTTCTTCATGAACTGTTCACCAAATGATATACAACCAACAATCATTTCAACCCATTATCCTGATTTAAGTTAACAATTGGTTCTCAGAACTAATGAAATTCAAAGAACAGGTTTTTATGAACCGGTACGAACTGTCTATATCTATTATTATACTAAAGCTGAGCGAATCAACTTTTGGTTCCTAAGGTTTTTTTCCTGTCTAATTTAATGACACGAAAATTATACTAAATCATGTCTTACTTTTAGGATTGAATTATGCTTGAAAAGATTCCGTTTTAATTGGTTCTAATTAAAATTGAACATCTATTATTATTATTATACTAAAGCTGGGGGAATCAACTTTTATTTCCTGTTTATTATTTTTACTGTTTAGTTTAATGGCATGAAATGTATACTCAATTATTCCCTACTTTTAGGATAGAATTATGTTTGAAAAAATCCCGTTTTAATTGGTTCTAATTAATCGTAATTTGCAATTAAGTCAAAAACTGACCAATCTCTTACTATACTATCTATCACTTTCTTTCCCTCTATGTACCTCTTGACTACCTCCTCGTTATATAATCTTAGTTTCTCAGAGAGAGAGAGAGAGAGAGAGAAAGAGAGAGAGAAAGAGAGAGAAGAGAGAGAGAGAGAGGGAGAGAGGGACACGGGAGAATTTGAAATGTATTTCTATCGTAGATTTTACAAGCAGCAACCAGTAGCTTAAATTAGGTCAAACATCTCCTTTCTTAGAATATGATGTCATGCAATTCCAAAAGGGAGACAATTATATTTTGTGTCCATTATATATATATATCCCCGTGCCGGGTAAGCTCAGTCGGTAGAGCGTTCGGCTAGAAACCACCAGGTTCCTAATTCGATACCGGCCCTTTCCAACTCAGCGTATGAGTAGCACAGGGATCTGTGCGGTAAAGTAAGGAGATGGTGGTAGGTGTGGAGTTTCAGCTCAGACACAAAATAATCTCCTTGGCCTAGCACTAGTGAAAAGGGAATAGACTCCCACACTGATTGGCTGATACTGACTTTTGGCCACCCCGACGATTATCTTTTTAATATATATATATATATAATTAAAAAATGAATAAGTAAACTAAGAGCCAATATAAAAGAAGTTATCTGGAGTGATTTAAGTTTTAACACATAAAGCCGCTGAATTGTTTATCGTATTGTCGATGAAAAAAAAAAAAAAAAAAGAAACAGAAATGCCATTAGTTTTCCAATTCTTTTGTTTCGTGGTTTTTAGTTAGAACATCACGTTGCAAGCAGATTCAGTAAATGTTTGTCTCTCAGTCATATCATAGAGCAATTAGCTGTGCCTAGTAAATCTTTTCTATTTGTAATAAATCTAAAACCAAACAAATAAATGTCAAAGATAAGAAATTACTTATAAGTAAACAGACAATCAAAGAAAAGCTAATTAAAATGTCTTATTACCTGTGTGGAGATTTTCAAAGTAAACTGTTCATTTTTAGCAGATGATAATATATTCATTTCAAATCAAATTATATGTATAAACGAAAACAATTATTTAGAAATACAGATCTGTACAACTTGATAAAATAAAATTGCTTCTTCATTCATTCTAGCAAATTACGCAAATATAATTTGTATTAACATAAACCAAACCACGTTTGTACAGGGTGGTTCCAAAGTCTTGTCATCTGTGGGGAATAAAATAGAATTAAGACAACAAAAAAACTCCCATGATCCTTGACCGGAAGAACCCTCCACGCATATGCGAGAAAAGGACCCACTTCCGACCCCCGAGACAATTTCTCGGTCAGTCTAGTTTAGGCCTTAACTGTGTCTAGTCGCTACTACTGGCCGGGGAGATATCCCCATGCCACGTGATGGCTATGACTGGTAAATAAAATCTGTCATAAAACCACCTACTGTCTTTGTCTCTTTTCGTTCCTAAAATATTTATCTCTGCTACAGTCCTGTAATAATAATAGCTTACAAATGTCTAGCCACACTGAAGAGACTAGTTAAGTCGAAACACGTGTCTGTGGATGACTCTACATATGCTCCCCATACCCCTAGGGTTGAGCACACTGTGGGGGATTCCGCTGAGGGCCGCCAACTCAAGCGTAAACGCGACACTCTCCTATATATAATGGATGGAGCACTCTAAGACGGGCTTTACATACAAAGCGATGTGTGTATTAAAACAATTAAAACCCCTTTTGCATTCTGTAGATGATGACAGCCTGATGATTAAGGTGACAGACTGACACTCAACCGATCCGATTTCAATCCCGGCAGTAGGTAGCTTACAAATGTCTAGCCACACTGGAAAGACTTGATAAGTCGAAACACGTGTCTGTGGATGACTCTGTCTCTCATATATATATGAGGAAGAATGAATAAAGAAAAGAAAGAATAGAATGGATAATAAAAGATGAATTTAATCAATATCACTTACACATGTGTTTCAGTCAGTTCATCTCTGTGTACACGGTTCAAACTATTATTATCATTGAATAAACAAATGAAATGAAATAATAATAATTTGTTTATTTAATGATAATAGTTTGAACCGTGAACATAGAGATGAACTGACCGAATGACATGTGTAAGCGATATTGATTAAATTCTTCTTTTATCATCCATTCTGTTCTTTCTTTTCTTTATTCATTCTTCCTCATATTGTCGGATTCATTTCCAATTCCATTTTTACACACACACACACACACACATACATACATATATATATATATATTTTCAGATAAGTGACACTGGCTTCTGCAGATTGGAAGAGAGGTTGCTTACAAGAGTATGGACACTTGATCATGTGCACTCTGGTAAAAGCATAGAGGAAGTGCGACATGACTTCACTGCAAGATTTTTATTGTTTTATTTTTATTGTTCTCATTACCTTTTAGAAGGGGTGACAAGACTTTAGGACCACTCCATAGAATGAGAAAAAAAGTTTAATAGCATATCAATTGTGGGGGCACTCGATGTCTTATGGTTATACGCGAAGGAAATGGAGTTCAAATCCAGAATGAGGATGTTTGTTTTCACATAGCGCTAACACCCCTGAGAAACATAAGCTCTCTCTCTCTCGTCATCCATCCCTATCAGCCATAGAACCTAAAAGGTCCTGTAGATGGCATCCAGTGTCCGCGAATAATCGTTAAACGAATCTATATGACCCCTAGATGGGACCATAACATGTACTAGCACTCCGGGTCAGAGCGGACCTGTGAGTAATGGCAATGAAGAACTACTCCACAATCTCCAGATCTCTAAAATTGGAGCCTTACAACTAGATGCAGTTTACCGTCATAACGAGGAAACTACTTTTTGTTATTCTAAACTCAACTGACATATCTTGTGTAAAATGTACACACATGTACATGATATAAGCTAGGGACTGGCAAAAATCAGCTTCTACGAGTTTTAAAAGCGAATTAAAAATAATTAAATCTATTATTTAAGGTCAATCTTTGTCTAAATCGATAAGTAGTAACATAATGACCATTAAAAAGGAAAAATATCATTACATATGCAGTTTATTTTTAATACATTTAAAGGGATTTGTTTTGGTTAATTTCGATGCGATCCGCCATACTGTCTCTTTTTCGATATTTTTAAGTTCTTGTTTACAATTTTACTGTAACATTCGTGATTGCAAAAAAAATTTGCAAAAATCAGGTAATTATCCGATTTTAACGAAATTTTCAGTATTGATTTAACAATTAATGAATTTTATAATGCATTAGTTATTTTATTTCAAAACTTTAATTTAGTATTTTTGCTATGAAAAATTAATATATAAAATTCATTTAAAATGTGAAAAATCTGATGTCAAGTTTAAAATATTATATTTTTAGATTCTAGAAATAAATATCTATTTAATGCAAACCTTATTTCATTGCAGCAAAGTATACTTTTTGAAGAAAATCTCGATTGAAAATGTACCCCCCTTTTTTAAGCAGAAAAAATATCGATGTATAATTTTTTTCTTTTATAAGATAATAGCCAATTAAATAATTATCGAAATGAGTAAAAAAAAATCTCCAAAAAATTAATTATCTATTATTTTTTTACATTTTATTTTTCGATTTTCGGTACTTATTTTCCCCAAAGACAATCCACCGTAAAAAATCTTTTTGTTTCTATTCATAACTTCGGTCTCTTATCTCTTTATTTATACTGTAATTAGAAAACTATAAGACCAACTTGAAAAAAAAGTTACGCCCCCAACATAAGGGGGAGGGGTAAAAAATTAAGTGACCTGAAAAAAATGAGAAAGTTTTGAAATAAAATAAATAATGCATTATAAATATCATTCAGTGATAAATAAACACTGAAAATGTTATCAAAATCCGATAATTCCCTGATTTTTGGTAAATTATTTTCTGTAGAGGGGGGGGGGGTAAAGTCATTTTGTCAAAAAAGCATTTTAGGCCCATTTTGCCACTAGCTAATATAAGCCAAATATAGAAGTGTAGGTATGTTGTGGACTAGCCTAGCTTACCTTTCGTAGAGAGTGAATGCGCTGGTCCATAACTTTTATACACTGCTGTTTTAGAACATCGGGAGGATTACTGAGACTGAAGATTACGGAACCATTACGCGAACCGTCTCCATCGATGTTTTTGCAGTCTATTGGGAGTTACTCTACGCTTGGCGCAAACTGTAGTTGAATATACTAGTATACTGAATATTCTATGATCCAGTATACAACAAGGTATCTAACAGATTTTTTTCAGGCACAATTCATACTATGGTGATAAACCAAATAAAATTTACAGACAAAATCTGTCCTGTCTTGATAGATTGCTTACTTATCAGAAATATCCACTTCTGATATTTTCAAGAGATTATGATGACAAGGCAAAGTTGTTACAGTTTATAAATTCATCATTCTGAATTAGAAAGTTTTCTGAATAAAAATACTAATAATCTATTCGAAAATTTCAACACATGGACATATTATTAGTAATGGTATTTCCTTTCAGAAGTCTGTTGCAGATGACGATGACGTTACTCCTCGTCTTCAACAGTTGTGGACCCTCTAGTGGCTAGTTAATCCAATTCTGGACTTGCAGATGCGGTCACACACATTGCAAGGTGGTTCATGACGACGAAGACGTCACCGCTCAACAACCCTGTTAATCTCGATATTGAGCCGCTCAGGTCCTGTGCGGCACGCCTCTCACCAAACCTGTCTGTTGGAGGCCAGATCTTCCAGGTTTGAAGGATTGATTTTGCATTTCTTCAGTGTCGTCTTAATTTAGTCGATTGAACCGCTTTGGGGGGGGGGCGGAAACTCCTGTCCTCCACGTGCCATCTGCGAGTTCACCATAAATATATTCACCATTACTATATTTGAAATTTGCCACATGTGCTTTTAATTACAGGAGAAGATTGGCTTAATTTCTTTTGATAATGGCATATCAACCTTCGTGAGTAATTTACAGTGGCTGAATAAATGGGGGGGGGTATAGAGGCGCAAAATTGACCTAATCTAAAAGCCTTTGCGTTGCTATAAAATTGAAATAGTTTGTCACTATACTCGTGAAGTATGACAACACCCTCCCGTCCTCCGAACGGGAAACGCAACTGGTGCATGCGTAGAATTTGAAAGTGGGCGGGTCGGTGAAGCGCTGAAAAGTCTAAATCGATATTCATTGGCCACAAAAGGGGGCACCGGGCAGAAACCTTGCCCCCCTCCCCCCAGATAACGACGTTAACACGCCCATCGTTATTTATGTATTTAGCAGCCCCGCGACCCGAGCATACAAGGTCTTTTTTAAAGAGTTTAACAGGTTTTAACTCAGATTTTTCTTCGCCTAGACCAGTTGCCATACCAAGGTTAAAGAGTCTAGTCTGTCCTACTATTTACCCATTGCTGAAAGGAGAGTAGTTTGATGTATACCTTTCCAAAGGATATTAGCGCTATGTGAAATGCTACAGCCTCATCCAGGATTTGAACTCGTGTCACCGTGTCCAATGACGATAACCATTACACAATATGTTATTCAATTCCAAAACCATCCTTGTAGAAGAATAGTAGTGGTATTATTTTATCCATATCTAGGAGTTGAAGGATTCATACATTTCCCAAGGTTTTAATCCGAAAGTGAATGTGATTGTGCGACTGGGGTTTGACATATCAATACCCCCCCAAAAAAACAAAATTTTAGGTATCAAAATATTTTATATACAAAATGGAATTCCTATAAAGCTAAACAATGTACTTTAATACTCTAGCTTCTTTGGACTAGAATAAAACATATCCCGTAATCTGCTTTAGTCGTGGGGATGCTATTCTCATTAAGTGTGTCTTGGGCACAAATAGCCGGGCAAAGCCCATCAAGATTAAGGTCAACAACAAGGTTTGAATTAAGAATTTTCTTTTCCTAGACTGGTTGCCATAGCAAAGTTCTAGTGTCCAGTCTGCCCTACTAATTACCCATAACTAGGGGGAGGATAGTTAGATTCATACTTTTCAAAAGGGTATTACTCCTATGTGAAATGCAAACAGCCTCATTCAGGGTCTAGTATATTCTAATATAATTTAATTCAACATTTTAAAAGAATGATACTGTTGCAGACAAAAATGAATATACATGATGATATTAAATAATTTTTGTGGAATAGCCAATTGTCGGTATCAGCCGGGCTGTAATGGAGTCTTTCCTCTTTTCGCTAGTGCTAAACAAAGGAGATTGTTTTTGCTGAGCTAGAGCGCCACACCTACCGTCAGCTCTCAGATACTTTACCCAAACTGTGCTACTCATGCGCTGGGTGGTCTACCGATTGTGTTAATAAATAAACATGGATAAGTTATCTTTAAATGTTATAGACTAAAAATAAATAAATATAAAAATGCACTTGGTGATTTTTTCCTGTTTTTTTTTCTGACCATATGACCTTTAGGCACCCCTTCCTCGATCTCGACTCGTGGGGACACTTTTCTCATTTATACCGTCAAAATCCGGTTGTTTTAGGGGTTAGGGTTAGGGGTTAGTTTTATTTTAAAAAAATCCTCTATAAATCGTCTGTTAACAATTAACCGGATTTTGACGGTGTAAATGGAAAAAATGTCCCCTCGAATCGAGATCGCAAAAGGAGTGCCTAAAGGTCATATGGTCCTTTTTTCTATAAAAGCTTTTATCACAAAAGGTAAAAAAAAAATAAATAAAAACAAAGACGTTGCTTTTTCTCGAAACTTTGCCTACCAAATTTCCCCCATGACTGGACCAAATTGTCTTAGTGTTTTTTTTTTACGTGTATAAGGGGATATTTCAAAGTTCACTATCAAATTCACCTCAGCACTCTCTATTCAAATAAAGTCCTGTCCTTATTGTAATCTGAGTCCTTCTGCTGAATTTTAATGAATGTGCGAGAGCCGCTGCCAGCGGTTTACGGTAGTATCGCAGTGGTAGGAGAGCTGCTGTTAGTGGTTTAAAGTAGGCATAGAGTTAAAAGTGCAAATGGCTTATTCTTATTTAATTTTTTTTTTTCAAAGTTAATATGCTGTTATCAAATTACAAAATATGATAATGAACGAAGCGATAGCTTAGTATAAACTTCCGTCAGATAGAAAAAGAAAAAAAAAATTCTTATTCAAGACACAAAATAAATGAAGTTCCCCTCTGTTTTCTAAATTAAGGCTTGTCAGCTCAGACTCCTACTGTTTGTGATCAATCATTGTAATTTATTCAGCTGACAACACAGTGAGACTCACCCGATGGTCTAACGTCTATTCTTTCGAATCAGGGAAGAAAAAGTTCATACAAATAAGTCTATCAATGATTAGCTGCTTAAATTTCAGCAGCTTGGCACATCTTCCTGTTGGCTTCATCCATACTAGAATCATTTAGATTTGTACATTGAAACTGCATTAAAGCAATCCCTATTTGTATGAGGTGTGTCCAGAAAGTATCAAGACTAAAGCTGTATTTACCATGAACGGAAATGAAGAAAGAATAAAACTTTAATTTTCTTCAAAATATGAGGTGTGTCCAGAAAGTATCAAGACTAAAGCTCTATTTACCATGAACTGAAATGAAGAAAGAATAAAACTTTAATTTTCTTCAAAATGAGGTGTGTACTAAAAGTATTAAGACTAAAGCTGTATTTACCATGAACGGAAATGAAGAAAGAATAAACTTTAATTTTCTTCAAAATATGAGGTGTGTACTAAAAGTATTAAGACTAAAGCTGTATTTACCATGAACGGAGATGAAGAAAGAATAAAACTTTAATTTTCTTCAAAATATGAGGTATGTCCAGAAAGTATCAAGACTGTCAAACAAGGTTTGAATTAAGAATTTTTCTTCTCCTAGACTGTTTGCCATAGCAAAGTTCTAGTGTCCAGTCTGCCCTACTAATTACCCATAACTAGGGGGAGGATAGTTGGATTCATACTTTTCAAAAGGGTATTACTCCTATGTGAAATGCAAACAGCCTCATTCAGGGTCTAGTATATTCTAATATAATTTAATTCATCATTTTTAAAGAATGATACTGCTGCAGATAAAAATGAATATACAAATGATGATATTAAATAATTTTTGTGGAATAGCCAATTGTCGGTATCAGCCGGACTGTAAAGGAGTCTTTCCTCTTTTCGCTAGTGCTAAACAAAAGGAGATTGTTTTTGCTGAGCTAGAGCGCCACACATACTGTCATCTCTCAGATACTTTACCCAAACTGTGCTACTCATGCGCTGGGTTGGCAAGCACCGGTATCAAACCAAAAAAACCTTGCAATTCCTCGGTGGACGGTCTACCGATTGTGTTAATAAATAAACATGGAAGAAGTTATCTTTAAATGTTATAGACAAAAAATAAAAAAATATAGAAATGTACTTGGTGATTTTTTATCAAGACTAAAGCTGTATTTACCATGAAGGGAAATGAAGAAAGAATAAAACTTTAATTTCTTCAAAATAGGAGGTGTGTACTGAAAGTATTAAGACTAAAGCTGTATTTACCAAGATGGAAATAAAGAACGATTAAAACGTATTCTTTAAAATTTGATTTGCATACTGGTTTTAACAAAACTGGGTTTAATAAATAATTACTGTGTTATAGATCTCTAATAGTATTGATTTATTCTCCAGCGTATTAAAATCGATCCTATTAATGATTTTTCATAGAAACCAATTAAAATATAATTAAAATGTGTGTAATCTTTTTATGTTTTCTTATTTAATTTCGTTAGTCTTTCCCATCTAGTATTAGTGTTCCTTAATCTTCCGTCCGTAATCATCTGTTAAAAATGAAACTGTCCAAATGGTCCATGATTAAATGCAAACATCTAAACACTGATTATCTGGTGTAGCTTATCCGCCGAATTCTCATTTCTTATCACAACAGCTAGAATAATGAATCATTCCATTGTCATTATAAAGAAGAAAGGATATGCTACAAGAAAAAAAATATAAGAAAGAAATTAGGAAAAAATAGAGAGAGGAGTCCGAAGGTGAAAACAATAACGATGATCTGTTTCAATCGAACACAGTGAAAAGATGAAGAGAGAGGGGGTAGAGGCGGGGGTAAATCACGTTTATTATACTTTTTAAATATTGAAGTATTTTGCATTAGCTATTAAGTAAACATAAAACGTAATAATTGAATTATCATACTGTGGTATATCCACAGGTCCTGCTAGTTTAATATATTTCATTACATTTCAATTTAAATACTTACGTCCGGAGGGTGCATATTTTTGCTAGTATTACTTCATCATAATTTCTTTTTCCCTAGTGAATTTCTCTTTTGATATAGTTTCAAGATTCACTATCATATGTATTTCAATGTCCTCCACGTCCTCAAATCTTTTACCCTTAAGATGAATTTTCAGTTTAGAAAACAAGAAACCGAGAATCGAATTTACTATTCCGTAGTAATGGATCCGTGAGACTCGCTTGATAACCATTACACCACGATGTGACGTCCTGAGTTTAATAAGTACGTAAATCAATTTCATAGCTCTACCCAAACTGTTTGGCTATCTATAGAGAATTGGCAAACTCCACCCAATTTTATATATATATATATATATATATATATAGCGCATATCACAGGCGCGTGCACGCAGAAAATATATACATATATATATGTGTGTGTGTGTGTGTGCGTGCGTGCGTGCGTAATTCTATGTGTGTATATATGTCTTTGATACTTGGTGAGTCTTTAAAACAACTATCCATTTCTTTGGTACAAAGAATTGTCCAAAACGCTAATGGAATAAATGTGAAATCAAGTGCACTAGAGGAAAAAATCTTGGAGAAATCGATATTAAAAAAAATTGTCTCAACCTTTAATGTTTGACTTGGAATAAGAATGATCAATTGGATTTGTAAAAGAAATAATAACTCTACAATCCTTACAACAATAATTGGAAATAAAAGAATCAATAGTTTTGAACTAAAATGGCATTCTTAATATCGCCAGAGTTGTCACTATTGGACATTCTTAAATTGAATTAAAGAAACACACACACTAATCTAACATAGAAAAAAAAAAAGATATATTATACATAATTGTACATATAAATTCAGACGTGCAAAGTTTTTCTTTATTACACATCGTAAAAATTACATAAAAAATAGACGCATTCTGAATGAAAGTTAAGCCTATTTAAACATACTGAAAACAAAAATGTACATTATATGTTACAAGAATCTACAGTTCATGCTTAAAGCAACTGTTCTGGCTAGATCACTGATGTTAAACAATAATGAGTGTATTATTGTATTATTCGGACTATTCTTATCTTCATTGTTATATGTACAAAGTTTCGACCGATATGCCTTCCGACCTTCTTCAAGTATTTCTTGTCAGACTCGGGAACCTCCATGTAGTAATCGGGTTAGCCGGATGAGAATTGGATACCCCCCGTGGACTGAATAAAGTTTTAGGTTCAAGCCTCATCTAAAAAATTCAGAGAAATAATAATAATGAGTGTGCTCAACAATTAGGTGGGTGAATACATGGATACCTTGGGTACTTTTCATTTGAGTGTTGCCTTAGCTAGATCACTGAAGTTAAGCAATAATGAATCTTCTGTATAATTAGGTGGGTGACTATTGTGTTGCCCTGGGTGTTTTCATATAGCTGGTAGCCATGAGTGCATTCATATAGAGAGCTGCCTTAACTTATTACCAAGCAACTTTCCCCCGCAGTTGTATCATATTTTCTTGGTACTTTTTATATGTACAAAGTTTCGACCGATATGCCTTCCGACCTTCTTCAAGTATTTCTTGTCAGACTCGGAACCTCCATGTAGTAATCGGGTTAGCCGGATGAGAATTGGATACCCCCCGTGGACTGAATAAAAGTTTAGGTTCAAAGTTCCGTGATGGCTCCCGATTACGACAAGACGGTTTTCGAGCTCGAAGAGAAGGTTCCCGAGTCCCACAAGAAATACATGAAGACCGGAGGGTACATCGGCCGAAACCTTGTAAAGATAAAAATGAAGATGAGGACAATAGTCCGAATAATACTAATTATCAAGCCTCATCTAAAAAATTCAGAGAAATAATAATGAGTGTGCTCAATAATTAGGTGGGTGAATACATGGATACCTTGGGTACTTTTCATTGGAGTGTTGCCTTAGCTAGATCACTGAAGTTAAGCAATAATGAATCTTCTGTATAATTAGGTGGGTGACTATTGTGTTGCCCTGGGTGTTTTCATATAGCTGGTAGCCTGAGTGCATTCATATAGAGAGCTGCCTTAACTCATTACCAAGCAAATTTCCCCCGCAGCTGTATCATACTTTCTTGGTACTTTTTACCTATATGATAAGATATTTCCAAGTTCACTGAACTCATTCTATTCAAATTAAATCCTCTTATTATTGTAATATGATTTGCTTGGATGTAGTATGCACATTGGTGAGAGAGCCACCGTGAGCGGTTTAAAGTGCGGAAAGAGTTAAATTTACCGCCAATCCTCCTTCCACCCCCTCACATAATGCTGCCAAAATATACTTTATATATATATATATATATATATATATATATGTGGAGGATATGTGCTTAATTGAATTCATACCTAATTTTAAAAATTAATTAGTTGATAATTAATGAATTTAGGCGGGCATATATGTTCAAATGTAATGCTAAACAGATCGAGAAAATGTCAATCCCTGAATGTACATTTCGACCTATTAGTTCTCATCAGTAAGGTTATATACGTGGGAGACTGCTCCGTGTGTGATCGAAACCTCGACTGCCAAGCTGACAGGCGGAGACTAACCATTACACTAGCTGGCCATTCACAGACTCTTCGTTTGTTTTGAACTTATTTATATTCCATATATATATATATATATATATATATATATATATATATATATATATATCAGGAGTTTTTCCATGAAATACATAAGAACCATTGCTTATAATCTTTTGTGATTATGTACTACGAACGTCAACAAATCTAATGAATGAAAATACGTTCAAACTAAAAATAAAAATAAAAGACAAGAAGCAGATGATATTCTACAGAAACTATTATGAACGCAGTCTACGCAGGTGATCGAGCAATCCTCAAGCCTACACCTGCCCAAGCCAAACCTCTGCTGTGTAGTTAGGTGCAGGCAACAGAGACATTGGCCTCTATGTATACATAGATAAAACAGAGTTCATGCGTCTTTAACAAGATGTAACCATCTCCCCAATAGTAATATCTCATCTACTGAAAGTGATGTCAACAGGCACATAGGAATGGCAGGGACTGCTATCAACAGGTTATCAACCATATGGGAAATACGCAAGAATGCTGCATGGCGTTTTAAATGAATCCTAACAGCAGCTGTAGAGTATTATCCTCGTACCCCACTTGTACTAGGTTAGGCACAAGTCCCTATTAACGTGGGACCACCTACAAGCCGAGACTCATTGGTGGCGGGTTTAAAAATTGCGTCTATCCCCTCGGCATTCCCCATGAAGGGGGGCGCCTCAGGCACTGAGCAATAAACCCAACCCTGCCCTTTAAATCGAGGGGGCAGGTGCTGCCTGGGGGGATGGCTCCCTGGGATTGACGCTCGTGATTTTAACCCGGGGCGGGCGCGAACACCCGACCCCGTAGGGTCTGTAGAGCTACAAGAGTAGGTCGAGTTTTCATTTTATTTAAATACCAAATTGTCCATCTATGCGAAAGTTGTGTGTTAGCAAACTGAATACTGATACCAGAAATTAGATATTTTACTTGCACCATTGTTTGAGGAAATAGTATCAAAGATCGTCTATGTGTTAGTATACTGAATACTGATACCAAAAATGAGATCTTTTACTTGCACCATTGTTTGAGGAAATAGTATCAAAGATCGTCTATGTGTTAGTATACTGAATACTGATACCAAAAATGAGATCTTTTACTTGCACCATTGTTTGAGGAAATAGTATCAAAGATCGTCTATGTGTTAGTATACTGAATACTGATACCAAAAATGAGATGCACCATTGTTTGAGGAAATAGTATCAAAGATCGTCTATGTGTTAGTATACTGAATACTGATACCAAAAATGAGATCTTTTACTTGCACCATTGTTTGAGGAAATAGTATCAAAGATCGTCTATGTGTTAGTATACTGAATACTGATACCAAAAATGAGATCTTTTACTTGCACCATTGTTTGAGGAAATAGTATCAAAGATCGTCTATGTGTTAGTATACTGAATACTGATACCAAAAATGAGATCTTTTACTTGCACCATTGTTTGAGGAAATAGTATCAAAGATCGTCTATGTGTTAGTATACTGAATACTGATACCAAAAATGAGATCTTTTACTTGCACCATTGTTTGAGGAAATAGTATCAAAGATCGTCTATGTGTTAGTATACTGAATACTGATACCAAAAATGAGATCTTTTACTTGCACCATTGTTTGAGGAAATAGTATCAAAGATCGTCTATGTGTTAGTATACTGAATACTGATACCAAAAATGAGATCTTTTACTTGCACCATTGTTTGAGGAAATAGTATCAAAGATCGTCTATGTGTTAGTATACTGAATACTGATACCAAAATGAGATCTTTTACTTGCACCATTGTTTGAGGAAATAGTATCAAAGATCGTCTATGTGTTAGTATACTGAATACTGATACCAAAAATGAGATCTTTTACTTGCACCATTGTTTGAGGAAATAGTATCAAAGATCGTCTATGTGTTAGTATACTGAATACTGATACCAAAAATGAGATCTTTTACTTGCACCATTGTTTGAGGAAATAGTATCAAAGATCGTCTATGTGTTAGTATACTGAATACTGATACCAAAAATGAGATCTTTTACTTGCACCATTGTTTGAGGAAATAGTATCAAAGATCGTCTATGTGTTAGTATACTGAATACTGATACCAAAAATGAGATCTTTTACTTGCACCATTGTTTGAGGAAATAGTATCAAAGATCGTCTATGTGTTAGTATACTGAATACTGATACCAAAAATGAGATCTTTTACTTGCACCATTGTTTGAGGAAATAGTATCAAAGATCGTCTATGTGTTAGTATACTGAATACTGATACCAAAAATGAGATCTTTTACTTGCACCATTGTTTGAGGAAATAGTATCAAAGATCGTCTATGTGTTAGTATACTGAATACTGATACCAAAAATGAGATCTTTTACTTGCACCATTGTTTGAGGAAATAGTATCAAAGATCGTCTATGTGTTAGTATACTGAATACTGATACCAAAAATGAGATCTTTTACTTGCACCATTGTTTGAGGAAATAGTATCAAAGATCGTCTATGTGTTAGTATACTGAATACTGATACCAAAAATAAGATCTTTTACTTGCACCATTGTTTGAGGAAATAGTATCAAAGATCGTCTATGTGTTAGTATACTGAATACTGATACCAAAAATAGATCTTTTACTTGCACCATTGTTTGAGGAAATAGTATCAAAGATCGTCTATGTGTTAGTATACTGAATACTGATACCAAAAATAAGATCTTTTACTTGCACCATTGTTTGAGGAAATAGTATCAAAGATCGTCTATGTGTTAGTATACTGAATACTGATACCAAAAAAAGATCTTTTACTTGCACCATTGTTTGAGGAAATAGTATCAAAGATCGTCTATGTGTTAGTATACTGAATACTGATACCAAAAATAAGATCTTTTACTTGCACCATTGTTTGAGGAAATAGTATCAAAGATCGTCTATTGTTAGTATACTGAATACTGATACCAAAAATAAGATCTTTTACTTGCACCATTGTTTGAGGAAATAGTATCATCGTCTATGTGTTAGTTACTGAATACTGATACCAAAATAATCTTTTACTTGGTTTGAGGAAATAACATCAATGATCGGCTACTAAAATGCACTAAAAATCCCCGTTTTTGCAAAATTTAGCCTTTAGAAAACGAGGATTTTAAGTGCATTTTTGTAGACGATCTTTGATGCTATTTCCTCAAACAATGGCCCCTGCCCCCCCCCCATTTTATAAACCAACCGAGTAAGACAAACAGGGAAAAAACTCATAAGTGACGTAGGTAGAAATATCTCATCTACAGAAAGCGATATCAATATACGCATAGGAATGGCATGGGCTGCTATTGACTGATTATCGATCCTATAGATTTTTTCCAAGCTGCAGCCGTATTAGTACTACAGTATGGTTGCACCACTTTGACTTTAACGAAGTAATTAGAGAATAAAAAGCTTGGCGGGAACACAAAAGGATGGTATATGTTATTTTGAACAAATCGTGAAAGGAGCACCCCATAAAAGAACAGCCATACAACTACTTAGCTCCTATAACACAACTACTATTCATCCGTCTTTCGAAAGTCATCCACCATTACTCAAACAACATTCCGCCCTGTAGGCTGGGGCGTTAGAATGCATCGACTGAACCTCTGCAGAGAGGTAAGACTCCCCCAATGGGGCCACCTGTTGGCCGTGGGTGGCGACCCGTGACGCTTAAGGATAGAGCCCAGGTGGATGAGCAGTTCATGACATGCAATACTCCACTTTGGCCCTATCTTGGGCTAGACGGGCGGTCGGAGAGGCCCCCTCCGATCAATCGGCTGGTCACGTCAAGCCCTAGCACCTATATGATTTTACCAACCCTATTGCCCTTATGGCAAGCCCCAACCCTTTTTATCATATGGGTGCTAGAAGGCGGTGGCTACGGGTCTACATGTCCTGGGAATGACGTTAAACTCTATCTGATGGTAAGGTTCCAGTTTTGGAGGTTTGGGAAATGTGGAGCACCCCTTCATCACCATTGCTCAATGGTCCACTCTGACCCGGAGTGGTAGTACCTGTTAGTGTCCCATCTATAGGTTAAATAGAAAAAATCTATTTATACAAAAATTGTATTATCCATTAAGAATTGATTTATTTCAAAACTTTATCGGCATTAAATGACCCACTGAGATTGATATGCCGTAAAACAAAACAAACCAAAATCAAACGGCATTATTTACATCTCAAGTCCTGATGAAGGTTGGCTAAAACGGAAATATTATAACGTCGCCTTCACCACCAAGAATAAACTTGTCTTTTTGGAATATTTCGTGTTCTATTTTCTTCATACTGACGTATTTACTCCCCCCACACACACACACATTTTTTTCAACTTTTTATTTTAACTTTTTCATTGCTAATATTGCCGATATTTCGATTTCATTAAAAAAAATCTTCATCTGAGCATAATGATAACTGTAATAGTTTTAAGATGTGACTGTTTTAATCCGGATTCTTCAAGATAGCAGAAAATATTTTGAATTTAAACTGGAAATATTTTTTTTTGCCATTTTGATACATGCTTTTTTTGAAAAAAACAATATTTCCAGTTTAAATTCAAAATATTCTTTGTTTGTTTCTTGAAAAATCCAGTTTAAAACAATTACATCTTAAAACGGTTACAATTATCAATATGCTCTGATGAAGATTTTTCTGATGAAATCGAAATATTGGCAATATTAGCAATGCAAAAGGGTAAAACTTGCAAATCATACTCAAAATCCCATCACCCAGAAAAAAACAGAACCCACAGATTTTGTAATAAAACTTAATTCTAACTAGTGGTGGTTAGGGTTTAGGGTTAGTTTAATGGAAAAATAAATAATTTGGGTTCTGTTTTTTGTGGGTCATCCTGCATAAAGAGGGCCCAAATAAAAATAGAGCCCACAAATTTTGTAATAAAACTTAATTTTAACTAGGGGTGTTAGGGTTAGAGTTGGGGTTTAGGGTTAGTTTAATGGGAAAATGAATAAATAATTTTGGTTCTGTTTTTTCTGGGTCACAATGTAAAATCATGGGATTTTGAGTATGATTTGCAAGTTTGACCTGAAAAGTTGTAAAAATAAATTCATTTTAACAACATATGTGTTTTTCATACCGTTTTATTCTCTCTCTCCCTCTCTCTCACATTATCAATCAAGCAATTACCAGTCAACAAACTTCTTTCTTTATCTCCACAGTTGCACCTTATTCATCTTTTTTTCATGTAAGATTTTTAAATCATGTCTGCCGATGATTTTTAAGAATATTGTCCATGTAACAATAACACATTTTTAAATTGTTTTTATCAAACAATTTGTTGAGCATTGCAGCTTTTTCAAAGTGTTTTTTTTTTATTAATTGGAAAAATATTCTCTCTGCGTTTATTTTAACAGTTTTGCTTTAGGGGGTTAAACCATAAAATGATTCTATTTCTATTTTGTGATGGTTGCTATGATTATTGTTGTTGTTGTGTATAAATCACTTTGGTTTATATCCCGCTATGTTTTAGAGCTGTTTTGTATTCCATTTTAGCTTAATTGAAAACATTGCCAGAATCAGTTGCCAGTCGGTGTGCTATTAACTTGTTAATGTTTTGTACTGGTAGGTGGGTGATCAGATTTAATGTTTATATATATATATATATATATATATATATATATATGCATGCGAGTATGCATGTATGTATATATATATACACACACACACACATACATATGTGAGTGTGTAGGTATAATATATATATATGAGAGTACATGTGTATACATATACACACACACACACACACATATATGTGAGTGTGTAGGTATAATATATATATATATGAGAGTACATGTGTATACATATACACACACACACATATATGTGAGTGTGTAGGTATAATATATATATATGAGAGTACATGTATATACATATATATATATACATATATATATATATATATATATACATATATATATATATATACATATATATATATATATATATATATATATATATATATATACATATATATATATATATATATATATATATAATATATATATATATATATATATATATATATATATATGAGAGAGAGAGAGAGAGAGAGATGTGAATGAGCATATATATATGTGTGTGAGAGAGAGAAAGCATGTATATATATGTATACATATATTAAATTTTTATTTCTAAACTCCTACTGAATAAAAATAACTCCCGGCTTTATTGTTTGTAATTTCACAATGCAAACCTTTGCCTGTATAATATATATATAAACAAAGAAAAGACCAAATTATCCGCAGCTCCAGAAATATATCAGATGGTACCATAAGAATAGCCAAAAGAAAAAGAGTTGCCGAAGTTCAATATACTAAAGAGCTCAATAGAGCACTTTATATATATATATATATATATATATATATATATATATATATATATGTATGTGTGTGTGTGTGTGTGTGTGTGTGTATGTATGTGCATGAGTGTGCATATATATATATAATATATATATATATATATATATATATATATATATAAAATACCAATTATATTATTATTAGAGGTAAAATGAAGGGACTACCCATGGTTTCAATCAAATTGAAATGATTTCTTCAGAACCCTACCCTACGTTAACTAAATCTATGTAATTCCTTAATCAAATTAAAGATATTTTGTGGATAATAACAGTTGAACGCTACGTTATTTTACTCTAAATCTTTGCGCGCGAAAATTGAGAAAAAACGTATCGTTCCAAACGTGTATTCATTCCTTAATTCTCATTTCTAGAATTAAATTGATAACAATACAATCATAAATAATATTAAGTAAAAGTGGTTAAAATGTAATTCTAATTATATTTTAGGGGTTTAATATTACTAATTCATAGTTTTTATTGTTTTTTTTTTGTATCTATCCTATTTAAAATGAATAACTATTTAAGATAAAAATTTCAATTTATTTAGTTAAATTCAGTAATGTAGTTCTAACAATATTTTAGTGGACGACCCAACCTATGTCTACAATTGCAGATTGATTCAAATCTATTATTTAAAATGTTTTTCTTATCCGGGAATTTAATTATAGTTAACTTTTCTTGTAGACAAAAGTAGCATGGATCATTTAGAGATCTGCACTCATTTGATTTGAAAATCATGTGTATATATAGTTGTAGCAAAAAGGTTTTCTCTTTACCACGGTTTCGGTGTTTAAGATACTCCTTCCTCGGGAGGACTAACAAATATAGGTAGCTAATTTTTATATATAGTTGTTTGGTCTAGAATTATTTTTTATTTCTCTGTCATTTTAATAAGTATAAACTTTAGTCTTTAAATCTAAACTTTTCCCTAACTTTTCCCTGAGAAAAAAGAACGTTGAAAAAATGAACGGTTTGAAATATGACGTCAAATATTCTTTTTTGCGGTGTGAGTATTAGAATGTGTAAGTGTTTGTATCGAAAAAAGCATTGTGCATTTTTTATGTGTTTATGAATGTGTGGTTGCGCGTGTGTGTATAAATCTTTTGCGATAAACGGAATCGAAATAAACCTCAAGGTTGTGTGTGTGTGTGAGCGTGATTTTCATTGATAAAAGAGGCAAGAGAATATTCTTTTAACATTTGAGTTGCTGTGTGCGTTTATTATGTAAGGGGGTGGGGAGAGAGAGACATCTACGCGTGTCAGATGAAAATTCTTTTTATAGTAAGTGAAGGGAAAAAAGGGGGTGAGGTAAAAACTTTATAGTAAGAGTTGTGTGGTTTACGTTTTTTAAATATTGTACCCGATTATATATATATATATATATATATATATATATATATATATATAATTAATGCATATCTTATATCATATCTCACCGGGGGAAATGACTAATAGAGATAGATGGCAATAGAAAGTCAAGCGAATCTGCATTGTCGGAACACCATGCTGAGGATGACATTTAATGAATTTACTCTTATAATAGAAGAGAAATACAGTGGTACCTTGACTTCGGAGTTTTATTAGTTCCGTTCGTAACTCAATATCCTCGTATATCAAATCAATTTCCCCCACTGAAATAAGCTGAAATGTCATTAATCCGTTAGACCAACCTAAGAAAAAACACTCAAACTTTTTTGTTATTTTTGTTAAAGAAAAGTCGCACAGTATTGTATAAAAACTTAATAAAATACAACGTAATTAATATTCTGGATAATCTGTGGAATGATATTAAATTATGATAATCTGTGGAATGATATTAAATATTATGTAGATTTAAAATGAATATTTATAAGGAACAGCTGACAGGTCTCAGACCCAATGTACTAGCTGAAAAGATATTATTATTATTATTATTATATTGTGCTCTAAGTAAAGTTTACAGATTGGCCTATTGTCGGTACCAGCTGGACAACGAGGAATTCTATTGCCTATCGCTAAACCAGGGATATTGTATTGCTTTGGTGGAACGCCACACCAACCATCAGCTCCCATAAGTTTTACCGCATAGATAAAATTACCAAGGTGAGCATTTCATGTGCTGAGTTAACGGGGACTGGTATCGAACCCGGAACCTTGTGATTCCTAGGCGACTGCTCTTATGTATTGTAACATGAGTTGATGTTGTTTTTAATCAATCTTTCTTTTGAATAATGATTTTGAAACTTAGATGTCTTTAGTGAACTCGATATCGGCCCCTCGTCAACTCATCGTATGAGTAGCAAAGGGATCTGTGCGGTGAAGTAAGGAGCTGATGGTAGGTTTGGCGCTCCACCTCAGACAAACCCAAAAAACAATCTCCTTGGTCTAGCGCTAGTGAAAAGGGGGATAGGCTCTCTCGCTGGTTGACTGATACCGACATTAGGCCACCCCGACGACTTTACTTACTTACTTATTAACGTAAGCGTATCTAAAACCGGCTCGTACTTCAAATATTAGCTCACAGCAAAAAATCGACCGAGTGACAGCTCATAACTCAGTAAATTCGGAAGTTGGGGTACTCCTAAGTCAATGTACGGCAGTATTTCCACGTTCAATTCATTATTTTCATAGTCAAACTGTTTAGAAATTATCAGCTAATTTATGAGGAAGTGCGTCCCGGTCTCCCGCCTCAAAGACCGCTACCCGGTGACTATCAAAATAACAACCCCAGCTCGTCGAAATTCTTGTTTATTTATCGTAATTTGTCGTAATTCTTGTTTAGATATGAAGATGGATATATAGTTTTGAATAGACTGAGATAGATAGATAAACAAACAAAATAATATAGATAGATACGAACAAATAGAGATAGATAGATATTTTCGACGAGTAAATGTATTTGGGGGGGGGTCGCTTCTTTTTTTGTCGTAATTCTTGTTTATTTAAACTAAGAAGAAGACATTAAACAAACATAAATTAAAAAAATCTTAGTATTTAAAGTAATATAGATAAATATGACCAAATTGAGATAGATAGATGGATAGTTTTGAATAGCTTGAGCTGGGTCGTTATTTTAACAGTCACCTGGCAGCAACTCTTGAGGCAGGAGACCAGGACGCACTTCCTCATAAATTACCAATTATCAATTTTTAGATGTTGACTTGTCGTTAGTGAAGACTGAATGAGGGGGGGGATGAGTGGACATCAATGACATTCGCAATTGGCAATCCCACTTTCAATTGTGAATTGCATGGTTGTAAATTTGTATAATGAAGCAAGAGAATTCTGATTCTTGTTCATCTAGTCTATCAGAAAGGCGTGGTTTCTTTTCTTTCTTCTTTATGATGATTGGTTTGGGTTTTTTTTTTTACGGCATATCAACGTCAGTGGATCATTTAATGCCGATAAAGTTTTGAAATAAATCAATTCTTAATGGATAATACAATTTTTTTATAAATACATTTTTCTATTTAACCCATAGATGGGACCCTAACAGGTACTACCAATCCGGGACAGAGTGGACCAGGGAGCAATGGTGATGAAGGGGTGCTCCACATTCCCCAAACCTCCAAAACTGGAACCTCACCATCAGATAGAGTTTAACGTCATTCCCAGGACATGTAGACCCGCAGCCACCGCCTTCTAGCACCCATATAATAAAAAGGGGCTCGCCATAAGGGCAATAGGGCTGGGAAATCATATAGGTGCTAGGGCTTGACGTGACCAGTCGATTGATCGGAGGGGGCCTCTCCGACCGCCCGTCTAGCCCAAGATTGAAGAAAGAGAATTCTGATTCTTGTTCATCTAGTCTATCAGAAAGGCGTTGTTTCTTTTCTTTCTTCTTTATGATGAGATTGGAATTGAAAAAAAAAAGAAAAAAAAAAAAAAAAAAAGAAAAAAAAAGAAAAGAAAAAAAAAAAAGAAAAGAAAAGAGAAATTCACATTGCAAGTTGGTAGGAATGACAGTGTGTGTCCAAAACAGATAAACAGGAAAAGCAGCAACAGCACAGCATCATTCCGCTGCCAATTATCTTAGCAGCACAGACACAGAGAAAAAAGAAGAACAAAAATCATTCCATAAACCAGACAACATTCAACAGAAATGGCAATAAGCATTTTAGATAAACGATACACACAAAATCAACTTTTGCAGGTCAATTCTTATTTCCACAGTTTCTCAACAATAAACAATAGAAAAGAAAAGAAAAGTACCACTACTTATTAGAAATAGTGGCATTGTATATTTGTATGATATAAACACCGTTTACAATGTTATTTCACTAGTTTGAAATGTTTTTGGGAAGTTATAATAAACACAAATACAGAACGGAAATTGCTCGATTCGGACGTGTTTTTATAAGATATTAACATACACAATTAAAAAAATGTTTAAAGTCTAAAGCTTGACACTTATAAGATATAGTTGGATTGTATATATGCATAAATTGATAAACATAATTTAAAACTGAAGAATAATTAAAGTTCGAATTACCGTCGAACTGGGAAGACAAGGCAACAAACGATTGTAACTTAAATACAAACCCGAATGCAAAATGACAAAGTATATATAAGATGTCATTCAAATCAAGCAGCCAATGTCATTCAAATCAAGCAGCCAATCAGAACTCAAGGAATGGAATCACCCAAATCACCCAGATTCATGAATGGGTCATTCTTGATTCCTATTTATACCAACTGTCTTGGACACTGCTTGAGTTGTACTTAGTAAGCTGATGTTATTCAAACCAACAGTAGACTGACTTCAATAAAAAAATATTATTTCACTAGTTTTAAAGGTGTGTACATACGTTTTTGGGAAGTTTTAATAAACACAAATACAGAACGAAAAACTGCAAGATTCAGACGTGTTTTTATAATTTTAAGAATTTTTTAAAAGTCTCAAGCTTGTCACTTATAAGATATATATTGGATTGTATATTTGCATGCTCTAAACATCATTTAAAGTATTATTTTACTTGTTTTAAAGATTTGTTCCCATGAGGCAGACAAGACACGCTGGGCACTGCAAGGATGAACTCATTAGTGACGTTCTTCTGTGGAAGCCATCACTTGGGCACGCCAGAGTAGGCCGTCCAGCAAGGACGTACATAGACCAGCTCTGTGCGGATACTGGATGCTGCATAGATGACCTCCCAGAAGCGATGAATGATAGTAACGGGTGGCGGGAGATTGTCATGGATATCCGGGCTGCTAGCGCAACATGATGATGAAAGATTTTTGTGTATGTGCTTTTGTGGGGGGGGGGCATAATTAAAGCTAATACATACGAAAATGGTTCGATTCGGACGTGTTTTCCTTAGATTTTAACAGACAATTTTTCCAAATTTTCTCTCAAGTTTCTGGCTTGCCCCTCATCGAATTTAGTGGGATTCTATATTTTCATGGTATAAACACTATATGCAATGTTATTTTACAGGTTTTAAGGGGTTTTACAGACGTTTTTTTTGTGTGGGGCGGGAGTGCTAAACGCTAATACATAGCGAATACTGCTAGATTTTTACGTGTTCTCGTTACATTTTAACACACACATCTTTTTTTCAAATTTTCTCAAACGTTTCATGTCTGGCTCTTACCAAATATAGTGGCATTGTATATTTGCATGCTATTGCAATGATGGAATTCAGCGTTATCCAGCAACTCCTGTGACATCATCGTTGCCAGACTGCATTGTTTTGTTGGCCTTTCCTTTGGACCACAATGGAAGTTTGGGTTTGAGTTTTGTTTAACGGCATATCAACCTCTGTGTGTCATTTAATGCCAAAAAGGTTTTGGAGATGGGGGGACCTTGGTGACGGCTTATCCTCCATATCAACCCACCCTGGCTACGTGGTTCCATATTTGTTGGACACTACTACACCAACGTGTCTAGTAGATGGATGAATACCAACGATACAAAAAGATTTCTCATTTAAAAAGAAGGATCAAGCTGCAAACTTTCGTTATTATCATTATCATCATCATGTCGCGCCGGCAGCACGTGTTATATACTCTTCTTTTCCTTACTTCTATTTTTCTTCTGTTCCTCTTTGGTGTCTTCCGTTCGTCTTCTAGCGTCTCTTCTAACGTCTGGACTTCGTCTTGGTGGTTGGTCGTCCTTGATTCATTTCTTCTAGGTCAGTCTTGTTGCCAAGACATTTCTCAACCACAAAACCATTTTATTTATTTAAACCTTTATTTACTTCTAAGCATATTTCTCTAACTAACATAGTGTGCGTATGCAGGTGAGTTCCAGCTAAGGCAGAGACATCTTCTCTGCCTGACGTCCAAGCTGAAACTGAGAGCCAACCAGGTCCCACGGGACTTTCTGTAATATTCCATGGAAAGTCCCGCCCGTGATATGAAATGGGCCATCCCCTCAGAAATACAGGGGATTGACAATCTTATGCAACCGCATAGATTATGTAACACATGGATATACACGACAATCTCTCGCCAACCTTCACTTACATTCATTGCTCTTGGGAGGTCCTCTGCGCTTCATCCAGTATCCACACAGAGCTGGTCAATGTATGTCTTTGCCGGTCGGCCCACGCTGGTGTGTCCATGTGATAGCTTCCCCAGAAGAACGTCACTTGAGTTCGTTCTTGCTTCTCCAGCAGTGTCCGGCGTGTGCAGCTCCCATCTAGTTTATTCCCCAGTCGCTTTGTTAGGGTCCAGGTGGTGTAGCCGTACAGTAGCACGGATACAACTACGAACTGGAAGAATTGTCGCTTTAACTTGTCAGTCTCTGCTAATCTATTAGGATTCTTTCATCCATTAAAAAAACATATTCCATGTAGTTTGTTCCATGTAGTAAATCATTGACTACAGGTTAAGCAATATAAAAGATGTCATCACAGCATGGACATAAAAGATTTTCTTGCACAACATCAACAAGTAATGCGGGAAACTTCAGGCAGAAGTCAAAGAGCATGTTTTGTTTTGATGAGGGTGAATAAAAAAGATCTCTCCTCCCTCTCTCTCTCACACACACACTTGTTTACAAGAGGTATTCTTTATAATACTATTTACTGCATAAAGAAATACGAGGGTGGCTTGAAAGGTTCATAGACTGAAAAGCTCATACGATGACGTCATATCTTATGTTGATAACTCGGTATCTATCTGTCACTGAAACTACACTGTGGTTGGAAGTATGCCGGTAGTTGGTGCGCTGAAATGTTGTGCACTGTTTAAATTCCTATGTGATTAAAAAGCCGCACAGATGATTGTGCAATCTTGTCTAATTCAGAAACTGATACTTTATGAGTTCGAACTAGGCCATAAAGCCACAACAAACAACCAAAAACATTTATTGGGATAAACGTCAAGGCGCAATTTAGCACAGTGAGTACTACATCATCTAAAATGTTAAGACAAAAAATTGGCCTGAAATAATGTATCTTTATAATGGTGATTATGTGTGTGTGTAACCGAAGCTACGTCACCACCGATGTCACAATTCCCTTAATGATTTACGTCATATTCCCAATGATCATTAAATAATCATAATTAAAACTTTTAGCCGGTTTAGCTCAGTCGGTAGAGCATCGGACTAGGAATCACAAAGTTCCGGGTTTGACACTGGCCCTCACCAACTCAGCGTATGAGTAGCACAGGGATCTGTTGCGGTAAAGTAAGGAGCTGATGGTAGGTGTAGCGCTCACTTCAGACGCCAAAAACAATCTCCTTGGTCTAGCGCTAGTGAAAATGGGATAAACTCCCTTGCTGTCTGGCTGATACAGACTTTACGCTACCCCGACGACTGTTACTTAAAACTTAATTATCATCTTATTAATTAACGATGTTTCTATTAAAGCGTAGCTGTGTTATTTTGCCACAACACAACCCATGTTACTTCGTTTACAATTTTGAAATATGTGTAAGTGTATCTATCTTATTATAATGAAGATTGTGAGTTTTTTATCTGTAACCGAAACTATATTACTACTCAAGTGACAATTCCCTTAGTTATTTACGTCACATTCTCCATGATTATCATTTTATCTTAAACCTCAATTATTAATAAAATTGTTTTACATTATTAATACTGTTGACCTCATCTACATACTGATAACATTCAATTGTATTTATATACAACAAATAGCGGTTTACAATGTGAACGGGAAGGCTAATTTGCATATTGATATTAAAAATTGATTTTAATAAATATGTGTTTAGTATTATTGATTTCTAATTGTTTGGATTTATCTTAATGAATATGAGCAAAAATCTCTTCAATAAATCTTAAAAGAAATCCATTAACAAGAAGAAATAACTAATTTTTTTCTTTACTTCCTATTTTAACTAAATAGTTAAATTAGAAAAAATTAGCAATGAAAGACGAAAATGATGGACGAGTAAGTTCCAGTTGTTCTATGTTTCAAATCTTTTTATCTGCATTCTTATTTAGTTTCATTAGCCTTTCTAATTTGATATAATATTTTATTACATTAAAACTTAAATACTTGCACCCGGAGGGTGCATATATTTGCTAGTATATATATATATATATATATATATATATATATATATATATATATTGTATGGGTCAAAGTGCGATAGAAGGTGTTTATTCTCATGTCGACATTTAGATAATATATAGAAGTTTTGTTTAGTAGGTGCTTTGTGGCGGATGAGTAATTGTGATTTTTTCGTGGGGGCAAAGAAGGCATATTTATGTCTTGTAGGTGGGTGCGATTTTTAGGATTTCCTAGATGATGGTTGGTGAGACGTTCATGCTTTTTAGATGCCAGATATCAAACTACATAATTCATACAAACAACATAACACATATATACAAAAAAGCACCCGAAATCATAAAGATCAGCATAAACAAGGAAGCCAAAGGGGGTTTTCCTTGGTATGACACTAAACTACATGAGAGGCTTCAATTCGGAAGAATGTGAAGTACCACTTCATTGCCATTACAACCAGATCTACTCTGCTTCAGAGTTATAGTACCTGTTAGAATTCTGAGTATTTTACAAAACTGAATCTTATGTTAAAGCCCTCGTTCTGGATATGTGGCGAATGTGGAGTACTCCTTCATTGCCATTACTCCCAGGTCCACTCTGATCCAAAGTTTTAGTACTTGTTAGGGTCAAATAGCTCAGTTTAATAATTACTCGGATTTGATAAGACCATGAGCAAACAAATTCTTAAAAACCAAATACACAAAGAATATGAATGTGAACGTACAAGTAACACGATTCCTTAACTTTAGGCATAAAATAACCCTATACAGGTTGACATACCATTAAAATAAATTAATCAATCATGCATTTACCCAGAGAGAAATGAACAATGAATAAAACGTTCCTTTTGTCCAACATAGTCCTCTTGTTATTCCACACACTTATTCAAGCAAGCTCTCTATAAGTCAGAGCACCTTTATAAAATAAAAATATTCAGTACAGGAAACAAGAAAAAGACACGTGGAATTATATCTGGTGAATATGGAAAGTACTGTACCTGCACAATCCCGTGTTTCACCCAAAAGCATTTGGTTAAAATCGGCACCGACTTATCTAACCAAAATGTCGACATCAGTTTAGATATCGAGAGACAGGTAACCTTACAAACTCCAACTGAACACACACACACACCGTTACATAGAAACCACCAGGTTACACAACCCCCTGCTGACGGGCTGTATCCATACACACATGCGATGTCTTACACACGTGAGTCTTACTATGTGTCCAAAAGAACAGGAAACGTAACTTTTCTGACCAGACAACATGGTGCCAGTGTTTCTTATATAATGGCAATCTTCTCTGGTCCAGGTAAGGTGGAATAATTGATGATGCGGTATCAGTAGAGGTATTCTTGTGGGCTGACAACCATAAAACCCTAAGGAATAAATGTGTATACTCTACATTGCACTGAGTGACAGGTTGAGTGGTACCAGCTCTGAATTGGTATGGGATTTGATACAACGTTTCCTTTTGTTGGGGGATAAGCATCAGTTGCATCACACGCAGACATGTAGGGGTTTCATGTGCTGCTAATACAAACATTCCACGTATAACCATGTTAAAGATTGTTATGTTAGAATCTGATGAGTATAGAAATTGACAATTGATGTATGACCCGAGGGTCAGGAGAGTTCAGTTGTTTTGCTCACAAGTTTATGAAAATGACAATGTGTGAGTGTACCATGTATAGTGAGTGTATATATATATTTATTTATTTATAATTACAAAGTCGCTCCTACCATTGGTTTCTGAATAACACTTTTTTTGGTGTTATTCGTCTTCAGAGGCGTTTGACTTTTGAAAAAAATTTGGACAGTTTTAAACTCCCGGCACGTATCCACGCGATCCGTTAATAGCTCCTGCATTTCGCTTTCATCATTCAACGGCATCACTATTTGTCGTCATTGTTCTTATTGTGATTTTAAATTTTTTCCGTTTTTATATTTATTTTAGTTCATGTGTGTTTATTTATTTATGAATTCTTAATTATGGCGGTCTGATGTTTTGGTTAGTCCAATTCCATATTAAGAATTTTTTCCTGTGTGGGCATGCTCGAAAAATTTCTGTTTTGTTGTTTAGGAAATTTTCTTCGGAGTTTATTCCTTGAAGAATACGAAATTTTTCTGTTGTGCATAATGAGCATTTTTTTGAACCATTTATATATGGTTTCGATTGGTCTAGTATTTTCCATTCTAATTTAATATATATATATATATATATATATATATAATATATATATATATATTAGTGAAGAAGAAAGCTTAAAACCGGCTATTTTGCCGTTATTACCACTCACAGGTATCTGAATATACATATGAACTTCATCAGAACGCAATCTTTATTGAAAATGGTATACAGATAAATTCTGAGGTTTCTTTTATATATTTACTCTTGATCCCTGTGATGGTATCGGGTTTCAATTCATCTTATATTTTTAGGTGGTTATGTTTCTGACCTGTAGAAGGTGTTTATCCGGGTGGCTTAAAGCATTCCATCAGCATAGGGAAGAGCTATTTGGGGGCTTAATGTTCTGTTAGGGATTTTCAGACTGGTCATTTTCAGCTCAAAGTTTTATTTTCTTTTTTTTTATATATTCTCATATATCTTATCATGTGGACTCATCAATTCTAATCATTTTTACATAGCATTTATCTGACAAAAAGTCGGGTCTATTTTGGATATTTTAAACTAGAGTATCCTCTAATATACATTAAAATTATTTGTTGGATAAGTTCCCAAATCTTAATTAATGTAATCAGATAACTAAATTTAAGATATCTAAACCCAATATACCCAGAGTTTTATTAAATTTATCAATCCCTGCTTATATATATATATATATATATATATATATATATATATATATATATGTGTGCATGCACACATACACATATATATGCATACACACATCGGCATACTATATTTGTATAATTTTTTCTAAAAGTTATCAAAAATCAAAAACGATTGTCAAAAAAGTTTTTTTCTACTTACAGATTTCTTGAATTTTTCAAAATATAATAAATCAACTTACCTAAAAAATAAAAAAAAAGATGTTATAATAACAACAACAACAATAATAACAACAACAATAATAATAATTATAATAATAATAACAACAACAATAATAATAATTAGAAGAAGAAGAATTAGACCATCCAGACAACTGCATTGCTGAAATCAGCTAGAATATTCAGAAGAGTCCTGGAGATATGAGGAGACTTGCTGTCACTCAGACTGCAGTGAAAGATCATCTGCTACCGCTAATGTGAAAAACTCTATAATAATACGCAACAGAATAGAAAGTGTGTGTGGATACAAAGATGAAACATTTAATCACATAAGCAAATGCAACAAATAAGCATAACAGCAGTAAAACTAGAGACCATCCAGACAAAACATTGTTAAGATCGACTAGAATACTCAGAAGAGTCCTGGGAAACCTGAGGACACTTCCTGTCAGTCAGACTATGTATTGAGAATTTAAATAAAGAAATCCTAAACAAGGTTGTTTACATTTCCTATAGCACTAATAAAATTGGGAAATGTGTGAATCTCCATCTAACAATGGGTTAATAGTAGGGCAGAATGGGCTCTTAAACTTTGGTATGACAACCGGTCTATTTGAAAATATCAGTTTGGTCCCATTAGAAGAGGACACAAAAACTTTATCATTAATAGTTAATCTACATTTCTCTTAACATTGGAGGCCCTCGTTTTATAATATTCATCATCGTAAGAATAGAACTGGGCGACCAGAGTTCAATTCCTGGATGCGGCTGTTTTTTGCACTGTGCAAATATCCTTGGGAAAAGCATACGACTATCTATATGAACCCATCTTTGGGTAAATAGTAGGGCAGAGTAGTGTATTTAACCGTGGTATGGCAGCCAATCTAGGTGGACAACTCTGAATTCAAATCTGTTAACTTTCACTCAAGAATTGACCTCGTGTTGCATCCTGCACGTGCGGAGGAGTTGGTTAAATATTTTTGTTTACTGTTTGGGATCTAAATGCCAAGCTAGGTTTCCCCAAGAAAAACCCTGAGAAAGTGTCCCACTGTGTAGGTAGAGTACTTTTTCTTGCTGCAACTAGAAGTTCTGTCAGCTGAGCGTCATATATTGTTGTAGTGTACTGGCTAACGTGCTGGGCTGTGACATCAATCGCTTGCTACCTTGTCTTCCCAGTTCGACGGTAATTGGAACTTATTCTTCACTCACTTACGGAATAATATCCTTGGTAAAGGCACGACTACCACGTGTTATCACTATTGTTCTTCTACAAGGATGGATCTGGTATTAAATTATCCATGACGGTTGATATGTGATTAAACAAACAAACAAAACGTTGCTGTCGTGATGATCCAGTCACTTTCTTCTACCTTGATGAAACTACACTTGCAGTTTCGACCTACACTGACGAATCATCTCTGTTTACTAAAACCAAGCACAAGTTGGAGAAAGTCAGCGCAGCATTAGCTTTTGACGAGTAGTCTCCAGGCGAAGTGGCTAATTGTGCTGAATTTTGTAGTTCGAACTCTTGCTCTGTTATGTTCACTTTCGAACTGATACACTCGGGGCAGGTAGAGACCCCTTTATCCCCCCCAGCTATGGATTAAATAGTACCTCTACTCTTCCTCTCCGAGACTGGGTATAGGATTAATAACCATTGATAGGCAATAAAAACCATCTTCTATTGTCATATATACATTATTGAAGTCAGTTAGCCTACTGTTGGTTTTAATAAGCTAAGTCTCCAGTGTCCAAGACAGCTGGTATAAATAGGAATCAAGAAGGAATCAATCCATTCATGATTCAGGGTGATTTGGGTCATTCCATTCCTTGAGTTCTGATTGGTTGCTTGACTGGTTGATCTGCATGACACTGTGGAGTCTTATATATACTTGGTCATTTTGCAGTGGACTTTGTGGCATTTCGAGTTTGTATTAAGTTACAATCGCATGCTACCTTGTCTTCCCAGTTCGACGGTAATTGGAACTTATTCTTCACGATGGTGAGTATCATTGTTTCTACATACATATTTACCAACCTTTCCGCATGAGCAGGATGTGACACAAGGTCATTTTCTTAAACCGAGTTAAACAAGTTTGAATTTAGAGTTTTCTTTATTCCTGACCGTTTGCTTAATCAAAGTTAAAGAGCCTGTGACGATAACCATTACACCTCGCGTCTCCTATTGTTATATATAAACCATCTGGCTGAGCCCATGTCTACAGATGGGGGACAGTGAAACCAGCCAAATAATTTTTTCACATTATATATATATATATAATGTCTTCATAAAAAAAAGATATCCTAAAAAGAAAAGAAAAATGAATTGGAAAGCCAATTAGATATTTATCTACATTTCCATCCGAAATTGATTTGATGGTGAAAAAAAAATAACCAAAATTTTTGTGAAGAAATAACATTGATTTTATATTAAATGTTCTAGAAACTATTAGGAAGAAGAAGAAGGAGTGAAACTATTTGAAAGAAGGAAGAGTAGAACTGTTTAGGTTTCATCTTTGCTACGAGCAATATCTGTCTGTCCTCTAAAAAAATGGAAACTTGTGTCTGTATTTGTACTGTATTTATCAAAAATAAACCCTCAAAAGATATTTATTTCACCTTAGATAAGAATGGAGTATATGTATATTATAAGTGAAATAGATAACTACTTAGGATTGAGCCTATTCTAGCAGTGACCACCCCAAGCAGAATTTAACAGGTTCGAATTTAGTGTTTTCCTTGTCCTAGACTGGTTGCCTAACCAAGATTAAAGCCCAGTCTGTCCTACTATTTTACCCATAGCTGGAGGCAGAGTAGTTGGATTCATACCTTTCCCAAGAGTGTGAGCGCTATGTGAACTGTAGCTTCGCGCAGAATTTGAACTCTGGTCGACGAGTCTATTTCCTACGACTCTAACCATTACACCACGCACCTCCTACTTGTGTGTCACAGCCTGTCACCACCTTAGATAAATGATGGACCATTCCATTTTGATTGTGAGGAAAGAAAGGGAATATAAAATGAAAGAGAGTAGGGATAGAGCGGCGGGAGGAGATGAGGGGAAAGAGAGGGAAATTTAAATCAAGATTCTTATACTTTTTGCATATTGAACTATTTCGCAATAGCTCTTAAGGATACATATCAAACTTTGTAATAGTTAAAGTATCACACCGTTGTATTTTCATGGGTCCCACTAGTCTGTATCAACACAAAACGGAACATTTAGCACTTTTAATGGTATACATATTTACCAACCCCTCCGCACTAGCAGGATGTGACACAAAGTCAATTTCTTAAGCGGAGTTTAACAGGTTTGAATTTAGAGTTTTCCTTCTCGTACACCAGTTGCCTAACCAAGGTTAAAGAGCCCAGTATGCCCTACCATTTACCCATAGCTGGAAGGAGAGTAGAATGTATACCTTTCCCAAGGGTATTAGCGCTAAGTGAAATGCAGATACCACGTCCAGGATTTGAACTCGGGGCGACGAGTCCATTTCCCATGACTTTATCCGTTACACCACGCGCTTCCTACTTTTAATGGTACAGACTAAAATCCTAGATGCTAAGATGTATATTTTTAATAATCTATAACAATTTTACATTTCTACTATCTTTTTGTTATATTAAAAGTCTTTGTAAAGATTTTTTGTATTACAACTTGCCAGACATCGAGGGTGTCTATCCCCTTTTCACTAGCGCTAGACCAAGGAGATTGTTTTGTCATTTGAGGTGGAGCGCCACATCTACCACCAGTTCCACACTTTACTGTGCTAGTCACACACTGAGTTGGCAAGGGTCGCTATCGAACACGGAACCTTGTGATTCTTAGTCGGGCGCTCTACCAACTGAGCTAAAGCGGACGAAGAAATTCTTGCTCATTAAAGCAGTTAGATCAGGAAATACTGAACAGAATTATATTGAAAAGATACATTATACATAAGGAATTAGAAATATGTAAAAATCAAAGAAGGAAGTAATAACATGTCATAAATTGAAAAAGAAAATCATTAAAGAAAACCAAGAAATAGATACCTAATAATTAAATAAAGGAAAATACGAAACGGAGTTTTCCCATTGGCTAATCAATATCGGTCGAAACTATTAAATGCGTATGCGGCCAAATGAAGAAAAACATGCCTGGGGGGATTATAGCAAGAAGCCAAAAAGATGATAGTCTGACATTGATTAAGTCATACTGGGAAAACTGATGAAGGATCTATGGTGTCTTTAAAACTCGAAACGTCTAAGGACACCACATGACATGACTGATGAATTGTCATTTAACATTAATATGTATATTAAGAAATATTTCTGAAAAAATATGAAAAAATATTTTGCTTAAAAAAATCCCCATATACATTGAAAGACACGAATATATGTGTGTGTGTGTGTGTGTGTGTGCGCGTGTACTTCCCATAAATGCCCTTGGGAAGGTAATGCATCCATCTTTTTTATCAACTATTATTATTCAATTATTTGTAAATAATAGGACAGACTCCGTTTTTTTTACCCTGGGTAAGGCAACCAGTCTAGGAGAAGGAAAATTCTGAATTCAAACAAGCTGTATTTCGCTTAAACATTAATCTTGTATCACATTCTGCCTGTGACAGTAAGGCTGCATAAATACGCACATCGATACACATGCATATATATATAACCCCTCCGCATAGAAATATACGACACAAGGTCAATTTTTAAGAGGAGTTTAACAGGTTTTAATTTGAAAGTTTCACCTTCTCTTATAACGATTGCTATACCAAAGTTAAAGAGCCCAGTCTGTCCTATCTATTTACCGATAGCTGAAAGAATAGTTGGATTCATGCCTTTTCCAAGGGTATGAGCAATATGTGAAATACATACATATACATACATATTCATATACATATATATATATATATATAATATATATATATATATATATATATACACACACACACATGCACACACACACATATATATGTGTGTGTGTACACTACATAATGGCAATTTCTGTTTGTGCCTACACCAGTGATCCTCACATGAAACTTTTTCACGCATGTTAAGCTAATATTCAAAAACAGGACTAGCTAATTGGATTTCAATGAAAATCAATAAAGGAGACGTCATTACAGAGGAGAAAGGAAGGCGTTTCAATAAGAGAATGGGAAGGGAAGTAGTAATAGCTTATCTTCGTCCCCTCTATTTACCATGATCCTTAAAAGGTTTCATTTACTACTACCCACCTTTTCCGGGTATTACCGAATACTACAGCTAGTACACATATATATCATAAACATGCTTTGTGACGTGGAGCGAGGCAGCTTGTGCGATTGATGTAGAAGGTTCTAACTCCCTTATTTACCAAGCCAACAGTAACCTCCTTAGACTTGCGGAACGCGCCCTCGAGATCTTCATTCCACATTTGTGGCGTGTTTTTTTAACAATTTAAAAAAAAAGATTTTCATTCTCCAAGATCTATTTAGAATAGTTAAATTTTATGTTAAAATTATTTGAATTTTTTTTCTATCTAAGTGCTTTCCAAATCAGAGAAATAATTTCTTTTTAAAATCCAGAGAAACTTTTGGTTTAATATTTATATATGGTAAATAAATAAATATATATAATATATATATATATATATATATAAATATATATATATATATATATATATATGCGCGTATACATGAAATAAATTGTCTAGAAATCCATCAAAATTAAAATGCATAAGTTGCCTTACTGCCCATTCTTTCTTACCTTTATTTGTAGGGAGTTTCAGCTTTTGCTCAATATAAGAAAATAAATTTGAATAATTTCTATAGGCCACCCTGACAAAAGACAGCTGAAAAGTGTGAATATTTAACATTCAATTTATTTCCAACGGATGCACATTCGAAATTGTTTCTGAAATAAAATTAAGCTTGCCCTCTGGTAAATGATGTAGATTTCATACACAGTCTTTAAATGCACATGCTAATTTGTTTGCTTGTGCATTTGCACACCTCAATGCATGTTTACTTACTATACTGTTTAATATTGCATTTACAGGTTTATATACAAAAGTTTTGGATATTAAAAGAAAGAAAAAATCTAACTCGGTCAAATGAAAAGAATTTCTTTGGGGGGGGGATTTACTTGGTTATTTGAAATAAAGTGAGTTACGATGTTTTGGGACTTATAGCAAAATGAAAAATCAGTAGAAAAAAAAAAGAATCAAAGTTGATAGATATGAACAGACTTGAACAAACTGAGATCGATAGATATGAACAGAAGTAGATACAAATAGATAGGTTGCCGACCAGAGCTAACGAGCCCCTTCTAACCCATTTGGGGACTTATATGAGTAGTAAGTACTCTACGTCAACCTAAGGAAATGTCCGATACAAAACCTCCGCTACCTAGCGCCTTTGCCCCATCGCAAAGAAAAAGGTTAAAGGAGTAAGCCCCGAAAACAAATCAGGACCCGGGGTACTTAAGGTGGTATGATGCTGAAATCCAGTGCCATCCAGCAACTCCTGCGACACTGCCGTAGCCAAAGTGCATTGGTTCTTTACCGTTCCTTTGGATCACAGCGGCTGTGTGGAGAGGGGGGTTTGCTGCTTGGGTTACAACTCATCCTCTATATTAGCCCGCCCAGGCTACGTAGTTACAAAAAGAAAAAAATCGACACTATAGTCTCTCGTAGATGGAAGGATGCCAACACAAGATACGAACAATTCTGGATAGATACAACCAGACTGCGAGTGACAAATATGAAGAGAAGATAATATCATATATAGATATGAACGGAAGTCTCCCTTCTATTTTTTCAAGTTCCTTTAATACAGTTGTTTTCGAAATCTCATTATTCCATTACAGACTTAGTTAATCTGTTAAAGAATCCTTCAACTTGTATCCATTACTCTTTGATACGGACAAATTATCAATCATATATATAAGTTATTAATATTGGAAGATTTCCATGTTCGGATATTTCCGTTTGCTATGCTGGAGAATTTGGGGAATATACAAGGTATGTCATAACATTTTGTTTCTCTATTATTATTATTGTATTTTATAGTTAAAATAATATTAAATAGAATACTATATATACAAAGACAAATCTTTGGTCGAAACACGTGTGGGCAATTATTTTTTATCCATACAATATTTTCCTTCTATTTATCTTTCAACATAATTGTCGGATTCACTTCCTTTTTTCTCACATACACACACATCTATATATATATCAGAAGTAAATACACAAGCGATGTGTTTTGATATGGCTTTTTTTAGCCAACACTTTTTGGGATAATATGTGCTTAATTGAAGTCGTACCTAATCTTGAAAGTTAATTTATTAATAATTAATTAATTAGGCGGGTATACCTATTCAAATGTAAGGCTAAACAAATCGAGAAAAATCAATCTGTGTATGTAAATTTAGGCCTATTAGGCCTCATCAGCAGAGCTATAGATAGGAAGACCGCCTTGTTCGTGATTCGAACCCTGACTGTCAAGCTGACAGGCGAGGACCGTAACCCCTACACCAACCGGACTTTCTTAGATTTTTCGTTTATCTATAGTTGTGCTGATGAGGCCTGATAGGCCGAAATGTACACAGGGATTGATTTTTCTCGATTTGTTTAGCCTTACATTTGAGTAGGTATGCCCACCTAATTAATTATTAATTAACTTTCAAAATTAGGTACGACTTCAATTAAGCACATATTCTCCCAAATATATATATATATATAATGAAGGACTGAAAATAAGGAAATTGTTTAAATAGGAGGAGTGCTCAATGCTGTTATAGCAGAGCATGTATAAAATCTAAAATTATGCATACTATATTTCTATTACCCAAGTTTCATGTGATTCACACGATCTTTGGGTTGGAGTGCAGTAAAAAGTAGCCAGTCAAGCGTCATATGTATGTGTGCGCGTATATATATATATATATATATATATATATATATATATATAATAAATATATAAAGGTTTTACATATCTTATTTATTTGATACAAAGGAACAGTCACGACCCATTTGGTTTCATGCCTGCGTAACCACAACATTCGTCAGGTGACGTTGTTTTCTCTCCCAATGATACTGCACTTTGACACACGGTTCCAGTAAAAGCTGAAACAGTGACAATCCCACGCTATATATATATATATATATATATATATATATATATATATATATATATATATATATAATATATATTCAGAAGTATTTGTATATGTTTATATAAGAACTTGTACATATATAAACATATTTGTATCTACATAGATTATTTTGCAAAATACCTAAACTTACAACGTAGTCAAAAGCTGATCTAATAATTAAGTTGACATTTATACGGAAGATGGTTCCATGCAACTTTTATTCCATTGGATCCGCCACTTGTAATATTTTCCCCAGGTTTATTTTCCAATATCCCCCCGGCACTGCACGTAATATTTCCGATGAAAACGTGAAACCTTATAACATTTTCACCTTTCACTCATCAAATTGAAATGATAGTAAATAATTTACAATAAGCACAGCCCTGTCGGCTGGGTCAGTAGAAATACGCAACTGCACTTTTGCAGAGGGATAAGACACAACCCCAATAGTGGTGACCCTGATGCTCAAGGATGGAATCCTGGTGGCTGAGCAGTCCATGACATGCAACACTTCAGTTTTACCCTTATTCTAGCTAGACGGGCGTTTTGCTCTAATGAAAACCCCAACCCTTTTTTATCACAGCACATATATGTAGAGGTCGGTGGTTGAGGGTTTTTAGTTTCTTGGTTAAATTGCATCTGGTGGTGAGGCTCCAATTCTGGAGCTCTATGGAGTGTGGATTACTCCTTCATTGCCTTAATTCCAGGTCCACCCTGAAACTTAGAGTAGTAATACCCTGTTAGGGTCCCATCTAATAGATTAAGTAAAATCGTCGTGGTGGCCTTAAGTCTGTATCATCCAGACCGTAGGGAGTATATCCCCCTTTTCACTAGCGCTAGACCAAGGAGATTGGTTTTTGGTGTCTGCGGTGGAGCACCACAACTTCCAACCAGCGTCCTCACTTTACGCGCACAGATCCCGATGCTAACTCAATACGCTGAGTAGGCGAGGGCCGGTATCGACCCAGAAACCTTTGTGGTTCCTAGTCGCGACACTCTAAACGACTGAGATAAACCGGCCCTGTATCTAAGGGATAAATAGATCAAAATGATTTTCTTAATTGAATACGGCAACAAGAACGAATAAAGAAAACAAAACATCTTTCGGTATAAAATAACCCCAAGGGGTGACATGCCGTAAAATCCCAGCGAACCAGCCAGCCATCACCATTAGCAATAGATACAAAAATAATTCAGAGTCAAAATAACCCAGAAACGCATACATACGAATGTCAGCTGAAAGGTTCTTAGGCTGACCAAGATATTTTCATAATATGACCAAATGAGTTTTATATTTTAATAATGAACACAGTCAACACATCCAGACTTAGTAGATATTAGATATTTACCCAACCCATTCGCCACGAGTAGGAGGTGATAAAACGTCGCAAGTATGGAGCATTCAACAAGAATCGAACTCGCTATTCATGGATCTGTGCTACTCGCTTACTAACTATCACAACACAATGGGACGCCCTAGGTCCAGACTTGGTATACATCAGAGCTAAGTATCAGAAACGCGTACATACGAAGGTCGGCTGAAAAGTTCATAGACTGACCAAGATACCCACATTGAATATGACTAGGGGATGTTTATCCTTCAACTTAGTCCCCCCTTGCGTACCAGACACTTATTCCATCGGTGTTACAGTGCTTGGAGCACACTGGCCAAAAGAAGTCCTCAACAGCAGATAAAAAGTCATCAGCCCAACCTCGTATATCTATATGTGCATATATTTACATATATACATATACATGTGCCTCGGCTACCAGGTTTTCTTGAGACAGGCCAAAAGGATATATTCAGAATATATCGGACTGGTAACCCTTTACATGATAAGTATTCAACCCATGAGAAAGATGCTGTACTCATTGTCATTTGTATTATAAGCAAGTCCTACCCACTGAATGATCCTTTGCTCCCAATAAGAAGGCTTGATCCAAGGAAATCTAAGTGACTTACACCACTACAGACACACACACTATATGAGTATGAAAAGGTGGAATGAAAATACCACACAATGCTGTTAAAGAGAAAACAATTTATAATATAATCATAGCTGATATTGATCAATATTTCACATTATCTAAAATAATAAATACCTTACATCCGTCCATACTTTTTTTACTTTATATATATAAAAAAAATATAATAAATAATTAATCATTTATGAAATACAAAATATAAAAAATAATTAATCATAAAAATTCCTTTTCTAAAAATCTTTTGAATACCAACCGTCACATTGTTTTAATACCCATCCCCTTTTGAATAAGTTAATTCGTCTTGTTGCCAACATCTCAAAATCCGCTACAATAAAGAGTTGACCGACAAAAAAGTTATACACATCGTCATGACCGACAAAAATATGGCGCGAATGCCCACATTGAAGAATAATGTAACAACTTTCGTTCTCTTTTTTGCAAAATCAAGGGTTTTTGTTTTTGAACTGATTTGACATTTATCTCCGATCACAAACAACACGGAGTAAATGAGCTCGGATGATGATTTTTGTAAAATCGAAATATTGATCAATATCAGCTATGATTATATTATAAATTGTTTTCTCTTTAACAGCATTGTGTGATGTTTTCATTCCACCTTTTCATACTCATACTGTCGGATTCATTTCCTTTCTTTTAACTTATATATATTTTTTTTTTTTTTGTGTGTGTGTGTGTGTAGTAAAGAGCTGTATTTATTTGTTATAGCGTTCAAATACAATGGCGTATAACCTCATTTCTCCCCACTTCTCCTGATGAAAAGTGATTAATAGGCTGATTTGAAACCAATGGTACCAATCACCTTTTAATTGTATTGTACACTATTTACATAAGTTTATCACTTATATGGAAGTATATATCAATCACACACCGATACCCCTGTAAAAAAAAAAGTGAGAAAAAATACGAAAGATAGTTTTACAGAAGGAGTTTATTATAATTTACGAATTTAATTCGTTCGGTTCATAACTCAATTTCCTATATCAATTTAATTTTCAATATATGAGAAATAATTAAAGGGTGACGAAGGGGATGAAAATAACGAAAGAAAGCAAAAAAGAAAAGAAAAATGAAGCAAAAACGAAAGAGAGGAAGAAAAAAAAAGAAAAAAAGGAGAGAAAGTAAAAATAAAGAAAGAGTGGAGATAGAAAAAGAGGAGGGGTTGGGGAATGACAAGAAAGGAGAAAATTAGATATGCAAGAAGAAAAAATCGGAATGAAATAGGTAAAAAAAAATGTATAATTCAAGTGAGAAAGAAAAAAGAAAGAAAAGAAAAATACGAAGAAGAAAAAGAAAGAGAGATAGGATGATAAAAAGATTATTAAAATCAAAGTTGCAAATCTGGTGAGATATATATATATAAGTGTGTGTGTGTGTGTAGGGCTGGATTTATAACGAGGCAGTTGCCCCGGGCCCCATTACACGAGGGGCACCCTGACTTCCTTTATAAAATCTGTAATAATTGTATTTTCCTACAAGTGACCGTTTAAAATGTAAGCGGTATTTTTGGCCACAACTTGTATACATATCTACTAACACCTCAGCATATACAAGTAGGATGTGACACAAGCAGAGATTAACAGGTTTAAATTTAGAGTATTTCTTTTCCTAGTTATTCCCTAACCAAGGTTAAAGGGTCACTGCTGTCTCATTTACCCATTGCTTCTCCGGGGAATAGTTGGATGCATAACTTTCCCTCGGGTATTAGCGCTATGTGAAATGCAAATAGCCTCGTCCAGTATTTGAACTCGTTTTGGCGTGTCCATTTCCTACAACGGTAACCATTACACTTGTATAAGTGAAATTATGTCAGGAATAAATAAATATCTTAACTTCGTTATCTGTAGAATAATCATACTAAGTTCCAATTACCGTCGAATTGTTAAGACAAGGCAACAAGTAACCGTAACTCAATACGGATTTAACATTGTTGCAATCCTACTGTAGAATACTAGAGTATTTATGAAGCCCCATAACATCATAGAAACCAAACAGCCAATCAGGACTCAAGGAATGGAATCACCCAAATACATGAATGGACTATTGAGTTCCATAAGTACCAGTTGTTTTGGGGACAAATTCAGTTGTGCTTAGCCAGTTGCTGTTGTCCAAACCAACAGTATACTGACTGACTTCAATAGTTGGGAGAACAGATAGATTCATGCCTTTTCCACAGTTGGTTGAATTTTACGGCGTGTCAACCCTTGTTGGGTTATTTCATGCTGAAGATTTTTTTTTTCATTCTTGATGGTACTCAAATTTGATTTTTCAAACTCAATATCTTTTTAACACATTTTTTTATTTAACCCATAGACAGGACCCAAATAAGGTATTACCACTCCAGGTCAGAGTGGGCCTGGGATTAATGGTGCTGAAGATGTAGTCTACACTCCCCAGTGCTCCAGGATTGAAACTTTACCTTTTCCAAGGGCATTAGCAATAACGGAAATGCAAATAGCCTCATCTGTGATTCGAACTCCAGACACCAATTGCATTTCTTATGATGATAACTATAAGTAAAAGTAAAGTCGTTGGTTTGGTTGGTTTGTTTTGTTTTACGGCATATCAACCTCAGTGGGTCATTTAATGCCGATAACGTTTTGAAATAAATCAATTCTTAATGGATAATACAATTTTTTTATAAATACATTTTTCTATTTAACCCATAGATGGGACCCTAACAGGTACTACCACTCTGGGTCAGAGTGGACTAGGGAGCAATGGTGATGAAGGGGTGCTTCACATTCCCTAAACCTCCAAAACTGGAACCTCACCATCAGATAGAGTTTAACATCATTCCCAGGACATGTAGACCCGCAGCCACCGCCTTCTAGCACTCATATGATAAAAAGGGATTGGGTCTTGCCATAAGGGCAATAGGGTTGGGAAAATCATATAGGTGCTAGGGCTTGACGTGACCAACCGATTGATCGGAGGGGGCCTCTCCAACCGCCCGTCTAGCCCAAGATAGGGCCAAAGTGGAGTATTACATGTCATGAATTGCTCATCCACCTGGGCTCTATCCTTAAGCATCACGGGTCGCCACCCACGGCCAACAGGTGGCCCCATTGGGGGAGTCTTACCCCTCTGCAGAGGTGCAGTCGGTGCATTCTAACGCCCCAGCCGACAGGGCGGTTAAGTCGTTGGGGTGGCCTATAGTCAGTATCAGACAAACAGCGAGGGGGTCTGTCCCCTTTTCACAAGCGCTAGACCAAGGACTTCTTTATCCACATTTCTGAATCACATTATCCTGTTTATTTGCCCTAACTTTGTTATGTAACATTAGCTGTATAAATGTTGTATTAAACCAACATCTCCGCTGTTTATGTTTATTCTTGACAATGATATAACGAATGTGTGGTTATTTCATTTCCTACAAGCAAACACCCAACGCATAAACAAAATTATCAAGATTCAATATTAAAAAACAAAAAAACATTGAACAAGATATCGATTAACAATCTTATAATTTAGTTTTGGTGTGCACACAAAACACAAAGTAAATTTACAAAATTTGTGTTCAAAGTTCTCCAGATGATAAATTCATCTTCTATATAATAGAAATTCGGTGTCTCCCCGTCTGTAACTGAAACTGCGTCACTGCTTACGTCACAATACCCCCAGCAATTGCATACACTTATCAAGAGTAATCTATAGTTAAAATCATTAATACTTAGAATAAAGAACAAATCTTTATTATAAATATACTTAGAAATTAAGTATGCAATATTAAACGGTCTACATTGTTTGTTAAAGCAATTTTAATAAATACATGCCCAGAATTATTGATTGATATATAGTTTGTTTTATTTTAAGATCTAATGTATAGTATAAAGATCTTATGTATATATAAATTTATCCATGAATATTTAATTTATGGTCAAAGTCATAAATACATAGAATCAAGAAAAACCTTGTATTATATATACACAAAAATTAAGTATGCAACATTAACAGTCCACATTATTAAAACTAGTTTTAATAAATACATGTCTGGTATTATTAATTTATATATAATTTATTCTATTTTAATATATATTTAAAGTTATCTAATATATAGTTTTATGAGAAAATTATTTACCAATGAGAAATAGTCACATAATGTTTTTCTACATTAAATTTTATATTCTATTATACGATGAAAAAATAACTTCCTATTTTGATTATCGTCTATCCAAAAATTTCATTCTACGACAGACGATAATCAAAATAGAGTGGTTTCGACGCCCCCTCCCCCAGAAAAATGATCCCATAAAATAAAAAGGCTTCACCCTAAAAAATCAAGAGACTAGCACAAATGTAGATTCGCAGATGATCTAGTGCTTCCCACAAATACATCTGCACGAATTTCTGCTACTTAGAGAAGACTGCAAAAGGCATTGATATCCATGTGAAAAATAAAACAGTTCTTGTTTTAGACAAAATGGAGACATCTCCGCTCGGAATGGTAAGCCTCTAAAATTAATAGACCAGTTCACATACCTGAATAGTATTTTCTAGAGAAAGTGATGTATATATATATTCATAGGAAAGTTATGGACTGTCACAGACAGTTCCTATGAAAATCTCATTTCTCTACAAAGATAAAGCGAGAATTATTCCTAGTTGTAGCTGTGACAGTACTACTTTATGGCTGCACCACTCGGACTTTAAATATATATATATATATATATATATATATATATATATATATATATATATATATATATATATATATATATATTATATCCACACTGAAACAGTGTCTGTGGATGATATATATATATAAGTGTATTTTGGCAGCATTTTTCTTTTATACAAGTTTTGTTGAACTGTACAGACAATTCTTGTCGGACGATTTTTGGTTGATCCTTTCTATTTTTGGTGTCAGGGTGGAACTGGTGTAACAGTCCACCAAAGGTTTCGTACGAGCGCTTTCGGGAATACAGTTTGCCATCATATGGGAACTATACACGAATGTTGCGTGCTATACTGAACATATTTTTGAAGCAACACCACACAAAAAAGCAGCTGTATGGTCACAGTTACTTCTATCATACAAATTATCCAGGACGAACAAGAAATACTGGCCTCTCTTGGATAAACAAGGTCATTTGATTGGACACATAAACAGATACGCCTTCGTAGGCTGACCAGCAAAAATGTGAGTCACTTCGATACGGATACTGGATGCTGTGCGGAAGACTGGCCAGGTGTGATGATCGCGTAATGGGTTGCCAGCTAGTCTTGCAGGTTCGGTGATTACTGAAAAGTGAGTTCGGTCCTCCCGGATGCCCCATACTTGTGACCTTGTGTCAAATCCTACCGGTATGGTAATCTGGGCACTTTACGTGGAGTGGTGGTTAGCAAGCTAGATTCACGGACCATTGTTAGTGAGTTCGATTATCATTGGGCGCCCCATACTTCTGGCCTTGTACCACATATAGGCTAAGCTAAGCTAAGCTTAGCAAATAACTATGTGCCTCACGTAGTGTAATGTTCAGCAAGCTAGATTCGCAGACCATTAGTGAGTTCGATTCTCACTGGACGCCCCATATTTCTGGCCTTGTACCACATCTAAACTAAGCTTAGTAAATGACTGTGTGCCTCACGTGGTGTAATGGTCAGCAAGCTAGATTCGCAAACCATTATTAGTGAGTTCGATTCTCATTGGGAGCTCCATACTTCTGGCCTTGTACCACATCTAAACTAAGCCTAAGTAAATAACTATATGCGTTACTACTACATCAGATAAGAGAATCAAATTTGACATAGATGAAATGCGACATCAGCTAGGCAGCTGATTACTACAATTTATTTCTCTGTATATTCCTTTCCTGAAAGAATCTGAGGATATAACAGCTGGCGACGAGGATGAGATGGAAAAGAAGTAACAAATATCATAATGCATTTTCCATCTGTGACAAAGTACTTACGTACTCGGAAAGGGTAGTAATTCCGTGCTGGCTATAAAAAAAGATTCTTGAAACAGTCTCGTGTGGGATATTCTGGAATGCCAAGGATGAAATACAAACCCAACCATCAGAATTACCATTAGAGACATTGTATGATACTTTTGAATTGCAAACACCAGGAAGATTTATGCTGACGTGAAATAGCAGTAAGCAGGAAAGGATTCCAAATAAATTTATGGAAAACGACCCAAAAATAAAAATAAATATTTAGTCAAAAGAGTACATGTGGGTAATTCCATGTCAAATCATCCAGGCCATGTCACCCGCCCCCATTACTTTTTCTGAAATTTTGTCCAAGTGTGGAGTATGTTAAAGTTAGACAATCCCCAAAATGTGAGCTTCCAATTCCAAAAATTGTCCGAGTTATGTCTATTTTTAGCCCTCCAAATTTGAAGGGGACACGAAATCTTTTTTGTAACCTATTTTTGTCTGTAAAATGAGTTCTAGAGTTCCCCTACTTCTAAAAGTATTTTTGCCCAATGGATTGTATAACGTTAACATAGTCCACACCTTGAAAAAATTCAGAAAAATTGAAAGGTGTGTGATAGTTTTATTTTTTCTGAATGATTTAACACGGAATTACCCATATCTAAAAAAAAGGGGGTATTTTACTGAATCTTTGGGGTGAGGTTTGATCATTTGTATCATTTGGACTATTGTCCTCTTGTGGACACATGGCGTAGTGTTAATACAGTTCTAAGTGACAGTTATCTCTAGACTACAGGTTGAATCCTGTTCAAGGGCCACAGTAACATGGAATAATTAACACAACTTAACACTTCTACCCATTCATTGTTGACGGAATGAGAATAGTCTACCCCCGTGGATTGAATAAAGGGATAGGTTCAAAGTTCTGTGAAGCCTCCCGATTACGACAAGAAGGTTCTATAGTTCGAGGAGGGGATTCCCGATTTCGAGAAGTTTCCTTAGACCGATAAGAAATAACTGAAAAAGGCTGAAGGGAGCAGATAACAATAAAGATGAGGACAGTAGTGCGCATAATCTTATTATAATGGAGATTGTGTGTTTTTTTTTGTCTGTAATCGAAACTATATTACTAATCGAGTCACAATTCCCATAGTTATTTACATCACATTCTCCATGATTTTATTTATATTCAAACCTCAATTATTAATAAAATTGTTTTACATCATTAGTACTGTTGACCATATCTACATATTATTAACATGCGATTGTATTTATATATACAAAATATAGTGGTTTGCAGTGTGAATGGGAAGGCTAATTTGCATATTGATATTAAAAATTTGATTTTAATAAATATGTGCTCAGTATTATTGATTTCTAATTGTTTGGTTTTATCTTAATGAATATAAGCAAAAATCTCTCCAATAAATCCATTAACAATATTAACAGTAATTCTATTCTTTACTTCCTAATTTAACTAAATAGTTAAATTATGAAAATTTAGCGAGGGAAGAAAAAGCAAGTTTTAGTTGTTCCCCCTCTGTTTCAAATCTTTTTATCGGCATCTTATTTAGTTCCATTACCCTTTCTAAGTTAACATAATATTTTATTTCATTAAAACTTAAATACTTGCACCCGGAGGGTGCATATATTTGCTAATAATAATATAAAAAGGGGGTGTTTTATATGAAAGACGGTTATACCCATCTATAAAGAATGAACTCTTCTAATTAAGCGGTACATATACGTTGCTATGATATCGGACAACATGAACAAATTCGACACACAAGAACCAGTTTTAGAACCATGAAATAACGAATCTCCCACCTGGTTTGAGAGGTAAGAGCTTGAATCCCACTGCACAACCTACAGAGAGTTAAAAAGACACAATGAAATGAATTCATCATCAGTATCAACATCATGCTCTGTAAATTGCCCACAGTAACAAAAGAAATCTACTTGTTCTTATCTTATGAAACAAAAGAAACATTCTTATTGTGTAAGTTAATTTTCTATAATCTAAGTCAGCCCTCCATCACAATAGTTCTAGCTACGGATGATTACTACAATTTATTTCTCAGTATAATCCTTTCGTTAGATTCGGAGGATGTAACAGGATGTATGTAGATACTCTATATTAGAATGCTAAGTTCTGGTGTACATAATTAACCAACACCTTCACGATGTGCAGGATTTGAGACAAGCTCAATCTGCAAACAGTGGAGCTGGTTTGAATTCAGAATTTTTCTTCTCCTAGACTGGTTACCTTACTAAGGCTAACAGGTACTTCCACCCTGAATATTTGTTGTTGATGACTTCTTTGGCCAATAGAATACCAAAGGCAGAAGTGTGTAGACCGCAAGAGAGACTATTTTGAAAAATGAATTTCATTTCATTTAGTGTGAAGCATTGGGTGTCACCGACGGTCAGACAAAATGTCCCAGAGGACTACAACCTGAAGTATAAAGATGCCACAAAAAAAAAAAAAAAAAAATAGTTAGTCTACATTCCTCTGAAGAAGGAGAGTCATGTCTCCGAAATATTTAGAATGAGATAAGACGAAATTTATCATCCCACAAACTGAGTTCTTAAATATTTCCCACCTAATGCTTCACACTAAATCCCAAATGATATATATTATAGAATTTTGTATATGCATAACATATATACTAATATAATATATACACACTGCGAACCAGACTCACCACACACACACATACATATATATATATATATATGTTATTTCCTATAACTCCAACATAAACAAAGGGAACCACTCTTGACGGATAAATTATTTATTCATCTACTAGGGGAAAAGTACGGGGTTAGTTTAGGTTAGTTTAATGGGGAAATAATTCATCAGTCAAGAGTGGTTCTTTCTTTATGTTGGAGTTATAGGAAATAACCGCAAAACACAACACACATTATATATATATATATATATAATATATATATATATAACGGCTCTTATGAGACAGAAGCAGTAGTAGATTTTTCAAAATTAGGACCAATGACATGATGAACAATGTATACATAAATCATATACTGATGCATATAAAGACACCTGTAGAAGATGAAAGGAATTCTTAAAATATGTTTCCACTAGTTAATATTTAATAAGAAACACAGATGTGTGGTTAATCTATTTATTTATGTTTGTGTCAACAATTCAAAGAAAGTTGATGAAAAAAATAACAAAAGAAATACAAAGAAGCAAGTCGTTTTCAGTATCACAATACTTAATTGTTTTATCTTGAGAAAAAAAAAGATGACAAAAGAAAAAGTTCCAAGCATATCGCAAAGAGAATGTAGGATTCAAATGCTTGTGGGACAAAACATCTTATATATCACAGCACAGAAATAACACAAGATACATAAAATAGGAATACAAGATAATACAAATGAGATACAATAAGGACACATTCAAGTGTTACATACATGTACATATAAAAAAAAGAGTTACAGATAGTCCATATAAAGGGAATCCCTTACTGACTTAGTCTGTACGTGGGGACCAGAGGCCCCACGAGGGTGGTGTGTAGTCACAAAATGTCTAACCCATGTGGTTCAGCCGACAAGATGTAGGTAAAAGAGGAAGAAGTGTTTGAACTAGGCGCTTAAATACAATAGCCCCTGGTGAGAACAAGCGACAACCCAGCGGGAAGATAACTCTTCCAGGCCAATGGAAAGATAATCCCAACAAGAAGAAGCCACTAGTTCTTAGGTTTATCTTAAGTGGTTTTACAATTGTATGGGGAAATAAGTGATGGGTTGTGCAGGGTTGTAAAAAGGGAATCTCCTCAAATATCACTATTTATACATGAATATATTGAATTAGATATTGTAGTTTATCGGTGCTGGGACACTCCACCGGGGGAAAAGCAAAATATTGCTATCCAAACCAACGAAAACGTCCCTTCATTCTATGAATATTTTTTTTATCTCAAAATATATATCTGTAGAATAAGCATACTAAATTTCAGTTACCCTCAAATTAGTAACACAAGGCAACAAATAGCCGTAACTCAATACAGATCTAACCTTGCTTCAATCCTACTGCAGAAAGCCAGAGAATTTATGAAGCCTCATTATATCTTAGAAACCAAGCAGTCAATCAGGACTCAAGGAATGGAATTACCCAAATACATGAATGGACTATTCTTGAGTCCTGTAAGTACCATATGTCTTAGGCACTAGTTCAGTTGTGCTTAACCAGTTACTGTTGTCCAAACCAACAGTATACTGATTGACTTTAATAATATCTATTTCTCTGAATGTTTGGAGATGAAGCTTGATGATTAGTATTATCTGCGTTATTCGGACTATTGTCCTCATCTTCATTGTTATCTGTACAACGTTTCGGCCGATATTCCCTCCGGCCTTCTTCAGGTATTTCTTGTCGGACTCGGGAACCTTCATAATAATATCCTTCTGAATCTGTGATACCGGTACCTTCTCAAGCCTGTACCGACTCGCTTTTGGTCTAGTTATTTCTTATTACGGCATATCAATCTTTTCCGGGCCATTTAATGCTAAATCAATCTATTTTGATATTAGGCTTATTGCACTACCTACTGTTGATTAAATTGTCACCAGGCTCATCGCTGATTAACTTCGGTGATTTTGCGGAAACCAGTGCTTTCAACGTGACTTGAACGTAAATTCGTTTTTATCTTGTCTATTAATTTGACCTAACTTTTTGTACGTCCAGGTGCCTTAATCGAGCCACGTGTCCGTATCACACCTAATTCGTGTACTTCGCATTTCGGAGGACGCGTATTCGACTCTGGCAGGCCAGACACAACCGGATCCTCTTACACTGTTGTAGAGGCACAGCAGCGAGCTACATACATTAGTTTGGTTTGGGTTTTTTGCGGCATATCAACCCCTGTGGGTCATTTAACACTGAGCTACATATATAAAGCAGCTTATTCTGTGAAGGAATGTTTTTCTCTTAATGATCCTGTCATCTACTGTGAATGGATAAATAAAAAGTTTGATTTTGTTTCTTTGTTTAATGGCATAACCTTCGTGGGTTATTTAATGCCAAAGTCAACCTTGTAGTAGTGCTATTATTTAACCCATAGCTGAGGGGATCATGTGGTCCATCCATCCATTTCCCAATTGTACTAGTCCGAAAGTTAACATAATTGTGCGACTGGAGTTTGAATTCGCTTACTCAACTGTCGCAGTTCGGCACTGTCATGAGAACTCTTCACCAAATTTTGAAGGATTATAAAAAGAAATATCCCTAATTATGAATAGACAGTCCCCTTTTATTTCAGCAAAATACTGGGAAACTAATGAATGTTTTTGTGCCCTCCCTGAGCAGAACTCGAACTGAAAGATAGCGATATCTGTGGCAGAAGTTAAATTAGAGTAAAGGGACTTTTGATTTTTTGAATGATGAGAAAAAGTATTTTGTATCATTATTATTCATGTATTGAGTAGGGCTACTAAACTTTAATTTTTAAAAGGATTCTAATAACCACAAAGTAAAGAAAGAAGAAAAGATTAAATCAAACTTAACGGACCTAAATTCCACCATCATATGTCATCCCGCTGAAAGAAAAAAATACCAAAAATCAGAGAAGTTAAAGAAATTTTCAGTGTTGATATATTAATAAATAACGGATATAATGCACTAGTTATTCTATTTAAAAACTTTTACATTTTTCAGTTCAGTTAATTTGAACCATGTATCTTTGAGGCATATGACAGATTCTCAAATATATGTGGTTCAAAGTTAACTGACCTGAAAAAAACTTTTTAAATGAAACAACTATGCATTATATCTCTTATTTATTAATATATCAACACTGAAAATTTCATTAATTTCAGTTATTTTCCTGATTTTTGATATTTTTTTCTTTCGGCAGTGTGACATACGATGGTGGAATTTAGGTCCGTTGAGTTCGATTTAACCGAAGAAAAAAAGTAAAAAGTGAGAAATACGAAAGAAAAGCATGGAAAGAAAGAAAGAGAGCGATACTATGTTGCTAGGAAACGGAAACTGAAAAAGAGAATATGATGATATAAATATTAGATAGTACATTTGAACTGTGTTCAAAAAGTATCAAACTGAAATTGTATTTACCAAGATAAAAATGAGCAACGAAGGAAACTTTTTTTTTTCTCCTCGAGATAATCCCTTTGACATGTAAAGGTTTATTTCAGCAGGTTTTTTACTGCTCAAAGCAACTCTAAAACATTTCTTTTGATGTGGTGTGAAGCTGCTCTCTAGCATTTCTTTTAATGCTTTACACTTCCTCAATTTTTAGCCTTAAGATAATTTTTCTGTTTAGGAAACAAGAAATATTTATGCAGAGCTCGATCTGTTTAACATGGAGGGCGCCGAACTTTCACAATTCTGTGTTTTGTCAAAAACTGCTCCTCAAATATAAAAAAAAATTGGTTGGTTGGATTTTTCGGCATATCAAACCTTGGGTTAATTTGTGCCGAAAACCTTTTATTTTTATTCATTCTTGTTGGGTATTCAATTTTTTAAAAAATTTTATTAATCATTATTAAATTTTTTTCTCATCTATTTTACCCATAGATCAGACCCATATTGATACTACCACTCTGAGTCAGATGTGAGTTGGGAATAATGGCAATGAAGGGGTACTCCACACTCCCTAGAGCTCCAAAATTGGAATCTCACCACTAAATGCAATTGAGCGTCATACGCAGGACACCAAGACCTTGAGCCACATCCTTCTGACAAATACTGTTAGGGCTTGACGAGACCAGCCGATTGATCGGAGGGGGTCTCTCCGACCGCCCGTCTAGCCTAAGTAAGGACCAAAGTAGAGTGTTGCATGTCATGGACTGCTCAGTCACCTCAGTCCCATCCTTAACCATCACGGGTTGCGATCCATGGCCAACAATTTTTCTTTTCCTAGACCAATCGCCATACCAAGGTTAATTACCCATGGCTGGAGGGAGAATCGTTGGATTCATACCCTTCGCAAGGGTATTAGCTTTATGGGAAATGCAACCAGCCTCTTCGAGGATTTGAACTCGTCTCTAACGATAACCATTACACATCAAGCGCCTCTCTCTCTCTCTCTATATATATATATATATATTTGTAAAAAAAAAAAGCCTTAAATACCGGGGTATAGCGTTTATGGTCCATTTCCACCCGTGGGTATCAGACCCACCGAGCTTCCTCAGATCACTTTATTCAAACACTGAGCTCTCTAACGTGACCTGAACTCTGCAGCAACATACTGTTGGGGAAAAGGACCAGCTTAGAATCATCCTAATACCAAGAAACTTGGTACCCCACCAAAGATATATATATATATATATATATATATATATATATATATATATAAGGGTTGGCTGAAAAGTTCAAAGGTTGACAAAGATTGATGGAAAGTGACCAAATGAGGTTTAATTTTCAGCATAGTCCTCCTTGCAGATAACACACTTCTTGTTGCAGTGTTTGTATCCCATTGGTCAAAAAGGTCATCGACAGCAGATATGACGTCATGATATGAATTTGCCGTGTCCATTTTCTACAACAATAATCATTACGTGACGAACGTTTCCATGATCACTTTATAATATGTGTTACTTCGCTGTGCACACGTCTTTAAAAAAATCTTAAGCCTACTTTTTGATCACACCTCATATGTTGTAGGCAAACTGCATAAAATTTTACGACAGAATAATAAAACATTTCTGTGTTATAGTAATGCAAGGAATAAATTGTAAACAGGGGAAAAAAAGTGAAGATAAAATAAAAAGGCAAGAGAAATAGAGAGAGATAAAAGTGATACAAAGAAAACGGAAGTATAAAAAGTTTTATATTTAGAGAGAAATGAGAATAAAGTAGATGAAAAAACAAACTAGAGAGAGGGGGAAGAGAGATAGGGGGAAGAGAGAGAGAAGGGGGGAGAGAGAGAGAGGGGAAGAGATAGAGAGAGGGGGAAGAGATAGAGAGAGGGGTGAAGAGATAGAGATAGGGGTGAAGAGAGAGAGGGGGGGAAGAGGAGAGAGGGGGTGAGAGAGAGGGGTGAAGAGAGAGGGGGGTGAAGTGAAGAGAGAGGGGGTGAAAGAGAGAAGAGAGAGAGAGAGAGAGAGAGCGAAGCGAGAGAGAGAGGGTGAAGCGAGAGAGAGAGGGGTGAAGCGAGAGAGAGAGGGGTGAAGCGAGAGAGGAGAGGGGTGAAGAGAGAGAGAGAGAGAGAAGAGAGAGAGAGAGAGAGAGGGGGTGAAGAGAGAGAGAGGGGGGTGAAGAGAGAGAGAGAGAGGGGGTGAAGAGAGAGAGAGAGAGGGGGTGAGAAGAGAGAGAGAGAGGGGTGAGAGAGAGAGAGAGAAGAGAGAGAGAGAGGAGGAAGAGAGTGAAGAGAGAGAGAGAGGGGGTTGAAGAGAGAGAGAGAAGAGAGAGAGGAGTGAAGAGAGAGAGAGGGGGTGAGAGAGAGAAAGAGGGTGAAGAGAGAGAAAGAGGGGTGAAGAGAGAGAAAGAGGGGTGAGAGAGAGGAAGAGAAAGAGAGGGAAGGGTGAAGAGAGAAAGAGGGTGAGTGAGAGAAGAGGGGTGAAGTGAGAGAGAGGATTTAGTGTTGATCCATAAAAGAATAAGTTCATTATAAATGATCGGAATTATGTCAGTATTTCAATATCTATTAATATTACATTTAGCATAAAATGACTTGAAGTAAGTCATATTGCTTCGTATCAGAAAACTTTAAATATATTAATAAATAAGAATAAAACAGATACATATTAATTCTATATTCACAGAATTATTATATTACCCTGCATTTAGGCACATTGTTTGCTTCTCTTTTTTGCTCTCGTCTTTTGAGACTCCCTTTGGGAACAGAATATTTCGGTTTCTTTTAAATGTGTATGCCTTTATCTTTCGTATTTATTAATTTTCTTAAGAATTGTATTCTTATTTTTGCTAAACATCTTATCCATATTACTGCAAGCAGTCAATAAATGTCTCCCTTGAAGAATGGGCATGGCCGTCCGAGAGACCATGAGCAGTAACATGAAATTTGAAAGCTAGCATGGCTATCATCATTTTTACAGCCATCTATTTCAAGTAAGACTTTTCTCCGCTTTTTCACCCCTTTCACATAATACTTGTGCATATTTTATTTTCTTGCATACATATAAAATATTTCTTGTATGAATATATATATTGTCCAAACTAATGTGTTTTACGCCGTTACAGATAAATATTCGCTGGAATATTTCTGTTCATTATTTTGTTTCTTCTAATGTGAGCTTATTTTCATCGCGAGCAAGTTGTATTTTCGTGTGAACATGCCTGGTTTCTTTAAATACTGTGTAGATTCTGTGTTTCAAGACAATATAAATTACATATATTCTTATTTTTATTTAGTTCGAACCGATAAAAAGTTGAAAAAATTATAAATTTAGGTTAAATTTAGCTGTTACAAATTCTAAAAAAATAATTTCGTATTATTTTTTTTCCAGAATTTTGTAGTCTAAAATTAGAGGTGTATGTAATACTCACATTAATACGGTATTCATAATTTTTCCCTTTATTTTTCATATATATAAGATGTGTCAAAAAAGTATCGAGCCTTTTTATTCTTTTTGACACACTATGTACTCTGAAAAAAAAAATGTTCCATTCATTCTTCATTTCCTTCTTGGTAAATACAGCTTTAAATTTGGTACTTTTTGGACACACCTTGTATTCAGAAAATATTATGAATGGAACGTCCTTTTTCAGAATACAAGGTGTGTCAAAAAGTACAAAAAATCTGGATACTTTTTTGACACCTTGTGTATATATATATATACATTATATATATTTAATATGTTGAGTTTTTTAAGGATAAATGTTTATTATAGACAGCTACCCAGGTTTCTTGCTAGGTCGCAATCATCAGGTTGTTAAATTAGATCCCATAGTGTTTATTGAAGATCTTTTCTTAATGTCACATTCTGGACCGCAGATAACGTTATTTGCGGTCCAGAATGTGACATTAAGAAAAGATCTTCAATAAACACTATGGGATCTAATTTAACAACCTGATGATTGCGACCTAGCAAGAAACCTGGATAGCTGTCTATAATAAACATTTATCCTTAAAAAACTCAACAAATTAAATAAATATTAGCTCTCACAATTTTTGATTGAGCACTGTATTTTCTTTGTTTTCATCACAAAAAAATTGTTATATATATATAATATATATATATATATATATATATATATATATTATTATATTGAAGAGCCCACACAATCTTCAAGAATTTTGTAGTCCAAAGTTAAAGGTGCGTCTTATATATGAGTACATGTTATACACGAATACTTACGGTTTTCTTGAGTTTTTCTTTATGTATAAGAAAGAGCAGACAACGTTTCAGAATTCTGTAGTCAAAAGTTAGAGGTGCATGTATTATGGTATTGAGATTTTTTCTTTTTAAAAAAGGAGGCCATGCAACCAAAGGCGATCTTTTTGGGCTCGGAAATATAAATAAGAATCCTCGTGAATGTAATCTTTTATTTATTTTATTTATTCTGCTTATTTGTTCATGAATCTATAACTTGTATATCTGTTGGGATCCATAAATAAGACTCTCGCTATCTCCTTTCTTTATTAGCATTTCTTGTAGGATCGACATTTCTCCACAAAGCCTTTTATCTAACATCTGTGATGTTGAATATATTACATTGGCAAGAATTATCTATTTTCCATGTTATCTTTATCTTTTCTGTCCTCAAGTTGTAATAATTCCAATAATGTTCTTTAAAAACAAAGACATGCTTCTTCCATGTCCAATTGATTAGAATTTCCCAAGCATATGATTTGTTTTAAATATAAACCAAACATAAATGCAATTATGTAGAAAAATAGATACATGTCCAAATTTTAAAATGATGTGATTGACAATAAACATTTCTGTGATTTCTAAATATTTTGAAGATTTTGCCTTTGGGATTACCCTTTTATATGCAACAGCATATATATATATATATATATATATATATAAGTTAAGGTAGCATGGAGTCAACATTAACTGATTCCTGATCAGTTTCTCGCCAATGCAACCTTCAAATAAAAATGTTGGTCCAAAGATCACATAGGTGAGAAACTGTCAGTAACCAGGCACCGTTAACTCCATGTCAATACTACATTAACTTAAATATAAATGCTTTATCAATGATATTGTGTACTGCTTCTTTATAAATATAGCACCCATTATATATATATATATATATATATATATATATATATATATATATAAGGTGTGTCAAAAACGTATCGAGATTTTTTGTACTTTTTGACACATCTTGTATTATGAAAAAATTAACTTTTCCATTCTTTGTTCATTTCTATCTTGGTAAATACAGCTTCAAACTCAGCACTTTTTGACACTTTGTATTCTGAAAAAAAAAGTTAATGTTCCATTCATTGTTCATTTCTATCTTGATAAATGAGAGATAAATCTCGATACTTTTATGACGCCATATATATATATATATATATATATATATAATTGGTGTGTATATCTGTATATGATTTAGCTTAGAAGCAAATTAAAAGTTAGAACTACTAGTACAAAATTTAAAAAAACAACCCCCGGGCGATGTAAAAAAAAGATTTTTGAAACATATTGCCTGAGGGGTGGGAGTAAAAAATTCAATGCCAGCGAGTTTGTACCCTAAGTAAGTAAAATTATCAAATTCATTAAAGGATTAAAAAAATAAAAGAATTTGAAATGTAAACTTTAAATATATATTAAAATAAAACAAACTATATATAGATATATAATATCAGTCATGTATTTATTAAAACTTGTTTTTAAAAAACAATGCGGACTGTCTAATGTTGCATGTTCAAATTTTGAGTGTATTTATTGAATAAATAAACTCAAAATTTGAACATTCCAAAAATCGTAGAATAAATTTTATTCTATATTATGACGATTTTGGGTAATGTGACGTAATTTTTGTTACAGGCAAAAACCGGAAGTGAATCTCCATTATTAATAGATTTGATAAATTCTAAATTCAGTTTTCATTACAATGCAAATTGCTAAACAATTCATTTCATTCTAGTTATAAAATAAGATGAAAAAAGTTCAAAACAATTTTTTTAGGTTTTAATACAAACTTACTAATGCCCTAAATAAAATATATTTATTCTGTTTGGGTTTTTTTTTCTTTCTTTTCTTAGAACAATATAATGCCAGCAAGAATTTCCAGATGACTAAGAACTGAAGACTTATTTGAAGTTCTGACAGTGGAATGTGACTTTGAACGAATAAATTCTTCCTCATAGTCTGAAGAGAGAAAAACAATGTTTTTCAGCATTGATACTTCAAAGAAAGCAATAAACTGTATGTTACATAAAAAGAAAGAATACAACAAAATATTACGCGGTCTTAGCAACCATAAAGATTTCTTTGTCAGTGATTTAAAAAAAAATATGTCTTCTATTGTCAGAACAGTTTTGATATGAATGGTTCAATGATAACAGCACCTGTGAGAGTTATTTTCTAATATGTGTCCAATCAAAGAGAGAAATCTAGACAGGTTATTTCATTGGTTCACCACAAATATGTGGATTTAAAAAATATTTGAGTTTGAAACCCTATTATAAAAAACTACATTTGATATTCATCTGTAATAATATGTGCGAATGACAGTGTGTCACATGTTTGTTGGTTTACTTCTAGAAGACGTAGCTCAGCATATCATACCATTTGGGAATCAGGCCGAATCCATGAGCAAATTAGAAAGTTCTGGACCTATTATGGATCATCAATCCTGAATGTTGTATTCCCAAGTTTTAAATATTGTGATGGTTTTCACATGAGGTCCAATGCCACTTGCTGCTTTCATTATAAGTAACAATGATATTAAAATTTGTTGGTAAAATTGGGTGATTCCATTCCTTGAGTCCTGATTGGCTGCTTGGTTTCTATGATGTTATGAGGCTTCATATATAATCTGGCATTCTGCAGTAGTATTGCAACAAGATTAGATCTGTGTTAACTTACGGCGCCTTGTTGCCTTGTCTTACCAATTTGACGGTAATTGGAACTTAGTATGATTATTCTATATATATCAGTATATTACTTGTGTAAGTAAAAAAATTCGCAATATTTGGGTAACATGGGAGTACAATTTGGCAGCTTCAGGTAATTTTTCAAGGTGATGAAAGTAATAAACCACTCTGGATGGTAAGATCTACCTCTGGTTTGGAGCACGGCCTAAAAAAAAAAACATTGTTTTAGGCCTACTTAGCTTGATCATCAAGTTCCTTATCCATTATGTAACAGTATTGACAAATAGGATAATAGTCTGTGTACAATAAACATCATACTCACCTTCACAGGAAGACTGTAACTAGCGTTCAGTTACCAGACAAAAAAAAAGACAGTAACTGAATACACTCTGTAGCAACTGAGAGGGTCAAGTGTTCAGTATATATGGATACAAATATACACAAGAAAACCACCAGCCAATCAAAATGCTGGAAATAGACTTGCCTATTCCACAAAGTAGAATAGCCCAAGCTGCTATTTAAACCTTTTACTAAGTCTGGATTCTTAGGTGATCCAACTTGCAACAGTTGAATACTATTCAGTTTATACAAAAATTACACCAGTGTATTAAGGTAATTCCCGAGTACGTCAGGGTATTGTGGTCATTCCCGAGTACGTCAGGGTATTGTGGTCATTCCCGAGTACGTCAGGGTATTGTGGTCATTCCCGAGTACGTCAGTGTATTACGATAATTCCCGAGTAGTCAGTGTATTACGATAATTCCGAGTACGTCAGTGTATTACGATAATTCCTGAGTACGTCAGTGTATTACGATAATTCCTGAAGAGTACCTCAGTGTATTATGCTAATTCCTGAGTACGTCAGCGTATTACGGTAATTCCTTATAGCAGATATTTAATCAAAAATACACCGCAAAGTGTGAAAAGTGACAGCAAGAAAAATAAAAGCGATATGTTGATTCTATGGATTGGTCTATAGAAAAAAAAAAAGATCCTTTCCAACCAATATTTCCTGTTGCTCTCTTTTTAAATATCATTTTTATCATCTAAATCTCTGGTTATTTGCAGGCCATTTAAAATGGACTTTTTTTTCGCTTTTTTAGAGATAATTATTTTCCTAGTTGCACCATAAATTGAAATAAGTGTGTTCCAAGTTAACTATATCAATAAAATTGCTGATCAATCATCAGTACTCCCTTGACTCTCAAATGTAGGAAATGTTTGTGAACCCTACAGATTAGAGCTCGTCTACACAGCCAAAAGACTGAAAAAAATTTCGCAAAAGGAACCTTTTATTCTTTTTAAATAGAAACGGGTTAGTGAAAGGCAGGAAAATTGATAAGAAAAAAAAACTGTTGAGAAAATCAATTCCTGTAAGCAATTTGACCTCGAAAGGTCGAGGTCATAACCTGATTAAGTTTGGTGGCAGATCTTTTGAGAATAATGAATAGATAAGACAGTTAAATAAACCTCAATTACAAGTGTAAGCCAAAAAAATCTAATAAATATAGAAATGGAGGGGGCGGATGCTAAAAATTAGGTAGATCTAAAATGAAGGCTCATTATGAAACTAATAAAAAGGCTGGGTTATCTAAAAAAAACCACATGGCAGTTATTTGAGGCTAGCTATCGCTCAGTCGGTAGAGCACTTGCCTAGGAATCGCAAGGTTCCTAGTTCAATACCAGTGCTCGCCAACTCAGCATGAGTAGCACAGGGATGTGTGTGGTAAAGTGAGGAGCTGATGATTGGTGTGGCGTTCCACCTCAGACGCAAAAACAATCTCCCGGGTCTAGCACTAGTCAAAAGGGGATAGATTCCCTCAATGTCTGGCCGATACTAACATTAGGCCACCCTGACGACTTTAATTTTAATTATCAGTAAGGAAAAGACAAAGTCAATTTAGAATATTACGATATTAGGATATTAACGTTTAATTAAATACATGTAAAGAAAAAAAATGTTATTATTGAGGGCACTCAGTATATTGTTGGTTTGGACAACAGCAACTGGCTAAGCATAATTGAACTAGTGCCCAAAACAGCAGGTACTTATGGGACTCAAGAATAGTCCATTCATATATTTGGGTGATTCCATTCCTTGAGTCCTGTTTGGTTGCTTGGTTTCTATGATGTTAAGAGGCTTCAAAAATACTGGCATTCTACAGTAGGATGGCAACTGTATTGGGTTACAGCTACTTGTTGCCTTGTCTTACCAATTCGACAGTAATTGGAACTTAGTATAATTATTCTACAGTTATGTCCCAAGTCTATAAAAAAGGCACAGTTATCTTTTAATGATTAAGAAGAAAAGTGATATAAATGGGGTGAATGATCTCACAGATTTTCCATTGGTTGTTCTGTTCTGAGAACAGAGCAAGGATAAATGTATTTATTCACTCAAAGAGGATGGACCAACAAGACACATGTTTCTTCCTTCAGAGCCAGGTAACTAAGAGAGTAGGGGTTAGGCTTGAATTTTCATGTGACCAATAGAAACATGATGTGGGAGGCCATGCCAATAAACCCAAGAGAGATAATTATATTTGTCCCCCCTACACAGGCATTACAGGTATCGCCATTGGAAGGGTTCTTATCCACTATACAGTCAGCATATTATATAGCTATCAATTGACATATGACATGTGAAGTTCTGCTTACAAACCCGAACGAGACAATTGTATATTTACACAGGCATTACAAGTTGTTACCCAGTGCCAATAAGTAGCCCCACTGGGAGGAGAAATGTCATACTCTCTCTGCAGAGGTGCAGTCGGATATTTCATATGACATTACAGGTATCGCCATTGGAAGGGTTCTTACCCACTATACAGGTGTGCAGTCAGTATATTATAACAATTGACATGGGAAGCTCTGCTTACAAACCCAAACGAAATAATTGCATCCTTACACAGGCATTACAGTTTGTTACCCAGTGCCAATAAGTAGCCCTACTGGGAGGGGGAATGCCATACTCTCTCTGCAGAGGTGCAGTCGGCATATTCTATGACCGTCAATGGACACATGACATGGGAAGCTACGCCTACAAACCCAAGAGAGACGATTATATTTGTATCCATACACAGGCATTAGAGGGTATCGGCCAACAGGTAGCTCCACTGGAGACATCTTACACCCTCTGCAGAGGTGCAGTCGGCATATTCTATAACCATCAATGGACACATGACATGGAAAGCTACACCTACAAACCCAAGAGAGACAATTAAATTTGTATCCATACACAGGCATTACAGTGTATCGGCCAACAGGTAGCAACACTGAAGACATTTACTCCCTCGGCAGAGGTGCAGTTGGCATATTCTACAGCCCCATCCGACAGGACAGAGGAGAGAAAAGATGATTACTTTAGCACAAGTAAAATTTAGAAAAATATCTTGTTAGAAAGCCAGAGAGTTGATCCCTGTTTACCTAGAGAATGTGAAATCCGCTAGAAAATAAGATTGGCTAGACCATCTTTTGAATATGCAAATAATCTCGACGTGAATAAGAAAACTAGATTGATCAATAGATCCAAAAGAATGCCAGGGGTGACAATAAGTGGTGTTTGCCTCGGTTAAAGGTCAACAACAGACAAGGCTTGAATACTGAAAACCATGATGCAAAGAACCGAGATGAATATCTTGCTTTTATGCCTGATATTTGCGTGCAGATGTGGAATACAATAGAAAAGAATTGAATGAAAGAAGAAAAGGTTTTTGATATCAGTCAGTCATTTTGACTTTATTATTCCTATACAGCAGACTTGAAATCTGATCATTTCTAACTCCAGGATTTGATTCTAGAAACATTAGACTACCAAGAATATGCCATGAACACATTTGGTAAACATTTACTTATATTAGAGATAGAGGCCTCTGGTATAATAGATACAGTTATAGGTAATGAACATGGCGAGAGTTCAAATCCTAAATGGGGCAGTTTGTATTTCACAGAGTGCTAATACACTTGGGAATGGTATGTATACAACTATTCTCCCTTCAGTTATGGGTAAGTAGTAGGGACACTGGAATCTTTAACCTTGGTTAACGAACTAGTCTAGGAGAAAGAAAACTTTGAATTCATACGTGTTCTGCTCATGTGAAGGCGTTGGTGAGCGTGTATATATATATATATATAATATATATAGACAAACATATATATATATACAAACAACATATATACATATGGAAATCTCATCAGGGACAATTTATGCACACTCCAGGAACAAAAGTGCCTTGTGCAATCTATAAGTCAGCTTCTGGTCTTAAGAGACATTGGTGGGCATAAGCATTACATTTTATCAGCTGCCCCATCTGATACAATCGGAAGGACGTCCTTCCTATGTCATATTTGATCAAACTTTGTTGATCTGCAATGAGTTTGACGAGTGATTTGCGGGCTCATGAGACGAAAAGGTCTAGTGGTGGGTTATAGGATTGTGAGGGACGGCAATGATCTGTAAATATTATGCTATTGTTATATATATATATATATATATATATATATATATATATATATATATATACATTAGATGTTTAGTGGAAACTCAACTGAACAAAAAAACTAAGAAAAACCAAACAAATCCCATTTTGAATGTCAGAAGAAAAACAAATGACTTTGGAAAATAAGTATTGGAAAGTGCTCAATACGCACTTACATGTATTAACCGACCCCTCCACATGAGCAGCATGTGACACAAGGTCAATTTTTAGTTAAGTTTAACAAGTTTGAATTCAAAGTTTTCCTTCTCCGAGACTGGTTGCCATAACAAGGTTAAAGAGCCCAGTCTGTCCTACTATTGACCCATATCTGGTGGGAGAATAATTAGATTCATACATTTCCCAAGAGAATTACCACTATGTGAAATGTTACCAGCCTCATCCAGGATTTGAACACACACCTGTAGAGATGATTTAGTAAAACAAATCAGCAACAAAATTAACTTCTCACATTTCACCAACATGGATCAAAGTTTAAAGAGCTGATTTAAATAGCTATTTACCCATAGGTGGAGAAAGATTTGTTAGATGCATACCTTTCCCAAGGGTATTAGCACAATCTGAAATTCAAACTTCGTCAGCGATGTCTACTTCCTATAGCAATAACCATTACACAACAAACACCTCTTATATTATTCATTTTAGCATACTTAGAATGGACACACCAGTGTTGACTGACCACGAAAGACTTTGATTCATCAGCTCTGGGTGGACACTTGATGCCGTCTAGAGGACTTACCAAAAGTGCTACTTGATAGAGCCAGATGATGAGTGAGAGCCAAATGAATCTCTGCCGTCACCACGCCATGCTGAAGATATGTTATAATTTACTAGAGTCTTCATTTTTTTTCCCGGACAAATGTTGGGTATCTCATCTAGTTCAATAAGTATGTTTAATAAAATTGTTAATAGCCGAACTTTGATCTTGAATCTTCCATCTTCAACACTGAATTGTATGTTGAAAAATAAATATTTGTAAAAAGTACATTTTTTCTTCTTCATTAGGCAATGGAATTATTGATTTATCTACGTGTTTATATATGTTTAGCTCTTCTTTTTTTCATCAGCTTACAAACAAATAATTACATAGCGTGTTTTTAAACTAATGCTGGCTTCTTAAATTTTATTATCTAGAGTTACTTTCTAATTATTTCCTAAATTGAACAACCTAAAAATATCACAGATTTTGTTTCCGTTATCTAGTTATAAATTAACTTTCGACTTTTCTACAAGAATAATTATTTGCAGTATTTTTTAAAAAATCATCATCTAGGAGGTGGGGACATTGAAGAAAAAAAGGAAGTTGGTAATTTATGAGGAAGACCGTCCCGGTCTCCTGCCTTAAAACTTACTAACGGTGAGTGGTGAAAAAACAACCCCAGCTACGATTGAAGTCCGTAGCCCAAGCAATAGATTGATATGAAGACGACTAGATAGATAGTTTTTTTTTTATTTTGTTAAAATATAAAAGGATATCTAAACACTCAGATTTTCTTTTATTGATGTTTGTTTAATGTCTTGTTTTTAGTTTAAATAAGCAAGAATATCTAAATATTTTGACTTTTTTTTTTACTTGTAATTGATTGTTGGAAATAAATATATTAAAATAAAATGAAAATACCGAAAAAAATAAACGTTTTTGATTTTTTTATATGTAAGTGAATGTCGAAAAAAAAACCCATAACGCCCCAAGTTGGTTGTTTACTTTCAAGTGACACTGCTTCAGCTACGGACTTCAATCGTAGCTGGGTTGGTTTTTCAGCAATCACCGGTAGCAAGTTTTGAGGCAGGAGACCGGGACGCACTTCCTCATAAATTACCGAAAAGCTTTCTGGAATTGCTGTGTAATGTCTGTTCTTTTATATAGTAGTGAATGCTGGTTTGGTTTATTTTCAAGGCATATCAACCTCAGTGGGTCATCTAATGCCGATAAAGTTTTGAAATAAATTCATTCTTAATGGATACTCAATTTTTATAAACTCATGTTTTTCTATTTAACCCATAGATGGGAACCTAACAGTTACAACCACTCCAGGTCAGAGTGGACCAGGGAACAATGGTGATTAAGGGGTACTCCACATTCCCCAAACCTCCAAAACTGGAACCTCACCATCAGATAGAGTTTACCGTCATTCCCAGGACATGAAGATCCTCAGCCACCATCTTCTAGCACCCATATGATAAAAAGGGTTGGGGCTTACCATAAGGTTAATAGGATCTGGACAATCATATAGATGCTAGGGCTTAACGTGATCAACCGATTTTTCCAATCAGAAAGCAATGCTTTATCAACTAACGAAATTCAGATTTTTCCATTGTTTTGAAAATTTGCAACAGTAGCTTCACTTAAATAACTAATTTGTAAACTAATAATCCAATTGAGCCCAAATTTTGACACGTACCATTTGAAGGTTTCTATTTATAAAAATTACACGGATTTATTTGTGGCGCCATCTATATGACAGGGCCGGGACTTATTGATTGATGTGTTATAAGCTGCTCAGCTGTGCTCATATCTTCATGTAAACCTTTTTAAATTTCAAGTTTCCATTCAGATATTTTATATCTCACATGATAATATTTCTCCTTAAAATACGTCTTTCGGGATTTTTTTTCAAAGAAAATAAAAAACTGCATTCACATGTCCTATTGTTAGAAGAATAATCTTATTGTTCGTTCATGTGCATTTCATTAATGACAAGTAATGTGGCTTGCACGCCTCAATAAAAATATAACATTTTAAGATCATCATGACAAGTTGAATTTAAATCACAGATGCATTCACTCGTCAATGATAAAATCATTGTATTTTTCTAATTTTGATAGTGACTTAAAAATTACAGACTGATTACAGTCTTTTACAAGTAAGTTTAAGAGTATTATACTGATCAAAAAGTAACATGAACCCATTAAAAGAAGTGAATATTCTTTTAATGGTATTTTAATTGTCAACTTGATATAATCTTTCACTAGTAAGTTCAAGAGTATTATACTGATCAAAAAGTAACATGAACCCATTAAAAGAAGTGAATATTGTTTTAATGGTATATTAATTGTCAACTTGATATAATCTTTCACTAGTAAGTTTAAGAGTACTAGCAAATATATGCACCCTCCGGGTGCAAGTATTTAAGTTTTAATGTAATAAAATATTGTATTAAATTAGAAAGGCTAATGAAACTAAATAAGAATACAGATAAAAAGATTTGAAACAGAGGGAGTATAATAAAAAATGGAACAACTGAAACTTACTCTTCCATCACTCTCGTCTTTCATTGTTATCTTTTCTAATTTAAGTCTTTAGTTCTAAGAGGAAGTAAAGAATAAAATGACACTTATTTTATCTAGTTAATGGATTTCATTTAAGATTCATTGAAGAGATTTTTGCTTATATTCATTAAAATAAAACCAAATAGTTAGAAATCAATAATACTAAGCACATATTTATTAAATTCGATTTTTAAATATTAATATGCAAATTAGCCTTCCCGTTCACATTGTAAAGCGCTATTCTGTTGTATATATAAATATAATTGCATGTTGTTAGTATGTAGACATAGTTAACAGTATTAATAATGTAAGACAATTTTATTAATAATTGAGGTTTAGATAAAAATAAAATCATGGAGAATGTGATGTCAATAACTAAGAGAATTGTGACTTGAGTAGGAATATAGTTTCGGTTACAGACAGAAAAACACACAATCTCCATTATAATAAGATTAAACTGATCAAAAAGTAACATGAACCCATTAAAAGAAATGAATATTCTTTTAATGGTATATTAATTGTCAACTTGATATAATCTTTCACTAGTAAGTTTAAGAGTATTATACTGATCAAAAAGTAACATGAACCCATTAAAAGAAGTGAATATTCTTTTAATGGTATTTTAATTGTCAACTTGATATAATCTTTCACTAGTAAGTTTAAGAGTATTAAACTGATCAAAATGTAACATGAACCCATTAAAAGAAGTGAATATTCTTTTAATGGTATTTTAATTGTCAACTTGATATAATCTTTCACTAGTAAGTTTAAGAGTATTATACTGATCAAAAAGTAACATGAACCCATTAAAAGAAGTGAATATTCTTTAATGGTATTTTAATTGTCAACTTGATATAATCTTTCACTAGTAAGTTTAAGAGTATTAAACTGATCAAAATGTAACATGAACCCATTAAAAGAAGTGAATATTCTTTTAATGGTATTTTAATTGTCAACTTGATATAGTGTCTATATTTAATAAGTAAAAATATTCATGCCAATATTATTTTTTTAAATTTTTCCAAAAGCATTAAATTTTTTAAATTCTAAAATGAGTCAAAATTTTTGTTTCCTCCTTTCTACAAATAAATTTGTTTGGTTTGGTTTCTTCGTTGAATGGCATATCAACCTTCATGGGTTATTTAATGCCGAAGCAATTCTTGTTGAAGACATCTTCAACTGTTTAATCCATAGCTTTAAAAGAGTTCATACCTTTCCCAAGAGTACTAGTTCGAAAATGAACCTAAAAGTGCAACTGGAGTTTGAACTTGCTTGCTCCGATGTTGAAGTCCAGCATGTTAGCCACCATACTACAAGGACGCCCGCCCCACCTCATCATATTCATACATAAAGATATAATATATAGTATAAAGTATAATATCCTAAACAAAACATTAGTTACTAAAATAGGTCACTAATTAGGACTGAGTCTATTCTAGTAGTGACCACCCATGTGGAGTTTAACAGGTTTGAATTCAGAGTATTCCTTCTCCTAGACCGGTTGCCTAACCAAAGCTAAAGAGCTCAGTCTGCCCTAATATTTACCCTAGCTGGAGGGAGAGTAGTTGGATTCATACCTTTCCTAAGGGTATTAGTACTATATGAACTGTAGCGTCATCCAGGATTTGAACTCAGGTTGAAGTGTCCATTTCTTATGACTAACCATTAGACTATGGCCTCCCACTATTTTTTCAAGCTAATATACATAAAAGATTCTTATGTCTGGATGTGCATTCAGATTTCTTATCTTTTGTAAGTGCTTGTTGTGAAATGGTTATTGTCATAGGAAATGGACATTGTGACCAGAGTTCAAATCCTGAATAAAGCTGTTTGCATTTCACTAATACATTTGAAAAAGGTATAAGTCCAACTATTTCTCCACCAGCTATGAGTAAATAGTAGCAAAGACTGGGCTTTTTAACCTTGGTATATCAACCAGTCTATGGTTGGTTGATTGATATTTCAATCCTGGAGTTATGTCATGTCTAACGGTTAGGAAGTAATATATGTTGTATATTCATATTTATACTTTTTTAGTAACTGTTTTTAAAATGTGTTAGCACCATTGGGGACCATGTTGTATGGTATTGATTAAGTTCATGTCTATATTATAGTCTAGTAGAAGGAAAACTGAATTCAAACCCATTAAAATCCACTTAAAAATTGTTTGTGCTGCGTCCTGCTTGTAGTGGAACTTGGTTGTTGTTTTTATGGTACACCTACACTTTTTGGGTCATGAATTGTTGAATCACGTCATTTTCATAAACAAAGAACTCGGGTTGCTTACAATACCTGCTGTTGCTTAAGTTGTCACCCAATTAAGTTTTGAACAGCCTCATTGCTGCTTAGCTTCGGTAATCTTGCAAGAACCAGTGACTTTCAGTATGACTTGACAATAATTTCTAATGGAGGGGTTGGGTAAATATATACAGAGGTATTCATACACAGATAACGATTTCTGATTTCTTTTTTTTTTTTTTTTTTTTTTTGTTTTATTAACTCTTACACATGAACAGGTTATTCTATGATAAATTCATTATCTCTTTCCATTTGGCTGAAAATAGAAGTTTTGTCTCTAAATTGACCTGTGGTGACCTCTAGTGATCTCAGAGACAAGCGCCACCTATCTCATATTTATCCTCAAGTCAGGTTAGCCTTATAGATTAATTTTCAGTCCTGCGGGTCCAACTGTTTGGCCACCCAGAAGACACATATTACCAAGTGAACAGTTGTCGGCTTCATTGGTATAGATTACAGACTACCGGTGTTTTCTCCATAGATTGAGAAAATACCGACAGTCAATAATGATTACCATCACCAGTTGCTATACTAACAATTGTAGCTCTAAATATAATTTAAAATTCTTGTTTTTATCCAAACTTAACCTCCAGGGTATTGTATGGAAGTACAGACTGCCACAATGAACTTGATGTAATGTTTGTGTTTGTTTAATGTGTACTCTCTGATTCTATGTGATGTTGTACATTCATATCTGCTTTTAATGTATCATTTACAAAAAAAACCCCAAAGAAATTCATGAGCCATCTCTTTAAAAAAAAGACTATTGAGATCAGTCAGTCAGTATACGGCTGGTTTGGACAACAGCAACTGGCTAAGCACAACTTTACTAGTGCCCAAGACAGCTGGTACTTATGGGACTCAAGAATAGTCCATTATTTTATTTGGGTGATTCCATTCCTTTAGTCCTGATTGGCGAATTGGTTTCCATGATGTTATCAGGCTTCATAAACACCCTGGCATTCTGCAGTAGGATTGAAGCAAGGTTAGATCTGTATTGAGTTACAGCTATTTGTGGCCTTTAATGGGCCGGGGTAGCTCAGTCGGTAGAGCGTTTGGCTAGAGACCACAAGGTTCCTAGTTCTATACCGGTCCTCGCCAACTCAGCATATGAGTAGCACAGGGATCTTTGCGGTAAAGTAAGGAGCTGATGGTAAGTGTGGCGCTCCACCTCAGACGCTAAAAATAATCTCCTTTGTCTAGCACAAGTGAGAAGGGGATAGACTCCCTCGATAACTGGCTGATACCGACTTTAGGCCGCCCCGACGACTTTACTTTTTCATGGTTATTCTACAGATTTGTCATTGCCACAATGAACTTTAAGTGCTTGTTTAGTCTGTACTCTCTGATTCTATGTGATGTTGTTGTACATTCCTATCTTCTTTTAATGTATCAATTACAAAAAAAAAAGACAAAAGAAATAAAGAAATTCACAAGCCGTCTCTTTAAAAGAGACTTGTCATTTCCTGGCAATTGTCAAGTGCAAAATGAAAATCTATCCATCCTATTTGTAAAAGATAAAGAGATTTTCTTCCCGTCTTAAATGATTCCAAACAATTAAGGACCGATATTCGATTGTGAAAGATCCGGTGTCATTCAGTCCATCCATAAAGTCAATTTTGACTTTGTCTTGTTCCTTGATCGAAAAGAATTATTTTCCAATTGCTTTTGTCTAAAGAGAAAATGGAAACAAACAAAGTAGTTTCCTCTTCAAATTTTGCTTTTGTAATCTGGGTAATTAAATCTTCAAAACATGATGAGTGACTATATTCAGTATTTGCTATGTGAAAGTAGTGGCATTCCAATGTCGTGGTCCAGGGTAAGGGCCAAGAGCTTGGCCAGGCATCACCTGCAGTGGCCTATAAATACTAATTCAGATTTTTCACAGGTTCACCTACCCACCCTATTTCTTATTCTATGCATTCATATTTCAAGAGTATAGTGAAAAAAGTCTATCGATGTGAATGGAGGGTGTGTTCAAATCCTGGAGAGGCTGTTTGCAAATCACATTTAGCGCTAATACCTTTGGGAATGCATCCAAATACTCTCTAGCTACTTAGTAGTAAGGCAGACTGGGATTGTTTTGTTTAGGTAACCAGTTTAGGAGAAGGAAAACTGAATTCAAACCTGTTAAAATCTGATTAAGAAATCAACTTAATGTCCCAGACTTTTTGTGTGGAAGGTTTGGTAAATACACATATATATTTCCATGTTATAGCAACATTAAGGCTTTTGGGTTAGGCAATTTTGTAGCCCCCTGAAGTTGCACCTCAAGGCAGCTTCCCTTCCTTGACACCCTTTGTTCCATCACAGTGAAAGCAATATATATTACAATTGCAAATCTAAAAAAAAAAAAAAAATAAAAAAAAAAAAAAAAATGCACAATCCTAAAATTGTTCATTTCTATGTAACTTTAGAATAAATAAATTTTAATTCACATGTTTTATTCAGACATTATGTAAATGAAAATAAACAAATGTGTTCATTTTTATATACAAAAATAGGTTATTTTCTAAATTTAATTATCCAGGGCTCAAAAGTAAAGTTTAAAGGGAATAATGGCCATTATATTATTTAGAAATGATAATTACTACCAAGAACAAAATTTGAGTAATTTAGTGTTATATATATTTACCAACCCCTCTGCACAAGCAGGAAGGTCAATTTCTTAAGCGGAGTTCAGCAGGTTTGAATTCAGAGTTTTCCTTCTCCTAGACTGGTTGCCTAACCAAGGTTAAAGAGCCCAGTCTGTCCTACTATTTATCCATAGCTGGAGGGAGAGTAGATTCATACCTTTCCCAAGGGTATTAGTGCTAAATGAAATGCAATTACCACGCCCAGGACTTGAACTCTGAGCAACGAGTCCATTTCCCATGACTTTAAGCATTACCCCATACACTTCCTACTTTTGTGTTATAGTGAAGAAAAAACAACATTTGAAGGAAATAAGGACTTTTATAATATAAGTACTTTAGAAATAATGGGGCCGGGTTAGCTCAGTCGGTAGAGCGTTCGGCTAGAAACCACAAGGTTCCTAGTTCGATACTGGTCCTCGCCAACTCAGTGTATGAGTAGCACAGGGATCTGTGTGGTAAAGTAAGGAGCTGATGGTAGGTGTGGCGCTCCACCTCAGAGGCCAAAACAATCTCCTTTGTCTAGCACAAGTGAGAAGGGGATAGACTCCCTCGCTGACTGGCTGATACCGACTTTAGGCCGCCCGACGACTTTACTTACTTAGAAATAAAATTACTATCCAGTAAAAATATTTGTCTTTTATAGTTAGCTCATTAAGCAGTCTATTTGTATCAGACTTTTGATAATACAAGTGAGTCCAGGCCATTGGCAAAGTTGTATGGAAGACTAAAAGTAATTCTCTTCTCTACTACATTGAAAAAGCAATGACTGATAATACTTGGTTCCAGTGTTGTCAAAGGAATTGTCAGAATGAGGTGGAAGACCAACACTGGAACTTGCATTTGGAGTGATACCTTTAGTAGACTGATTGATCACACAGATCAGTCTGTCCTACTATTTTATTTGTATTAACAGAAGAAGAGATGGATCAAGTGTTAAATAATGTATAGCCTACCATTTTTAGTAGGTAGTGTAATTTGAAATGGTTGCAAAACTGGAAAATTACACTTGGATTTATATAGTTTAATTGAAAAAGAGTCAGGTTCAACACACAATAATTTGGAGGGTCACATGATCAGGGAACACTGAGAAAGTAGATTTAGAGTTGAGTTGGTTCTTTTTGGTTAGCTGTGGTTTTCCATCTATGCTTCTTCCCACATGCATGTGCAAATAAGAATGTTTCATGGGAATAAAAAAAATATACACAAAAAAATATGCCTCTGTGTTGTTTCCATGATTAAAAACTAAGATATCATGCACAGGGAAGCAGGCAATGAAGATGTCCAACCTGATACAAAGAATAAATCTTGACCAGATCAAGGAGCAGGAACCTGATAGGAAGAAGTGATGCCGGTAAAAGAATTAAAAAAAAAAGGTATATGCAAAACTATGACTTCCTTAAGGGCATTAGTAAGAATTGACCAGAAACAACCAGTCAGAATTTGAACTTGCCTCAACAATTCTATTTCCTGCGCCAATAACTCCCTTACCATACGCATCCATTTTAGTTGTCTAGTAAGTATAAAATATGATTTTTAGTATAAAAAAATTACTTTATAATTATGATTAATAAAAGAAAAATAACTTTTTCCCTTCCTTTTGTGTTGTGTTCTAGGAATTTTTTTGAAAACAAATATGAATCAATCCTACATAACAAAAAAAATATTAAAGTCTGATATTTTTGCAGACTCTGGAAAAATTGAATGGATGCCTTTTAGCAGTTTCCTTATATTCATATTCAAGAGCTTAGGACTTTTTTTCTCCGATAAACAAAACAAAGATATTGAAGATTATTTATAACCTTTTTATTAAAAAAAGAAAAAAAAGTGTCCATCTTAGGAAAAGTTTTTTTGTAGCAAAACAAACCTAAATATTGTTTTTTTTTTTTTTTTGTAAATTAATGTAAAAATATTTAGAAAAATCTTCATCTTGTCCTGAAAGTTTGCAAAACACTGAGATTTAAAAAAAAAAATAATGAATTCATAGAATTTTTCAAAATTACTATTCTGACATTTAGGGTTTATAATAATAAATAATAGGTTTTTTTTAGTAATACTATCAAAATAAAAAAAAACGTCCCCGAGCGTAAAAATAAAAATTTTTTTTTAAATAATCAATTCATAGAATTTTTCAAAATTACTATTCTGACATTTAGGGTTTATAATAATAAATAGTTTTTTTTTCTAGCAAAATAAAAAACACCTTCCGGGCAATGTAAAAATAGTTTTTTTTTAACATATTGCCTGATGGGTGGGAGTAAAAAAAATCCATGTCAGCAAGTTTGTACCCTAAGTAAGTAAAATCATCAAATTCATTAAAGGATTAAAAAATAAAACAATTTGGAATGTAAACTTTAATATGTATTAAAATAAAACTATATATAGATATATAATACCAGTGATGTATTTATTAAAACATGTTTTAAAAAAACAATGAGGACTGTCTAATGTTGCATGTTCAAATTTTAAGTGTATTTATTCTATGTTATGACGATTTTGGGTAATGTGACGTAAGCAGTGACATAATTTTTGTTACAGATAAAAACCGAAAGCGAATCTCCATTATTAAGATTTTGATTATTCTATATACTATTGTCATTTTTATTGTTATCTGTACAAGATTTTGACCAATTGGACAGATAGAACTGTCTTAATCCAATGCCTTTATCCACTATGCTAAGTGACAGTTATCTCTAGGTTCAATCCTGGTCAAGGGTGACAGTAACATAGAATAATAATTAACACAGCTTAACACCTGTACCCCAGCTATGGTTAGTGGAATGAAAACCAAAAATACACATAGATTTAATAAAGGGATAGGTTCAAAGTTCTGTGATGGCTCCTAATTATGACAAGAAGGTTCCCTAGTTTGACAAGGATCCGAGTCCGACAAGAAATACCTGAAGAAGGTCGGAGAACACAACGGCCAAAACATTGTACAGATAATAAAGATGAGGACAATAGTCTGAATAATACTAATTATCAAGCCATCTAAAAGAATTCAGAGAAATAATTTTTTTTTAATAAATAATTGAATACTAAAAAAGTGCCAATTAATCAGACTAAGACAGGAATTTAGGAAGTAGACAGGAGATTTTATAAAATGTTTCCTTGTTAATTAATTCTAAATTAAATTCTAACATCTTTCTGTTGTCTTCTATTCTTCTATTTCTCAGAGTTTTGCTAAATTCTTTATTTTGGATTGTCTAGGAGTTCTCTTTGCATTCAATATTGGTTCTTATTTTATCAGGAACATGGAGACATATTTTGTGTACACATTCTTTTATTTCCTGATACCATCTTAACTGCATATGCGGGAGCAGCAGAGTCACAACAACATGGATTAAATCTGAGTTAACTCCTAATTTTGCTTTCCCAGGATCATCCGATCAAATGACTCTCTAAGTCAGAGACCCACTTCAGATGACCCTTGGTTAAAGGCTGGTTATTTTAAAGTCTTAATGATTTTGAAGTTTTTAAAAAATGTTCAAATTCTACAATACACTACCTTACAAAAATGATAGGCTATGCCTATCATTATGTAACACAGCGTATAAACTAGAAAAATAAAAGAACAGTTAGTATCTAATTGTAGGCAATAAATCAGTCTGAATTAGTGCAAAATTACCCCAATTATTACAGGGGGGAGTAATTATTACTGTAGGATTCAAAGTTATATATATGAACATACAACTCCGACACGTTTATTGGACTAAACATTTTATATTGTAAACAGCACAGAAATATGACAAGATACATAAAATAGGAATACAAGATAATACAAATGAGATACAATAAGGACACATTCAAGTGTTACGTACATGTACATATAAAAAGAGTTACAGATAGTCCATATAATGGAAGTCACTGACTTAGTCCGTACGTGGGGACCAGAGGCCCCACGAGGGTGGGGTGTAGTCACAAAATGTCTAATCCATGTGGTTCAGCCGAGAAGATTTAGCTAAAATAGGAAGAAGCGTTTGAACCAGGCGCTTAAATACAATAGCCCCTGGTGAGAACAAGCGACAACCCAGCGGGAAGATAACTCTTCCAGGCCAATGGCAAGATAATCCCAACATTACTGTTTATTGGTAATCACCTCCTTATTTTCACCTGCTGGACAATGAGTGGCTCTAAGGCTCTTTGAGTAACTTCCTTTTTTTACATACAGAGGCTGAGTCATTTACTTAAGAATCTGAGATATAAAAGATAAAACAAATAAAACTCCTCTTACCTCAGGCTAGGAAAAGAAATGGCGCCCGAAAGTTAAGTTTCTTTTAGAAGAGTACAGACCGGACGTGAGGAGTTTTGTGGGAGAGGAGTGGAGTAATAAATGAGCCGAATTTCTTGGCAGTAGTGTGAGCGACGTGATTGCGAGCAGACAGAAAACAACGTAATTGTAAGCAGGCAAAAAAATTTGAGTTGAAATTTCACAGAATCATCAATGGGGAGCATCACACACATTTTCTGGGAGGGGGGATTACCAGCCCTCCAGGAGGGATTAATATTTAAGCAGTCCAAAAAGTAAAAAAATCATTGGAGGACAAACTATGGTGTTTAACATTCCAAACACTCTGCACTGACAAACATTTCCTAACAGAAGATGGAGCTCTTGTTCTTAGAAGAAAATGATTTTTCAATGCAAATAATATGAAAGATCTATTTGAAAATGGTATTTTATCCTTTTTGAAGAGAAATAGAAATAAATCGAAAACTCAGACACAAAAACATTGTCCCTAGTCTAGTGCTAGTGAAAAGGGTATAGACTCCCTCGCTGTTCAATTGATACTGACAATAAGCCACACAGCCGACTTTTAAAATAGCTTATTTATATACAGTTGCAATATATCTGATTTGCACCAAGCTCGAAACTTTTGGGAATATTTGGAAAAACTGTTTAGGTTCAGATCTAATGAAAACATGTCCACATCGATCCATTTTTCTTATGTATTTGCACTTGTTGAAAAAAAAACAAAAAAAACTTGAGTTCAAACAATTCAAACTAGTAAAAAAACAAACATTGCAAATTGTATTTATAACTTATTTATATACAGTCCCATTATATCTGATAAGCTCCAAAGCTTGAAATTCATGAAAAAAATCTGAAAAAATTGTGTATGTTAAAATCTCATGGAAACGTGTCCAAATTGATGCATTTTCACTATATATTACCACTTATTTAAAAAAAAACAAAAAACACATATTCAAGGATTTAGGAAAAAGACTGTTGATGGCATAATTTTTAGCAGCTCCACTCAGAATAACGTAAAGAACTAAAATGATACTTAATCTCTAATCATATGCAAGACATTGGCTCCAAATGAATTTGTTCAAGGAGAATCAGTGTGAGCGAGTTCAATTAAAAGATGAAGAAAAGAAAGATTCTATAAAAAAAAGTTATATGACAAATGGCCTGATATTTCTGGTATTAGTTCAATACACTATGCAGCATCCTTGTCTCGTTCCCATCTAGCTATTTCTCTTAGTTCTCCGTTAGAGTACATCTAGGTTTGGTTTGTTTTGTTTTACGGCATATCAATCTCAGTGGGTTATTTAATGCCGATAAAGTTTTGAAATAAATCAATTCTTAATGGATAATACAATTTTGTTTATTAACTCATGTTTTTCTATTTAACCCATAGATGGGACCCTAACAGGTACTACTACTCCGGGTCAGAGTGGACCAGGGAACAATGGTGATGAAGGGGTGCTCCACATTCCCAAACCTCCAAAACTTGAAACTCACCATCAGATAGAGTTTAACATCATTCCCTGAACATGTAGACCCTCTGTCACCGCATTCCAGCACCCATATGATAAAAAGGGGTTGGGGCTTACCATAAGGGCAATAGGGTTGGGGAAATCATATAGGTGCTAGGGCTTGACATGACCAGTCAATTGATCGGAGGGGGCCCTCTCTGACCACCCGTCTAGCCTAAGTAAGTGCCAAAGTGGAGTATTGCAAGTCATGAACTGCTCATCCACCTGGGCTCTATCCTTAAGCATCACGGGTCACCACCCACGGCCAACAGATGGCACCATTGGGGGAGTTTACCCCTCTGCAGAGGTGCAGTCGGTGCATTTTAACGCCCCAGCCAACAGGGTGGCCATTAGAGTACAATTGGCACAACCATACAGTAGCACTGACATGGCTACTACTTCGAAAAATTCAGGCTTCATATTATTCAGAGAGATCAGATTCCCATATGATCAATAATCGAGCTATAGTTGGCTATGCCTTTACATATTTGTATATTGGCATTGCTTTCTGTGGATAAGATATTCCTACCTATGTATGTGAACTGGTCTACTAACTTGAGAAGCTTACCTTCTAGTGTACATCTTGTTTAAAACACATAAACTCAAGCAAATGACCTTGTTTGACATCCTGCTTGTAGAGGATGGATTCAGTATTCATACATTTGCAAGAAAGATACAAAAATGAAGGGTTCAATAATTGACTCATTCCTGACTGGAAATAAGTAAGTATCTACCAAACCCTAACATGTACTCAGTTAAATAATTTATGAGCAGTCATGATTTATGAACATACCTGTAGTAAGAATTTCGAATAGGATCCGTTAACTTAAAATCATGGGATCTATGGAAACTTTGAACACTTAAAAGGTGCACAATTGTACGCTATGAAAATAAGTTTAGTTAACCAGATTCGACCCAGTTTTCAAGGAGCATAGACATTGTTGTCAGCTTGAAAGGTCCATCTCCCCTCGTGGTGGAATCAACATGGGTTGGGGAAATAAAAGCTTTATAAGAAACACCAAGTCTTGTTATTAATTAAATATTAAAGACAATGACCAGCCCAGTAAGAAGAATTAACAAAGAAAATCATCCCCCACTAGAAGCCCTGAAGAGATGTCAGCCCAGAGAACATGACACCCAATGAACTAGAGGAGTTAGATGACCTAGACAAAGAAGCAGAAGTGTAATCAAGAACTATCATCTCTAATCTATCTGTCTCTCTGTCTCCTCTTTTATATATCAAATCATTTAAAAAAGGACTCTTTCCTAACTGGAAATAATTAAGTATCTACACAACCCTAACATGTACTACCAGTGACAGAATAAGGCTCATAATAACAGCAGTAGAAAAATAATGGATAAAAATTCGGTTTTATCAATGATTAATTCAATTATTTTTTCTGCTTACCTTGAAGGTAATTTCAAAGATTGAAATTTTTCTTATTATAATATATATAAGACATTGTTGACAAATTAATATGAAATTCAAATTCATATATTTTATTTTATTCTATTACAAGCTTCCATATTATTCATCGGTTATTCTTTTGTAAAAAAAAAAAAAAAAACAATGCAAATGAACATGCTGTGTTTTTGGAGGATTTTTTTGCCTATGGCATAAATGGAGCTAATAAAAAAAATTGTAACTATTGTAGAATTACATTGTTGCAGTAAGCCTTTGGCACTAAAGTTTTAATATTCTTTTTGATTTTTTTTTTTAATTCTATTGGCCAACTTATTACTTTCTTCTTCTCATTTTATTGATCTGTTCATATCTTAAGATAAGGAAAGAAAAAATAATTCTAATTAATTACCTAAGTTTATTTTCCAACCACTCCTCTGCAATTTATTCAATTTGATGGAAACTGAAACTTGATGAGTATTAGATGCTAAGTACATGTTTTCTATTCTCTACTAAAGATACAAGGTGTGTTCAAAAACTATCTGGATTCAAGCTGTTTTTACAAAAAACAGAAATCTATACATATATAAAGGGCAGTTGTGTGTATGTATGTATGTTTGGAGGAAACTATGTGTTGTGGGGTTGTTAAAGATCACAAATGAAGACAAACAACTGGTGAAAGTTGATACAAGTGTATTGAACAAAAAAAAGTAGAATTTACAGAAGGAAAGGGAAGTTACGTCCGACAATACAGTCTAGAACTGAATCGTGTCGCTTGTTCTTCAAGCTACAATTGTCTTTGCTACTTATAGTAGTAGTGGGATCATTCCATTATGTAGATAGGTTATATCACCTATAACACTATGAAAAAACAATTAATGGCAAAGTAAATATATATACACATTAAATATCACCAGAGCTTACTTTTAGTGCAAAAATAATGAAGATTTTATTTATATTCATTTAAGATATTTAAAAATTGGGATTTAGATAGTAAGAAAAGGGAAAGTCATTGGTGGTGTTCATGATTAAAACATAAATCAATTATATAAGACCAAAACAATCAATGGATCTGCGAGACTAACTTTTTATTATACCCCTTACCTAGACAACACCGGCAGCCAATTATAGTGAACAATAAATGAAACATTAATCAACTGACGATGAATACACTTACTCTAAGTTTATTTTACAACCACTCCTCTGCAATTTATTCAATTTGATGGAAGTTGAAATTTATGAGTATTAGATGTTAAGTACATGTTTTCTATTCTCTACTAAAGATACAAGGTGTATTCAAAAACTATCTGGATTGAAGCTGTATTTACAAAAAACAGAAATGAACAATAAATGAAACATTAATTAATTGACATTGAACATACTTATTCCAGCAAGTTTCCCATATGTTAAAAGAATAGAACTAGTTAGACAGTGACAACATTTTTTCTTCTTAAATTATCGTTGTTAGTTTTGTTTTTGTTCTTTTTCAATGGTGGGTGATATTCTTGGCGGAAATAGAGAGAATCAAATAATTGTAGCTTGCTGAGCTTTTTTGTTTAATTATGTTTTTAAATAGCTGCTTCAGTCTTCATAATTTTCATTTCTTTGTTTCTTTCATTCACTTTCCTTTGTCTTTTTTTGTAATTGTTAATTTTTTCGACTCTTCAATTTTAAAGTGAAAACACCTCTGAAAGTATTTTTTCATATGATGTCAAACCATGTTGTTATTGAAGTCACTATGTCTACTGTTGGTTTGAATAACAGCAGCTAAGTACAACTTAAGCAGTGTCAAGACAGTTGGTATATATAGAAATCAGGAATGATCCGTTCATGAATTTGGGTGATTTCATTCCTTGACTGCTTGATTTGAATGACATTGTGGAGTCTTATAAATACCTTGTCATTCTGCAGTAGACTTTGTGACTATTCGGGTTTTATTTAAGTTACAACCGTTTGTTGCCTTGTCTTCCCAGTTCGATGGTAATTGGAACTTTAATTATTTTCAGTTGTCATGTTTGTATTTACCCAACCTTCTCTTTGAGAATCTGTGTTATACCTCGAAGATTTGGGAGGGTTACACATAGTCCAATCGAATAGGAATAGTTTTAAACTGATCTAATTGACCAGGAGACATGAACCTGTGAGTATGGCAATGAAATTAAATAACTCACTAAATTCCACCATCATATTTCACCCCGCCGAAAGAAAAAAATACCAAAAATCAGGAAATTAACTGAGTTTAATGAAATTTTCAGTGTTGATACATTAATGAATTAAATATATAATGCATCAGTTATTTTATTTAAAAAACTTTTACATTTTTTCAGGTCAGTTAAGTTGGAACAACATATCTTTGAGGCATAACACAGATTCTCAAAGATACATGGTTCAAAGTTAACTGAGCTGAAAAAATGTGAAAGTTTTTAAATAAAATAACTGGTGCATTATATATTTTATTAATTAATATATAAACACTGAAAATTTCATTAAATTCGGTTAATTCCCTGAATTTTGAATTTTTTTCTTTCGGCGGGGTGACATACGATGGTGGAATTTAGGTCCGTTAAGTTCGATTTAACCAGAAAACTAGACAAAATTTTCTGTGAATAAGATAAATTTCTGTTGGTGTTAACCTTTGAATTCATCGAGTCTTTAGAACAGTTGGATAATGACCAAGTGGTCAGACATTCCATTCGGAATGCAGAGAATTATTCTCATTTAATTGCAACTTGCATTAGACACTCAACTTAATGTCTGGTTACATCCTAGTTATAGTTATAATAATTATTGAAAATAAATAAGTGTAAATACTTTCTATTTAGCATTTAATCATTATCTTCCTGGAGAAATTATAATCATCTGGTTAAGTAGAAATCCAGATCTCATTATTATTATTGCACATTCGAATGGAAATTGGTAGAAGAGTAATTTAAAGTTATTGCACTCATAAAATTCTCCAACAATGGGCCATACTTAATGTGTTCTGGTAACATCTTATTATAATGGAGATTGTGTATTTATCTCTCAGTAACCAAAACTACATCACTACTCCAGTCACAATTCCCTTAGTTATTTACGTCACATTCTACATGATTTTATTTTTATCTAAACCTCGATTCCGGGTTAGCTCAGTCGGTAGAGCGTTCGGCTAGAAACCACAAGGTTCCTAGTTCGATACCGGCCCTCGCCAACTCAGCATATGAGTAGCACAGGAATCTGTGTGGTAAAGTAAGGAGCTGATTGTAGGTGTGGCACTCCACCTCAGACGCAAAAACAATCTCCTTAGTCTAGCGCTAGTGAAAAGGGGATAGACTCCCTCGTTGATTGGCTGATACCGACATTTGCCGCCCGAACGACTTTTTTTACTTTATTAATACTGTTGGCCTTATCTACATACTAGATATTTACCATGTACCCTTTGTGTACGGGTTAGGCAGAAGGAACTACTAATGTGGGACCACCCACAAGCCATGATTCATTGGTGGTGGGTGCAGAAAATGCATTGATCCCATCGGCATTCTCCCTCAAGGGAGTGCTTCTACTATATCTATTTTTGGAGAAAAAAAATTAATTCGCTCTACCGACTGAGCTAAACGGGCCCATGACTAACATAGTATTAATACTTATTTATCTTTACCAAAACTTCCTTTAAAACAGCATAGGTTTTTGGGGGGAGAGGTGAGAGAAGACTTTTAAAAAAAAAATTCCGACTGTATCTATTTGGGAAAAAATTAATTTGCTTCACAAACTCATTTTTCCCTAAACCCAGTTATCTACCCAGAGCCAACGGGTTATGTTATATATGTATATATTAGCTCAGTCGGTAGAGCGTTCGGCTAGAAACCACAAGGTTCCTAGTTCGATACCGGTCCTCGCCAACTCAGCGTATGAGTAGCACAGGGATCTGTGCGGTAAAGTAAGGAGCTGATGGTTGGTGTGGCGCTCCACCTCAGATGCTAAAACATCTCCTTGGTCTAGCGCTATTGAAAAGGGATATACTCCCTCGCTGTATGGCTGATACCGACTTTAGGCCGCCCCGTCGACTTTACTTATATATATATATATATATATATATATATATATATATATATATGTGTGTGTGTGTGTGTGTGTGTGTGTAGAATAAAACAAAAGACATCTCCTGTTTAACAATTTATTTTTGATCTTTTCGAGTTTTCTGACCAACTTTTTAGTATTTGGGTGGAATTCGAAGTGTCATCATCAGGGGTGATGTGTTTCTTTTTTTTTTTTTTAATTATATTAATGTGGAGGCTGGAAGGAGAAGAATCGATGAGAAAGGTGTTATAGGCATTTTAAAATCTGTATACTGCATTGGAAATTAATTTTAATGGTTTGTATTGTTTTATCTATAGTGAAGTGCCGAAAGTACTTTGGACTTATCCACGAATTCCACCCAAATATTAAAAAGTTGGCCAGAAAACACGAAAAGATCAAAAATAAAATTGTTAAACTGGAGATGTGTCTTTTGTTTAATTCTACATGTATAAATGAAAGAATGTTGCCCAAATACGCACACACACACACGTGTGTGTGTGTGTGTGTGTGTGTGTGTGTGTGTGTGTAGAAATTACAAGGTTCCAGGTTCGATACCGGTCCCCACCAACCAAGTGCATGATTTGCACAGCTTAGTTAATCTGATCTGTACTCTAAAGTAATGGAATTTGGCGTTAGGTGTGGCGCTCTGCCTCAGCAAAATCGATCTCCCTAGTCTAGACTTCCCCACTGTTCGGCTGATTCCGACAATAGGCCACTCTGCAGACATTATATATATATATATATATATATATATATATATATATAAAAATATGTGTGTGTGTGTATCTAACTTAGGGTAGAAAAGTCTAATTAGTGACTCTTGGTTTGAAAACAGTGTATGTAAGAAATGGACAGTTACCAAGTGAATTATTTGTGTGTATATCTTTTCTTGTATACTGTTGTATTAATACCTATTTATCTTTACCAAGTCTTCCTTTAAAATACCATGGTTTTGTTTGTTTGTTTTTTGAGGTTTATTTTTTTTTAGAGAGAGACGACAACAGAAAAATTGATTAGTGAAAGTAAAATCTTGCCAGGTCTTATTCAGAACTCGTACAAAAACTTTGTATAAACAATGGTTGCCAAATAAGAGGATTCTACAACCTTCTCTTCCATTTTATTTAATGACATTTAGTATTTAACAGTTTCCATCATGTATATTGACAGTTTTAGACATAGACAAGTAAATACGAGGGATACAGAGAGAGAGAGAGAGAGAGAGAGAGAGAGAGAGAGAGAGAGAGAGAGAGAGAGAGAGAGAGAGAGAGAGAAATGGGTAAGAACTAACAGATGGCAATGGAAGATAACATCTGCAAATAGCAAAAGACAAATAAGAAGAGAACCAACAAGCAGATTTTGAAGCATCCGATTATTTGAAGATGAAGAGTTACACATTTATCCACAAACAATATGATAAGGGATGAGCAGAAGAGGCAAATAAGTATGAATTTATATCAAATCTATAAACGGTATGTTCTTTATAGGCGAGTGCGCGTGTACAGGTATATGTTGCACACTCTAAAGGGAAAAAAACAACCTTGTGTTTTTTCATTACGTGTTTTTGGCCTCACATCTTGAAATCGGGAAAGGTAGTTATTTAACGCGTACCCCACGTATACGGAAGTGATAAGGTGTGTCAAAAAAGTATTGTGCTTTTTTGTACGTTTTTACACACCTTGTATTCTGAAAAAAATCACGTTCCATTTGTTATGGTTGATAAAATGGCGTTTGGTTAGTGTTCTAAAAATAGAAAAATGTAGACACACTGGCGCCAAGAATTCAAATTTGGGCGGTAAAATAAGGAACCGCTTCTTTTAAATGGGAATATGAGAGTAGGATTAGGAGGTAGATAGTAGTAGGAGTAGGAAGTAGATAGCAGTAATTGTAAGGAGTTACTAAAAGAGACACGTGTGAGAAGGCAGTTGACGACGAGATGCCAGAAGGGACAGACCAGCTTTCCACGACAAACAACGGTGAACCTATCTCAGCCTTCAGCTCCTGGATCCACACAAAAAGTTTAAGAGGTTACAACCAAGCTTAGTACAACTTGATGCAAAAAAATAAAACCTCATTAAATCAACATTTTGTATTTTCTTTTAATAATTTCAACAAAGAAGAAATACAACACATTCATTTTTTTTAGGTATCAAGTTTAAAGCTGTATTTACCAAGATAGAAATGAAGAATGAATGTATTTTTTTTAGAATACAAGGTGTGTTAAAAAGTACTAAAAAGTCGGTACTTTTTGACACACATTCTATGTCAAACATTCAAAGAGAAAAATACGTGTTTTTAATACGGGTTTTGGTTTCTGAAATGTTAACATTTTGAAATCAGGAAAAGTAAGTATGAGCTTTTATCAAATCTGAATAACGATTCTTTATTTAGGAGAGTGAGTGCATGTGTTATATATAATATATATGTCATTATATCAGATATATGTTGTATTCTCAAAGGATAAAAAAAACTACGCATCTTTTTTCTTCTTTTCATTATGTGTCTTTTGGCTTTTGAAAGGTTAACATTTTGAAATGAGGTTTGAAGGTTTTCTTAGATTGTATGGAATGGTTGGGTTTTATTTATTTATTGTTTTTTTCTGATTAAATTTGAATTCTTTTCTCTTTTAGTTTCCTGAGAATTCAAATCCTAAACATTAAAAGGACTTTGAAAAAGGGCAGAATTAACTGGGTGAGTTAATGAGCGAAAATATAATGCATTGTTTAGCAACGTTGTCTAATTTACATTATCAGATTACAATTTTCATAGGAACATTGTTTCTTTGATTCTGTCAAGTTAAAGACAAGAGAATTGTAGACAAAAGGAAAATAAAGAAGAAGAAAAAGCCTTAGAGTTTAAGATGATGTTGTTTCAATGAGGCAAGCAGAAGATCATTTGCTTAGAAATTAGATATCATGAGATCAGATAAGCTTTACTGGTTTACAAGTAAAAAAAAAGTAGAAAAAGAAAAGAAACAAAAAAAGAAAGAATAATAGAAATAAAGAAAAAAAAGAAAAAGAAAACAAAGAGAAAAACAACAAAAAAGAGAAAAAAGTAAAAAAGAAAAGAAAAAAAAGAAAAAAAGAAAACAAAAAAAAAAAGAAAGCAAAATAAGAAAAAAAGAAAAAAGAGAAAAAAGACGAGAAAATAAGAACAAAAAGAAAAAAGAAAAAGAAAAAAAGAAAAAAAGAAAAAAGAAAAAAAAAGAAAAAAAGAAAAAAAAAAAAGAAAAAAAGAAAAAAAAGAATATAAAATATATATATATATAATATATATATATATATATATATATAAAATTTAATATACCAAACTTATTGGTAAATCCTCGCGGTGAGAAAAACCCAGCAAATAGTTTGATTGTAAAAATATACTACCAAACATCAACCGGGGAGAAAAAAATTTTGGAAAAAAAAAAGACCAAGATAGTCGTACCAACAAAAATTAATCTATTGTTACAGTATGTGGCCAAAAGAAAAACAATTTATTATGTATATATATGTATATAAGATATATATATTCATACAACCGCTAGGAAAATAAGCTAATAAGTAAAAAGTGCTCAACACCTAAGTAGAGCAAATAATAAAGATAAATCTAATGAGTCAGACGAACCTGCTATTAGTTTCGCATATATATATATTAATTATATTATATATATTATATATATATATATATATAAACCCCTTCGCATGATCAGGATGTGACATAAGGTTAGTTTTTAAGCGGGGTTTAACAGGTTTGAATTCAGAGTTTTCCTTGTCCTAGACTGGTTGCCTAACCAAGGTTAACAAAGCCCAGTTTGCCCTACTATTTACCCATAACTGGAGAAAGAATAGTTGGATTCGTACTTTTCCTAAAGGTATTAGCGCTGTGTGAAATGCAAACAGCCTCGCCCAGGAATTGATCTCGTTTCGTCATGTCCATTTCTCACGACGGTAAATATTACACCAAGAGCCTCCTTATATAAAGTTATGTATAAAATAATATTGTTCACTTATATATGCGTGTGTCTTTATATACATTTTAAATAAAGCCATTTTTGAGCTATGCCTATGCGTTTATTAAAATAAGATAACAACTTGGGTACAAACTATTGAAACTTGTAAAATAATATTGCAAATGTGTTGAATCGAATGAAGTTGGTGTCTATCATTTCCTCAAACGTGGCATAAACATATATATTGAACAAATCCCGCTAAAAGGGATAAAAAATAAACGTTATTGTCTTAGCAAATTATAACATAAACAATACAAAACTTGTTAGATGAATGTCCTATAGGAAAAGAGTCTTTGGAGATAGTATTGATGGTATTAAACGGATAATTAATGTTCTCACTTACTATTTGGAAAAGCCGTCATGTAACAGGTACGCGGAAAAGATGCAACTGGTTGGTCGTTTTGTTTTACGGCATATCAATCCTTTTCGGGTCATTTAATGCCGAATAGAGTCATTTTAATAAACAGGCGTTGCTTACAGTACCTGCTTTTGCTTAAGTGGTCACCAATTAAGTATTGAATAGGCTCATTTTTGGGTAGGCCTAAAACTGTCAATTCCGAGGCCATGCTCCAAGCCATAGAGGAAAATCTGGCGAGTAGCACTCGGAGAGTATCAGGCAAGCAGTTTATTTAATGGAATATTAACCTTTGCGGGTTATTTAATGCCAAGGCTATCCTTGTAGAAAAACAGCAATGGTACTGGGGGGGGGTATATGCCTCATACCCCACTTGTATGGCTGGGCACAAGGCCTCGTTTTAACGTGGGCCCACCCACAAGCCGAAGCTCATGAGTGGGAAAGAACAAGAATTGCGTCGATTCCTTCAGGCGCTGGGCAATAAACCTAGCTCTGTCCCTTTAAGTCAAGGGGACAGGTATTGCCTGGGGGGACAGCCCCGGGGATCGACGCTATTATTTATAACTTAACCTGATCCAGTGGCCGAAGCACACTGGACCCCCACCCCGAAGGACGAGTGGTGGGAGGATGAGGGGATTTATACCTTTTCCAAGAGTATTAGTCTGGAAATGAGTGTTATAGCGTGACTGGAGTGTAAACCCGCTTACTACGATATTGTAGTCCAGCATGTTGGCCATTACGCTACAGGGACTCCCCTGACCCCCCCCCCAGTAAGTAGAATAAGATAAACTGAATAAATCATCCAAAGAAAACCAACGAACAAATTCATAATCAGCTGTCAAAAATATAATGTAAAATGTCAATTACATATTAAAACTTGGTAAAGTCATCTAAAAAAAAAAAATCAATTCATTTTGAAGATTATATTACATTTTATATTAAAAAAACGCAAGAAGGAAATAACTAAACGCTTTAATATAAACATTTAAAAGAATAAAATAAAACAATTAACTTACAAATATATGCACCCTCCGGGTGTAAGTATTCAAGTTTTAATGTAATAAATATATCAAATTAGAAAGGCTAATGAAACTAAACAAGAATGCAGATGAAATTATTTAAAACAGAGAGAGATTTAATCGAAATATAGAACAACTGAAACTTACTCTTGCATCACTCACGTCTTTCATTGCTAAATTTTCCTAATTTAACTATTTAGCTAAAATAGGAAGTAATGTTTTTGTTAAGGGTTTTCCTAACAGCGTCGTTGTAGTTTCTTCTGTACTAGTCATTTGTTCTTTCAGCCGAGCATAAAAAGGGGCAGTATGTTGTTGTTTCAGCCGTGCAATTAAGGGTCAAAGTCTGTGTTTCAGCCGTCCTGTTAAGCGGCTTATTCCGTTATGTTAAAAATCCTAAGGGCTGTCACCCGGCTTTGTTTTTACTTGGTGTTAGGGGAGGGTAACCCATATTTTTTTTAACAAAGGCAAACCCCCTGGTCCAGGATTTAAACTGTTCACCGTGTCTATTTCCTATAATGATAACCATTACACAACAAACACCTAAGATTTACATATATAGTCAATATATATTTGATAGTGATGACTAATGGTTGTTTTCAACACACCATAACTAAAACAGAACATGGCCGACAGTAGAATAACATTATTGGTGATTGGACAATTCAAGAGACTATCAGAAGGATAAAGAAAAAAACAAAAGCAGAATAATAAAAAAAAAAAAAAACTCTTCCCTCACCTCCACGGCTCTACTGAATGGTGAAGAGACAAAAAATATGATATATAATACTAAGTGAATAATTCTGAATGAGCGACAGTAATATGACACATAAGCGAAATTTGGTAAGAGAATCACATCAAAATTTAAGTGGATTGCTCGATTGACAAGCAATGAGGATATAAAAAAAAAATAAGATAACAGCCAAGAAGATTTAGTTTCAGCCGATGAGAATATTAATAAATTTTCACTTGAGAAACTAGATAAAGATTTGTCTGGAACACAATACGCAGCCTTCCATAAAACATAAGATTACAATAACAGCATTATTATAATTATGTTACATAAATATAAGAACAAAAGCGATTAGGCCAACGATCTGATCAGTTTTTGGCATGTCTATCAAATGAGACCATCAGGTAATTAAATGAAACGCTTGAATTATTAGTCAAGGATTTGATAAAAGATTCGAAAGACAGTAAGAAAGAAAAAATAAGTTATACAAAAATTTGATAAATTCATGATCAATTCTTAAACATCGTCTTTATATGTTCAGAAATATGTGAATTTTTCTGCATCTAAAATAAACAAAATGGTTCAAGTTAAAACGCAGTAAGGGTAACCCGAAACAGAACTTTTTCAGAATTTATTTTTCAAATGCAAGTATCATTGGGGAACAAAAAAAATCTGGTAAATCCAGAACGTTTACTAAATGGGAACATTTTTAACAGATGTAAGGTAAACTGAAGCTGAAATTTTTAAGCCTCATTTTATGATGTAATTATCATTGGGGACAAAAAAAAAGTTAGTCTAAATGGGCCAAAATCTCAGCGTTTTTAAATATGGTATTTCCTTTTAACTAACATAACGTATACCTGTAAATTATTTGTATTAAGAAGCTATATTTGTTTACTAAGGATTACCATTATTAGTTACTTGAAACCATGCATTCTGGTACACATGTATTTGATTTGTATGAGTCCTCAGGAAATTTGATGGGTCCCTACTGAAGTTTCTTAATAAATTGTTGAGTTTTTATTCATGAAATATTAAAATGTATTTACAGTTAGCTTGAAATGCTTGGGGAAGAAAAAAACTGGGATGCGTGAATACTATTTTACTGTATCCTTTTAGATTTTTATGCATCAAGGATGCAGGATGCATACTTATTAGCATCTCTGATGACTTTTTTAGATCTCATTTTCCAATGCAAGTATCAATGGGGAACGAGAAAAAATTGGATAAATGGGCCAAATGCACCGAGTTTACCAAATATGGACATTTTTTAAATAGGCGTAAAGTTAACTTGAAGCCGAACTTTTTTTAAACATCGTTTTTTCAAATCAAGTATGATTGGAGAACGCAAAAATTTATGTAGAGCTAAAATTTGAGGTAGGGCCGAATTTCAGATACGTTCATGTTAATAAGTTTACTAAAAAAAACCTTTTTAAGTTTCCAAATTCCAAAGAAAATTGTTATAAATAAACTATTAAAACATTACAGCTCATAATTGATTACATTCTATTTCATTATGTTTTATCCAATAAACTGCTATTTTTCTTCTTTAAAAAATGTAACAAAAAGATTAGCGACTGGAACGGATTAATGGCATTTCAGTTTATTTCAATGTGGAAAATTGATTTGAAATACGAGGAAAGGGCGTCACGAACAGAACGAATTAAACTTGTAAGTCAAGGTATGTACTAATAAACAAAAAAGAATTGATAACTCACTTCTCGTGTGTCCTCTTGCACATTCAGTCATTTTACTTTTTTGATTTTTATTTAAAGCTACTTATTAATGTATTTTTGTTTATTTTTTTCTCGGAATGAATTTTGTGAAACGTGCAGAAGGTAATTGTAAACATAATCATAAAAATTTATATAAGAGAGATAATACTCATGAATCAATAACTAATAACCTAATTTGACTTGGGGAAAAAAGTTCTTTATGAAGAATATATTAAAATGTCTAGCTTATTAAGCTTAAAAAGCTATTTCAAGTCAGATTTTGAAAAGATAAAACTGTGATTCAATTAAAAGTTAACCTATGAGTATTATATATAATACACTGATCATTGCTTTTGGTATGAAACTCAAGTTATACTATCGAAAGTGATTAGGTTTAATTTCTTTTTTTAAATACAGATTACATTTTAACTTCAACATTTTACAACAGTGCAAGCAGTTACATTTTATATTTCACACACACACAATATATATATATATATATATATATATATATATATATATATATATATATATATATATATATATATATATGTAGTGGTGTGTGTGTGTGTGTGTGTATGTAGTGTAATGATTAGAGTCATAAGAAATGAACACGTCGATCGTAGTTTTTTAATACAGATTACATTTTAACTTCAACATTTTGCAACAGTGCAAGTAGTTACATATTTCACACACACACACACACACACACACACACATATATATATATATATTGTGTATGTCACGGAGCAGTCAACGAGGGAAGTCGCAAAAATAAGCTATCCCTAGACTTCACTTATCAGGGAGCAGTCAACGAGGGAAGTCGCAAAAATAAGCGATCCCTAGACTTTACTTATCACAGAACAGTTACCAGCGAAGGACGTGAAAATAAGCGTCTCTACAGAACTCCACCACCAGCAAACTTTCTAGGCATTGTATCAACATACTTAAGAAGGCTGATACAATAGCATACTAACAGAAGGCTGAAGAACGAGAAACGACCTGACGAAGCGTCTTAACAACATTCCAACCAGCGACCAGAATACCCCTGTTAACACCACTTCTCCAACGAACAGTATTTAACCTCACAGATAAGTCTTGTAGCAAATACCAGATAAATTTGCAACAACATTTCTGTACCTTTTGATAATACAAGTGTCTGCATTTTATATTGTATTTGTTTCTTTCTTTCGCCCGAAATAGCCAACTACAGAGAATAAGGGCTCCAACGAATCCCCGTAAATACTCTTAATAGCATGTAAAACACCCTGTACTATTAAATATGTAGATTATTATTAGATTATTATTATTGTTGTTAAAAAGATGCCAAATAGTATTTCTCTGAATGTTTGAGATGAGGCTTGAAGATTAGTATTATCTGCGTTATTCGGAGTATTGTCCCCATCTTCATTGTTATTTGTACAACCTTTCGGCTGATATACCCTCCGGCTTTCTTCAGGTATTTGTCCAATTGGACACATGGCCGAGTGGATAAGACAGTTCTAAGTGACAGTTATCTCTGGAACCCGAGTTCAATCCTAAGTGAAAGCAGTTAGAAAAATAATTAACACAACTCCTACCTAGCTTTTAAGAAGGATGTCGACCCATTTGCATATATCTGATATAACTGTAATACCCAAATGGTAAAATTATGGTCATGTCTCGCTAAAAGCACTGGTTCATGCTAGATCACCGAAGTTATTCAATACTTAAATTGGTGACTACTTAAGCAACAGCAGGTACTGTAAGCAACCGGAGTCCTTTATTTATAAAAAAAAATATTTGATTTAGCATTAAATGACCTGAAAATGGTTGGTATGTCATAAAGCAAAACAAATCAACCAACCAAGTGGTGAAATTATATACCCGTGTGATATTTAGAAATTTTAAAAAGTAAATAAAATGTCTACAAATCAAACTTAATAGACACTTTTCACTGCATTAATGTCTTATTAGACAACGTTTTCTCAATGCAATTAGAGGATCTAATTCAAAATGTTAACATGAATGACATTTTGATTTTACTAAGAAAAATAAGCTTATACTAAAAATTATAAGCATAAACATGATCACTACTACAGTGATGCTGATAACTTTTGATTTAGTGTATCCTGAGACGCATATATTTGCTTTGAATGGGTCCCCGGGAAAATTTATGGGTCCCAACTAAAGCCGTCTAATTTCTACCTTGTTACCTATCCTGTGTAATTCGTTTCTAAGAAATTACTGTATACACAGTTAGCTTGAAATGGTGGGTGAAGAATAATCAAGCTAAGTTCCAACTGCCGTCGAATTGGTAAGACACGGCAAAAAGCGATTGTAACTTAATACAATCCTGTCTTGTCGCAATTCTACTGCAGAATGAAAGGGTATTTAGAAAACTCCACAATATCAGATACCAAGCAGCCAATCAGAACTCAAGGAATGGAATCACCCAAATGCATGAATGGACAATTCTTGATTTCTATAAATACCAACTGTCTTGGACACTGCTTTAGTTGTGTTTAGCTAGTTGCTGTTATTCAAACCAACAGTAGACTATCTGATTTCAATAGTAGGGGAAGAAAAAAGAAAAACACTGGGACGCATGGATACGATTTTACAGCGTCCTTTTAGATTGTATGCGTTAGGAATGCAGGACGCATACCTATCAGCATCTCTGCTACTATTCAAAGTAATTATTAAAAAAAAATCTATCCCAGAGGAATTTTACATATTAAATCGAATCTGTATAGAACAACTTGTGAGGCCAACTTCAAAGTTCTATACTTGGATCTTTCATTCAACTTGCATTAAACAAAGAATTTAAACTGAGATGTTGATACAAATAAAATTTTAAAAAATCCATTTTGCAATTCGTAAGGGAATTGTTTTCCATCTTGCACAATCATTTTAGGAATCAAACAATCTGCAGTTTAGCTGTTTCCTTTTCTAACTGTGCAGTTGAGTGCATTTGTAACTATGGTAAACACAAATACCAGGCTTATGTAATAAAGTATATATATATATATATATATATATATATATATAAAAACAATAAAGAAATGGATCTATAAAATGGAAGTGAGTGCAGTCAGTGTGGAGTCAGCTGGTGACTTGTGTAATAGAATAATGCATATTGTTTAATCGTGAATTTGCATAAATTTTCATTTTCAGATTGAGTTGTTTCTTGAGAAAATGAAGAAATGTGCAGAGAGAGAGGAAAGAGATTGAAAGGGAGTGAAAATGGATCAGAAGGAAAAAAATAAGAGATAGGAAAAATATGAAAATACAAGAATTATATATCTTATTATAATGGAGATTGTGTGTTTTTCTGTCTGTAACCGAAACTATATTACTCCTCAAGTCACAATTCCTTTAGTTATTGACATCACATTCTCCATGATTTTATTTTAACCTTTTTAATAATTAATAAAATTGTTTTACATTATTCACACTGTTAACCATATCTACAAACGAATAACATGTAATTATATTTGTATATACAACAAAATAGCGGTTTACAGTGTGAACGGGAAGGATAATTTGCATATTGATATTAAAAAATCGAATTTAATAAATATGTGCTCAGTGTTATTGATTTCTAACTGTTTGGTTTTATTTTAATGAATATAAGCAAACATCTCTTCAATGAATCTTAAATGAAATCCATTAACAAGAAAAAATAACTGTAAGTTTATCCTTACTTCCTCTTTTAACTAAATACTTACATTAGAAAAATAGCAATGAAAGACGAGAGTGATGGAAGAGTAAGTTTCAGTTGTTCCATGTTTCAAATCTTTTTAGCTGCATTCTTATTTAGTTTAATTAGCCTTTCTAATTTAATATAATATTTTATTACATTTAAACTTAAATACTTGCACCCGTATATTTGCTAGTATATATATATATATATATATATATATATATATATATATATAATAGTCTCTTACCTCTAACAACTGTATCTATTATGAGAGAAGAAGAGTGAAAAAGGGTTGGGAAGGGGTTAGAGGAAAGTAATATCAGTTCTGCTTTTCTTATAAAGACCTGTTGCTGGCAAGCTATGGTATTTGAAGAATAATCAAAGTTCCAATTACCGTCGAATTGGGAAGACATGGCAGCAAACGGTTGTAACCCAATACAAACCCGAATAGTCGCAAAGTCTACTGCAGAATGACAGGGTATTTATAAAACTCCAAAATATTCAAAATCAAGCAGCCAATCAGAACTCAAGGAATGGAATCACCCAAATTCATGAATGGATCATTCTTGATTTCTATATATACCAACTGTCTTGGACACTGTTGGAGTTGTATTTAGTTAGTCTACTGTTGGTTTAAATAACAGCAGCTAACTAACTTCAATAGTATTGATGCTGTTTTACAAGTTCAAACTGTGCTATAAATTAATAAGAGTTTTGGTTTTTGGTTAGTCATTTCAAAAGTACAATAAACAGGCATCAGTTTCCTTAGACTTACTGAAGTAATGTAACCAATAATTTCAATGTTATGGTCACACTCCATTTAGTTAGCATGTTGATTGTGCTATATAGGCACGTGGTGTAATGGTTAGGCAGATGGTGTAATGGTTAGAGTCGTAGGAAATGGATTTGAGCATCATTCAAAGTTTGGTTTGTTTGTTTTACGGCATATCAACCTCGGTGGGTCATTTAATGCCGACAAAGTTGTGAAATAAATTAATTCTTAATGCATAATAGAATTTTGTTGATCAACTCATGTTTTTCTATTTAACCCATAGATGGGACCTTAACAGGTACTACCAGGCTGGGTCAGAGTGAACCAGGGAGTAATGGTGATGAAGGGGTGCTCCACATTCCCCAAACCTCCAAAACTGGAACCTCACCATCAGATAGAGTTTAACGTCATTCCCAGGACATGTAGACCCTCATCCACAGCCTTCTAGCACCCATATGATAAGAAGGATTGGGGGTTGCCATAAGGGCAATAGGGTTGGAGCAATCATATAGGTGCTAATGGAGTATTGCAAGTCATGAACTGCTCATCCACCTGGGTTCTATCCTTAAGCATCATGGTTCGCCACCCACGGCCAACAGGTGGCCCCATTGGGGGAGTCTTACCCCTCTACAGAGGTGCAGTTGGTGCATTCTAACGCCCCAGCCAACAGGGCGGTTTTCATTCAAACAATTTGGTTAAACATAATAGAATCATTATTATTTTCAAGTTTTTTTCTTTTAAGTTTCCTTTTGATGTTATCATCTTGAAAGAAATTAATCAGTTGCCTGAAACTTAAAACAGATAGAACACACGTTTTATTCTATATTATGTTTGCCTAGCTCGTTAGAAATATTTAAAAAATAAAGTGCCATTGTTATTTAGCATCCCCTTAGTGACGAAAACAAAATAGTTTAGTGAAATATTAAAATTTTGATAATGATAGTTTAGATAAACATATACTGCCTTGAAAATGAGTCACAAAAAGAACCAAAAGTACTTGGTCTATCCATAGTAACTGTCGGACAACTAATATGTATTGTAAAAAATGAAAAATGCATAAAATATTGCTGTATTGTTGAATATTATTCTTTTTGCATGCTGTGATACGATTTGGAACCTGATCATGAATCAAATAATAATATGGCACAAATATGGTAATGGTCAATGGTACATTGGAAAAATATCCTGTCAGTACGCCACATTAGATAGTGTGAGAAGAATTGGTCTAGACGGCATGCAGTTAAGTGGAATTCAATAATAAATCAAAACTCCACAAGAATCTCACTCGATAAAAGAGTGATTCGAAATAAATGGTTCCTATTATAGATAAGCAAAACGCTAAACTTATTCTGTTGTTGGTTTCAAATCTTTACTGCCCGGTCAGTTAAGGTTGTAAACTATGAGAGGATCAAGGTGGCTGAGTGGTCTTTAACTAACCAGGATACAAAGTGGTCATGTGACATGCAATACTCCACCTCAACCCTTAATTGCATAGTTGGAGAGGCCCTACCTTATCAATCGGATGGTTGAGTCAAGCCCTAGCAACTATATGATTGCCCTGACTGTATTCTTCAAACTTCTCTTTTGGCAAACGCCCATCCATTTTTATCATAGAAGGCAGTGGCTGAGGGTTAACCACTAGTATTCTTTGATACACATGAAATTATTTCTACCAATTCATAAATGCACATGAAGTTATCAAAAATTATTTCTACCAATTCATAAATACACACGAAGTTATCAAAAATTATTTCTAATTCAAAATACACACGAAGTTATCAAAAATTATTTCTACCAATTCATAAATACACACACACGAAGTTATTAAAAATTATTTCTACCAATTCATAAATACACACGAAGTTATTAAAAATTATTTCTACCAATTCATAAATACACACGAGTTATTAAAAATTATTTCTACCATTCATAAATACACACGAAGTTATTAAAATTATTTCTACCAATTCATAAATACACACGAAGTTATTAAAAATTATTTCTACCAATTCATAAATACACACGAAAAGTTATTAAAAATTATTTCTACCAATTCATAAATACACACGAAGTTATTAAAATTATTTCTACCAATTCATAAATACACACGAAGTTATTAAAAATTATTTCTACCAATTCATAAATACACACGAAGTTATTAAAAATTATTTCTACCAATTTATTATTACACATGAAGTTAATGAGAATTATTTCTTAAACAAATCATATATATACAGGGGAGTCTCTATTGCATAGTGGTTAATGTGCTGGAATGCAACATTGTAGTAAGCAAGTTCAAACTCCAGTCACACTATTATGTTCACTTTCAGACTAATACCATTTATGAAAGGTATGAACGACTTACCCACCTTCAGCTATAGGTTAAATAATACCACTATTGTTCTAGCAGGATAGCTTTGGCATTAAGTAACCTACGAATGTTGATATGCCATTAAAAAAAAAAAAAAAAAACATGTTTATGTATATATATATATATATATATATATATATATATGAATATGAATAAAGATAGATTTGGCAATAAATAACCCACAAGGGTTGATATGCCATAAACTAACCAACCAAACAACCATCCATCAAATCTTGATGACATGATGTTTGATCAGCTTTTATTTATTTTTATCAGAGAAAGAAATTTGAAAAAACACACAGACGTTATTAATGTTGTATTTATTGGCTTATATTGCAATATTTCAATCTGTATAAGATCGTCCTCAGAACCAATCTGTTTATGAAACTAGGAAAACAGTTTTTGATGAATATGACCAGTTTGTAAGGGAAATAACTTATAATGGACTTTAAGAGAAAATATATTTAAAATTCTTATAAAATTCTTAAAGGGCACTTGCATAACGTTTTAGAGCATGAGATAACGGACCTTATGAGAAAAGATATTTAAAATTCTTAAAGAATTTATTTTATTTATTTTTTGTTGGTTCTCTGACTTGTTTTTTACTCAACAAAAATGTTTTTCTTTTTTTTTTTTTTTTTTTAAGTATAAGCAGAACCTTTTGCAGAAATTTTGTGAAGTATGTATTTACCCAACACCTCTGCCACAATCAGGATGCAACAAAGGGCCCGTTTATAGGGGTGAAGGCTTGCGTTGTACCATCCGCACTTTTTGGCACAGTTGATAGGAAAGAAAGGAATGTCACAAACCCCATCAATGACTGACTTCAGGATTTTCAAATTCAGAGATTCCTTCTCCTAGACTGGTTACTTATCCAAGGTTAAAGAGCCCAGTCTGTCCTACTATTTTACCCATAGCTGGAGGGAGAATATATGGATTCATACCTTCTCCAAGGGTATTAGTGTTATGTGAAATGCAAACAGCCTTGTTGAGGATTTGAACACTGGTTGGCGAGACCATTTCCTACAACTCTAACCATTATGCCATGTGCCCCCAATTATATAAAAATGAAGTGAATATGTTACATAATCTATGCGGTTGCATAAGATTATTGACAATCCCCTGTATTTCTAAAGGGATGGCGCTTTTCATATCACGGGCGGGTCTTTCGATGGAATAGTACAGAAAGCCCGTGAAATACGTGAAGTCACGTGGGACCTGGTTGGGTCCTCAGTTTCAGTTTGGACGTCGGGCAGAGAAGATATCCTGCCTTAACTGGAACTCACTGCATACACGCGCTATGTTAGTCAGATGTTTAGTTACATGAAGTGTTTAGTTAAGTAAATAAAAGCTTAAGAAAATAACACGGTTTTGTGATTAATGAATGTCTTGGTAACAAGACTGATTAGAAGAAGAAATGAGTTAAGTGCGACCGACCACCAAGACGAAGTTCAGATGCTAGAATAGATGTTAGAAGAGACCTAGAAGAACTTAAGATATCAAAGACGCCAGAAGAAGAATAGAAGTAAGTAAAGACTTTACTTTTTTTATAGATACACATATACCTCCTTAAAACCTGCTAAATATACCTACCTAGTCAGTAGGAATTACCGAGAATTTAAATCACACACACACATTATATATATGTAAACAACTTTTAGCTATTTTCAGCCGACAGTATATTTGGGAGAATATGTGCTTTTTAATTTTAGTCAGACCTAATTTTTTTGAAGCTAGGCGGTCCTCGTATCTATAGCTCTGCTGACAAGACCTAATAGGTCGAAATATATGTTCAGAGATTGATTTTTCTCGATTTGTTTAGCCTCACATTTAAGTAGTTAAAATCCCGCCTAATTAAACATAAATGAATTAACTTTCAAAAAATTAGGTCTGACTAAAAAGCACATATTCTCCCAAATATATATATATATATATATATATATATATATATATATATATATATATATATAATAAATCCTACAGGAACTATACACATACACACAAATACAAACAGCTCTAACTAAGATTTGAACTCAAATCACAGATTCCAGTTTCTTTGGCTATAACCACTGTGCGTTTGTGAAGTAATTTTATAAAAATATTATGAAATGTTTGATGATTTCTATTTAATATTTTTATAAAAACTTAAGTTGGAAAATTGTACAACATAATCAATAGAAATTAATTGAATTTTTAATTGAAGGAATTTTGAAGACGCCATTTGCTTTTGTAACTTCATTTCTTTACTCTGAAACCTTAATATAAACATTGAATCTCATATTTCACTGGGAAATATTTGATTTTTATCTAAAATCTTATCTTTAAAATATATGAATGCAGAAATAAAAAGGAATGTAATTCATTTAATTCCACACACATATACTCTTACACATGAACATTATATAGCTATATAAGTTCTATTTGAATTGAAACTATCATTTCTCAAAATTGACAGATCTAGAATCATTGTGTGGTAAATTTATAGCCAGTAAATTCATCATATTGTAAATTTATCACAGGTAAATTATTTGTGGCTAGATTCAGAATTTAATTATTGCTTTGAAGAATTTGATAAAAAGAGCTAAAGGGTTAGGGTTAGAGAAACCCTATAAGAACAATTAATCTGATAAAATAAATTTGCTCTGCAATTAATTTAGCTAGAATCACCTCAAATAATGGATAGATTAAAAAAAAAAAAAGATATATAGCAAGGCATAATGACAATATTTTTAGAATAGAGCTTGCGTTAAAATGAATAAATGTATTCATGACTCCTATGAAAGAAAAAAGCATTAATAATATGGGCCTTTCAGGGCCTTTTTGTTAATGAAATTAACGGCGTGATACCAGGGGTCCTTCCCCGAGGTAACATCTCCCCCCTTAATTGAAAGAGGCATGGCTGGGTTTACTGCCCGGTGCTTGAGGGGAAATGCTGATGAGATCTACACAATCTTTTGTACCTGCAATACCATGAGCTTTGAAAGAAAATGCTTAAAATATGTACAAATTAAAAAAGGCTGACTTCAAAAAGTTTGTTAATGTAAATACATTAACACACTTTTTGTACATATAATTCAATGACTCTTTTGTTGCTGTTTCTGGCTTTATAATTTTTTAGTATTAATTACAAAAAAAATTAAATCTAAATTTGAACGGGCACTTCTCGGACCCCCTGGAATGATGTTGGGAAGCCCTGGTGTAGTGGCTAATGTGCTGAACTGCAACATCATAGCAACAAGTTCAAACCTCAATTGCACTATTATGTCTTTCAACTTAAAAGGTTAAATAGTACCACCACTGTTCTTCGACAAGGATAGTTTTGCCATTAAAAAACAGCAAAGTTTGATATGCTGTTAAAAAAAGAAATCAAACTGAATATAAATTACTTGGTTCATCGCCGTGCAAAATATGAATACCAGGTCAAGTTTTATAAACCTTGTTGTGAGATGTTATTTTTCAAAATCTTCTGCACTGTACAAGTTTTGGTTTATTGAGTTCATTTTTGTTGTTTTTAATGTGATATAAAGGACAAAGACGACCCTGAGTACACACCATGAGCTGAACCTGTAAAGAAAGGAAAAAAATAATCTGGCAAGGAAGGGGAAATTTATTGTGAAAACACCGGAAATGAATGGTGGGTGGTTGGGGGAGATAAAAGAAGTGGATAGTGGGGAGAGGGTTTTTTTTGTTTTCGGGTTGGTGTGATCGCGTGGACATTTGAGAAATGTAGGAAGGAAAGAAGAGGAAATCAAGACTTGTATATTGCACCTTCTCACTCTAAATCTTTTATGTCTTCCTTTCTGTCTGTGTGTCTCTTTACATGAGAACTAAGTGATATCCGGAAAACGACACCTAGTGAGTGTTTTTCAATATTCAAAACCATTTTTAATACATTTATAACAATAGGATTTTCAGCTTTCCTCTTTATATTGCATTTGGTCATATTTGAAAGTACTTTCCTTCCATTCTCTTCAGCTAGAACACAGAATCAAAAGAGATTTATTTTTCAACATGGTTCCTTTTGCAGTCCACACACTTCTACTTCTTTCATTGATGTTGCCCTACTTGGATCCCAATGGTAAAAAAGACCTCAGCAGCAAACATGATATTGTCGGGGGGGGGCCTAAAGTCAGTATCAGACAGTCAGCGAGGGAGTCTATCCCCTTTCATTAGCGCTAGACCAAGGAGATTTTTGGCGTCTGAGGTGGAACGCCACACCTACCATCAGCTCCTCACTTTACTGCACAAATCCTCGTGCTACTCATATGCTGAGTTGGCGAGGGCCGGCATCGAACTAGGAACCTTGTGGTTTCTAGCCGAACGCTCTACCGACTGAGCTAACCCGGCCCCATGATATAATCATATGAATTTTTTCAGCCCATGCTCATACTCAGAAATTCTCCCATTGCAAATTAACTAGAAAGAGGGTTGGCTGAAAAGTTCATAAGCTGACCAAGATACTGCCGCGGAATGTGACCAAATGAGCTTAATTTTTTAGCATGGTCCATCTTGCAGTACAAATTATTCTTTCCTTGATGTTGTAGTGTTTGGATCCCATTAGTAAAAAAAAAAATTTGAAAAAAAAAAAATAAACAGTATACAAGATATGATTATATGAACTTTTCAACCTACCCTCATACTCAGCATGTCTCCCATTACAAATAAACTAGAAAGACAGTTGGCAGAAACATTCATAGACTAACCAAGATACTCTCATAGAATGTGAACTTATGAGATGCATTTATCAATATGGTACCCCATGTGGTCCACAAACTTTTTTCATTGATGTTGCAGTGCTTGGATCCTATTAGTGAAAAAAAAATCACCAATATTAGTATTATTTGGATTGTTTGGACTATTGTCCTCGTCTTCATTGTTATCTGTACAACATTTCGGCCGATGTGCCCTTCAGCCTTCTTCAGGTATTAAGAGTACTTACGGGTTTTGAAGGAGCTCTTATTTCTCCGTAGTTGTAGGCAAATTGTCGGACAAGAAGACAAACACACAATGGAAATTTAATACATGTATTGACAAATAATACAATAACTCGTTGCAAATTTTATTGGTATTTGCTACAGGACTTATCTGAGTTAAGTAATGTTCTTGGAGTAGTGGTGATAACAGGGGTATTCTGTTGTGGTTGGAAAGTTGACAGGGCGTTTCTTCGGACATTTCTCGTTCTTCCTCGTAACCGGTTCAGTGATAAGTAATGGGGGATGCCATTTTAGAAGCTTCTCGCCCTGGTAACAGTTCTTTTAAATTACTGTGAATGGGCCCTTTTCAAGTAGACAATTTGGTCTTCAGCCTTCTATAGTGTGCTTTTGTGCCAGCCTGTGGTCTGCGGATACAATGCCTTCGAAAGTGTGCTGTGAAAAAATGCCTCCGTCCAGGTCAACGGTCTTTAGAAGTAAGCCCTGTTTTTGGGCTAAGTGATGAATGAAGTGTAGGGGCCGCTATTTACGCGACTACTCTCAGTGGGTGCTCCGTGATAAGTGAAGTTTTTGTTATTGGCGCCAATATATGATGTTGGCAATTCTCTCCCTAACGGTAGGGGGAGATAATTAACTATGGAATTTCCAATAGTATTTCTTGTCGGACTTTGGAATTTGAATAATCCAAATGATACTAATTATCAAGCCTCATCTCAAAAAATTCCGAAAAATAGCTGACAAATACATCAGACATTTTTCAGCCCACCCATTGCAAATAAACTAGAAAGAAACCTTCCAGTAGCTATATATTCTTTCGCCTGTCATATTGTTACTTCATGAACGTGAAAGAATTAACTTCCAAAAGTTATACGACACCGAGGTATAAAAAAAGGGGCAAATAATTCATAAGATTTTGGCTGAAATTGTAGTTTTGTTTATTGATAAAACTCTGAAAGTCAGAACAGTTGTGTAAGTCTGGCTTGAAGCCAAGCAGTTATTCTATCATATAAAGTACTTATAGTATTGATTAAACACTACTCATAGACCTAACACAAATCTTATGCTCTTGCACATAAAACACTGCTAAAGTCTCTTTATAGTTTGGCATCTTATAACCTGCAGAGTTCACTTTGTGGGGGCAAACATGACACCTTTAAGGAAAATGTCATACAAGGAATAGGAGTTTAACTCTTATGGGATCTGACTACATTCATCTTTTACTTCTTTTGGCTTCTGGAAGAATATAAGTAAGGATGATATCTAATTCAGGAATTTTATAAGTAATAAACTGAAGAAAAACAAAACATGAAAGAGAGATGGGTAGATAAAAGAGATCTTATAAATCAACAAAAATCCGATTCTTTTTAACAGTTTTAGACATTTTCCTTTAGTGTAAAGTCTGTTGAGGAGGTATATAAAGCTATTTATATACTTATATATAAATTATTATTGTATTTGAGATATATATATATATATATATATATATATATATATATATTGGAGGCACAAGGTCTAATGGCTAGAGTTGTAGTAAATGGACTTGTCGATCTGAGTTCAAACCCTGTACGGAGCTACAGTTCACATAATGCTAATACCCTTGGGAAAGGTATGAATCCCACTACTCACCTTCCCGCTATGAATAAATATTAGAGCAGACTGGGATCCTTATCCTTGCTTAGGCAATAACTCTAGCAGAAGTAAAACTCCAAAATAAAACCTGTTAAACACCACTTAAGAAATTGACCATGTGTCCCAGCCTACTTGTGTGGAGCAGTTGAGATATATATATATATATATATATATATATATACACACACACACAAAGTGTGTCATAAAAGTATCAAGATTGAACTTGTATTTACCAAGATAGAAATGACCAATGAAGGGAGTGTTAATTTTTTTTCAGAATACAAGGTGTGTCCTAAAAGTTTTGAGTTTGAAGCTGTATTTACCAAGATAGAAATGAACAATGAATGGAGTGTTAATTTTTTTCAGAATACAAGGTACGTCAAAAAGTACAAAAAATCTCAATACTTTTTGACACAACTCTCTCTCTCTATATATATAATATATATATATATATATATATAACCTTTTAGGAAGGAATTGGGGAAGTAATTCAATATATATAATAATGCTGTCATTTCTGATGGGTACTATGTTAGTTTACTCATAAATCATGAATAATTAGGATAATTTCCACTGTCATTTGCATTTTTGCTCTATGATTTTTTTGGTCATTTGATTTTTACCCACCATCCGTTAATGAGGCTGATATTTGATCTTTCACATGAAACACTGTGGCCAAAGGTCAGTGCAAACAACTGGGACATCAATCAATAATCTTTGTTTTTTAATATCTTCTCTGATAGTGAAACAATGTTTATCTAAAAATCATTCTTTAACCTTGTTTAGGCAACCAATCTAGGAGAAGAAAAACTTGTGGAATTGATGGTTGTTTTAACAGCATATCAATCCTCATGGGTTATTTAATGCCAAATCTTGTTTAATGAACTTTCACCAGTTGAGTAAGATATTACTCATCTGTTGTTTTTAGTTTTGAGTTCTCTGTATTTATTCACTATTTAAAATGTTGACAGCTAGAGACGGCCAAGAGAGAAGGTGTCAGACTGCTGAAAAATCAGTCAGGTTTTGCTCTCGGCTCAAGTAGTTGTTGAGTCTAGCCACACTGAGGAGACGTAAACATGAAAACACTGTGGATGACTAATATATATATATATATATATATATATATATATATATATATATTAAGGTTTGTTTAAGAAATAATTTTCATTGACTTCATGCGTATTAATAAATTGGTAGAAACAATTTTCATTAACTTTGTGTGTATTGATGGTTGACCCTTGGCCACTGCCTGCTAGCACCTTTAGGATAAAAAGGGATGGGTGTTTACCAAGAGACAAATTTGACGAATATAGTTAGGACAACCATATCATTGCTAGGGCTAGATGGGGCCTCTGTGACCACCTGTCTAGCCCAAGTAAGGGCTTAAGTGGAGAGTTACATATGATGGGAACACTTAGTATCCAGTCCACACACCACTAAGCTGCCACAATCCTTTCCTCAGGCATTACGGGTGGCCACACATGGCCAACCGGTTACCTCATTGAGGGGAGGCTTTTACCCCTCTGCATAGGTGCAGGTGGCATAATCAATAGCTTCAGCTGACAGGGTGGGCAGAGGGTTTGAGTAAATATATATGAATTAATTGTTTTGTTGCATATTGGTAAAAGAAGACTCATGGATATTCTAACCCAAGGCTCACATAACAGACAAAATCAAGATTAGTAAATAACAAGAAAGATGACTTATAGAATTTTAAAATCCTTGTTAATCCCAGACAGCACCAGATCATCTTGATATGTTTACTCGAAGTTATATTACATAGTGTGTTATATAAAACATATTCCATTTTGTTTAGTCAATAGCATTATGTTTGGTTGGATTGTTTTATGGCATGATAATGATTAGTGGGTTATATAATGCTGAAATCACTCTTTATTTTTAAATCAGTTATATGGTTTCAAGTAATTAAAGAAAACAATCTCTCTCACTTTACACTTTTTCAGGTTAGTTAACTTTGAACCAGGTATCTTTGGGATATGTGTTACGCCAAAGATACGTGGTTCAAAGTTAACTGTCCAGTAAAAATCAACCGAGGTTGATATGCCGTATAACAAACCAAACCAACTACTCAAAGTAGAGGACTTTCCAAGCACGCCAGTAATGATAAGTAAAAATGTTATTCTCTTCTCAGTGAAAGTATAAGATATTTGCCCAATATTTTCAAACTTCTTAGAGAAGGGGCTCTTCCGAGTACGCGATAATGATAAGTTAACATTTCTGTTCCCTTATTTTAGATATAATATTAATTCAATAAATTCTATATACATATTCGGTGGTCCTAAATTTTCCGTGTCCCCCTCTTACTCTTGTGTACCCCTCGTGGTTCAAATTTGCTACTTGGTCCCAAAAATGGTTAATATGCCGTAAAACAAACCAAACCAAAGCACTCAAAGAAGAAGACTTTCCAAACACCCGATAATGATAAGTCTGAGATAATATTGTTTTGATCGTGAGGGTGCTACTCATATAGTGCGTCACGGCACAACCCCTCCCTCTCCAGGTAATCATAATAATCAATAGGGAAATATTGCAGTTTCAAGTAACTATTCTTCATACAAATTATGTATATATAATTATTGAAATAAGTCAGTTAAACAGTCAACAATTGGTTTGAGCAATGTGACTGGCCAAGCCGACTAGTTCCAATGAACCACCATAACAGCTTAAATGATTACTGCCACTACTGCCAGGAAGAGTCCATTAAGCTGAGGAGGTGTTTGACTGTTCCACTGTCCAATAGTTAACAATCTGTAACAGTCATTTCCAGACTGCAGGTTCAATCCTGGCTAAGGGTGAAAGTAACACAGAATAACAATTAACAGTATTCTACAATAATCATGTTTTCAAGTATTCCTATCTAATACTAATAATTTGCACAGATGATTTCAACTATTTCAAAAAATTATATGGTTTCAGCCAACCATTCTAATATAAATCCATCCTGTTGGCTGGGGTACTAGAATGCACTGACTACACCTCTGCAGAGGAGTAAGACTCCCCCAAATGGGGCCACCTGTTGGCCGTGGGTGAAGACCCATGATGCTTAAAGACAGAGTCTTGGTGGATGAGCAGTCCATGACCTGCAACACTCCACTTAGAACCTTACTTAGGCTAGATGGGCGGTCAGAGAGGCCCCCTCAGATCAATCGGTCACATCAAACCCTAGCACCTATATGATTGCCCCAACCCTATTGCCCTTTGGGCAAGCCCCAACCAGTTTTATCATATGAGTGCTAGAAGGCAGTGGTTGAGGGACTATATGTCCTGGGAATGACGTTAAACTATCTGATAGTGAGATTCCAGTTTTGGATGTTTGGGGAATGTAGAGTACCCCTTCATCACCATTGCTCCTTGGTCCACTCTGACCCGAAGTGGTAGTATGTGTTAGGGTCTGATCTATGGGTTAAATAGAAAATGAATTCATAAAAAACAAATTGTGTATCCATTAAGAATTGATTTATTTCAAAACTTTATCGGCATTAAATGACCCACTGAGGTTGATATGCTGTAAAACAAAACAAACCAATCTAATATAAATAATTTACTTACACATATACATTTTGATCATATAGAAATCTCATCACTCCTATGAGATAAAGCAAGAATTATTGCAAGCTGTAGCTGTATCTGTGCTACTGTATGGCTGCACCACTTGGACTTTAACAAAACGCTTGGAGAAAAAAGCTAGATGGGAACTACACAAGGATCATGTATGCTATCCGGAACAAATCCTGGAAGCAGGACTCCACAAAAAAGCATCTGTACAGCAGGGTAGGTCGATTTTTCAATTTTTAAAAATCGAAATTGTCCATCTATGTAAAAACTGTGTTAGAATACCGATACCAAATATTAGATCTTTTACTTGCACTGTTATTTGAGGAAATAGCATCAAAGATCGTCTACTAAATGCACTAAAAATCCTCATTTTGGCAAAATTCAGCTTAGAAACTGGTTAGAAAATTTACCGTTTTAATATTCAAATCAGAAATGTTTTATTTATTAAACAAAACGAATTAAATATTATAAATAGAATTTAAATTGAAAAAGTCCCCCCCTCACCATATATTTATATGCAAATGTAACAATTATTATGGACAGAGTTAATCGAATCAAATATTGATGGTCTGGTATGGCAAAAAGTAAAAGTTTTTATCGTATCTAATTCATTGTTTTCTAAGTAATAGACAATATGGTTATAAAGAGAATTGATTCCAATTGATGACTAAGTTTCTACTTATTTTGAGGATATAAAAAAAATCACACGCCCTAGCAATTCAAGCAGCAGAAATAAAAGTATCTAACTTATATTGTTATTTGAAATTTGAACCGAGTTCAGATAAGGAAATCTCCATATTATAAACTCTGCCAAGATTATATTTTCTCTTGTGTTTGTCGGCTGGAGACGAAAATATCTCCAAAAGTAATGGTTACATTGCCATAAACACCGACTCTCTTCACAGGGAGGATCCTATTGATTTTTATTATACTTTAAACTTTGTCTTTCTATCATCATCATCATCAGGTTGTACTCTCAGCATATCTTTCCTATGACTCTCTTGCCACCCATCGCTATCAGTCATTGTTCATATGTAGATATGTCCAGCAGAGTGGACCAGGAAGTAATGAGGATGAAGATGTACTCTACACTTCCAAGAGATTCAGAATTGAAACTTCACCATTAGATGCAATTTACCACCAGGTTGTCATACCCAAGACACTAATACCCTCAGCCACCACTTTGTAGTACATATAATAAAAAGGCTAGGGGGCTTCCCATAACCTTAAAAGGGTTGGGACCACCCATCTAACCAAAGCAAGACCCAAAGAGTATTGCAAGTCAAGAACTGCTCAACCACCACGATTCCACCCATAAGCATCACAAGTCACCACCCACTGCCAACAGGTGGCCCCATTGGAAAGATTTTACTCCTCTGCAGAGGTGCAGTTGGTGTATTCTTCTGACCCAGCTGATAAGGCTATGTAGTTTAGTGTCAGGCCCTATTTTGCAATATCATTTGATTCCATAATAATCTTCATACAATGACTGCTATTTACACAGTAGCATTGCAACTAACAAAGCCTTCATTAGATGATGACTGGGTTCAGGCATGGTTTTGGGGCCGAAGCATCATTACCACCAACCCAGAGCGCCCCAGCAGTATCTCACGATACCACCAGACTTTGTCGGTTTGATGTCACAATGTAGGATTGCCATATCCATGTTGATGCAGTTTGAGCTTTATCCTGGATCTTTTTTTAAGTATTTCCTCTTGTCTGGTGGAGAAAGTGCAAGTTTAGACAAAAATGCCAAGGTTGAGTTGGTAATAAATCCCCGCAATCCGACTTCGATACGAAATACATCTGTTACCATCCGTTTCTGACACATTGTTCACGTAGGTCTTCATATTTTTCCAACTTACGCTGATGTGCCCAGTCAAGATTTTCTTCAAATGGAACTGTTAATTCAATGATAAAAACTTTCTTTTGATTAACAGAACAAATGACAATATCAGGACACTGGGCTGTTAATGTTATTTCAGTTGGAAAAACGAGTTTATGTTCCAAGTTATATGCAATGCGCCAGCCCATGGAGCCATCAAACAGTGACGAAATGTGCCTATTTTTATGCAAAAATTTCGAAATGTTTCCTTCTTTAACTATAATAAACACCTACCAGATATGTTAATAATTATTTTTCTTTATATTAACTGGCTAAAAAGATTTCTTTTTGTTGCCTTTTCTTTTAGGAGGAAAGTTATCACAAATCTTTCCGAGAAGACGGCTAATGAAACAAGCTCATTAATAAATTAGGCGTAAGTGAAAAACATTTTCCAACAAATACAGGTCGGCAGCGAGACAAAGTCATTAGGAAAACATTTGGCTGCGGAAGAGTCTGACACCTTGGGTTGCAAAACATCACAAATAACGCAAAGACCTGTCTGCTTTTGTTTTCATCCTAAGAATAAATGATAAGCTGCAAATATTTTCAAACGGCTAAAAGCCGAGAAACAAATTGGTAACGTTTTCACAAGCTCACAGGTTATTAAATTTCTGACAACTGGGGTTTGTTGGAGCTGGGCAACTCAAGTAATTGTATCACACAGAAAGAAGCAATATTTAAAGTAGAAAGTTGGCTGTTGAGATGAAATAACTATCCACTTATATATAAATCACAATGTATCTTTAAATACATTAACAAAAATATGTGCCCTTCACTATTATTTATCCAACCCATTTACCATGGGTAGGATATGACACAAGATCGTAAGTATGGGGCATCCAGTGAGGATAAAATCTCTATTCAATAGTAATGGATCTCTAAGTCTAGTTTGCTAACCATTACACCATGATGGGATGCCATTTTTACCAGACCCGTTTTGCCATGGGTAAGATGTGACATACGGTCAAAGTATGAGGTATCTAGCAAAGATCAAACTCACTATTCAGTAGTAATGGATCTGCAAGACTAGTTTGCTTACCATTACACCACAATGGGGCCCACCTACCAAGTACAAGTATTTTAATTTTAATGTAATAAAGTATTATATTAGATTAGTAGGACTAAATAAAAATATCAGTTTCCCACCAATGCGATTTTAAAACAAAGACTTAATGAGAAACTGACAGTTCCTAAGCATCATTGACTTAAAGTCTTTGCTACCCTAAATTTATATAAATATATGTAGTATTAAGCTGTATGTAGAAATAACCTACTCAAGTTTCACCATAAAGGATCTTCAGGGTTAATTGCAATGAATTAATCAAGATATTGATTAATTACAGGCAATTATGGTGAAACTCGAGTTGTTTATTTCTACATAGACCTTAATACTAAATCTGCTCTACTTATGTATTGAGCACTTTATATTCAATATAACACTGACTTCTTTGAGTAATACTTGTATCAACCGTCAGTATTACAATTAGCTCAATATTTTATTACCCGGTAATATATATATATGCATGTGTGTGTGTTTGGTTGTTTTGTTTTACGGCATATCAACACTTTTTGGGTCATCTAATGTCAAATTATTTGAGATAAACAAAGGATTCAAGTTGCTTACAGTACCTGCTGTTGCTTAAGTGGTCACCAAATTAAGTATTGAACAGGTTCATCACTGCTTATCTTCAGTGATGTAACAGGAAGTGGTGTTTTCAGCATCACTTTACCATAATCATATATGTTTGGTTTGGTTTTTTTTGGGTTTTTTTTTACGGCATATCAATCTCAGTGGGTCATTTAATGCTGATAAACTTTTGAAATAAATCAATTCTTAATGGATAATACAATTTTTTTATGAATACATTTTTCTATTTAATCCATAGATGGGACCCTAACAGGTACTACCACTCCGGGTCAGAGTGAACCAGGGAGAAATGAAGGGGTGCTTCACATTCCCCAAACCTCCAAAACTGGAACCTCACCATCAGATAGAGTTTAACGTCATTCCTACCTTCTAGCACCCATATGATAAGAAGGATTGGGTGTTGCCATAAGCAATCATATATATATATATATATATATATATATATATATATATATATATATAAGAATATGTGTGTGTATAGATTGCTTTACAAAACTCAGGTAGAAACAACAATAGGAAATTAATATATCCTGAAAAAGCCCCACATATTTTATACATAGAGAAATTGATTATATATATATATATATATATATATATATATATATATATATATATATATATATATATATATATGCCAATTTTAACCCATTAACAGATATTTACTTTACCATCATGAAATTATCAGCCAATCAAATTATTTGTAATTTATTCAATTAGCTTCACTCATAGTTTTTCACTAATTCTTTTTATCCAATAAAGCTCAGTTGATAAATAAGATTCATTATGAATCTGCAAAAGTTCTATAAAAATAACAGATGCCATCTATTTTTCAAAACCGATCAATTTAAAACGTTAATCTAATTTGATAAAAATCTCATTTATTTTGATTTATTACTGAAATTAAATTGATAGTGATCAATTCAGTTTATGTACATTTAAACTAACATCAGCTCAAAATAACGAAATCCTTATTGCTAGACAAAGAATTTTTTTTTTTCAAACTAGAAGGTTATAAAGGTTAACTTTTAACCCTCAAGACAACCAAAAACCAATTACGAGATTGAAAAGTCAATCATTTTGAAATGAATTTACCTTTTTAAATCTTATAATATAAAATATATTAAACGAGTTCAAATCCTGGACGCGGTAACTGCATTTTCACTTAGCGCTAGTACCCTTGGGAAAGGTATGAATTCTACTCTCCCTCCAGATATGGGTAAATAGTAGGGCAGATCGGGCTCTTTAACCTTGGTTAGGCAACCGGTCTAGGAGAAGGAAAACTCTGAATTTAAACCTGTTGAACTCCACTTAAGAAATTGACCTTGTGTCACATCCTGCTTGTGCTGAGAGGTTGGTAAATATATATAATATAAACTAGCTGTAATATGTGTTTTTCTTGCAACATCTATTTCTTAGTTTTTTTTTAAAGATAACTTCCATTTTCATTCATGCAAAAAAAAAATTAAAAAAATAAAAAAATAAAATAAATAAAAAATAAAAAGAAAGATCTTGATTGATTTTGATTTCAGACAATTATATATATATATATATATATATATATATATATATATATAATATAGGTGCTTGTCATGTAATGGTTATTGTCATAGGAAGTGAACAGTGATCTGAATTTATATCCTAGACAAGGTTGTTTGCATTTCACATACCACTAATACCCTCAGGAAAAGTATGAATCAACCCATTATCCTTCTATTTTTTTGGTAAATAGTAGGGCAGATTGGGCTCTTTAACTTCGGTTCAGCAACCAGTCTAGAAGATGGAATACTGAATACAAACCTTTAAAAATTGACCTTGTTTGCGTCCTGCTCATGTGAAAGGGTTGAGTGTGTGTGTGTGTGTGTATATATATATATATATATATATATATATATACACACATACATACATACATACATACATACATACACTCCAAAAAACACTTCTCATGTTTTGAATTCAGACTTTTTATTCATCCAAGACCAGTTGTCTGACCAAAGCTGAACAGCTCAATCTGCTCTACTGTTTACCCATAGATAGGGAAGAATAGATGGCTTCATGGTTTTTCCTAGGCATTAGTCTGAAATGAAATGTAAGCTGATGAAATGTTCATTAATACCTTTTTTTTGCAAAGGTATGAATCTAAACATCCCTGCTCTTTATTTTAATGAGAGCAAAAAAGGGGCCGAGTTTGTACTTTGTTAACTGTTATTGAGAGGCGTTACATGAAAATAAAGCCCCTTATCATGTACATCTGGGTGTTTATGTTTTTGAGTTGCTTATACTTATCACAAAGTTCTTAATTTTTCTTTCTCTTTTCACAATGTGTGTAGGCAATGTATTCTTCAAAGGAAATTCTGAAAAAAGCCAAAACATTAACATACATTGCTAATTGCACAGCCTCATTAACACTTAACAAAATTAAAATAACTTTACTGTAACTTTTCTTTCTTTTCAAGATAGAGTTTCAGTTTGCAATCATGCCAAAAACAAAAAATATTTAAAAGAAAAACAATTGATTTCAGTTTCAGACGTTTGTATACCAATATCCGCATATATCAAAATGAAGATTGTTACTCGATATTTGTGTGAGTTTATGTTTCTACTTTCAATATAATTGTCATGCATATACACATAAAAGTACATGAGTATATATATATATATATATATATATATATATATATATATATATATATATATATATATATATATATATATATATATATATATATATACTAGGGAGTGCGTGGTGTAATGGTTAAAGTCATTGGAAATGGATTCTTCGCCCAGTGTTCAAATCCTGGATGTGCTAATTGCATTTCACTTAGCGCGTCTAGGAGGAGGAAAACTCTGAATTCAAACCTGTTGAACCCCGCTTAAGAAATTGACCTTGTATCGCATCCTGCTCATGCAGAAGGGCTGGTAAATATATATATATATATATATATATATATATATATATATATACATACATACATACATACATACATAGATACAAGGCGTGTCAAAAAAGTATCAATATTTTTGTACTTTTTGACTCACCTTGTATATTCTTTAAAAAAAGAAACATTCTATTCATAAATTTTTTTCAGAACACCAGGTGTCAACAAAGTATCAAGTTTAAAGCTGTATTTACCAAGATAAAAATGAAAAATGAGTGGAACGTTATCTTTTTCAGAAGATGTGTCAAAAGTACAAAAAATCTCAATACTTTTTTGACACCTTGTATATCTTATTATAATGGAGATTGTGGGTTTGTCTGTCTGTAACCGAAACTATATTACTATACAAGTCACAATTCCCTTTGTTATTTACATCATATTCTCCATGATTTTATTTTTATTTAAACCTCATTTATTAATAAAATTGTTTTACATTACTTACACTGTTGACACATCTACATACTACTAACATGCAATTGTATTTATATATACAACAAAATAGCGGTTTACAGTATGAATGGGAAGGCTAATTTGTATATTGATCTTAAATTGATTTTGATAAATATATGCTTAGATTTCTAATTGTTTGGTTTTATCTTATTGAATATGAGCAAAAATCTCTTCAATAAATCTTAAAAGAAATCCCTTAACAAGAAGAAATAACTAATATTATTCTTTACTTCCTATTTTAACTAAACAGTTTAATTAGGAAAATTTACCAATGAAAGACGGGAGTAAGGGAAAATGATGGAAGAGTTAGTTTCAAAGTTGTTCTATTTTTCAATCATACCCCTCTGTTCAAAATCTTTTTATCTACATTCTTATTCAGTTTCATTAGCCTTTCTAATTTAATATGATATTTTATTATAAAATTTAACTAAAATACTTGCACCCGGAGGGTGCATATATTTGCTAGTATAAGTAAAGTCGTTGGGTTGGCCTAATGTCAGTATCAGCCAGACTGCGAGGGAGTCTATCCCCTTTTCACTAGCGCTAGACCAAGGAGATTGTTTTTGCGTCTGAGGTGGAGCTCCACACCTACCATCAGCTCCTTACTTTACCGCACAAATCCCTGTGCTACTCATACACTGAGTTGACGAGGGCCAGTATCGAACTAGGAACCTTGTGGTTTCTAGCCGAACGCTCTACCGACTGAGCTAACTTGTATATATAAATCTACATATATACAAGTATATGAATATATATCCTGATCACAGATTGCTCAATCAGCACAATCTTGTACTCAGGCATTATGCGTCACCACACATGGTCAACAGCTGATTCTGTTGGGAATGGGTCTTACACCTTTGCAGAGGTGCAATCGGCATATTCTACAGCCCCAGTTAACTGAACAGCCAAACACTGCGGCCAGATAATGATAGTATATGATAAAACTAAATAAATTCCGTATTATTAAAAGTTTTTCATTTATTCTCCATAATCTAAAGAAATAGTGTGTATTCATGTATAGAGATTAATTTTCCACCTGACTAATGTACAATCTGACAGTTACATTACAAAGAAACACAACATCTATATTAATATCCAATGAACTACTTGTTTTATTTGCAAAAGCTAAATGACTATCTAACAAAATAAGTTACTAGTTATGAGTAATCATTTGAATTTAAATGCACTAGCAAATATATGCATCCTCCGGGTGCAAGTATTTAAGTTTTAATGTAATTAAATATCGTATTAAATTAGAAACGCTAATGAAACTAAATAAGAATGCAGATAAAAAGATTTGAAACAGAGGAGGGTATAATAGAAAAATAGAACAACTGAAACTTACTCTTCCATCACTCTCGTCTTTCATTGTTATTTTTTCTAATTTAAGTATTTAGTTAAAATACGAAGTAAAGAATAAAATGTCAGTTATTTTATTTGTTAATGGATTTCATTTAAGATTCATTGAAGAGATTTTTGCTTATATGCATTAAAAATAAAAGCAAACAGAAACCAATAATACTAAGCACATATTTATTAAAATTATATTTTTAATATCAATATGCAAATTAGCCTTCCCGTTCACACTGTAAACCGCTATTTTGTTGTATATATAAATATAATTGCATGTTATTAGTATGTAGATATGGTTAACAGTATAAATAATGAAAAACAATTTTATTAATAATTGAGGTTAAAATAAGGATAAATTCATGGTGAATGTGACGTCAATTACTAAGGGAATTGTGACTTGAGTAGTGATTTAGTTTCGGTTACAGACAGAAAAGCACACAATCTCCATTATAATTAGATTTAACTCAGAATTTTAATTTAGATTTAAAAAAGTAAAGTCGTCGGGGCGGCCTAAAGTCGGTATCAGCCAGACAGCGAGGGAGTCTATCCCCTTTTCAATAGCTCTAGACCAAGGAGATTGTTTTTGCATCTGAGGTGGAGCGCCACACCTACCATCAGCTCCTTACTTTACCACACAGATCCCTGTGCTACTCTTATGGTTAGTTGGCGAAGACCGGTATCGAACTAGGAACCTTGTGGTTTCTAGCCGAACACTCTACCGACTGAGCTAACCCGGCCCTTATGTAGTTAATTGTTAGGCATGAACCTGGTTTACTTACTTTTTAATTTAGATATAAAGGTATTTTAATGTTGGTATTGTGTTAGTCTAGTAGTTATTTTAAGGCTAAAAATAAATAGGTAAAAATTTACTTAAAAAAAAAGATTAACAATATGAATGTTCTTCCTATTTATACAGTCAATTTTGAAAGATCTATCAGTCTGATGGAGAGGGAAACAATACTTGGTATCTTCTATCTGAGTCTGTCCTCTTATCTCCATATATAGAAGCAGATGTAATTTACTAAACCAAAAGAATATATGGTATTTTCTATTTTAGTCTGTCCTCTTGGTAGGTCTTTCAACCTTGTTGGGGAGCTGGTCCATAGGTGTCTGTTGAATATGAGTGCCAATAATACTGGGTGCAACACATGATTTCTATTGAAGTCAGTCAGTATTGGTTTGAACAATAGCCTTGTCTTACCAATTCAACGATAATTGGAACTTAGTAAGTATTATTCTACAATTGCTATATCCTATCTATTGAAGTCAATAAGTCTACTGTTGGTTTGAATCACAGCAGCTAACTAAGTACAACTTAAACAGTGTCCAAGACAGTTGGTATATATAGAAATCAAGAATGATCCATTCATAAATTTGGGTGATTTGGGTCATTCCATGAGTTCTGATTGGCTGCTTGACTGCTTGATTTGAATGACATTGTGGAGTCTTATATATAGCCTGTCATTCTGCAGTAGACTTTGTGACTATTCGGGTTTGTATTTAAGTTACAACCATTTGTTGCCTTATCTTCCCAGTTCGACGGTAATTGGAACTTTAATTATTCTTCACTATCAAAAACAGACTCTTCCTCTCTTAACTCCAGTTGTAGAAGCAGACATATTTTACACTTGGAACATGAATGATGCCACAAAGACAACTGTAAATTTTATAATCAATAATATCAAAATATTGAATTTTATCTTTGCACTAAGTATTTAAAATCTATACATTTGTGAACAATAAGAAATTTGGACAGCTTAGATAATTCCAATTCTACATTAAGATACCAAATACAAAAACAGAATATACATAGAAAAATTATTGTAGATTCAAATTGTTTGATTGATTTATATCAACAGCATATCTATGGTTATTTTATGACTAAAGGTTAGGGAATCCTGTTTATGGTATATTCATATTTAAAGAATAGTTAAAGTTTCAATTACCCTCGAATTAGGAAGACATGGCAACAAACAGTTGTAACCCAATACAAACCCGAATAGTCTAAGTCTACTGCAGAATGACAGGGTATTTATAAAACTACACAATATAATTCAAATCAAGTAGCCAATCAGAACTCAAGGAATGGAATCACCCAAATTCATGAATGGATCATTGTTGATTTTTATATATATATATATATATATATATATATATATATATATATATATATACCAACTGTCTTGGACACTGCTTCAGTGGTACTTAGCTGCTGTTATTCAAACCAACTAACTGCATCAATAATATTCACATTTTTCATATAGTCCCTTTTTTGCACATAGTCCTATGAAATACAAAAGATTTCCAAACTGATCAATTTGACCCATAGATGGGATCCTAACGGGTACTACCTCTCCAGGTCAATAAACCTGGGAGTAATGACAATCATATACTCCAGAACTGGAGCCTGATAATCAGATCCAGTTTACCATAGGCATCTTTTGTTGGTGGGGGTGGGTCTTACTTCTTTATAGTGGATACAGTCAGCATATGTGAAACCCCATAAACTGGAGAATCAAGTTCTTTGGACAAAAAAAAGAATAGAAAAGAAAAGCGAATAGAATTTATAGGAAAAACCTATTGGAATTACAAGTATAGCAACAACAACTACAAGAATACTATGAAGATATTGTTCTACCACTGTTAATTCACACCCTGAGATTAATTACAAAATGGATCGTCTCAAAGATACACCATAAACTGTGTTTTGAACAATCAATATACACCATTTAAAACAATACAAAAATTTAAAAAAAAAACTACAAAGAATAGAACAATGGCAAGCCTCTGAAATTAATAGACTAGTTTATATACCTTGGTAGTAACATCTCATCTACTGACGGAAAGTGATATCAACATATGTATAAGTAAAGCATGGACTGCTATTGAAAGGTTAAAGACGATATGGAAATCTAATTTCACTGATAAAATAAATACCAAGATATGGAAATATGATCTCTCTCTGATAAAATAAATCATGAATTCTTACAAGTTGTAGTCATGTCAGTACAATGGTGTGGTTGCACTACTTGGACTTTAATGAAACACTTGAATAAAAACTTAGATCGGGACTACACGAGGATGATGACCGGGTTAACTCAGTTGGTAGAGCATTCGGCTAGAAGCTACAAGGTTCCGAGTTCGATACCAGCCCTCGCCAACTCAGCTTATGAGTAGCACAGAGATCTGTGCTGTAAAGTAGGGAGCTGATTGTAGGTGTTTGGTGCTCCAGCTCAGACACAAAAAAAATCTCCTTGGTTTAGCACTAGAGAAAAGGGATAGACTCCCTTGCTGATTGGCTGATACCGACTGTAGGCCACCCCTACAACTTACACAAGGATGTGTGCCATTTTGAACAAATCCTAGAAGTATCACCCTACAAAACTTTAGTTTTACAACCACTGACCTCCCATCATGCAAACCATCCAAGTAAGATGAACAAGACATGCTGGGTACCTCTGCTAGTATATATATATATAGGTTTTATTTTATTGGAGGCACTTGGCATAATGGTTAGAGTCGTAGGAAATGGAATCATCGACCCGAGTTCAAATCCTCGACGAAACTATTTGCATTTCATATAGCACTAATACCCTTGGGAAAGGTATGAATCCTACTCTCCCTCCAGCTATAGATAAATAGTAGTGCAGACTGGGCTCTTTAACCTTGGTTAGGCAACCTGTCTAGGAGAAGGAAAACTCTGAATTCAAACCTGTTAAACTCCGCTTAAGAAATTGACCTTGTGTCGCATCCTGCTCGTGCGGAGGGGTTGGTTGTGTGTGTGTGTATATATATATATATATATATTATATATATATATATATATATATATATAGGTTTTATCTTTATTTCATAGGTTCATGGCTCCTCTCTTGATGGTAACATGTTTTTTTTTGTTTTTTTTTATTGTTTTCTATTTTTTTAAACTTTCTTTCGAAAAACATTTCATCTGAGAAACTTGGAAAATGTACAAATAATATACAGGCTATATTGGTGTCTGCCTTCATGCAGAGATTGTATTCACATTAAATAAATGATTGATATTAAGATACCATGATATCTTCAAAGAGAAATAAGTTGAGAAAGACCAAAAAAAAACATCCAGCTGTGTTGGTTTAGACTGGCCTAGGCAGGGAGTCATAAAACCTTTCTTATAAGAATTGTTAGATGATGCCAATAAAACTAGTAAGGAACCCCCGCAACCCACACGGAAAATTCAGCTACCCCCTAAAGCTAAGTCAGGCAGCAAGACATGACTTACAACATTAACAATTACCACCTAGGAGCCAACCCCTCTTGAAGGATTGTCAGCTACATTGGCTAAGAAATGTTACACATAAAAATGGTGCAGAAGATTATACTGGTCACTCAGTTTAAACTGCTATTATTTAGTCTGGTTTGGTTTCTTTGTTTAACACGTTGCCTACATTTGCTCAAATGACAGTTGGTGGCCGTGGGTGGCAACACGTGATGCTTAAGGACGGAATCCTGGTGGATGAGCAGTCTATGACATACAACACACCACTTAGACTCTTACTTAGGCTTGACGTGCAGTCAGAGTGGCCCCCTCCAATCAATCAGCTGGTCATGTCAAGCTCTAGCACCTATATGATTGCCCCAACCTTATTGCACTTATGGCAACACCCAACCCTTTTTATTGTATGGGTGCTAGAAGGCGATTGCTAAGGATCTTTCTGTCCTGGGTATAACATTAAACTCTAACTAATGGTGAGGTTCCAGTTCGGGTATTTGGAGAATTTGGAGCACCCCTTCATCACCATTGCTCCCGGTCCACTCTGACCTAAAGTGATAGAACCTGTTAGGGCCCATCTATGGTTTAAATAGAAAAAAATTGTTGAAAAACTTTCTACAAACTATTGCTTATAACAAACTTGAACATTACCCTCTAAACTTATCTCTTAAACTGATTTTCAATCCACTTAGTAACAAACAACTGGTCAAAATCAATAAAAATCCTTGAAAAAAAGATACAATAAATTTGATCATCCTTTACAACCTACTGCTTGGCATAAAATAAAACTTGATGGGTTGACATGCCGTTAAAAATCAATCAATTAATCAATCAAGTGGCAGTTTCTCCTCACTGACATTGCCAATTTCCTTTAGTGCATCACTTTTGAAAAGTATTACTGGTACATGTAGTGGACCAATAATGTACCATACCTCTGTGGTATAACATAATACCAACATGTGTACAACAATGGTATTTGACTGTGTTACATGTTGGTACTCACATTTACTTGGAATTTATTTACTATTTCATACAATGATAAAATAGCAATACATAATGTAAAAAATGATTTCTAACAGGTTATATATATATATATATATATATATATATGAGTATGAAAAGGTAGAATGAAAACATCACACAATGCTGTTAAAGAGAAAACAATTTATAATCAATGTGATTTGACATTTTTCTCCGACCCAAACACCACAGAGCGAATGAGCTCTGATGAATTTTGTCAAATCGAAATATTGATCAGTATCAGCTATGATTATATTATAAATTGTTTTCTCTTTAACAGCATTGTGTGATGTTTTCATTCCACCTTTTCATACTCATACTGTCGGATTCATTTCCTTTCTTTTAACTTATATATATATATATATATATATATATATATATATATATATAAAATCCAAAAGTCCAGAGAAGAAATCTTCCTTATGACACCAGAGTTTTATTTAAACAAAATCAAGTTGCAGTTTGAGAGCTCAATGTGTGCTCTTAATGTTAGAGTCACAGAACAAATATATAAGTAAAGAAATAACAAAAGACTTAGAGATTTAGCATTATAGTCTATTTCAGGGAGCTTAGACAAAGTGTCTAAATCTCCCGACTCATCATTCGCATCTGAAGAGTTGGGAGATTTAGACTATTTGTCTAAGCTCCCTGAAAGACTATAATGCTAAATCTCTAAGTCTTTTGTTATTTCTTATATATATATATATATATATATATATATATATATATTTGGCTGTGAATAGATTCCTATTTTTGTTTTATTTTCATATCACTTTTTTGAATAAAAGTCTACTTATAATAGATTTTCCTTGTTTAAGTAGTATATGTAGATACTGATATATTATTATCAAAGTATCTATTCTAAATTTTGTTTTAAAAAAAGGAAGGGAAATATTTGCAGTGGTACATACACATACAACTATGTACATCAGTAATATACATAGTGGTACATATGTGTATCAATACATAGTCTACGTGTTAATGGCATATCAACCTTCGTGGGTTATTTAATGCCAAAGCCATACTTTTCTGTATTTACCAACACCTCTGCATGAGCAGGATTTGACACTAGGTAAATTTTTAAGCAGAGTTTATCAGGTTTTGAATTCAGAGTTTTCCTTCTCCTAGATAGATTGAAAAAATAAAAATGCTTCTTATTCCGGTTTGCTGTGAAATCTCTCCATAAAAGAAATCCCTTACTGACTGGTTCTTATCTCCACACAACAAGGGAAGCAAAATTCCATTTTTTATTCTTCCTTTCATTCAAACTACATCTTCATATGCAGGAATTGTGGCAAAAAGGATACTGAGATCTTACTCAGAAATATTTTCAAAAAGAAAGTAACGTATTTGTTTTAATCTGTTTCTATTTGTCTGTGTCAGCTTATAGTTATCTAACAATTTTTGTGTATGTGTTTACCCAATTCCCAGCAGGATGTGACACAAGGTCAACTTTTAAGTGCAGTTTAACAGGTGTTTAAATTTAGATTTTCTTTAACTCATTTTAAAAATAAAAAAAACAGGTACTACCCCACTGAGTCAGAGTGAACTGAGATTAATGGCAATATACGGTTACAAGCTCTAGAATTGGAACCTCACCACTAGATGCAGTTTAATGTCATATTGAAAATAAATCAGGAGCTGGAGTCCCTAATGTGGTGTGATGCTGAAATTCAGTATTACCCATTAACTCCTGCGACACTACCGTTGCCAAACTGCATTGGTCCCTTACCTTTCCTTTGGATCACACCGGCAGTGTGGAGAGGGGGGATTTGCTGCAAGGGCAACAGCTCTCCTCCATATGAAACCGCCCAGGCTATGTAGTTCTAGTTAACAAAAACCTTGACACTACTCCATCGTCTTTCGTAGACGGAAGGATGCCAACCAACCATATATATATATATATATATATATAAATAAATTTCTGGTACAGGCAAATTTAAATAATACTTTAAGGGTAATCATTATGATCACCTATATAGGTGGATACGAAGGAAAAGAGAAAAAAAATTGTTTTATTTTATAAAAACAAGGGCCCTTTCGTCCGGTTGCTCATCAAGGTTTATACAGCCGGAGACGACTAAAAGTCAAATTGTAAATACATATGGGTATATATATGAGGGGGGGGGGTTTAGGGAAAGAAAAAAAAATTTTACTTTCTTCTTTTAAGTCCCCATTAAGTGACACCAGGCCCCAGACACTCACCCAATAAAATAAGCGAGTGCCTAGGTCTGATTTGTTTGCACAAGGTAGGACGAAAAAAATTATAATTACGGCCTTATATATATATATATATATATATATATATATATATATATATATATATATAACCATGCCTATGTTGACATCACTTTCAGTAGATATTTCTAGAGGTATGAGAAATGGTCTACTAATTTCAGCTTTAATTTGCTTAAAAATTGACCTTGGGTCATATCTTGCCCATGTTGATAAATAAGAACTTTTTATTCTTATTTGATATACATCATCATTGACCCTACAAACATTTTCTAGAGCAGCCTCACAATATTGGTAATAGGCTGGCTGCTGTTGCATTGGTAGCAATTAGGTTTTATGGGTGGCATTGCTAGACTGCTAGGTCCATTATTTGTTGCTGGTTTTATAGCTTTAGAGGTCTGCAGGAAGATAGTAATTATGATCAGTTTATTAAGCTTCTGAAGGAATCAAGAAGAGCCGTCAGATTCAGAGTGATAAATACAATTATAAAGAGTCTGTTATAACTGGAATTATAAAGAACTTAAGATAATATAGAATTATGAAGAACTTATAATAATAGAGAATTATGAAGAATTTAAAATAACACAGATTTATTTAAGAGCTTTTAATGGAATATGATTAAGAAGAGCCCGTAATAAAATATCAATGATGATGCTATCATTCGTAGTTCATTTTATTTACTAAATCAAGTTGAAGGTTCATTTGAATGGCTCAATTAGGCTGGCCATTTAAAACTTTACCTAAACGAGGACATCGCTATCTAAAAAGGAAGAGGTGTGTTCAACCTTGTAATTTAGACCTGACTGAAGTTTGAACACCCTTCTTCTATGCTCAGGTAGCTATTCCATGTGGAGTCCTTGGGTGGCGGAAAACACTTGACAATAAAAAGGAAGTCTTTGGCATTAAATAACCCACAAGGGTTGATATGCCATTAAATGAAACAACCGAATTTTAGGACATGAGTGTTAATGATAACAGATTATATTAGTAGACATTTATTCTTAATAACAAAATAGCCTCAGAGGGAAATCACTAGACACAATGAAAAAGACAACACATTTATACTGAACTTTGTGTATCTCGTTGTAGAAGCAAAGATAATATTATTTATTATTTCTTGGTGAAAGAAATACAATTCATGATTGCCATCTCAGTTCGCCTTAGAGAAAAAACTAACAAGACAAGTTGTGAAAACAAAAGGTGTTAATAAGTCAGTGTAAATATGAAACTTTGTTCTATTAAGTTTGTTAAAACAGATCTTGTCAAGTTGAAGATTTTGTAAGTTCCAAAGCCAAAATGAAAAAGCACTCAACACTAATTGGATTGTTAATTACTGATCTTGCTAGTGTACCCAAGCCATAAACAATGACAGCATATATGAAAATAAGGAGAGGAGGAGGGGTATATAAGTAGGGGAGGAGGATTAAGAAAGGGAGATAAGGAGGAGAAGGGGGATAAGGAGGAGAAGGGGATAAGGAGAAGGGGGGATGAGGAGGAGAAGGGGAGGAGGAGAGGGAGGGGAAGGGAGATGAGAGGGGGAGATAAAGAGAAGGGGGAGGGGAGAGGGAGATAAGGAGAAGGGGAGGGGAAGGGAGAGGGGGGAGATAAAGAGAGGGAGGGGAGGGGAAAGGGAGATAAGGAGGGGAAGGGGAGATAAGGAGAAGGGGGAGAGAAGGAGATAAGGAGAAGGGGGAGAGGGAAGGGAGATAAGGAGAAGGGGGAGAGGAAGGGAGATAAGGAGAAGGGGGAGAGGAAGGGAGACAAGAAGAAGGGCAGACAAGAAGAAGGGGTGGAGAAGGGAAATAAGAAGGGGGGAGAAGGGAAGGGGGTGGAGAAGGGAAGAAGGGGGAGGGAGAGGAGGGGACAAGGAGAAGGGGAGGGAGAGGAGGGACAAGGAGAAGGGAGGAGGAGGGGACAAGGAGAAGGGGAAGGGAGAGGAGGGAGACAAGGAGAAGGGGAGGGAGACAGGAGAGGGGGAGGGAGGGAGAAGGGGTAGAGGGGAAGGGGTACAAGCGAAGGCGAGGCGAAGGGGGAGAGGGGAGGGTACAAGGCGAAGGGGAGAGAGGGGGAAGGGGGACAAGGAGAAGAGTCAATGCCGTTTTCATTTCACATAGCACTAATTCCTTTAAGAAAGAAACGCATCTAACTATTCTCCCTTCAGCTATAAGTAAATAGTAGGGCAAAATTGGCTCATTAACATTGACAGGAAAACTGAACCCCATCCTGTTAAACTGTTCAAGAAATTGACCTTGGGCTGCACCCTGCTCGTTCGGAAATCTGGGTAAACACATACACACACATAGATTGATTTGATACGAACAGGCCGACACAGATCGATAGATATATAGGAACAGGCTGAAACAAACATTTCCTTTTTTAAAATATCAGTGATTAAGATGTCTGTATCATTTTGGTAGATTTTATTTTGCCAGAAATTTTGCATATATAGGTATCATTTGAATGAAAAGAAGAAGAAAAAAAATGGAATTTTGTTTACCTCGGGGTGGGGTGGGGTGTCGTGTGAGAAGCGATGACGCCGATAAGTGATTTCTTTTATAGAGATATCCTAGCAAACCGGAAATAAGAAGTATTGTGGGAAATGTAGACAGAAAGATGAAATACAACCAAAAATACAAGTCGAGACAAATAAGTAGGGACGAGTGAAATCCTAGAAGAGGCAGAGTTGCTTCCAAGATCGCATTGATACATCTCTCTTTTTTCTTAGCTTTCAAACCACAATAGATATGTTGAAAAAGTATTGAGACGGGAAAAGTATTTACCAATAGATATTTTGTTAAATCCTAACAATTATTTGAGTGTTTTAACATGTGAGACTATGTTTTCCAATTACATTTATTATCCCATGTTATATAATAATGAAAATATGTGACTTAGTGAATATTAAAATTACTACTGTAGTAATGGATTTGATAACTTGCAAAGATTACCTGCATTTACACTCTGTAGAATAATCATACTAAGTCCAATTACTGTCGAATTGGCAAGACATGGCAGCAAGCAGTCGTAACCCAATATGATTCTGGTATGCTGTAAAGACCACTGCAAAGTGGCAGGATTTATGGAGCCTCAGAGGATCATACAAACCAAGCAGCCAATCAGGACTCAGGGAATGGAATCACCCGAATGCATGAGTGGACTATTCTGAATTCCCATGAGTACCAGTTGTCTTGACACTAGGTTCAGTTGTGCTTGGCCAGTCACATTGTTCAAACCAATTGTTGACTGACTGACTTCAATACACTCGGAAACCTATTCGAACTCGGGAGCCATCACGGAACTTTTAACCTCACCTTTTATTCAGTCCACGGGGGTATCCTGTTTTCATTCCGCCAACCATAGCTGGGGTACAGGTGTCGTGCTGTGTTAATTATTATTTTATTAATTTATTTTACTGCTACACCTGACCAGGATGGAACCTGCAGTCTAGAGATAACTGTCACTTAAACTAACTCCTTTATCCACTAGGCTATGTGTCCAATTGGACAATTTAGTGTGAATTTTGGGAACTTATAAACCTAATGTCTTGTTTTGCCTAGAATATCTATTCACTTATATATGATTAAGACGAGGACAATAGTCTGAATAATCCAAATAATACCATATTGACAAATTTTCATTTTACCACGTTTCTTTTTCTTTGTTCTTTTCTTTTTGCTCCGTTTCTTCCCCCCCCCTTTTTTTTATTCCTTCCTTTTTGTCCAGTTTCGTTTTTTATTTATTTATTTCACTTTCTTTTTTTCTCTTCCTTCACACTCAGTTTCCTTCTCCCTTTCTGATACATTTTTTCTTTCCTTCTACTAGTTTTATTTATTCATTCATTTAGCACAGTTTTTCTTTTTTATCTCATTTATTTCTTTCTTCATTTCTTTCTTTGATTTATTCATTCATATTTTTTCTGTTTTGTCCACTTCCTTTTTTTCACTTTTTTTTTTCTTTCATTTATATTGCTCGTTTCGTTTCTCTTTTTTTACTCATTCATTCGTTCAACCTCGTTTTCTGTGTTCATTCATTTTGCTCGGTTTATTTCTTCCTTTTTAACTTCGTTTTTTTTTTTCTTTCGTCCATTTTGTCTCGTTATTTTCTTCCTTTTTTGTCACATGTCTTTCCTTCATTCATTTTTTTTCTTTAATGTATTCCTCTAATTGTTTTAAAATTTGGCTTGGAAATTTCCTAAAACCTTTACATGAAATTGCAAATATTAACATCAAAATTATTAAATAGCCAATAATCATGCTGAGAAATATTGAGGTAATCAATTGATATCAAATGTTTCTCATTTATTGTAAAGTTTGCAGTTATCAAGCTATTTGGAAACCATTGATTTAAACATCTATTTTCAAAATATATTAATCATAAAAACCCAATAAATGTCTTGAACACAATTTTCCTATTCATGCCCGAATCTATTACAAGACAACAGATATATTGATAGAATACTATAACAATTAACAGCCTTCAAATTCTTGTATTGTCGGATATAGATTTTCAAAATTGAAAAATAGGTATCATTATTTCTAATGTAAAACGTTCACAGGTTTTTATCTGTGTATTCGTATTTTTAAATAGGAGCTATAAACCATAATATATGTCTATTTATTTGCTCATAACAATGTCACTTTGCTAGTATCAATGCTAGTAAATATATATATATATAAGTGCTTAATTGGAGTCGGACCTAATTTTGAAAATCAATTAATTAATAATGAATTAGGCGGGAATACCTATTAAATGTATGGCTAAACAAATCGAGAAAAATCAATCTCTGTATGTACATTTCGGCCTATTAGGCCTCATCAGCAGAGCTATAAACCTTGGTTTGTTTACAATGGCTTTATGCGATTCTAAACAAACCTTGTTACAACTTATCATATCGTCGTGTAATAAAAGTCACTAGAAGAGGAATATTACCTACTCTAAACAAATCATAAAATCTAAGAGGTCCGTTTAGTGTAGAGGTTATGGGATCGGCCTGTCAGCTTGCAGTCCGGTTTCAAATCATATCTATAGCTCTGCTGATGAGGCCTAATATACATACAGAGATTGATTTTTCTCGATTTGTGCCATACATTTAATAGGTATTCCCGCCTAATTCATTATTAATTAATTGATTTCAAGATTAGGTCCGACTCCAATTAAGCACTTATTCTCCCAAATTATCGGCAAAAAGCCATTCTAATTGTTATATATATATATATATATATATATATATATATATATATATATATAATATATATATATATATATATATATATACTGTGTGTGTGTGGAAATGAAAAATAAAGGAAAAAAATGTTGAATGGATAAAATAGGATTTATTTTATTTCATATTATTTTACTGACACGTGTTTCGGCCAGGAGTGTATACATGTATTCTATCTGATTATTTTAAATACCTGGCCGAAACACGTGTCAGTAAAATGATATAAAATAAATCCTGTTTTAACCATTCAACATTTTCATGCCTTTATTTTTCATTTCGCCATACCGTCGGATTCGCTTCCATTTTCAACTTACATATAAACACACACACACTAATATATATATATATATCTATATATATATATATATATATATATATATATAAACACATATACACATACGTATATTGGAATTAACATTTTTAAAAATGTATTCTGAAGAATCATTTGAGTTTTCAATACCGGCTCGCAGAGCAGGATAAAACCTAAAATAAATTGTTGTTCACTCACCCTTCTTTGGCTGCCCTATTACTGCTAATTTCATGTAATCTTTTCGAGGGTGTCAGAAAAGAATTGCCGTCTTCAGATGATAACAGGACTGTTATCATCTGAAAGACGGCAATAAATATGTAGTGTATAGTCAGTATAACGCAAAAATCCAAACCATATATTTCTTATAAGTTTCATGATTTCGCCATCCTAAGGCAATGCTACATTCTACAGGGAAAAATCACAGCTCTAAAAGTGGGACAAGGATATGGTTCATAGAAAGCATGGAATATTATACAGAACTAGATTTTACATCACAAAAGATCTAGAACGTAGTCTATAAAAAGAATAATATTCATAATAAAGATACTCCCAGAAAAATCCATTCGTGTATTTACTAAAAATTTCCCAAAGTCCTTAAGTTCTAGGATTGAATTTGAAGTTTTTATAGAGTTTTCCCTTGTCGTATAATAGTTAATGTAACAGAAATCTAATTGTGTATGAGTTCTGATGTTTTATCTAAAAATCGTTTGTTCTTGAAATGTGATGAGAGCCATTTTCTCCTTAAAAGCAAAGGACACTTCGATTTGAAAGGTTATACAATGGCAATTCTTTTTTATTTGTCCATTTTATTTTGGGGATATTTTTATTTATTTTCTGGAAAGAATCTGTTTGTCCATTCGTATGTAGATATACGATACTGGTGAAAAAGCATTAAAAAAAAATCAATGAGGGTTGAGGTCTATTTGGCAAGGAGAAATAGAGAATAAAGAGTGTTAAATGTGTGTGTGTGTCTGTGTGTGTCTGTGTGTGAGTGTATGTATGTGTGTGTCTGTGTGTGAGTGTATGTATGTGTATGTCTCTGTGTGTCTGTGTGTGAGTGTATGTCTGTGTGTGTGTGTGTGTGTGTGTATGTATATGTCTGTGTGTGTGTGTATGTATATGTCTGTGTGTGTGTATGTATATGTCTGTGTGTGTGTGTATGTATATGTCTGTGTGTGTGTGTATATGTCTGTGTGTGTGTGTATGTGTATGTCTGTCTGTCTGTGTATGTGTATGTCTGTCTGTGTGTGCGTGTATGTATGTGTATGTCTGTCTATGTATGTGTATGTATGTGTGTCTGTATGTGTGTCTGTATGTGTATGTCAGTCTGTATGTGTATGTCAGTCTGTATGTGTGTGTGTGTGTGTGTGTGTATATGTGTGTGTGTGTGCGTATATGTGTATGTGTGTGTGTGTGCGTATGTGTGTGCGTATATGTGTCTGTATGTGTATGTGTGTCCGCACGGACACCATACATAGATGGATGGATATGAACCGGCTAAGACAAATACATTTCATTTTTAAAAGTATCTGTAAGATGTCTGTATCGTTTTTGGCAGAGATTATAATATGGTTGCATTCATAGGTATGTTTAATAAGTATCGAGACTGAAGCTGTATTTACCAATCCCGAAATGAAAAATGAAATTATAATTTTCCTTAAAATAGTCCCTATTGATATAATGATAGGAAATAGGTAGATAGGAAAATATTAAGATATATAAATATATATATATATATATATATATATATATATAATATAAAGGAAGTGTATTCAAAACGTATTAAGACTGAAGATGTATTTAAATGCAAAGAGATATAATTCTGCCTATGTTGGCATGTTTTATATATGTTGGATATATTAACCACCATCAGGTCAATATTAAGGCACAATATTATGAATCATTTTCAATAAATGTTATTTTTGAGTGAGATGTCACATTTCCGTTTTATTTCATATGCAAATAACAGTAGGTATGTTTAAAAAGTATTAGGACTGAAAAGTATCAAGACAGAAATGAGCAATTAAAGAAATGTTTATTTTCTTCAAAAATAGTCCTATTAATATCTAATAAATAGCAATAGATAGACATTTTAATCTTTTCATATCTTATTAGGTGTGTCCAAGTGTTGCATACCTCTTTCTTTACTTTCTTACTTCTAGCGTCTCTTCTGTCTTGGGGACTTCGTGTCTGGTCTTCCATTGGAGATTTCTCTTTATCAGAAGCCCTGTGTCATTGGTAGTTTTTAGATAATAACACAAGACTTCAATTTACTTAGATCATATTTTATTCTGAAATCCCCACCAGACTACCTGCGCAGATTGAGTCGGCACCATGCATAACACTACTTACCACCGTCGGTTTTTGGCCGACTCACTAAACAAATCTCTTTCTAATCTAAATCGGAAGAGGGTCTTCTCCACCGATTCTCACGGTATCCACCAGAAGGAGCAGGATGAGGTTAAGCCTTGTCACTCATCCTTCAATGCCTCCGGCTGCAACTTATAACAGCCATTTTGATTTCTACACTACTGTACACAAATATTAGGAATCTAATAATTATGTAACACAAGATATATTGAGAGTGAAGCTGTATTCATGAAGACAGGAATGAACAAAATGAATGAAATATTCGTTTTCTTCAAAATAGACCCCTTGGCATTAAATACAATATTTTGTGTGTGTTAAGTAGATTACTTATATAGCAGGTTTTCACAAAAGAAGAATTAAAAACAGACTGAATAAACATTTCATTCATTGTTCAGATCTATCTTTGTAGGGATGTCCAAAAACACGCACTTACAAAATCACCGTTTTTTTTAAATCCACCCCCCCCCCCCCCAATTGGCCAGTTAGAGAAATTTAAAAAAATCTTCAGCATTTAAATCAATAAAAGATGAGGTTTCTTCTAAAATACATTTTTCTGAAAATTTTAAAGAATCACTAAAGGGAGATGAATATTTTGCGAGAATTTATGAACATAAAAAACACGGATTATTACGTTTTTGATCATTCATATTTCGACGAAAAATCGCGTCACTTGTGATAACATTGCTGATAGAAAATGCATTTTAAAAAAAACTTTAATATTTTATACATGCTTATATCTTTGTATATATATGGCCACAGTCTTAATACATTTGAAAGCAAATCTTATCTATTGTGTTCTTTCCAAAATCTTTTTCTTTGCCGATAGTTTACAGGAAGTAGAGAGAGGATGGGAGTAGATGGGCCCAGGGGTAGGTCAAACTATCCCCACACTTCATTCATGTCAGCCCCTATCGTCCCTCCCTTCACTTCCGCTACTAACTCACCCCCCTCACCAAATCACATGTACTTGCACGTAATTTTGCTTTCAATAAAAATCTTTGACTGAGTATGTCCGTATAAATCGGACGAAACGTTTCAACTCTTAGATTTGTTTTGAGTTATCATTTCTTGTTCACTATCCTTTTACCTACCTCATACTGTCGGATTCTACTTCTAGCTTATTATTTACAGCACGTCAGTAAGTACATTTCGATCACACATTGTTTCAGAATTTCTTCATATTGAGGTTTTTGTAGACTGAATAACAGTATCAAGTCTATGAGATTATATATATATATATATATATATATATTTTCGCCGAGTTTGCTTGTAGTGATTATTTATATAAACACACACATACATTATATATATATATATATATATATATAAAACAAACTTAAACTTCTATATGAAAAAATAAAAATCAATTGCAATTAGTAGTATGTAATTTATTCTTTATTGTAAATTTGGAAGCCGTTGATTTAAAAATTAAAAAAGAAAACAGAAAAGCAAGTGAGCTTGGAAAGCAAGCCAAAATTATAATTATGACAAACTACACATTGAAATGGAAATCTATCTTTGAGAGATAATTTTATCTAATTGCTACAACATTTCCCTCTCTCTCTCTAACTAAGTTTGTTTCATTTTAATTAGTAGGTTTGTCAGACCTTTGTGTGTTTAAATTAATGTTCAGACTGTTTTCTGTTTCATTATCACTTTATTTCTGTGGACGTGTTTTCTAATTATCTATTTAGTTACATGTGTGATAAGATATCATGTGATATGTTAAAGATAAGCTGAGTTGCTGTGGTTTGTCAAGTACACCGCTCCGTCAATAAAAATTAAATACTAGCAATGAAATGTTATATAGTCGGAATAATTTTCATGTTTTCATTTCAATGATAATCAAGATAAAAGAATAATAAAAGAAAAAGAAAACAGTTAAGTTCAGTAAAACTGGAAAGAAAAAAAAACTTTACTTCTAGCAAACTAAATGGGGGCATGGGGAGGTTTGGTTTGGTTTATTTTACGGCATATCAACCTCAGTGGGTCATTTAATACCGACAAAATTTTAAATAAAATTCATTATTAATGGATACTCAATTAATTTTTTCTATATTTTTCTATTTAAACCCTAAAGATAAGAGCCTAACAGGTACTACCACTCTTGGTCCAGGGAAATGGTGATGAAGAGGTGCTCCACATTCCCCAGACCACCAGAACTAGAACCTCGCCATCAGATAAAGTTCAACGTCATATCCAGGACATGACTACCCTCAGCCACAACCTTCTAGAACCCATATAATAAAAAGGGTTGGGGTTTCTATACGGGCAATAGGGTTGGGATAATCATATAGGTGCTAGGGATTGACATGGCCAGCCGATTGAGTGGAAGGGGTCTCTCCAACCGCCTGTCTAGCCAAAGTAAGGGTCTAAGTGGAGTGTTGCATGTCATGGACTGCTCACCCCCCAGGAATCTATTCTTAAGCATCACGGGTGTCCACCCACTGCCATTGGAGCAGTTTTACCCCTCTGCAGAGGTGAAGTCTGTGTATTATAACGCCGCAGCCGATAGGGCGGGTTTTTTCTTGGTGCGTGTTCTTAGGGTTTGTTTTTTACTCCATCATATTTGGTGGTCGCGCTTAAAAGGGAGGAATTTAACGCGACTGGAGTTCGAACTCGCTTACTACAATGTCACAGTCCTGTACGTTACCATTGACGCCACGGAGACTCTCCCACACTAGTAAGTATATAGAATCAGGTGAGAGAGATGTTTTCCAGGCGTGTGATTATTTTTGGAAAGAATTGTTACTGTAAATAAGAAATCAATTCAGAAAAAGAAAGGAAAAAAGACTTTTTCAGTCCGAGCATCTGAAGTGAAAGGAATTGGAATAATGATAACGGTTTATACAAATCCTGAATAGATCCAAACATACGATTTAATGATGTTCTTTGATAAAACGGGATTTGCTTGTATTCTTAAGTAATTTTTGGATTGTCCTGTAATGTGAATGCAACAAGATCAGAAAATGATAAGATGTTTGTTTTTGTTACACAAATGTAACAAAAACAAACATAAATAAATAATAAGATGGGAATTATTATAAAGGCTCTTCAGTGCATATAATGAGACTAGTGTACCTCTTCTTTTTCTAAGTCTCAAAAGTCTTAATGCAATTGTTAGGAACAACAAAGCTGATACAGACAGGGAAAAGACTAACAAAAAGAAAAATGGATGTGTATTCAAAGCAGAAAGTTAAGGAAATATTTTCTATAAAGAAAAAAAAATATATATTGATAACTAAGCATAAATTTAATGGTTTAAAAAGATAACCAGGATTCAACAACAGCTAATGCTATTTCGGAAACTTTTACAGTGAAAAACGAAAATAAGTATCCACACGAACATATACAATATTTCAAATGTAAAAAAAAATCAAACTGAAATAAACGAATATTATAATACTCGAATTCTGAACGTATTTTAATTTCCCTTACTCCTCGTTTTTCCCTTTCTCTTCATTCTCTAGTGTTTCTAAAATAGTTTTAGTCCGGTCATTGACCGGGCACTTCTGCTATTATATATCAAAGTTAGGGTAGCGTAGACCACGCTTGGTGACTGTCAGTTTCTAGCTTAAGCTTGCTCCGATGATCACATATACTAAAAATTCACTAAGTGCAATTGACTGTCTACGCTACACTATCTCTCTTTCTCACACTCATACACACACACACACATATATATATATATATATATGGGTGGATGGAGGCACGTGGTCTAATGGTTAGAGTCATAGGAAATGGACTCGCCAACCCGAATTCGATTCCTGGACGAAGCTGTTTGCATTTCACATAGCATTAATACCCTTGGAAAAGGTATGAATCCAATTCTCCCTCCAGCTATGTGTAAATAGCAGGGCAGACTGGGCTCTTTAATCATGGCTAGGTAAGCAATCTATAAGAAGAAAAACTGAATTCAAATCTGTTAAACTGCGCTTAAGAAATTGACCATGTGCCGCACCCTGCTCGTGCAGAGGGGTTAGTGTATATATATATGAGAGAGAGAGAGAGAGAGAGAGAGAGAATTGTGTAGCGTAGACAGTCAATTGCGCTTGGTGACTGTCAATATATATATATATATATATATATAAACATAAACTCACCACTTAACCCATTTAAACCTGTGTTTTTTCATTTTTCTTAATATACTACATATATATATATAATTCGAACTTGGTAAAAATGAGTAAAATATATTACAATATTTCATTGATAAGATAAAACAAGGTAAATTAAGATTGAATTTCATGCACATTGATCTTTAGATGAGCTTATATCAACACATCTGTAGTCTTCCTGGCCAACTCAGCGTATGAATAGCACAGGGATCTGTGCAGTAAAGTGAGGAGCTGATGGTCGGTGTGGCGCTCCACCTCAGACGCTAAAATAATCTCCTTTGTCTAGTGCTTGTGTAAAGGGGATAGACTCCCTCGCTGTCTGGCTGATACCGACATTAGGCCGCCCCGACCACAACTTTATAACCATTTTGATATTGTTTTTAGTTTACATATTCCCAGAGTAGGAGGAGTGAGACAGATACTCTGATTTTAGTTTTTTATCCATGCATAAATAATTCCACCATTTTTACAGAAACTATGCTAGTATATAATTATTACCATTTATTTAGAATTATTTCTGTATGTGTTATTTGAGTAGACATCACTAGAATAATAGTGTTGTTTAAAAAACATTATATATCTTCGAGAAGTCTTTAATAAAAGGCAGAAAAGTATAATTATTTGTATTCAACAATGTGTTTTTTTTCATCAGAAAAAAGAGCAAAATCCTTTTTGGGAATCCATTAATGTTTTTCTGTTGAAGGTAATTGTTTGATTAATGGGATCACATATTTGGCACTTGGATTATTGCCAAAACCAGTCCAGTGCTTTGGTTATGAGATCTCAAAGAACTTGATGGAATTGAATTCCTTTCATAGAGATATCCAATCAGAAATGCACAAGGAATGTTGATAATGGGGTTGTTGATACTGTCATTATCATCATCATCAGGGCGTACCGACCTTGACTCTCACTCGCCATCCGTCCCTATTGGCCATCTCTCCTGGCAAGTTACACTAGGCCTCACCCAGGGGCAAAGTTACACTAGACCTCACCCAGGGGCAAAGTTACACTAGACCTCACCACCAGGGGCAAAGTTACACTAGACCTCACCACTAGACATCACCCAGGGGCAAAGTTACACTAGACATCACCCAGGGGGAAAAGTTACACTAGACATCACCCAGGGGGACACTAGACTCACCCAGTTACACTAGACATCACCCAGGGCAAAGTTACACTAGACATCACCCAGGGCAAAGTTACACTAGACATCACCCAGGGGCAAAGTTACACTAACATCACCCAGGGGCAAAGTTACTCTAGACATCACCCAGAGGCAAAGTTACTCTAGACATCACCCAGAGGCAAAGTTACTCTAGACATCACCCAGAGGCAAAGTTACTCTAGACATCACCCAGAGGCAAAGTTACTCTAGACATCACCCAGTGGCGAGTTACTCTAGACATCACCCAGTGGCGAAGTTACTCTAGACATCACGCAAAGAGCCGATAAATGTAAGTTTTTGCTAGTCAGCCAACACTGGTATGTCCATGTGTAGGAGTTCTTAGTAGGACGTCACTTATGAATTCGTCCTTACTTCACCAGTAGTGCCCAACGACTTACTTGGGTGATTTGCTCGAGAAAAGGTGAATAGCAGTACCGATCCTTATTTGTAGGGGTGTTGCTTTCAGGATCTGGTTTGTTTTCTTTGTTTTTAGGTTATTCAATGCCAAACAATCCTTGTAGAAGAACAGTAGTGATCCTATTAAAACCCATAGCGGGTAAAATAAGCACATTTATACCTTTTCCAAGGGCATTTGCCCGAAATGGAACTTAATTGCTTGACTGGAGTTCCAACTCACTTACTACGATGTAACAATTTAGTCACTACGCCACGGTAACGCCACGCGCTCCAGGAACCGGTTAAAACAATAAGCAACATTCTTGTGTAGTTTCCTTCTAGCTTTTTTTCATTAGTTTCGTTAAAATCAAAGTGGTGCAATCATATAGTAGTACTGGCACGGCTAAAAGAAGAATTAGATTTATTTTATCAAAAGGTGGGATTTACCATATTGTCGATAACCTGTCAAAGGCAGCCCATGCTTTACTTCTGCGTATATTGGTTTGGTTTGGTTTAGTTGGTTGGGTTTTACGGCATGTCAACCCGTTGGGTTATTTTATGCCGAATACTTCTGTTGGTAAAAAATGTTTAATGCTGACAAAGTTTAAAAATAATTTCATTTTTACTGGATAATACAATTTTGTTTATCAACTCATGTGTTTCTATTTAACCCATAGAAGTGACCCTAACAGGTACTACCACTCCGGATCAGAGTGGACCAGGGAGCAATGGTGATGAAGGGGTGCTCCACATTCCCCAAACCTCCAAAACTGGAACCTCCCCATCAGATAGAGTTTAACGTCATTCCCAGGACAGGTAGAACCGCAGCCACCGCCTTCTAGCACCCATATGATAAAAAAGGGGTTGGGGCTTGCCATAAGGGCAATAGGGTTAGGAAAATCATATAGGTGCTAGGGCAAGACGTGCCAGCCGATTGATCGGGGGGGGGCTCTCCGACCGCCCGTCTAGCTTAAAGGTTCTAAGTGGGGTGTTGCATGTCATGGACTGCTCATCCACCAAGACTCCGCCCTTAAGCATCACGGGTCGCCACCCACGGCAAACAGGTGGCCCCATTGGGGGATGCGTATATTTATATCTACTTCAGTGCTACCGAGATATACAAACTAGTTTACTAATTTCAGAGGATTGCCATAGATATTTGTTGATATATCCAAATTAAATTAATTTTCAGAATACAAGAAATCTCGATACTTTTTAGACACACCTTATATATACTAGCAAATATATGCACCCTCCGGGTGCAAGTATTTAAGTTTGAATATAATAAAATATCATATTAAATTAGAAAGGCTAATGAAACTGAATAAGAATGCAGATAAAAAAATTTGGAACGGAGGGGGTATGAATGAAAAATAGAATAACTTTGAAACTAACTCTTCCATCATTTTCAATTACTCCCGTCTTTCATTGGTAAATCTTCCTAATTTAACTATTTAGTTAAAATAGGAAGTAAAGAATAAAATTACAGTTATTTCTTAATGGATTTCTTTTAAGATTTATCCGAGATTTTTGCTCATGTTCAATAAGATAAAACCAAACAGTTAAAAATCAATAATACTAAGCATATATTTATTAAAATCAAATTTTTAATATCAATATGCAAATTAGCCTTCCCATTCACACTGTAATCCGCTGTTTTGTTGTATATATAAATACAGTTGCATGTTCTTAGTATGTAGATATGGTCAACAGTCTTAATGATGTAAAACAATTTTATTAATAATTGAGGTTTAAATAAAAATAAAATCATGGAGAATATGCTGTAAATAACTAAGGGAATTGTGACTTGAGTAGTAATATAGTTTCGGTTACAGACAGAAAAACCCACAATCTCCATTATAATAAGATGTGTGTGTGTGTGTGTGTGTGTGTAAGTGTTGACTCCAGCACTGGAGTAAGTTAACTGTCAAATCTAATTCAAATCAACAAGCAATATCTCAGAACAGAATATTTCTCCGTTCTTCACTTGTAATAATTCGACACTTAGGCTGACGAATTTCGCTCTGAACTATCAAGAATAAAAGAAAATCCCCAGTGATTTCAATTCACTATTTTTCAAGGTGTATGTTTCAACTACATAACTTGAAATGTTGATTGAAATAAATTTCCTGTTCATCATAATAACAATATTATACGAACTTAATTTGTTGAGGCCAGCTTGGGAAAATTCAATTCAGCCTGATGAATCTAATAAAGTCTCTTTTGTTCAACATTCTAATAATATGAGTCGGGCTAATAAATTTCTGTCCAAACTATTAGGAATAATTTTAAAAATCTCTCTTGTAGAATAATCAAGCTAAGTTCCAATTACCGTCGAATTGCTAAGACACGGTAACAAGCAGTCGTAACTCAATAGAAACCTATCTTGCTGCAACCCTACTGCAGAATAACAGGGTATTTATGAAACTCCACAACATCATAGAAACCAAGCAGCCAATCAGAACTCGAGGAATGGAATCACCCAAATACATGAATGTTCTATCTTTGATTTCCATAAATACCAACGGTCTTGGACACTGTTCAGTTGTGCTCAGCCAGTTGCTGTTATTCAAACCAACAGTAGACTGACTGACTTCAATATCTCTCTCCACCCGTTCCTATAGTGCATTGCCTCTAAATAGTCCTCCACACAGCATCCAGGGTCAGCACATAGCTGATTGATGTAGATTTTGCTGGTCAGACTAAACCGTTGGATCTATGTGGAGGTGTCCACTGATGAACGTCACTTATGAGATCGTCCTTGCTTTTCCAGCATGTCTAGTTAGTCTTATTTGGATGTTTTGTGAAATAGGAAGCAAGTGGTCGTGCAGCTGATTTCTGGGTGTGGTGCTGCTTCCAGAATTCGTTCAAGACAGCATAGAGCATTTTTGTTTAGTTATTCCTGACAGAAAAAAGCTAGATGGGAATCTAGCCTTTTTCTCTGTCAGGAAGAACCACAATATCGGCCTTTAAATAAGTGCTATTATTTTGGAATTGTTTTAAGTATTCAAGCACATCTTAAAAACTAGACCTGACCAAACACAATGAATATTCTTTTTAATTCACCATAAAATGGCAATCATATATCACTTGATAAACCTTAAAGGTTTATCAAGTGATATATGATTGCCATTGGAAAAATCCTTTAACACAAGCCAGTGTAATCAGTCCATTACTTTCCTATGCGTACACTGACATCACTTTTTATAGATATATCAATAAACCTTTTGTAGTTGGGCCTTTTTTCATTTTTTTCTCCCGAGACATTACTGTAGAATAATCATACTAGTTCAAATTACCGTCGAATTGGTAAGACAAGGCAGCAAGCAGTCGTAACTTAACACGAATTTGTTTTGCTTCAAAGACTACTGCAAAATGGCAGGTTATTTATGAAGCCTCCTAACATCATAAAAACACAGCAGCCAATCAAGACTCAAGGAATGGAATCACCCAAATGCATGAGTGGACTATTCTGGATTCCCATAAGTACCAGTTGACTTGGCACTGGTTAAGTTGTGCTTAGCTTGTTGCTCAAACAGTACGCTAACTCACTTCAACAATTACCAAATTAAAAATGTTATACATGGCCCGTTTAATGTGAGGATATGTTGGCATCTTCCTATCTACGGGAGACAATGGAGTAGTGTCCAAGTTTTTTAACTACATAGCCTGGGCGGGTTCATATGGAGGTTGAGCTGTTGCCCAAGCAGCAAATACCCCTTCTCAACACTGCCGCTGTGATCCAAAGGAAAGGTAAGGAACCAATGGATTTTGGCAACGGTAGTGTCGCAGGAGTTGCTGGGTAGCACTGGATTTCAGCATCACACCACCTTAGGGATTCTGGCTCCTGATCTATGAGGATACACAGGAGGAATTGAAACATTACTAATATTTCATCACTATTCTCCTTCAAGCACGCATCAGGTACCGATTGATAAATTTAGTCCTTACCCACTTAGCTGAGGGGACAGGTGTTGCCTTGCAGAAGGCCCTCTGAAACTCAATGTTATTAATCCTGACCCACCGTTGCGTCAGGAAACTAGAATCCTTTTCACAGAAGCAAAAACCCTGGATCAAAATGGCTAGAATTTTCAAAGAAAATAAAATAAATGGTGTGTTTAATTTTAATTTTTAGTTTTTCAGTTTCTTAAATATTGTTTATGTTTGTTTTTTCTTTTAAACTGATTTTGCGAACCAAAGTTTCCAATTTGTAAATGAGTTTTGGAAAATGGATATATAACAGCAATTCTTAAACCGGGTCCCACGAGTGGGTCGATAATGAAAGAAGCTTTTCAACATTGGACAGAATTCGATATTTCTTAAGATGTATAATGGCTCGAATTTCTATCAAGAAGCAGATATCTGTTGATTTAGAATGAAATAAAGAGAGAATAAAGATTGAAAAGAAAAAAGATGAGAAAAATAGAGACAAAGGGAAGAAAGAAAAGATGAAGAGAAAACTAAAAAGAAAAAAAAATGAGGGAAAAGAGACAATAAAAACAGAAAGAACAAGAGAGATTTAAGATTGAAAGAAAGAAATGACAATGAATAAAAAGAAAAAAGACAAGAGAAAAGAGACAAAGAATAAAAGAGAGGGAGAGAGAGAGAGAAAGGCAAAAAGGAAAAATATGGGAAAAAGAATTAGAGCAAAAAATAAAGAGAGATTAAGGAAAGAAAGAAAGAGAAATATGAGAAAATAAGAGAAAGAATGAAATCAATGAGTAAGGAAGAGAGAGAAGAAAGAAAAGACAATGAAGAGAGAGAGAGAGAGAGAGAGATGAAAGCAAGATGAAAGAAAGAAAAGAGAGTCAAAGAATTAAAGCATAAAGGGAAAGAGAAAAGAAAAAGGACAATAAAGAGAGAGGAGAAAAAGATAAAAGAAAGAAAAAGAAAGAAAAGAAAAAGGAAGAGAAAAGAAAGAGAAGACATAATGGACAATAAAATGAGGGGGAAAAGAACAAATTGAAAAAGAAAAGCGAAGCAAAGAATAATAGCTAGAATAAAGAGAGAAAAGAAAGAAAAGAGAGAAATAAAGAAAAAGAGGCAAAAGAAAAAGATAAAAAAGGGAGGTAAAAGAATAAAAGCAAAAAGGAAGAGTTAAAGGAAAGAGAAAAAATGAACAATAAAGAGAGAGGGGAAAAGAAAAAGATAGAAGAAAGAAAAGGGAGGTAAAAGAATAAAAGCAAAAAGAAAGAGAAGAAAGAAAAGAAAAGAGAAAAGAAAGAATATGAAAGACAAAGAGAGAGGGAAAAAGAAAAGGATAAGAGAAAATAAGAGACAAATAATAAAAGCAAAAATGAAGAAAGAACAGAAAAGGACAATAAAGAGAGAGGGCAAGAAGAAAAGACAAAAGAAGAAAAGAGAAACAAAGAATTAAAACAAAAATGGAGAAAAGAAAGAAGAAACAATAAAGAGAGAGGGAAAAAGATGGCAAAGCAACGAGAGCGCAAGAATAAAAGCAAAAAAGAAGAGAGAGGGGGAGAAAGAAGAGAGAGGGGGAAAGAAGAGAGAGGGGGAGAAAGAGAGAGAGGGGGGAGAAAGAAGAGAGAGGGGGAGAAAAGAAGAGAGAAAAGGGGGGGAGAAAGAAAAGAGAGGGGGAGAAAGAAAAGAGAGGGGGGAGAAAGAAAAGAGAGGGGGAGAAAGAAAAGAGAGGGGGAGAAAGAAAAGAGAAAGAAAAGAGAGGGGGAAAAGAAAAGAGAGGGGGAGAAAGAAAGAGAGAAAGAGAGGGGGAGAAAGAAAAGAGAGGGGGAGAAAGAAAGAGAGGGAGAAAGAAAAAGAGAGGGGGGAGAAAGAAAAGAGAGAGGGGGAGAAAGAAAAGAGAGGGGGAGAAGAAAAGAGAGGGGGAGAAAGAAAAGAGAGGGGGAGAAAGAAAAGAAGGGGGGGAGAAAGAAAAGAGAGAAAAGAATAAAAGCAAAAATGAAAGAGAGATACTAATGAATGAATTTCAAGCAGAAGATGATGAAAGTGATCATAATAGTAAAATATCAATAAATTACAACAAGCAACGAATCCTTTAGATTGTGAACTGAATACAAAGGACACGTCTCTCATTAGATGTTTGTTGGTAATCTCTGAATACTCTGAGGATTCTCTCTTCTGACATTTATATGCTTCTTCCTTCTAACACAGCAAAGCGGTTACTGAAGCAAATCTTTCAACACCAACCAATCTGGCATGTTTAACATTATTGAAGGCTCCGCAGTTCATCTCTGGGGAAATTTGGCTATTCAGATTGCAAGACTGTTTTGAACTTTGTTTTTATCCCAGTGGGGATGAGAAGAAAGACTGGGAGATTCTTTGTCTCCGAGCAAGGACTATCGACTTATTTACAAATATATTAGCATCATCTGTTTCATCACCATAAACCAGAAAAGCCAATACAGAGTTTGAATACAGTTGACGACTGGCTAACATGCATTTCATTTTCACCTTTGCTAAATCAATGTTGAACTGTGGTTATTCGAGAGAACTGGTCTACTAATAAAAGTAATCGAACTGGAATAAAGATAGAAACTCTTATTTCAGGAATTTGATTTCACTCTTAAAATATACCATTGAAACTGATTCAAACTTAAATATTTTTTTATAAAAAGAAAAGGAAAAAGCTTAGAAAGAACGAAAATAGAGAAGGAAAGAAAGTACTAAGAAAGAAAGAAAAGAAAAAGAAAACAAAGAAAATCGAAAGTAAAGAAAAGGATGAGAAAAATGGAAAAAGAATGAAGAAAGTAAGAAAAAAGAAAGAAACAACGAAAACAGCGGAAGAAGAAAGAAAAAAGGGAAGAAGAAAGAAATAATGCTAAAAATAAAGGAAAAAATAGGTAAAAGAAAGAAAATACACAGAAATAAAGAAAAGAAAGTATAACATGTTGCGAAAGGAAGGAAAGAAAAATGAAAATGAAAAAGAAAAGGTTAAGAAAAGGGGAATGAAAGGAAGAAGAAAGTAAGGGAAAGAATAAAAGGAAAAAAATGCTAAAAAAATTGAAAAAGAAAGGGGAAAAGAAAGAACATATACAATAAGAAAAGAAAAAAGAAAAACAGTCTGAAAAAGAAAGAAAAAAGAATAGGCTAAGAAAAAAAAAAGGATAAAAAAAGGAAAGATAAAGAAAGATAAAGAAAAAAGAAAGAAAGGCTTTCTGTTATATATATATATATATATATATATATATATATATATATATATACACACACCAATCTCTCCGCGAGAAAAATGGAAAAAGAATGAAGAAAGGAAGAAAGTAAGAAAAAAGAAAGAAAAACGAAAAAAGAAAGAAAATGAAGAAAAAAAAACGAAAGAAAAAAAAAGGGAAGAAGAAACAACAAAAAAGAAGAAACAAAAAAAAAGGGAAGAAGAAACAAAAAAAAAAGGGAAGAAGAAACAAAAAAAAAAAAAAGAAACAAAAAAAGGGAAGAAGAAACAAAAAAAAAGGGAAGAAAAAATAATGCTAAAAATAAAGGAAAAAAATAGGTAAAAGAAAGAAAATACACAGAAATAAAAAAAAAGATAAGAAGTATAACAGGTTGCGAAAGGAAGGAAAGAAAAATGGAAATGAAAAAGAAAAGGTTAAGAAAAGCGGAATGAAAGTAAGGGAAAGAATAAAAGGAAAAAGAATTGCTAAAAAAAAGAAAGGGCAAAAAGAAAGAAAATATACAAAAAGAAAAAAAGAAAAAGTTAAACAGTCTGAAAAGGAAAGAAAGAAAAAAGAATAGGCTAAGAAAAAAAAAGACAAGGAAAGAACAGAAAGACAAAGAAAAAGAAAGAAAGGCTCTGTGTTTATATATATATATATATATATACACACACACCAATCCCTCCGCGCGAGCAATATGTGACACAAAGTCAATTTCTTAAAGTTTTGTTTACTTTAAACCGCTCACAGCGGCTTTCCCATCACTGCGATCCTATCGTATATCTCTGGCAGTGCCTCCCGGACTTGGCACTTATTTACACTGACAAATCACTACGTGAACATCCCTGTCACTATTTGTTTTGTCTGTGAACCAACCGAGACTGGTACTGATCTTTTGCAAGTAAAAAAAAAAAAAAAAATAAAGTCGTCGGGGTGGCCTATAGTTGGTATCAGCCAGATAGCGTGGGAATCTATACCCTTTTCACTAGCGCTTGACCTAGGAGATTGTTTTTGCGTCTCTGGTGTTAACGCCACACCTACCATCAGCTCCCCACTTTACCACACAGATCCCTGTGCTACTCATACGCTGAGTTGGCGAGGGTCGGTATCGAACCAGTAACCTTGTGGCTTCTAGTGGAACGCTCTACCGACTAAGCTAAACCGACAGAAGAGAACCAATTGAATAGAATAATCCGACCATATTAGCCAGCCGTTGGGGGAAATTTGGTAGACAAAGTGTTAATCGGTGTTTAACAGGTTTGAATTCAGAATTTTCCTTCTCCTAGATAGGATTGGTTGCTTAACCAAGGTTAAAGAGCACAGTACAGAGGGCTTTGAAAATACATTTATTGTATTAGTATAGCATTTAATTCTAAGGCAAACAGCAGCAAATAAATTAATTAAAACTTAGTTTAATTCTAACTATTTATTAACGAGCAAATAAAAACAATGAGTAACAATATAAAGTCCTTCCTGTGTATTAATTTCAGTTTAAAAGACTTGCCGGCGTGCTGAACAAGATATCTGGTATCTTAGGGTGATTTCTTGGAGAGGATTTTAAGTTGCTGGATCTGGTCTGGGACTTTTCTGTGAGGATTTTGGTATTTGGCGCCAAAACTTCTGGGCTCATCACGTAATTGATATATCCAATCACAGAAAGCCTCTCCCTCACTTAACTCTATATACAGGAATTACCAGTTTACTTACCCAACACTTTCGTTATTCATTCCTCTCTTCGAAAATACAGTTTCCGTCTTGATACTTTTTTAAACACAGCTTATATAGTTTCAAAAGTTGTACAATAGAAATTCTTCGAGAAGATTTTTATTGAAATGTATTTTCTTGTTATTTTTTATTGAATGCTATCTATTTCTTGACTGAAGTGAAGTTAAGTGGTCTACGAGCGATCCCTCGTCTCACGCTCCACGTGGGGTTCGAAACAAGACGGCGACGGCAAAATCCCGCCTGTCGCAGATGTCAAGTCGGTTGGCCCGTTCGCGCACGCCGCCGCATATGCAACGACAAGCCACGCCCAACGGAGACGGCGAACCGCCCCACCGAACGCAACAGCCGCCACTACTAGCGACAGACGACCTCTATGGCAAGCTCCAGCGAAACGAAAAGAGACGCCTTTCGTAATACCGTGGCGACACCGGTAAAGTTTTCACGATGTGAATTACATGAAATTGATCATCAGCATGAGGCGTCAGCATTTTCTTTCCATGACCGGCATTTATTTATAACCCTAACAGGTACTACCATTACTAACAGTTTTGTAACACCTTGAAGTGGTTACATTAAACTTTGGAAAGTTCAAGTTATCAACTGCGAGGAAGAATTATTGTGGAGAAAGCACGGAATGAGAAATAACGATTTCTTCAAAGAAATGAATTCAAAGACAACTTTATGTATAACTTAACAACTTTGAAGTGTAAACTAAACAAGAAAGAAGACACAGTTCTATGTTGTGGAAAATAATATTACCTTATTTTCACCTTATGCAAATAATGAAGATCATAAGCGAAAAACAATTACAGTGACTTCCCTTTGACCATAGCAACAGAGCTCTTAGCCATAAACTGATGAGAAACCTCATGCGATTGGCTAAGGGCCTTTGTCAGCGACCAATCAGAGCACAGGTTACGAGGCTCAGTTTGGCCGCGAATTTTGAGGTCTGAGAACTGCTATCACCCTCTTCCGCTGGGATCCTGGTCGAAGCACGACGTAGTTTTTACACAGCAAGACGTTGGGAAGATGGGATTTTTTTAACAGCATGGGGGAGCCGCCGACGTGTAAAATCAAACAAACGAACTAGCAAGACATTCTACCTGGATTCAGATAAGTCACGCGAGAGCATTAACTCGCAAGCATTCATACATTTCATTCATTTTTACATAATATTACTATTTGTGACTTTTGCAACTCATACTTATCATACTTACATACATTTTCTATTGTAATACATTGTAAAACTTACACACACATTTGTACCACAAGTTACACTTTGTATTTGTATTGTATCTTACGTCTTGCTATGATAAATGTTTTTTTTTGTTTATAAGCCTTGTTGTTGTGTCGTTAACCTATTCTTTACCCTTATCTGACTGCTTTCTTTATAATGTACAGAAAAGATATTTACCTAAGCGTGAGAGTAAAATCACTAAAGAGGTATAAAGGTGTGTGTGGAATTTTGTCAAGAGAAATCCTTTTTATTGCTTTCTTATGCATAGCCACAATAATGCACCCAGTTTAAATGTTTGCCTACATTAAGCCGCTTACAGTGGCTCTCGCACGTGTCACTTGTTTACACTGAAAAAATCTCTCAGCTTACAATACGTTTAACTCAGTCGGTAGACCAGCCGACAAGGAATTGCCAGGTTCAGGGTTTGATACCGGTCCCCGCCAACTCAACGTATGAGTAGCACAGATTCGGTAATTTAGGGAGCTGACAGTACGTGTGGCGCTCCACCTCAGCAAAAACAATCTCTCTGGTCTTGCTCTAGCGAAAAGGGGATAACCCCCCTCGCTCCCGGATGATATCGACGATAGGCCACTCCGCCAACTTAACTATTTGAATAGAATGAGATCTGAGGTGAACAGATAGTGAACTTTAAAATATTCCTACAGGTAAAAAAAAAAAAAATACCAAGAAAATTTTGTGCAGCCGTGGGAGAAATTGGGAAGGCAAAGAGTTAAGGTAATGTTAAACACATATTTTACAGATTTATTTAACCCATAGATGGAACCCTAACAGGTACTACACCTCCGGGGCAGGGTGGACCATGAAGTAATAATAATGAAGTAATAATAATGAAGTGGTACTTTACAATCACCAAAGTTCCAGAACTGGAACCTCACCTCCAGATGCAGTTTAACGTCATACACAGAACACTAGGTCACTGACCCATCACCTAGCACAAAAATGATTAGAAGGGTTGGGGGTTAACGATCTAATACGCTGAGTTGATGAGGGCCTGTATCGAACCAGGAACCCTGAGGTTCCCAGCCGGACACTCAACAGATTGATATTTAACTCATTTTAGATTGATTTTTATACTTTTTATATAATGAGTATTTTTAAAGTTAATCGTGGTTTTTCAATTTAGTTTATTAATCGTGTGTTTTTCCGTCGTCAAATAACATAAAACGTTTGATGTGAGGCCGTTCATTGGATATCATCCCTGAAGAAGCTCATGGGCCCTAGATACCCACGAGTGGAAACGGTCCGTAACCACGATACCCATGGTATTTAAGCCCTTTTTATTCACAAATAACTTTGCTCTGTTTAAAATAATTAAACATTGAGCTCTCATACGGAACCTGAACTCTACACAAACTACTGGTAGAGAATAAGACCAGCCTAGAATCACCTTGTACCAAGAAACTTGGTACCACACCAAAGCATGTATATATATATATATATATATATATATATATATATATATATATATATATTATATTATATAAAGCAATCTACAGACGCGCGTTTCGGGGTTTACCCCTCATCAGTGCAGCTAGACTTATTTTTCAGCAGCTACCTCTGGTCGGGATCGAGACCGAACGAACTTTCGCTCGTCAAGTCTCTTACCGATGGGTCCACAAGCAGCTGCCTAGAATAGAAGGCAGAATAATCGCTATATTTCCTAAACCGGAAATAAACTCACCAGAGGTCTCTAACTTGTGTGTGTGTGTGTGTGTGTGAAGAAAAGGAAGTGAATCCGACGGTATGTAGTATATTAAGAAAGATTGAAAAAACACAGGTTTAAATGAATTAAATGATGAGTTTATTGGCCGACGCTGCAGTGTTTCGATCTATTAATTAGATCATCTTCAGGGCATTTATTGGTATATGGAAGGTAATAAGAAATTTTTTATCACAGAATAACGAGAAAAGCGAGTGATAGTCCTTGTTTATCAGTCTGTTTAAAATGTGAAGTTTGAAAAAAGGACACGGTTTGAAATATGACGTCAAATATTCTCTTTTTTCTGTGTGAGTATGGGACTGTGTAATATATATACACACACACACGAGACTTAAAAAGTTTTAGCAACTTTACGCACCATTTAACCTTTTTGAATTTCTTTTATTCCTTTCTTATCGGTATTTGGAAAACCGTACATTTTTCGCAATTACAATGTTTTGTGTGTTAATTATACTTTCTTTCATGAACAGAATTTTTGTCTTCATTCCACAGGCGCCGACAATCCGTTGGTTTATTTGCATTTCCATACTAATGTAAAAATGATGAAAAACATTCAGTTAAAAAGTTTAATTTTATTCACAAGGAGATAAAAAAGCACAATTAATATTCTTAGTTTGATCAGTGCTTAAACGCAATCAGAATAACGTAAAAAAATAAAGTTTTAAAAAATACGTTTTCTCAATGCAAATTGTTAGAATTTGTCTTAGGATATTTTCCAGATTCATCTCGTTGGAATTGTATAATATCAAAGAGTTGTCTTATCTTTGTTTGGGAGTGTATCTTATGAGATCTCACATCTGTCCGTTGATCAAGTGAGAAATGAGACCCCTTTCCCGACCTCTTTCGGACGTGGACCTCGGTCAGATAAACACCTTATCTTATCCATCTCCGGTGAGCTGTAATTCCGTCATGCAATTACAATGAAATCCTCCGGCAAACTTGTGAGATAAATCCTTTACCATACCCCGTGTATGCTATATATAAGTCGGTAGAGCGTTCGGCTAGAAACCACAAGGTTCCTAGTTCGATACCGGCCCTCGCCAACTCAGCGTATGAATAGCACAGGGATCTGTGCGGTAAAGTAAGGAGCTGATGGTAGGTGTGGTGCTCCATCTCAGATGCCAAAAAAAAAAAACTATCTCCTTGGTCTAGCGCTATTGAAAAGGGGGATAGACTCCCTCGCTGATTGGCTGACACCGACGACTTTACTTTTTTATATATTATACTAAAGCTGAGTGAATCAATGATTGTTTGCTAAAGGCTTTTCTCTATTCAGTTTAATGACACAAAACTCATACCAAAATATTCCTTAGTTCTAGGATTGAGTCATGTTTGAAAAAACAATGTTTGATTTTAATTAGTCGTAATTTGCAATTAAGTAAAAAACTGACCAGTCTCTTACCTCAAATTCTGCCTATCACTTTTACCCCTGTCAATATATATATCTTGATTACCTCTTCGTTATATATGTTAGTTTCTCTGAGAGTGTAAAGAGAGTGTAAAGAGAGTGATTTAAAGAGGGTGAAATATATTTGTATGTTAAGTTTCGGAAGCACATATCCGTAGCTTAAATTAGACCAAACGTATATATATATATATATATATATATATATATATATATATATTATATATATATATATGCGGTTTATTTCTTGAGACATTTTATTCCTCGTTTTAACTAGTTATATGTAGTTAATAAGTGTATTTACAAAACGTCTGAAAATATTAATCTGAGTTTACCTTGTCTTTCCTTACCACCCATTCAGTGTTAGTGTATTCTTTAGTACACTAATGCATTATAGGAATTAACGTTCTTATAGGACTAAACCTGTATACACGCACATTATTTGCTTATCTAAATATATGTAAACAAATTAAAGTCGGCAGAGTGGCCTATTATTGGTTACAGGGAGGGAATCTATCCACCTTTTCACTAGTGCTAGACTAGGGAGATTGTTTTTGCATCTGAGATGGAGCACCACACCTACCATCAACCTCTCACTTTACCGCGAAAACCCAAGCCATGCTACTCATGCACTGGATTAGCTAGGACGAGTATCGAGCCCGAAACCTAGTGGTTCGTAGAAAATAACTTTACGAACATCTTGTCCTTAATATTTGCCAGGAGGCGCTCGCCTGGTGTAGTGGCTAACGTACTGGACTGCGACCTAGTAGAAAGTGAGTTCGAACCCCAGTCGCGCTATTACGTTCACTTTCGAACTAATATCCTTAGGTTAAATAGTACCACTAATTGGTCGGTTTAGCTCAGTCGGTAGAAGAACACCCGCCCAGGAATCGCTATATTGCTGGTTCGAAAACCGGCCCCCACCAACTCAGCGAATGAGTAGCATAGATAGACTAATCTGATCTGTGCGATAAATGTTACACAACTGTTAGTACCTAACACTTATTTACAGTAGTGCAGAAACCAAAATGGCTGTTATAAGTTGCAGCCGGCGGCCTTGAAGGATTGAGTGACACGGCTTGACCTCATCCCGATCCTTCCAGTGGATACTGTGAGAATCGGTGGAGAAGACTCTCTTACGGTTTAGATAAGAAAGAGTTTTTTTAGTTCAGTATCGGCCAAACCACGAAGGTAGTAAGTCGTGTTAAGCACACGGCTGACTCAATCTGCGCAGGTAGTCTGGTGGGGATTTCGGAATAAAATATGATCTAAAGCAAATCGAAGTCTTGGGCTATTATCTAAAAACTACCAATGACACAGAGCTTCTGATAAAGAGAAATCCCCAATGGAAGACCAGATACGAAGTCCCCAAGACGAAGTCCAGACGCTAGAAGAAGAACGTAAGATACCAAAGATGAGCAGAAGAATAATAGAAGTATAGAGTATACAACATAAAGTGGGGAGCTGACGGTACATGTAGCGCTCCACCTCAGCAAAAACAATCTCCTTGGTATTGCGCAAGCGAAAACGGGATAGACTCCCTCGCTCTCTGGCTGATACTGACAATAGGCTACTCCGCCAACTTTACTTTTACTTAAATAGTACTACTACTGTTCTTCTATAAGGATGGCTTTAGCATTAAATAACCCATGAAGATTGATATGTCATTAAACAAATAAACCAAATCATTAATATTTGCCATTCTCTAAACATGAAATTAAAGAACAAATATGCAATGGGATGCAGAATTTAAGACAAAAAACTTATTAGCAAAGAAATAAACAAAACATTCCAAATTCTCAACAGAACATGTTGTGCAGCCTCGAATTTCTATTTTATTTATAAACCTCATATTTATAAAGACAAAGTAACTAAGGTATTTTTCCTGATAGTGGATAAACATTTTCGCTAAAATAATGTTTGCGAATCTTAGAGAATCTATAGAATACAACCAAAACAAAATGGGATGTAAGTGGGGATAATTGGATAATTCATTTCCGATTTTTCCTTCCTGGAAACACAAATCAGAATTATTTGAAATTCTATTTCAAGGAGGAAACAAACAGTTTATCATTATTTTATTGTGATGATTTTATTATTACGAAGGCGAGTCAAAAGTTTTGTAATATTTTGGAACGTCTTAGTTTGCGGTGCGTATACCGTGACTAAGACAGTTCAAGCCGTAAAAGGTAGCTCTTCTGATACTTTAATGTTGGCTCAATAAAATATATATACTTCTGTCTATAAGAGAGAAAGAGAGAGAGAGAAAGAGAGAGAGAGAAAGAGAGAGAGAGAAAGAGAGAGAGAGAGACTTTCTATGATTAGACAGTAATCAGGTGATGAACCCAATAGTTTTGGTACCCACATTTAACAGACACCTACGGACCAGCTCCACGACAACTCTACTAGAATTTTTGACAGATATTGTTGACACAAATAGAAAATAACAGATATACTTAATTTCCCTCTCCATCAGGCTGGTGGGTGCCTAAAACTTGACTATATATATAGGAATGACATTTGTATTGTTAGTTATTGTTTTGTTATGTAAATAAACCTTTACAATTGAACCTGTTTTAATTCATTTATTTGTCTTCGTTAATCTTAGAATAAATTCTATAGTACACTAACACTATGTACATTGCTTCACTTCGTACGTACGTGATTGAAAATCCGTACAGATAAACATGCAACTTGGTTTAATTCTGAAACTTATGCTTTCCGAGTTCAAACTGAATTGAAACGGAAGCAGCACGAAATATTTGTTGTGCGAAAGGTGAAGGCACTGTTGATAACAATAAGGTAACAAGGTGGTTCAAGAAACTTTGCTCGGGTTGCAAAAACCTCGACGATCAGACAAAGTCAATTAGGCATCAAAGCCTGGATTCCGAGGTCCTGTTTCAATCCGAAGAGTAGCACTCAAGGTCCGTGGAATCAGTGAAAAAGGAAAAAAAATTGCAACTATTTTTCTTTCACTAATTATTACCATAAGATTTCTAAACATTAATAGCATGAATCAATTCACGGAAAATATAAAAAATTTACAATATTTGATATCTGGTAACAATATGTCAAAATCGGTTATGACGTTTAAGAAATATACACAACCTAGTTTTCATTATTTACCTTTCGACATACGCTTAATAGTGGAAGCATATTTAAAAAAAGAATGCTTTTCAGGAGAGAAATTATATCTAAAAAAAAAAACTATTCGATGTCTATGGGGTGGCAAGAGGTTTTGTGTTTTAGGTTAAAAAGGCAGTTGTGTTTCTTAGCGTTAGCATTTAACCACATCATATTTGGTGGTCCCTCTGAAAAAGGAGGAATTCAAGGAACAAGAAGGAAGAGACAAAGACAGAAGGTGGTTTTATGACCTAGGATTAATTCACCGGTCATAGCCGCCACATAACAAGATAATTTCTCCCTGATCAGTTTTAACAACTAGGCACAGTTAAGGCTTAAACTAGAATGGTCGAGAAATTATCTGGGGAGTCGGAAGTGGGTCCTTTTTCTCGCACATGCGTGGAGGGTTCTTCAGGTGCAGGCTCATTGGAGTTTGTTATTTTTTAAATATTTTTATTTTATTTTAATTCCCATATGTCTAATAAAAATTTTAGCGGTAAAGTTTGCAATGGCACACTTATTTATGGACTCGTTTTACTTGAAAAGTCAGTGGTCTATTAATTAGACTAATTTATCGGAAACTTAAAAATATATTTAAATAATATTGAATTTAATTTTTATAATTACCAGCAAAATAAAAACACACTCTGGGCGACGTAAAATAGATATTGCCTGAGGGGATGGGAGTTGAAAATTTAATATCAGAGAGTTTGTATCATAAGTAAAGTAAAATCAAATTTATTAAAGGAGTAAAATTAAAATAAATTTATCAAAGGAGTAAAAAATAAAAAAATTGTAATGGAAACTTAGTTCTGATAACTTTAAATATATATATATATATATATATATATATATATATATATATATATATATATATATATATATATATAGATAGATAGATAGATAGATAGATAGATAGATAGATAGATAGATAGATAGATAGATAATACCAGGTATGTATTTATTAAAACTTGTTTAAAAAAACCAATGAGGACTATCTAACATTGCATGCTCAAATTTTCAGTGTATTCTATTGATGACGATTTTAGGCAGTGTGATGTAAACAGTGACGTAGTTTTTGTTACAGACAAAATCCGGAAGCGAATCTCCATTATTAATAGAGATATTAAGATTCTGGCAAAAAGACGTAAAGCAAAACATGCATCGTCGATTTGACTTACTTTTAATTGGATCCTAATTTCTAGGAAATTCAAATTTTGTTAATTTGATGTACAAAACTTATTTTTTGACACTAAACAGTTGGTCCTGGTATCATTAGAAAATTCTAAAATATCAATTTTATTGGAATCCATTTATTTTTTCATTACTAAATACGGTTTCAATATTTTAAAAATTGCATATTATTTTGTCATAATTAACTTCATATATATTTACTCCGTTGGTGATTTAAAAAGTGTTGGTCCCTAGTACTTCTGTCTCTGATCAGTGTAGTATCTGTATCAAGGAAAATATAATTAAATATATTACAAAAAGTATTAATCTAATCATCTATATATTTAGACATCTTATGTTTGTTCTTATTTTGTCCGTTGGGGGGAAGGGTGCTGAAAAGTTCTCAAAAATCTTTTTTTTTTAATTTTTTAATAGTGATAATCTGTAAGATCCTCAATTTTCTTTACTGAATTTTTTTTTTCCAAATCATTGACATGAACAAAAGTGGTCTGGTCAAGAACTTTTCAGCAGCCCTTATATAAAATGTATTAATTTTTAAAAAATACTCTTTGAAATAACTGTTTTCATTTGCATATTTTATATCTTATACTTTTTAAAAAAATCACTTGTTCTATCTTACATAGGACTAAAAAAAAACACTACAGAGGGTATAAAGTGTAGAATGGTTCCCAAATAAATTTCTAGTCTAACACAATATGCTACAATGCTTTAGAAGCCACAGAAACTTGTTGCTGTCATTGTTTTATTTTCAGAGTAGCTGGATCAATGCAAGGTCTATTCTTTTACATGGGAATTTAAATGGGGCATCCCACGAAGATTCAACCCACGATTCAATAATAATGGATCTGTGGGACTAATTTAAAAAATCCCTCTACCCATGCGACACCGGGTAGCCGCAGCAAGTTGGGGATTTAAACAAATGATTTCATCATTTGTTCTATTCTACATAGGACTAAAAAGAAACCCACTATAGCGGGTATAAATTGTAGAATCGTTCCCAAATAAACTTCTGGATCAATGCAAGGTCTATTTTATTTTACATGGGGATTTAAATGGGGCATACCAAGAAGATTCAACCCACGATTCAATAATAATGGATCTGTGGGACTAATTTAAAAAATCCCTCTACCCATGCGACGCCGGGTAGCCGCAGCCAATTAGGGATTTAAACAAATGACTGAAATCATTTTTTCTATTCTACTTAGGACTAAAAAAACAACAAAAAAAAACTCTATAGCGGGTATAAATTGTAGAATGGTTCCCAAACAAATACCTAGTCTAACAATAAGTTACAATGCTTTAGAAGCCACAGAAAGTTGCTGCTGTCATTGTTGTTTTTTTTTGTCTTCCAGATTGAATAATGTCTGATACATGTACAAGTGACATTTGTATGCTTTTTAGGGAAGGTACCATATCTGGTATTAGTGTGACTATTACCAAGAAAGGAAGTGATAATATCAACTAAGCAAGTAAGAAATGTGAAAGTAGCATCCGTACAAGTGCTGGGCAATGTGTTCCTAAGAGCCGTAAAAACGGTGCTGCAACCTTAACTGCATAAAAGCGAATAGACACAAGGAATTGGTCAATTTAGCAACATTTACTTTTAAAGGGGCCGAGTTAGCTCAGTTGGTAGAGCATTTGGCTATAAACCACAAGGTTCCTAGTTCGATACCGGTCATCGCCAACGCAGCGTATGAGTAGCACAGGGACCTGTGCGGTAAAGTAAGGAGCTGATGGTATGTGTGGTGCTCCACCTCAGACGCAAAGACAAACTCCTTGGTCTAGCGCTATTGAAAAGGGGACAGACTCCCTCGCTGATTGGCTGATACCGACACTTGGCCACCCCGTCGACTTTACTTATTTGTAGGTTACGCTCCCGAACATCAACAAAAGCATTGTGAAACATCCGGATAACATCCAGATACAATGGTAGATGAGGAATCTGAGAACAGTTATGGGAATCCATGAGAAGTTCGGATAGGAAAAAGAGAACAACTTGATAAACCATACTGTTTGGTTTGTTTTACGCCATATCAACCTCAGTGGGTCATTTAATGCCGATAAAGTTTTGAAATAAATTAATTATTAATGGATACACAATTTTTTATAAATTCATTTTTCTATTTAACCCATAGATGGGACCCTAACAGGTACTACCACTCCGGGTCAGAGTGGACCAGGGAGCAATGGTGATGAAGGGGTGCTCCATATTCCCTAAACCTCCAGAATTGGAACCTCACCATCAGATAGAGTTTAACATCATACCCAGGACATGAAGACCCTCCGCCGCCACTTTCTAGCACCCATATGATAAGAGCAGAGGCTTGCCATGAGGGTAATAGTGTTGGGGCAATCATATAGGTGCTAGGGCTTGATGTGACCAACCGATTGGTCCTAAAGAGCCTCTCCGACCGCCCATCTAGCCTAAGAAAGGAGCAAAATTGAGTGTTGCATATCATTCACTGCTCATCCACCTGGGTTTCGTCCTTAAGCATCACGGGTCGCCACCAACGACCAACAAGTGGCCCCATTGGGGGGTACCCCTCTGCAGTCGGTGCATTCTAACGCCCCAGCCGAGAGGGCGGGCATACTATTTGCCTGTAGTTTCACAATATGAAAAATGCTTGGCATTCTTACACGTTTTCTTGAGGCTGAAAGTACAAGAAATTAGAGTCTCTATTTTACTTTATTGTATGACATGTAACCATATTTTGCTGCTACGGGTTACAATTTGTACGTGAAGACATATGCAATAAATTGCTACCTCGTCAAGAGACCCTCCTGAATTGTATTGCCTTTTTAAGAATGGCTTACATGTTTGTGGTCGTGATAAATCCTAGAGAAGCCTTTCAACAGAACTTATCATTAAGCAGATGTTGATACATAGCATCAAATCCACTGGTGTATTCATCAGGGAAATGTCAGAATAGCACCAACGAAACATGACAGAAGCGGGATTTCAGGGACCCAGAAAAGCTGATTACCTTTTTACAAACAAGAAACCCCTTCAATAAACCTGACAGGTCACAGCATAGCATTATCTCTGGTGTGGTTGCACAGGATTGAGTAAACGTGGATCAAGCAGAAGAGGTTAGCAATAAGATTGGAGAATCTATGAATGGCAAAGAGGATTTCAACTACTCATCCAAGCGAACCCCCCCCCAAAAAAATAACAAGCAGTTACCCTTGAATGAAAAAAAACCGTAGATATCAAAGGAACAGAGTATATTCACACACACATGCACTGTTTCAACACCTAATATTAGTGGCAATATAAGTATAAGTAGCACAGGGATCTGTGCGGTAAATCTGTGTGGTAGATGTGGCGCTCCACCCCAGATGCTAAAATAATCTCCTTGTCTAGTGCTAGTTGATACTGACATTAAGTCGCCCCGATGACTTTACTTATTTACTCAGTTAATTTAGACTGACTGAAAAAAAAAAGTGTCAATTTTTTTTTTTTTGAAAAGGGCACAACTGTTCGATTTTGACCTGGTAATGCAAAGTCTCCAACCATCACCTCTCGTAGTTTTTATGATATAACGTATAGACTAAGCGAGGTCACATGGTTTAAACTTCATCCAATCAACAGCCCGAATACTTGGTTAGTTAACTATTTAATCGCTTATATTGACAGCCGTTTATTTGCACGTTATTCGACATTGACGAATGGACCTACAACCAGAGGATCATACCCAACGCTAAAGCACGCCAAGGAGCAACCAGAGGATCATACCCAACAAAAGCACGCAAGGACACCAGAGCAACCAGAGGGTCATACCACACTAAAAGACACCAAGGAGCAACAGAGGGTCATACCCAACACTAAAGGACACCAAGGAGTAACCAAAGGTTTGTTCCCTAAGGATCGCGTTCTGCTTAATACAAGAGATCTCCGCTGGAGAGTGCTCTTGCTTGAAGCTTAAGGATGGCCACAAAAATTGTAACACACACAGACCTGAAAAAAAAAAAAAAAAAAAAAAACCTGGGAAATGCACTTTGTGACCAGCTCTTCTGCCAAAAATCCACACTGCCCACTGATGGATTCTTTACTTTGGATGGAAAAGCTTTCATACAGCATATTATTTGGCATTCTTGTCTATCATTTAAAGATATCTGTCATGTACATTTTCAATATGCATTACGCAAGTATGGCAAATGGGACCATATGACCTTTAGGCACCCCTTCCGCGATCTTGACTCACAAGGACACTTTTCTCATTTACACCATCAAAATCTGGTTGTTTGTTAGGGATTAGGGTTAGGGGTTAGGTTTATATTAAAAAAACCCTCTAAAAATCGTCTGTTAACAATTAACCAGATTTTGACGGTGTAAATGGAAAAAATGTCCCTACGAATGGAGATCACAAAAGCGGTGCCTAAAGGTCATATAGTCCGGCAAATGTGTTGTTTTTTTATGGTTAACAGTGAGGAACCTTGAATAAAAGATGACTCAGAGAAGAAGAATAAACCCAATCTAAAAATGAAGCTTTCAGGGGAGAAATGTTATATTTTAAGAAACCCATCAAATGTATAATGATAATTTTAGAAAGGAGCGAAGGGGATGATAATGATCCACATCAACCAAAATAATACACATTCTTTGCTTGAAAAATGCATGTTTGGATAGCCAGTGGTCTATTTATTAGACTAAGTTATATGTATCTTTATATACGTGTATATATACACACATATAAATTAACTGACATTCACTGCATTTCTTACACGCGCGTTGTCTTGAAGAAAAGTGGCTAACACGCTGCTTAGAAACAATTGTACACACACACACACACACACACACATTTGGCAGAATATGTGCTTAATTGAAGTCGTACCTAATTTTGAAAATTAATAATTAATGAATTAGGCGGGCATACCTATTCAAATGTAAGGCTAAACAAATCGAGAAAAATCAGCCTTACATTTGAATAGGTGGGCCCGTCTAATTCATTAATTAATTTTCAAAATTAGGTACGACTTCAATTAAGCACATGTTCTCCCAAAAATTGTGGGCTAAAAAAGCCATATCAAAACACATTGTTTACTTTATATAATATATATATATATATATATATATATATATATATATATATATAAGAGCAGTTGTCACTGTATGTATGTCCAGGTAAAACTACAAAAATAAAACTTAACGATAAAGTAAATATATACATTAATTCACTCTCACGTAACTTGTGGAAACAATTATGAAGATTTGATTTATATTCCCAAAGATATTTAAAAGTAAAAATTTACATACTAATAGCGTTGAATTCTACTTAGCCAGGTCTCGTTTTTGCCGCTATTAAACGTAAACACATTAATATATCTAAGATTTATTATTGTTTAAAAACACCAAATAAAAATGCGATATTAATTTGGAGTTCTATACTGGGTTAATCATAGCTTCAACAATGAAAAAAAGAAAGAGGTATTCTTGGCAAATAAGTCAAATATAAGAGATTTATTCAGATTTTATCTGAGTGTTTCGAGAAATCAGGGTGTCAATGTGTCCATGCTAATGGTTATACTGTCTTATAGTAAAAAGTGCTGTCAAGGCTGCCATTCATAGAGAAATAATTCTTGTTACTGATGATACATATATACTTGTTTCGTTTTGCTATGATGTTGTCAAAAACACCATTACAGCCGACTTGAATGTCCTGCCTCAAACATCAGCTGCTGCAAAATTCCATTCTTTGCATATATACTACCAAGTACAACTTAGATAATGTCGATTGTTGTGGCAGGTGGTCAATCGCGTCATGACACCGCAAATAACGGACATTCTAGCAGCACCAGAAAAACATTCTCAAGGTGATCCGGTGCAACTGCAAAGTGGATTGTGACACCTCATGGCGTATCTGCAAAAAGCATGGTTTTGATTGATCAACAGCATATAGAGAGTCACGTGATACAGCCTGTAGCAAATTCATTAATGTTTGAAGCTGTAGAATTGTGGGTTACATTACTAAAATATTGCATAAGTTTTCAGCATTAGATTGTATAAATGTTAAGTGGGAAGAATACACAGAAAACACACACACACACACACATATATATATATATATATATATATATATATATATATATATATATATATGTGTGTGTGTGTGTGTAAATAAATGGAAATTAATCCGACAGAATGAATTTAACATTTTGAAAAAACAATTAGTAATTATTATCTGCTGACAGAAATCTGTTTCGACGCCTTAGTAGAAGGGTCATCATCAACGAGCAAAAAATATATGAAAAAGAGAAAGGGATAAAACCGTTTGAAGAAAATAGGGGGTACAAACACACGCTGGAATGCTTGAATTTTTTCAAATGCGCATACTGTTTCAAAAATAAAATAAATTTTATTTTTAAAATCAGAAGCACTTTTAAGAATGCTTCTGATTTTAAAAATAAAATTTATTTTATTTTTGAAACAGTATGCGCATTTGAAAAAATTCAAGCATTCCAGCGTGTGTTTGTACCCCCTATTTTCTTCAAACGGTTTTATCCCTTTCTCTTTTTCATATATTTTTTGCTCGTTGATGATGACCCTTCTACTAAGGCGTCGAAACAGATTCTGTCAGCAGATAATAATTACTAATTGTTTTTTCAAAATGTTAAATTCATATTCATATATATATATATATATATATATATATTATATATATATATATATATATGGGAGTAAATATGGAAATAATCCGACAATATAAAGAAATTTGAAAAAACAAGTCTTCCAAAAATGAGATGGATTTTTATAAAGATTTCTTTAAAATAAACCCAAATTGAAAAAAGGTTAGTTTTTTTTTTTACCTGAATAATATGCACCCCTAACTTTTGGGCTGAAAAATCAGGATAAAGTCTCTTATATATACACATTCTGTCGGATTTACTGCTATCCTCAAATGTGTATATATATATATATATATATATATAATATACAAAGTTTTCCTACTGCTCGTTTCATGGATGTCAATTAATGACAGTAAAAATGAGTGAACATTTATTTTATTCTGTCACTTTATTAGAAAGAAAAGAAAAAATACGAAGAAAGAAGGAAAGAAGAAATGAAAACAAAGAGGAAATAGAAGAAAAGAAAGAGAGAAAGAAAGTTTTCAAAAAGAAAAAAGAAATAAAATGTAAAATGTAAACGAAAACAGAAAGAAAGAATAAAAAAACCGGTAAAGATAAAGACAGAAATTTTTTTTAAAAATAAGAAAGAAAGAAAGAAAGAAAAAGGAAAGAAAAAAAAGAAAGAAAAAAATGAAAATGTAGAGAAAGAAGAAATAAATGTTAAAGAGAATTCGAGAGAGGAATAAAAGATAGAAAGACGAAAAAAAAAAAAAAAAAAAAGAAAAAAAAAAAAATGAAGACAAAAAGAAAAAGTGTTTTAAAATGGCAAGAAAGAAAGAAAGAAAAATGCAAACGAAAAAAGAAAGAAAATCTCACTCAGTTTATAAATCTAACAAAATTTAAACAAGAGTTTTCAATTTTTGAGTGATCTATCTAAGCTGAAGTGAAAACGAAATCTAAAAATGAAATTTAAAATCAAAATGCATTTACTGTATATACTGAGAGTGCGCCTCATCTTAGTGAAATGGTTAGCAAACTAGTCTTGCAGATTTATTACCACTGAAAAGCAATTTTGATTATCATTCGATGTCCCAGGGTTGTGAACTTGCATCAAATCCTAACCATGGTGAACATATTAGGTACATATCTACTGTATAAACTGAAGAGGCATCGTATCAGGGACTTAGGGATAGCAAACTAGTCTTGCAGATCCATTACTACTGAAAAAGAGTTGGATTCTCACAGGATGCCCCATGTGCCAAATCCTACCAATGGCAAACGGGTTGGATGAATACCTTCTGTAGAGGCCGGGTTAGCTCAGTCGGTAAAGCGTTCAGCTAGAAACCACAAGGTTCCTAGTTCGATACCGGTCCATGCCAACTCAGAGTATGTGTAGCACAAGGTGTGGCGCTCCATTTCAGACGCCAAAAAATCTCCTTGTCTAGCGCTATTGAAAAGGGGATAGACCCCCTCGCTGATTGGCTGATACCGACTTTAGGCCGCCCCGACGACTTTTGTATACAGAGATAGAATTTTGGAAAAACTTTTTAGATGGTGTGTACCAATCTAAAGTCCAATTATTTTTCTAAGGTAGAAATTCACATTTAGATAGGAAGAACTAGGAATTCATTTTTGATTATGAGTTTCTTTTGAAGAAACCAAACACTTATATGATTTGCTTATACTTATACTTTGGATAAGGAACTCTTAGAAGGATCTGGAAGAATATGTTCCATCTCAACCAGAAATTGTTTTGATAATTGAAATTCATTGTATTATAGATGTCGTTTTAATACAAAAGCTTCAGCTGATCAATTCTTTGGGATTTATCCTGTGTATAATTCATAAAAATAAAGTAACTTCTTTTTTAGTAGTTTACTTAATTTATTAAGTAAACTACTAAAAAAGAAGTCCGGTTTAGGTCAATCAGTAGATCGCCCTGTCGGCTGGGGCGTTAGAATGCACCGACTGCACCTCTGCAGAGGGGTAAGACTCCCCCAATGGGGCCACCTGTTGGCCGTGGGTGGCGACCCGTGATGCTTAAGGATGGAGCCAAGGTGGATGAGTAGTTCATGACTTGCAATACTCCACTTTGGCCCTATATTAGGCTAGACGGGTCGGAGAGGCCCCTCCGATCAATCGGCTGGTCACGTCAAGCCCTAGCACCTATATGATTTTCCCAACCCTATTGCTCTTATGGCAAGCCCCAACCCCTTTTTATCATATGGGTGCTAGAAGGCGGTGGCTGCGGGTCTACATGTCCTGGGAATGACGTTAAACTCTCTCTGATGGTGAGGTTCCAGTTCTGGAGGTTTGGGGAATGTGGAGCACCCCTTTATCACCATTGCTCCCTGGTCCACTGTGACCCGGAGTGGTAGTACCTGTTAGGGTCCCATCTATGGGTTAAGTAGAAAAAATGTATTTATAAAAAATTGTATTATCCATTAAGAATTGATTTATTTCAAAACTTTATCGGCATTAAATGACCCACTGAGGTTGATATGCCGTAAAACAAAACAATCAAATCAATCAGTAGAGCATCCGCCAAGATTTGGTTTTTGGTTTGTTACTTTAATGGCATATCAACCTCAGTGGGTCATTTAATGCCAGCAAAGTTTTGAAATAAATTCATTCTTAATAGATACTCAATATTTTTTTTAAAACTCAGGTTTTTTATTTAACCCATAGATGGATGATCTGTGGATTAAATAGAAAAACACGGGGAATTGCAAGGTTTCATGCGTGATACAGGCCCTAACCAACTCATTGGAGGGGTCAAATAAACCTATAAACTATGCACTTAAAATCATATATGTAAAACATAAAATTTGGCATTAAATAATCCACAAGGTTTGATAGGCCATTAAACAAAATAACAAAACCAAATTGTATTGTGTTTGTCTATTGCACTAACATTCTATTCTATAAGAAAAATATTTACCTCCAAACAACTCACTTAAAAATTGTATAAAAAAAAAAAAAAAAATTGCATTCAAAAACCTGTATAATAAACAACAAACTGGTAGAAGTGTTCCAATTACCGTCGAATCGGTAAGACAAGGCAACAAGGAAGCTGTACCAATACGGATCTAACCTTGTTGCATGCCTACTGCATCATAGAAACCAAGCATCCAACCAGGAATCACCCTAAATACCTGAATGGAGTATTCCATAAATACCAGCTGTTTGGGGCACCAATCAGTAGTGCTTAGTTTTTGTTGTTCAAACCAACACCACACTCAGTTCGCAACACAGTTGGATGCTAATCACCCAACAAATTTCTACAAAACCCACAAGAGTTTATATATATTTACCAACCCCTCCGCACGAGCAGGATGTGACACAAGGTCAATTTCTTACGCGGGGTTAAACAGGTTTTGAATTCAGAGTTTTCCTTCTCCTAGACTGGTGGAGGGTGAGTAGGATTCATACCTTTCCCAATGATATTAGCGCTAAGTGAAATGCAATTACCAAGTCCAGGATTTGAATTCGGGGCGACGAGTCCATTTCCCATGAATTTAACCATTACACCACTTGCTTCCTCCCACAAGAGTTAATATGTCATTAACCGAACCTTTAACAACGAGCTATATGTTGCATTCTGCCAAAGAATTCCACTGATTCAAATTACATTAAAGATAATAAAGCTTTTCTAGAAATTTAAGTTTTATCTAAACAAGCCGATTCTTCTCTTTCAACAAATGTCGATGATAAACACTTCCTTTTGTATAAAAATATTTCCATTCTAAATGCATTTCAGATTACATTTCCCCAAAGCTTTCCCTGGAGCCAATGCTAAACTGGAGACGTTTAAGGGAAAAAGAAGGTAAACAATGATCAGTTTCAAATGGAAAATTTAAATAAGACAAGAAATTCATGAGAAAACATCAGGAAATTTTTTTTAAAATAAATAAAGCTAATATTCATATATAACACCCAGCAGAGGAAAAGAAAAATAATTATAAACGATTCTTGGATAGAGAAGAAAGACAATTTGAATAAACGATATTTAAATCTATCATAATTTCTCTGCTTGTTTATATATATATATATATATATATATATATATATATATATATATGTATGTATGTATGTATAGTTGATGTTTAATAAGCTGTATCTGTATAATAAGAAAAATTATATGTGTATGAGTGTGTATTCATAAAATTCATATATGATTTGTTGATATTATACAGATATGGCTTATCAAACAATATATATATTTGGTAAAATATATATGTATATACACAGCAAACTTATATATATATTGGTTAGGAGGTTGATTTAGAAGGCTATCACAATGCAGTTTGGAATAAATAAAAAAATAATAATACGGTAACAATGGTGTTGTGTGTTGACCTGTATTTTTATTATTTCCTGAATTTTCGAGGTAATACCTCTTTATCAAAAGAATTGAACTGAAGCAGTCCAGCTATGGCATTTCTTTCAAAATGAATTTTTTTTTTGTTTCATTTGGGAAGAAATGCCATAGCTGGACTGCTTCAGTTCAATTCTTTTGATAAAGAGGTATTACCTCGAAAATTCAGGAAATAATAAAAATACAGGTCAACACACAACACCATTGTTACCGTATTATTATTTTTTATTTATTCCAAACTGCATTGTGATAGCCTTCTAAATCAACCTCCTAACCAATACATACACAATGCTTCAAGCAAATTATGAAACTCTCATATATATATGTACAAATATGTCTATAGCAAACTAGGTTATCAATATCAGCATATATACAGACAGGGAGGTGTGTGAATATACATAAAATTCACATATATTTTGTTTATGATATACAGATGTTGCTTATCAAACTACATGTGAATGTGAATATACATAAAATTAGTATATATTTCATTCATAATATACAAATATAACGTATTAATATTAGCCTCAGACGGATTCACCAAATGAGAACAGCTGCATCCCCTATATAAATACACTTACAGTCATATCATAGTGACATATATTTTCATCAGGCTTAGAGAGCATGAGGTATTATATACAACGTGTGTCATAAAACTATTGAGATTGAAGCTGTATTTACCTAAATAGAAATGAACAATGAATGGAACATTAATTTTTTTTCAGAATACAAGTTGTGTCATAAAGTACCAAGTTTGAAGCTTTATTTACCCAGATAGAAATGAACAGTGAATGGAACATTAGTTTTTTCAGAATACAAGGTGTGTCAAAAGTACAAAAAATCTCGATATTTTTTTGATACACCTTGTATATCAAGAGTTTGTTTTTGTACTAGGTCCAACTGAATACAAAGGATTTTTAAACAGATCTATTTGACACATAGATAGGACTTAGGAATAATGACAAGGAAGGGTTTGGTTTGGTTTTGTTTTACGGCATATCAAACTCAGTGGGTCATTTAATGCCGATAAAGTTTTGAAATAAATCAATTCTTAATGGATAATACATTTTTTTTATAAATACATTTTTCTATTTAACCCATAGATGGGACCCTAACAGGTACTACTACTCCGGGTCAGAGTGGACCAGGGAGCAATGGTGATGAAGGGGTGCTCCACATTCCCCAAACCTCCAGAACTGGAACCTCACCATCAGATAGAGTTTAACGTCATTCCCAGGGCATGTAGACCCTCGGCCACCGCTTTCTAGGACCCATATGATAAAAAGCATTAGGTGTTGCCATAATGGCAATAGGGTTGGGACAATCATATAGGTGCTAGGGCTTGACCTGGCCAGCCGATTGATCAGAGGGGGGCCTCTCCGACCGGTTTAAAGTAGGTATAATTTTGTGGCATCAAGGACTCCTTTTCTGAAAGCTTTCCATTAGAAGTGGTCAATAAATTCTGGATTTGAGAGGCTGTTTTTAAAATAATGAATGCCAGCACTAAAAAACAAACAAATTGGAATGGCACATATGAAAACAAGTCAATTAATTTACAAGTAATTTAAAACACAATGGCTTATTTTGATTTATTCCCAGAAATAGCAGTTTTTGTTTTTTTTCACACGAACATTTCTGTAAATAAGGAAAGAAACTTAAACCTAAAAGGAAGGATTAAAAAATATAAGTAGAAACCCCACTTTATTCAAATTTGTATGCTTTATACATAAGATATTGATGACAGGAAAGCAACCCCCGACTCAATTTATCCTCTTTTCATTGAATTCAATAGATCCATTTGTAGAGTAACTCTCAATGACAATTTTGTAGCTTGACTGAAGAACTCATAATATAATCCCTTACGTCACTATATGTTATTTGTTTATTAGCAACGTTTAGAATATACTGACTGATTGGTTGGTTGGTCTGTTTAATGACATGTTAAACGTTATGACAATTTGGTGCCTTTCTTTGTTTAAAGGTTCTAAGTGGAGTGTTGCAGGTCATGGACTGCTCATCCACCAAGACTCCGTCCTTGAGAATCACGGGTCGCCACCTAGGGCCAACAGGTGGCCCCATTTGGAGGAATCTTACCCCTCTGCAGAGGTGCATTCGGTGCATTCTAACATGAAGGGTTTCCCACACTATAGAGCTTTACAGCTAGAGCCTAACCATCAGATTCAGTTAAGTGCGGGGGTCTTATTTCTCTGCAGTCAACGTATTCTAATCCCCACCAACAGGCCTACATATGACTTGTGTCATGCCTGTGGATTTAAGCAGGTATGAGTAATTATCTATTAAACTTAGTTTAGTCTAAGCACAATTGTGGGGTTACCCAAACACCTCTGCTAGTCTGGTGTGCTAAGCATGACTTTATATAAAGCATTTTAGGTGTGTCTATATATTTGCAAAGAAAGAAGTGTAATATTCGTTTATGCTTAGAGAAAGCATGTCATTATTTCTTTAAAAAAAGAAGAAAAGAACAAAGATATATATGAAAACCCCTAACCAGCAAAATAAAATCTGTAAAAATAAAAAATAAGACAGGAATGAATTTCTTTTTAACATGTTCACTAAGAAAGTTTTAGTAGGTTGCAAACTTTCAAATGTAAAATATTGTCAATTTATTAAAAGGCATTATTTTTTCCAAGAATGCTATTTCCTTAGAGAAAGAAAAAAGATAACACCCACATATCTATGATATATATATGTGTGTGTGTGTGTGTGTGTGTAAATGATAATTTTCTTTACATTTAAAATTATTTTTGTATTTAAAACTGAAATAAATATTTCCCAAGTTCCATACAGAGAATAAACTCACAAATCACTTATGAAACTTTTTCATTCCTCAAAGAACAAATATTTTATTTAGCATCTGGTTTCTATTAAAAAAAAAACTGCTTCAAGAAAATAATCGAGGATGAAACAATTTATAATACTAAGTTAAAGAAGTGTTAGTTTGAATTTTTATCCAATGAATGCATCGCCAACAATTATGTTGGAAAAACAAAATAAAGCAAAACAATGTATATGAGGTAAAAAATCATTTTGTAAGCATCCTTTCATCTGCTAAAAGGCGATGGCGTTGTGTCTGTAGAATACTGATAATTGTCATTCTGTGTTACTT
>CM042149.1:103860420-103895420 GCA_023376005.1 Doryteuthis pealeii | reverse complement strand
ACAAACAACACAAGATTGATTTTTAAACAGAGTTTAGCAGGTTTGAATTCAAAGTTTTTCTTCTCAACTCGTTGCCATACCAACGTACCAAGAGCCTGTCTGCCTGCCCGCCTAAGGTTAAAGAGCCTAGATAGAAGGTTAAAGAGCGTAGACAGAACGCCCGCCCGCCCGAGGTTAGGGAGCCTAGATGTTGGGGTCCCCAATCTATGGGTTAAATAGAAAAACATTAGTTGATAAACAAAATTGTATAACTCACCAAGGTTTATATGCCGTAAACCAAACCAAACCAAACCGCCCATCTAAGGTTAAAGAGCCCAGCCCACCCGTTTAAGATGAAAGGGCCTAGCTTGCTCAACTAAGTCAATTACTGTTAAAGATCCTAGTCAGTCCTCCAAAGGTTAAAGAGCCGAACTGTCATTCATAGCTGGAGGGAAATTAGTTGGAAGCATATCTTTCTCAAGGGTATTAATGCTATGTGAAGTGCAAACTGGTTGTCTAGAATTTTAAATAAGGTTGATATATCCATTTCTTTAACAATGATAACTGTTGCACCACAAGCACCTCCTAAAAAACATTATTTAGCATCCGAAATTCTTTGTGGCTTTTCTTGCTAAATCTTATGATTCAACAGACAGGATGTGTCAGATTATATTTCAAACAAGAAGAAATGAATATACAAGGTTTTTTTAAATGTATATTTAATGTACAACACATTTCATTCAACAGATAAAACAAATATTAAGATTAATGAGAGGTTTTTTGAGTAAAAGATAAAGAAATAAAAAGAATAGAGCAAAGAAAAAAAACTAAGATAGAGAGAATAAATAAATGGAACGAAAGAAAGAATACATAAATAAATAAGTAGTACAAATAAAAATATATAAAAAGTATACACTGAAAAAATACAGAAAGACTAAATAAATAAATAAATAGAAAGAGCAAATGAAAGAAAGAGAAGGAACAAATAAATAGAGCAAATAAAAAGACAAACAAAAAAATAAATTGAGAAAAGAAAGAAAAATAGAAAGTTAAAGACAAAGAACAAATTAAACAAAAAGAAAGGACGAAAGAGAGAAAGGACGAAAGAGAGAAAGGACGAAAGAGAGAAAGGACGAAAGAGAGGACGAAAGAGAGGATGAAAGAGAGGATGAAAGAGAGGAAAAGAGAGAAAAGAGAGGATGAAAGAGAGGATGAAAGAGAGGATGAAAGAGAGGATGAAAGGGCGAAAGAAGGGGGCGAAAGAAGGGGCGAAAGAAAGAGAGAGATGAAAGAGAGACGAAAGAAGACGAAAGGACGAAGAAAGAGGATGAAAGGGCGAAAGAGAGGAAGAAAGAGTAGATGAAAGGGGGCGAAAGAAAGAAAAAGAAAGAGGATGAAAGGGGGCGAAAGAGAGGAAGAAAAAGAGAATGAAAGTGAGGAAGAAAAAGAGAATGAAAGAGAGGAAGAAAGAGAGGATGAAAGTGGCGAAAGAGAGAAAGAAAGAGGAAGAAAGAGACGGCGAAAGAGAGAATGAAAGGGGAAAGAGAGAATGAAAGGGCGAAAGAGAGAATGAAAGGGGGCGAAGAGAGAATGAAAGGGGGCGAAAGAAAGGCGAAAGAGAGAGAGAAAGAAAGGGGCGAAAGAGAGAGAGAAAGAAAGGGCTAAAGAGAGAGAATGAAAGAGAATGAAAGAATGAAAGGGTCGAAAGAGAGAAAGAAAGAGAGAAAGAAGAGAATGAAAGGGGGCGAAAGAGATAATGAAAGAGGAAGAAAGAGAGAATGAAAGGGGCGAGAAAGAGAATGAAAGGGGCGAAAGAGAGAATGAAAGGGCGAAAGAGAGAATGAAAGAGATGGTGAAAGAGATGGTGAAAGAGAGAAAGAAAGAGATGGTGAAAGAGAGAAAGAAAGAGGATGAAAGGTGAAAGAGAGGAAGAAAAGAGAATGAAAGGGGGCGAAAGAGAGGAAAAAAGAGAATGAAAGGGGCGAAAGAGAGGAGAAAAGAGGGTGTAAGGGGGCGAAAGAGAGGAGAAAAGAGGGTGTAAGGGCGAAAGAGGGAATGAAATGCGAAAGAGAGGATGAAGAGGATGAGAGATGGCGAAAAGATAGCGAAAGAGTGTGAATGAGAGATGGGAAAGAGATGGCGAAAGAGAGGATGAAAAGGGGAAAGAGAGGATGAAAGGGGGCGAAAGAGAGATGAAAGGGGGCGAAAGAGAGGATGATAGAGAGGAAGAAAGGGGGCGATAGAGAGGAAGAAAGAGAGAATGAAAGGGCGAAAGAGAGGAAGAAAAGAATGAAAGGGGCGAAAGAGAGGAAGAAAGAGAATGAAAGGGGCGAAAGAGAGGAAGAAAGAGAATGAAAGGGGCGAAAGAGAGGAAAAGAGAATGAAAAGGGCGAAAGAGAGGAAGAAAGGGAAAGAGAGGAAGAAAGAGAAATGAAAGGGGTGAAAGGGGCGAAAAGAGAGAAGAAAGAGAATGAGAAGAAGAAAGAATGAAAGGGGCGAAAGAGAGAATGAAAAAGGGCGAAAGAGAGAAAGAAACAAACGAAAGAGAGAAAGAAAGAGAATGAAAGGGCGAAAGAGAGAATGAAAGGGCGAAAGAGAGAATGAAAGGGCTTAAGAGGGGGCGAAAGAGAGGAAGAAAGAGAATGAGAGGAAGAAAGAGAGAAAGAAAGAGAATGAGAGGAAGAAAGAGAGAAAGAAAGAGGATGAAAGGGGCGAAAGAGAGGAAGAAAGAGAGGAAGAAAGAGAGGAAGAAAGGGCGAAAGAGAGGAAGAAAGAGAATGAAAGGGCGTAAGGAGGAAGAAAGAGAATGAAAGGCGAAAGAGAGGAAGAAAGAGAATGAAAGGAGCGAAAGAGAGAATGAAAGAGGGGAAAAAGACGAAAGAGGGGATGAAAGGGCGAAAGAGAGGAAGAAAGAGGAAGAAATGGCGAAAGAGAGAATGAAAGGGTGAATGAAAGGGCGAAAGAGAGAATGAAAGGGGAAGAGGAGATGAAAGGGTGAAAGAGAGAATGAAAGGGTGAAAGAGAGAAAAGAGGAAGAAAGAGAGGAAGAAAGAGAGGATGAAAGGGGCGAAAGAGAGGATGAAAGGGGCGAAAGAGAGGAAGAATAGAAAAGGGGAGGAAATGCTAACTTGACAACGACAACATATTGTTTTCTGGTTGACAGGGTAGTAGAAGAAAAGGTAACAAATGAATAAATAGCTTTAACAAGGAAGGAATGTATTTCATATATGGAAGTACTATCGGAAATCTGATAGAGAATTACCTTCCCCTGCCACTAGAGGGCGAATCGCCAATACGATATTGGAGCCAGACTCAAACCCCGGCATTTGTCTGTAGGCCGTTGACCTGGACGGAGGCATTTTTAAACAGCATACTTTCTGAAGGCCGTTTCGACAGCATACTTATCAGAAGGCTGAGGACCTAAATAGTCAACTTAAGAAGGGCCCCATCCACCGTCATTTAAAAGATTGTTACTTAGACGATTAGCTTCCAAAAGGCATTCCCTACACTTTTTACCTATCGTACGAGAACTGACCAAAACGGACGTGTCTCTACAGAAACTCTACAATCACAGCGACCAGAATACCCCTGTTAGTGCCACTTCTCCAACGAACAGTATTTCACCTCACAGATAAGTCTCGTAGCAAATGCCATTAAAATTTGCAACATTCTTGTACTATTTGTCAATACATGTATTAAATTTCCATTGTGTATTTGTCTTCTTTCGTCCGAACAATTTGCCTACAACTGGGAGATTTAAGAGACCCTAAACCCATTATTCCTCTTAGTACAAAAAGGGATTTTACAAGACGAATGTTTCGGTGCGACTCAAATTTTCCTGTTCTCAGTTCAAGGAATACCCTTACTTTAGTAGTCTATATAAGAGACTTTTAATGGAGGCGCGTGGTCTAATGGTTAGAGTCGTTGGAAATGGACTCGTCAACGCGAGTTCAATTCTTGGACGAAGTCGTTGGCATTTCACATGGTACTAATACCCTTGGGAAAGGTATGAATCCAATTCTCCCTCGAGCTATGGATAAATAGCAGGGCAGACTGGACTCTTTAACCATGGCTAGGTAACCAGTCTATGAGAAGGAAAACTCTGAATTCAAACCTGTTAAACTCCGCGTAAGAAATTGACGCATCCTGCTCGTGCGGATGGGTTGGTGTATATAAGTTAAAGTCGTGTGGACATGAAGTCAACGGTGCTTGGTTACCTATAATTTCTCGCCTTGGTTTGAACAATCGTATAGGCGAGAAACTACCAGTAACCACGCTACCCTAACTTAGATTTACATGTTCTATAATGTCTTCACGCTAAAAGCAAGGCAAGAAGTCGGCGTTATCCCACAGAAATTATCATAGATGCACACTGCGCAAACGATCTAGCGCTTCAAATACACCGGCGCAATGTGAATCCCAATTGAATATCCTGGAGAAAGCGTCATGAGCCATTGTCCTCTATGCGAACCCAGATAAAACGGAGTTTATGTACTTCAAACGAGATGGAAACATCTCGACACTGGAAGCCTCTGAAATTAGTAAAACAGTTCACATACCAAGGTAGTAGTATCTAATCTACAGAAAGTGATGTCAGTACATGTAGAGGAAAGTTAGTCTGCTATAGACATAATCGATCATATATCTGATAAGATAAAGCGAATGTATATATATATATATGGGAGTAAATATGGAAATAAATCCGACATTAAGAAATTTGAAAAAAAAACAACAAAAAAACAAGTGTTCCAAAAATAAGATGAATTTATTTATCGACGCTTAAACGTTTCGGTTTCTTTAAACCTTCATCAGGATGTATTATGGGGTGAAGAAATTGATGGATGTTTTATAGATGACAGGAGATAAATATTTTTTTTTATCTCCGAATCGTTTAAGCGTTGACAAATAAATTCATCTCATTTTTGGAACACTTGTTTTTTTTCAAATTTCTTATATATATATATATATAATATATATATATATATATATAGACTTTATCCAGATTTTCAACCCAAAAGTTAGGGGTGCATATTATTCAGGTAAAAAAAAAAACTATAACCTTTTTTTTTTAATTTGGGTTTATTTTTCACCACAAAATTTTTGTGTGAACATGTTTGCGCATTTGTTCTATATAAAGTGTAAATGTTGTATTTTAAAACAAACCTCTTGGCGTAAAATATACCTATAAAATCAATCGACTTAAATCTTAATGTAAGAGATATCTATGAAATACTAATTCAAATCCTTCGTTTCTTTCTAAATAGATGCATCAGTATAATTATGGACATCTCCGGTTTAGCTCGGTCAATAGAGCGTCCGCCTAGGCACTAAAAGGTTCCTAGTTTGATACCAGCCCTCGGCAAGTCAGCATATGAGTAGCACAGGGATCTGTGCGGTAAGGTAAGGAGCTGATGGTAGGTGTTGCGCTCCACCTCAGACACCAAAACACTCTCCATGGTCTAGTGCTAGTTAAAAGAGGATATACTCCCTCGCTGTGAGGTTGATACCGACTTTAGGCCACTTCACCGACTAAACATTTCACTTCAGGTACCTTATGAATTCATAGGTTGTTTGTTTTACTGCATATCAACCTCGGTGGGTCATTTAATGTCGACAAAGTTTTGAAATAGATTCCTTCTTAATGGATACTCAATTCTTTCTTATAAACACATTTTTCTATTTAACCCATAGATGGGACCCTAACAGTACTACCACTCCGGGTCAGAGTGGACCAGGGAGCAATGGTGATAAAGAGGTGCTCAACATTCCGCAGAATTTCAGAAATGGAACCTCACCATCAGATAGTTTAACGTCATTGCCAGGACATGAAGACCCTCAGCAACCGCCTTCTAGCACCTATATGATAAAAAGGGTTGGGACTTGCCATAATGGACAATCGTGTGGGTATTTGGGCTTGATATGACCAGCCGATAGTTCGGAGGGGGGCCTCTCCGACCGGTTTAAAGTAGGTATAATTTTGTGGCATCAATGACTCCTTTTCTGAAAGCTTTCAATTAGAAATGGTCAATAAATTTTTGATTTGAGAGGCTGTTTTTAAAATAATGAATGCCAGCACTAAAAAACAAAAATTCGAATGGCACATATGAAAACAAGTCAGTTAATTTACAAGTAATTTAAAACACAATGGCTTATTTTGATTTATTCCTAGAAATAGCAGTTTGTTTTGTTGTTTTTTTCACACGAAAATTTCAGTAAATAAGGAAAGAAACTTAAACCTAAAAGGAAGGATTAAAAAAACTAAGTAGAAAACCCACTTTTTTCAAATTTGTATGGTTTATACATAAGATATTGATGACAGGAAAGCAACCCCCGACTCAATTTATCCTCTTTTCATTGAATTCAATTGATCCATTTGTAGAGTAACTCTCAATGACAATTTTGTAGGTTGACTGGTCTGTTTAATGACATGTCAAACATTATAGAAATTTGGTGCCTTTCTTTATCAATTTAATTCTAATTTCATTCTCTCCTTTCTTTGTTTAACCTTTTCTTTTCTAATTCTATTATATCCATTTCTTTCTCTCTCTTCATAATTTCATTCCCTCCCCCTTCTCTTCATAATTTCATTCCCTTCTCTTCCCCCTCTTCTCTTCATAATTTCATTCCCTCCCCCTTCTCTTCATAATTTCATTCCTCCCCCTTCTCTTCATAATTTCATTCCCTCCCCCTTCTCTTCATAATTTCATTCCCTCCCCTTCTCTTCATAATTTCATTCCCTCCCCTTCTTCTTCATATTTCATTCCCTCCCTTTCTTTGTGCTTGTCCCTTTATTTCTTATTCTTTCTTTCTTTAAAATTAATTTGTCCATTCTTTCTTTTGTAACGTATTTATTTTTGTGGACAATCTTTTTCATTCTTACAGTTGAAAGAAGGTTCGTCTATTATATTGATATTGTTTTTTTTTTGTAGTTTCTTATTAGTTTTTTTTTATCATGTGCGTTAATTATATTGTTTATGCTGTTTGTGCATGAGAAACTCATTTTTAGTGTTTTCTGTTAAATATTTGATTTAATGGATTGTTGATGTTAAAGTGTTTGTCAACCAGATTGAGGAAAACCTTACCTGTATTTATATTAGTTAACCGGCAATAAGTGGATTGAACTATATTATTTTACGTTTTCTGTTTTTAAATTTGTTGGTTTGATTTTTTAGGGGTTCTTGATATTCGAGTTTTTTTGTGGATCCACCGTTTAGAGAGCATTATTATATAATTTTTTTATTTTCATTAGTCTTTAAAAACTTGGAGGTTTATGTAAATCCAAGAACATTGTATACCAGTTATAGATATTCCAAAAAGAAAAAAATTAGGAGAAATGATCTATTTCGGCAGCACCAGCACACCATGGAAATATCATTTATACAATCACAAATAATTTACGAACCAACAATTAAATATATATATATATATATATATATATATATATATATATATATAAAAACATAACTTTCTAAACATTTCAGGAAGCTAAAAGAAAAAAATCCCACAAATAGAATGACAAATCATTAAAAAGTAAAAAACACCGACGGGTTTCAAAAACAAATGTCATCTTTTCTGGAAGAAAAAAATTGCAATAATAAAATTTAAAAACCCGGACGCAATTATTTAAATAGAACGAATGAAATCATATTCGAATATAAGCATGCCAATAACTTTAAAATGATATAAAATATCCTTTTTAAAAAACATATACGTGCCTATGTATATACATACAAAACCCTGACAATAGAAATACAAAATACAGAAAATTAAAAAATACATATTCATAAGTAAAAAAACAAATTTCGAAACTAGGGCTTCATAGCATAGTCAACACACGCAACCCATGAAGTATATAAAAATTGTGACCATGCGCCTGTCCATGAACTGGCGTATCTAACATACGCGGAATTTTGATTAAAAGAAAAAGAAACTGGAAAAACCACACCAGTGTGACCGACGATGAAATATTAAAGACAAAAAAAAAAATCAACAGAATAGAACCGAAGATGTTGAAATTAATGTATATTCTAAAAGGTATATATCCTTTTATTTATATATATGTATACTTATATATGTGTGTGGGGTTTGTTGCCGAGCTTTCATTATAGATATTAATATACCTGACAAAAGAACAATACACTCCAAACATTTTTATCTCATCATCATGAGTTAAGAGCTTATGAATGTAACATGTGTCTTCATTCTCTGGCCAATTCAACTCCGTTATTGCTATCACATAATGTATTTAAAGTCAACTTGGGAAAAATGATATTACGAACAAAATAAATGGATATTAATTTATGTATTTGATGAAAACAAGCACAGCTTGGGAGAAAGCAGTTGGGAAAAATGATTTATTTTCAGAGACTTCAGGGGATCCTTAATTTAATACTATCTCTGTCCTGTAATAGTCGTTATGTTCACTTATACATTTCATATGCTAAATGTAGATACTGTTATGGGACGGTAATAATATTGTGCATCTGGAAACGTTAGTTGATGGTTATGGTTAGCAAGGACTTAGTTTTGTTCAGTTATCTTTTGTTTTAACTTGCAGATATTAATCCATTAACTGTGGAAGGAGTAGATCAGTTTCCATTTATTAAATGCAGTAGGAATTTGAACCCACAGACATTGAATAGCAAAAGCATAAAATACACCACAAGCCAAATTGTCCCTTATTGAAAGCGAGATTTAAAAAAAAAAAACAAAAAAAAAACAAACTTTTATTGGAATTTCTGATGTCAAATGATAATCAGCTTATATCGAAAAGAATATGTGACACACAAGCAGAGTGGTCCCTTATCATAATCAACTTATATAGTCACATATTGTTTTAATATATATATATATATATATATATATATATATATATATATATATATATGTATGTATGCGAGAGAGAGAGAGAGAGAGAGTAAAATGAGAAAATTAATCCAACAGTATGTGCAGAAATGTAGACCAAACACGGGATGTTACAATGGGTGGAAATTTATTACTCGTAGTGTCGCTGTTTGAACATTTCGGTTTATAAAGAGACCTTCTTCAGGACAATATGAAACTAGTCAAAGAGAAAATACATTTTCCAAACTCAACGCAATCAAAACGTCTATCATCTTTTTAACTACATAAATGTTTTTTTCTCCTTGATCAGTTCATATTGTCCTGAAGAAAATTTCTTCATAAACCGAAATGTTCGAACATCGACTTACAAATTTCCATCCATTGTAACATCTCGTGTGTATATGTATGTATATATATATATATATATATATATATATATATATATATATATATATATATATATATATATATATGTGTGTGTGTGTGTGTGTGTGTGTGTGTGTGTGTGTGTATGTAGAAAATTATAGATTAGGAAAAAACTGACAAAAATCTGAGGAAAATTATTGGAAAAGTGAATAATGAACCCTTCTCCTTTTACCTTTTCCTTGTCTATCTACCATTCTATTTTAAAATTATGAATTTAATTCTGGTGAAGGCGATATATTAACTGAATCCAATTTCTTGTGTTCGGTATTTACTTTTCCAATATCTTTCCTCACACACATATATATATATATATATATATAGCTGTGCTTAGTAAAAACCATTGTTTTATATGCATTGAATATGTAAAATATAGAATAACCTTAATTTTTTTTAGGTGAAATATATTACCGAGAATAACTTTCCCCATTTTGAGAGGAGACAATGAGACTTTGAGATTATATTTCAAATACTGTGTCGGCAAGAAAAATGGAAATGAACCCAACAGTATGAAGAATGATAATAGAGAGTGAAAAATAGGAAAATTGAGGAGGATTTATTAATATTTGCAAAAATATGTATTTATTGATACTTAGTGTTTTGATTGGTGATTTAAAGTATTGAACACATATTTAAAATAAATATGTATTAGTTATGTATTTCCAATATTCATCAGGATAAAACAAATATCGTCTGTTGATTGGAAACACATACCTAATACATATCTATTTTAAATATATGTTTGATATTGTAAGTCACCAATCAAAACACTAAGTGTTGATATATGTTTTCAAATCCTCACTTTTCCTGTTTTCCCTATCATTCATCATTCTTCAAATATTTCTAACACTGTATTGTGAGGTTGTGAGGTACTGTTCTTGGCATAGAAAGCCCAGAACATAGTAAAGTCCTAATCAAACCTACTTTAGGAGACTGGAGACTAGCCTTAAAGAAATCTAGAAAGAAACAAGTCATTGTGTCCCTGTTACGCATTGGTCACACAAGACTAACGCACTTCTATATACTAAAACATGAACAACAACCACAGTGTGAAACATGTTAAACACCTTTGACTGTTAAAAATTTATTCATAGAATGCAAAGGGTTGTTCTCATCAGAAATCATTATTTCAATGTAAATAATATGAAAGATCTATTTGAAAAAAAAATCAACATAGAAGCCATTTTGTCCTTTTTTAAGGAAAAGGAATTATACCATAGAATATAAACATGAACCTAATCAATACCATATAACATGATCCCCAATGATGCTAACACACTAAAACCAATTACAACAAAAGTCTAAATATAGATACACAACATATTACTTCCTAACTGCTAGGCATGAAATAACCCCAGATGGGTTGATATGCCGTTAAAATCAATCTACTAACCAATCATAGTGAATTCCCTAGTATCTATATACCTAGAGATCATGTAGACAGCAGAAAGTAATGTAAATGTGAAGACAATTATAAAAGTAATTTTGTAATTTGATTTTGCCACAAGGGTACTGAGGATTGGAGTCACTAAAACTTAGGTGTGCTTAGCTGAATTTTATAAATGCTGGCTACTACAAGAAGAGCATAAAAGAAGCAACTAGATAAATCTTCTAATGCACTTAGAATTGATGGATTAAGAGTGAAGAACACTAATGCTACGCTGAACAGCTAAATCCCCTATAGAATTTATTATAGAAACAGAAAGGAAGAAAAAATTTGGGTCAAAATTTCTGAGAACTATTGAAGTCAAACAATCAGTCAGGAAACTATTGGTTGGGACAACAGCAACTGGCTAAGCACAACTGAACAGTGCCCAAGATAGCTGGTACTTATGGGACTCAAGACTAGTCCATTCATGTAATGGGGTGATTCCATTCCTTGAGTCCTGATTGGCTGCTTGGTTTCTATGATGTTATGAAGCTTCATAAATACTCTGGCATTCTGCAGTAGAATTGCAACAAGATTAGATCTGTATTGAGTTACAGCTACTTGTTGCCTTGTCTTACCAATTCGACGGTAATAGGAATTTAGTATGATTATTCTACAAGAACTATGTGGAAGCATCAGTATTGTAGATTGATTTATCATGAGGTTATGCTGACAGTACGGATTTCCAGAACTCTCTCGGCACCCATCCCTATTGGTCATTGCTCCTGGCACAGCATTCAGAATCTGCACAGAGCTGACTGTTGCAGATTTTTGCTGGTCGACCAGCACTGGTGTGTCCACATGTAGTTGTTCACAGGTTTGGTTTGGTTTATGGCATATCAACCTCGGTGGGTCATTTAATGCCGACAAAGTTGTGAAATAAATTCATTCTTAATGCATAATAAAATTTTGTTTATAAAGTCATGTTTTTCTATTCAACTCATAGATGGGACCCTAACAGGTACTACCACTCTGGGTCAGAGTAGACCAGGGAGCAATGGTGATGAAGGTGTTCTCACATTCCCCAAACCTCCAAAACTGGAACCTCACCATCAGATAGAGTTTAATGTCATTCCCATGACATGTAGACCCTCAGTCACCGCCTTCTAGCACCCATATGATAAAAAGAGGTTGGGGCTTGCCATAAGGGCAATAGGGTTGGGAAAATCATATAGGTGCTAGGGCTTGACATGACCAGCCGATTGATCGGAGGGGGCCTCTCCGACCGCCCGTCTAGCCCAAGAAAGGGCCAAAGTGGAGTATTGCAAGTCATGAGCTTCTCATCCACCTTAAGCATCACAGGTCGCCACCCACGGCCCCATTGGGGGAGTTTTACCCCTCAGCAGAGGTGCAGTCGGTGCATTCTAAAACCCCAGCCAATAGGGCGGAGTTGTTCACAGGAGAACTTCACTTAGGATTTCACTCTTGCTTCTTCAGTGTTTCGTCTTACGTTTGTGTAATAGGAGGTAAGTGGCCATACAACTGCTTTTTAGTGAGATGCTGCTTCCAAGAATTTGTTCAAGACAACACGCAGCATCCTTGCGTAGTTTCCATGTAGCTTTTTCTCTAAGTGTTTTGTTATAGTTCAAGTGGTACAGGCATACAGTATCACCGACATGGCTAATGTTTGGAAGGGCTCTTGCATCATCTTATCAGAAATCAGATTTCCATAGGGTCAAAAATGAATTTCTACCATTTTATGGATACACACAATGGTAGAAATAATTTTCATTAACTCCATGTTTATCAATAAATTAGAAGAAATAACTTCATACATCATAATAAACTGATAGTCATGTTAAATTGTTTAAGTTCACTAGCCAAATAAAAAACACCCTCCGGGCGATGTAAAAATAAATTTTTGAAACATATTGCCTGAGGAGTGGGAGTTAAAAATTCAATGTCAGCGAGTTTGTACCCTAAAAGTAAGTAAAATCATCAAATTCATTAAAAGGATTAAAAAATAAAACAATTTGAAATGTAAACTTTAAATATGTATTAAAATAAAACAAACTATATATAGATATATCATACCAATCATGTATTTATTAAAACTTGTTTTAAAAAACAATGAAGACTGTCTAATGTTGCGTGTTCAAATTTTCAGTGTATTTATTCTATGTTATGACGATTTTGGGTAATGAATGTGACGTAAGTAGTGACATAGTTTTTGTTACAGACAAAAACCAGAAGCGAATCTCCATTAATAGATATGTATCAATAAGCTGGTAGAAATAATTTTCATGGACTTTCCAACATATCTATTTTACTCATAGATGAGACCCTAACAGGCACTGCCACTCCAGATCAAATAGGATCTGGGAATAATGGTAATGAAGGTGTATTCCACACTCACCAGAGTTCTGAAACTAGAACCTCACCATTAACAAAATAATCATAAAATATTGATTGATAAGTACAAGGGCGATTCAAAAAGTAATGCCATTTTCTTTATTTCATGTAAAAAATTTTATATAAAACTAAGACCTACATTGAGACCCTAATGAGACTCAGAGCAAGAATACAATGAGAAAGACCCAACTTGTCAATCAACAATATCCTTCTTCTGCATTACAATGCTCGATCACACACAAGCATCAGGAAAAGGGAGAAATTCACCTCATTTGGATGGACAACTTTACCGCATACTCAATACTCACCAGATTTAGCGCCTTCAGACTTATCTCTTTGGCTCCATGAAAGAGCGTTTTGAGAGGCAAACATTATTCCAGTGACAAGGAAGTGAAATCTGTAGTAAAGAAGTTGTTAAAAGAACAGTCAACAGAATTCTATGGGGCGGGGATACATGCTCTCATTCGAAGGTGTAACATTGTTATTGATAGATGTTGGAATAATTTTGTATATAGGACGTGCTTTAATTCCCCACCTCTATTTATAGACTATCCAAAGTCACATGGGTTGTTCTTGTAACCAATCACGAGCAATACTACTGGCTTGATAGAATATTTACCCCCCCCCCCACATTGGTCATAACTCAAATTGCACTCTTTGAGGACACACATAGGATTGCTGGATCTTTACCAATACTCTCGAAGGACTTATACAATTACCAGTAACTGATAACACTTTATTAACCAAGAGAATTCATTATCGAAGGACTTTATACCAGTAACTGAGAACACTTTAGTAACCAAAGGATTCACATTATCGAGGGACTCTTTATCAAGGATCCAATTCCACTGGATAAGCACTTCTTCTATAAGGCCAAGGAATGGCTCTTAAAAACGTAACAAGAGAAACAGTGACTATGTAGAGAAGTAGGGATGTGATCTACAGAGGACCAGCTTCATTTTTGTAGAAGTTATCCTCCAAATATAGCAACAATTTGATACTCATCATCACAGTGGGATTCTAACTACCATCGAGTTAGTAGGCGAGAACAACAGGCAAGCTGTAACTTAAATACAGTCCTTGCATGCTGCTGGCATAATGCAAATTGATGGCTGAAGAGTGGGTACTTATCAATGTTCTTACTCACCCTGAAATCAAACAGCCAATCAGAACTCAGAAAATGAACTTGCCTGAGTTCATAATGGAACAATCCAAAGCTCCATATAAGCTACATACCAAACTCTAGTTTTAGACTTGCATTCATCTTGTAACAGAGTTGAATACTTTACACAAAATCCAACAATTTTGATGTATGATGCATGTACCTGTGTTGGTATTTATACCTGTCCTAAACAAAATGGCATTACTTTTTGACATCAGCCTCGTAGGTGAAGCTTTTTTTTTTAAATTCTGAATATAGATTGAAAACTTTAAATCAATTCAAAGAAAATAACAATAGAATGAAATAGTTGAACATCAAAATAATAAGAGAAACATAATTACAATGAATAATATCAGACGAGTATTTAAAGAAATAACCTCGTTACAATATTCATTCTTTCACAAGGTTCAGTTTCAATTTATTTCACTATATCACCATCTCTTCATATAACTCAAAAAAACATTAAAGTATTTGGGTCGATTTTTCTCATTTTCAGCTAAGATAAAACACAAATAGAGACTTGTCAGTTGAACCAAATGACCAAGCATTTATTTTCTCTGAATGAAAGTCCTACTTTTTTTTTTTAAATTCCCCAATGAAACGTAAAAAAAAAAAAAATTATAATAAAATATAAAATTTGCTAAATTACTATAATAAACATGAATCAAAGTCAATTGACTCGTACCATTTTAGAATATTACTCTTTATTATATTCCTTTGTTGAAAAAGAAAAGAAAATTCACAAATACATAAGGTTGAATTCAAATCAGATCCATCTTTTGTTATCTTAAAAGATGGTCGGTTCAGATTTATTCATTTTTAAAAAATTCATAAATGATCATCTATAATTATAATTTAATCTCATCTCTGTATTCTACTGAATCAAAAATGCCATAATATAATCAAAATGTGTTTTCTATCAGATATCTAGATCAATCTTATGCAGATACAAGAACAAGTAAATTATATTATTTAGATTTTTCAGACTGTTGTCCTCATCTTGAGGTGTTTTCTATCAGATATCTAGATCAATCCTACGCACACATACAAGAACAAATAAATTATATTATTTAGATTTTTCAGACTGTTGTCCTCATCTTGATGAGTTTTCTATCAGATATCTAGATCAATCCTATGCACACATACAAGAACAAATAAATTATGTTATTTAGATTTTTCAGACTGTTGTCCTCTTTATTGTTATATACACAAAGCTTCAGCTGATGTGCCTTCCAGTCTTCTTCAGGTGTTTCTTGTGGAACAGCGTTAGGGTTAAATCAAAATCACTATAATGAAATTGAAATAAGTTTTCTATCAGATATTTACATCAATCCCATGCACACATACAAGGATAAATGAATTATATTATTTAGATTTTTCAGACTGTTGTCCTCATCTTTATTTATGTTTTCTATCAGATATCTAGATCAATCATATGCACACATATAGGAACAAACAATTTGTATTATTTAGACTAGCAAAGAAAAAAAATCCTCCAAGCAGTGTAAAAGTTAATTTTAAAAGATATTATCTAAGGTTGTGGGAGTTTGTTTTGTTTTACGACAGACGACAATGTTTTTTTTAAAGAATACACTCATACATAATTCTCCAAAATTATATTGAAATTGAATGAATATTTTAATTTTAGTGTAAAAAGCAATAGTCAAAAAAAAAATCTATCTTGTATAAAAGGATTTTTTGCCACGCTCTTTCATAAAAAATGTAAACAGATCTTTGAAATCTTACATTTTTAATAACAGACATAAGAAATAGTTTTCTTTCTATAAAATCAATTTTCTCACAGATAAATTTAAATTTAATTCAAACAATGTGACGTATTTTGGGTTACAGACAAATAGAGAATGAATTTCTATTATTAATAGATTTTTCAGACTTTTGTCTTCTTTATTGTTATATGCACAAAGTTTTGACCAAAGTGCCATCCAGTCTTCTACAGATGTTTCTTATGGAACTTAGGGTCAGGGTTAAATCAAAGACCACCAAAATATAATGGAAATATATGTTCTATCAGATATCTAAATCCATGCCATGCACACACAGAGGAACTAATAAATTATATTATTTAGATTTTTCATACTGTTTCCTCATCTCTACTGTTATATACATAATGTTTCAGGTGATGTGCTCTCCAATCTTTTCTGGCAATTCTTGTCGAACTCTGAGAACCTTCGTGGAACATCGAACCAAACGCTTTATTCAATTCATTGGAGTAGATTGTTCTCATTTTTTAAACCATGACAAGTGTTAAGTAACAGTCTGAAAAATCTAAATAATATAATTTATCAAGCCTCTAAAAAAAATTTAGACAAATAAGTCAGTCAATATTTAAGTTGGCAGAGTAGCCTATTGTCAGTATCTGCAAAAGAGTCCGTCCCCTTTTCATTAATGCTAGACCAAAGAGATTTTTTTGCATCCAAGGTGGAGTGCAACACCTACCATCATCTATAGAATAAACAATCACTGTAGAAGCAATATTCCAATTAGGATTCTGCAGTAGGCTTGCAACAATGCAAGATCCATATTGAGTTACGGCTGCTTGTTGACTTGTATGCCAATACAACGGTAATTGGAATATTACTTTTACAGTGAGTATGATGTTTACTCTATACCCAGTTTACAGCACAAATCCAAGCTGTGCTAATCATGCGCTAAGTTGGCGTGGATTAGTATTAAACGTGGAACCAAGACTGATGCACTACCAACTAAATCAATTGATGATAGATATTGAGATAATATATTAAATCTTGTGCTGTGAATTGCATTGTGGGTATTAAACAAGCGAAAAGCAAAAACACACCTCGGTTTCTGAAACATCTGTTTTCTATGACAAGTCAAACAGTTTAAAAAAGAAAAGAAAAAAAAATGGTGTAAAAAAATCCAAAGTTTTAGGAAGGAAAAGCAAAATAAATTTCTAAAAATAGGAAACAAGTTGAAAAAAATAAACAGAAATTAGTTATTTTTTGCAAAATGTTTTTCAGTTTCAAATGTATTTTTATTTTAAAAAGTTTGCTCAATCAAAGACTTACTTTGACAGTAAAGATTTCAAATAATATAAAAACTAATATACATTTCAACATCCACATTTATAAACACACACACACTTATGTGTGTGTATATATATATTTCATAAAGATACACCAATCAATACAAATAGAGCAAATGTTTAAAAATATACAAACATCAACATCCACCTTTGTGCACATACATATATATATATATATATATATATATATATATATATATACATACATATATGTGTGTGTGTGTGTGTGTGTGTGTGTACACACACCCATACATACATGCACACACCTATATATCTACACATATATACATGCACACACACACACATTCCCACAACATAACAATAGTACATACACACAAAGACTCCAACCATAATTATATATACTAGCAAATATATGCACCTCCGGGTGCAAGTATTTAAGTTTTAATGTAATGAAATATTGTATAAATTAGAAAGTCTAATAAGAATGCAGATAAAAAAGATTTGAAACAGAGTGGGGTTATAATAGAAAAATAGAAATGAAAACTTACTCTTCCACACTGCCGTCTTTCATTGCTGAACTTTACTTATTTAACTATTTAGTTAAATTAGAAATAAAGAATAAAATGACACTTATTTTTCTTGTTAATGGATTTCATTTAAGATTCATTGGAGAGATTTTGCCTATATCATTAAAATAAAACCAAAACAGTTAGAAATCAATAATACTAAGCACATATTTAATAAAATCACATTTTTAATATCAATATGCAAATTAGCTTTCCCGTTCACACTGCAAACCGCTATTTTTTGTATATATAAATACAATAGCATGTTATTAGTATGTTGATATGGTAAACAGTGGCTTCGGCCTCTGGACCATTGATATAATTAATAGCGTCGATCCCAGGGGCCATCCCCCCAGGCAACACCTCCCTTTGATTTAAAGGGCAGGCTGGGTTATTGCCCAGTGCCTGAGGCGCCCCCCTTGAGGGGAATGCCGACGGGATCGACGCAATTTTTCACCTGCCACTCCATGAGCTTCGGTTTTGGGTGGTCCCACGTTAATAGGACTTTGTGCCTGACCCGTACAAGTGGGGTACGTGGTAATACCATGTAGATATGGACAACACTAATTAAAAGGTGAAGCAATTTTATTAATAATGAGCTTTTAAATATAAATAAAATCATGAAGAATGTGATGAAAATAACTATGTTAATTGTGACTCAATTAGTAATATAGTTTCGTTACAGACAGAAAAACACACAATCTCCATTATAAAAGTGTGTGTGGTGTGTGTATATATATTATATATATAATATTATATATACAACAATGACAGACCCACAACCACAACTGTATACAGAATATTCTCTCTATATATGCACAAAACCACAAATCTAACTTCATAGACATACACACACATGCCTGCTAAGTATCAGTCTAAATAACTGCTGAAACCTTCAAACAAAATTTTAAAAGACTATCAATAAAACACACATATAAATATATATATATATATATATTATATATTATATATACACACGTGCCTATATTTCCAATTTCAATGTTTATATACCTGTCTATACACATCCATACCTATATATCATTTAGTATATGTATGTAGATGTATGGTTTTTATATATGCACAAACACGGGTATAATATCTCAATGTTACATATATTCCTGTATGCACATCAGTGGGTTAAAGGAAATGTTTATCACAAAGAATTTGTATTTTGGAGAGAAAGACAAAAAAGCTTCAGTAGTTGGAAAACACAATAAATGCACAAGATACATCTATTGTCACAATCCATTTATTATTTTGCTATCAATTTATGCTCAAGCCATAAATTCTCTATAACATCAATGAAAGTTTCAGTTTTTAGTTTCTATGGCATATCAATCTTTGTGGTTATTTAATACTGAGATGGAGCGCCACACACTTCTGCTCCTCACTTTTACCACACAGGTCCTGTGCTAAATCATACGCTGCTAAAGACCCACTACTCTTATTCAACAAGGATGGCTTTGTATTTGTATATAGAATAATGGTCACGTTAGTATTAGGAGGGAGAGTCCGTCATCAAGTACTTCAAGTGAGTTCTGGCACAGAGTAATATGTTTGTTCTTAATAGTGAGTAGAACCCATTGCAACTGTTGAGTACGGTGGGAAGCATGGATCTTCCAATTAAATCAGTACATTAAATAACCACAAAGATTGATATGCAAATAACAACTAAAACTGAAACTTTCATTGATGTTATAGAGGAATTTATGGCTTGAGGCATAAATGGATAGCAAAAAAATAAATGGATTTGTTGACAATAGATGTATTCTTGTTGCATTTATTGTGTTTTCCAACTACTGAAGCTTTTTTGTCTTTCTCTCAAATAACAAATCTTTGTGATAAACATTTCCTTTAACCCACTGATGTGCATAACAGGAATATATGTAAACATTGAGAATATGTATACCCGCATGTTTGTGCTAATAAAACCATACATCTACATACATATGAACTTTTAAAATATATATAGGATGATGTGTATAACAGGTTATATAAACATTGAAATTGGAAATATAGCACGTGTGTATATATATATATATAAATATATATATATATATTAAAGGTGTGTGTTTATGATGTCTTTTTAAAATTTTTGTTTGAAGGTTTCGCAGTTATTTAAGACTGATAACTTAGCAGGACATGTGTGTTGTATGTCTATGAAGTTAGATTTGTGGTTTGTGCATATATAGAGAGTGATTCTGTAACGTTGTGGTTTGTGGGTCTGTCATTGTGTGTATATATATATATATATATATATATATATATACACAACACCACACATCTTATTATAATGGAGATTGTGTGTTTTTCTGTTCTGTAACCGAAACTATATTACTAATGAGTCACAATTAGACATAGTTATTTTATCACATTCTTCATGATTTTATTATATTTAAAGCTCAATATTATAAAAATTGCTTCACCTTTTTAATTAGTGTTGTCCATATTCTACATGGTATTTACCACGACCCACTTTACGGTCAGCACAAAGTCCCTATTAACGTGGAACCCACCCACAAACGAGCTCATGGAGTGGCAGGTGAAAAAAATTGCGTCGATCCGTCGGCATCCCCTCAAGGGGGGCGCCTCAGCACTGGCCAATAAAACCCCGCCCTGCCCCTTTAAATCCAAGGGCAGGTGTTGCCTGGGATGGGCCCCCTGGGATCGACGCTAGATTATTTATATCAATGGTCCAGAGGCCAAGCCACTTGACTCATATCAAACATACTAATAAACATGCTATTTGTATTTATATTATACAAAAAAACATAGCGGCTTGCAGTGTGAACGGGAAAGCTAATTGCATATTGATATTAAAAATGTGATTATAAATATGTGCCTTGTAGTATTATTGATTTCTAATTGTTTGCGTTTTATTTTAATGAAATAGGCAAAAATTCTCTCCAATGAATCTTAAATGAAATCCATTAACAAGAAAAAATAAGTGTATTTATTTCTTTATTTCCTAATTTTAACTAAATAGCTTTTAAATAAGTAAAGTTCAGCAATGAAGACGCAGTGATGGAAAAGAGTAAGTTTTCATTTCTATTTTTCTATTATAACCCACTTCTGCTTTCAAATCTTTTTTATCTGCATTCTTATTAGACTTTCTAATTAATACAATATCTTACATTAAAACTTAAATACTTTGCACCCGGAGGGATGCATATATTTGCTAGTATATATAATTATGGTTGCCGGAAGTCTTTGTGTGTATGTACATTTGTTATGTTTCGGAATGTGTGTGTGTGTGCATGTATATATGTGTAGTATATAGGTGTGTGCAGTATGTATGGGTGGGTGTACACACACACACACACACCACACACCACAATTTGTATGTTATATATATATATATAATAATATATATATATAATTGATGTGCCACAAAGGTGGATGTTGAGTTTGTATTTTTTTAACATTTTGCTCTATTTGTATTGATTGTGTATCTTATGACAATATTATATACAAACACACATAAGTGTGTGTGTGTTTATAAATGTGGTGTGAATGTATAATAGTTTTTTATTATTTGAAATCTTACGTCAAAGTATAGCTTTGATTGAGCAAACTTTTTAAAAAAAAAATAACATTTGAAACTGAAAAACATTTTTGCAAAAATAACTAATTTCTGTTTATTTTTTTCAACTTGTTCCTATTTTTAGAAATTTATTTTGCTTTTCTTCTAAAACTTGGATTTTTTTACACCATTTTTTTTCTTTTCTTTTTTAAACTGTTTGACTTGTCATAGAAAAACAGATGTTCAGAAACCGAGGAGTGTTTTGCTTTCGCTGTTTAATACCCACAATTGCAATTCACAGCACAAGATTTAATATATTATCTCAATATCTATCACAATTGATTTAGTGGTAGTGCATCAGTCTTGGTTCCACGTTATAATACTAATCCACGCCAACTTAGCGCATGATTAGCACAGCTGGATTGTGCTGTAAACTGGGTATTGAGTAAACATCATATCACTGTAAGTAATATTCCAATTACCGTTGTATTGGGCATACAAGTCAACAAGCAGCCGTAACTCAATATGGATCTTGCATGTTTGCAAGCCTACTGCAAATCCTAATTGGAATATGCTTCTACAGTGAATGATTGTTTAATTCTATAGATGATCGGTAGTGTTGCACTCCACCTTGGATGCAAAAAAATCTCTTGGTCTAGCTTAATGAAAAAGGGCGACGGACTCTTTTGCAGATACTGACAATAGGGCTACTCTGCCAACTTAAATATGACTGACTTATTTGTCTAAATTTTTAGAGGCTTGAATAAAATTATATTATTTAGATTTTTCAGACTGTTACTTACACTTGTCATGGTTTAAAAAAATGAGAACAATCTACTCCAATGAATTGAATAAAGCGTTTGGTTCGATGTTCCACGAAGGTTCTCAGAGTCGACAAGAATTGCCAGAAAAGATTGGAGAGCACATCACCTGAAACATTATGTATTATCAGTTTAGAGAATGAGACAACAGTATGAAAAATCTAAATAATATAATTTATTAGTTCCTCTGTGTGTGCATGGCATGGATTAGATATCTGATTTAGAACATATATTTCCATACTTTGGTGTCTTTGATTTAACCCGACCCTAAGTTCCATAAAAACATCTGTTAGAAGACTGGATGGCACTTTGGTCAAAACTTTGTGCATAGAACAAAAAGAAGACAAAAGTTCTAAAAATCTATTAATTAATTAGAAATTCATTCTCTATTTGTTGTAACCCAAAATACGTCCACATTGTTTGAATTAAAATTTAAATTTATCTGTGAGGAAAATTGAATTTATAGAAAGAAACTATTTCTTATGTCTGTTATTAAAAATGTAAGATTTCAAAGATCTGTTACCATTTTTTATGAAAGAGCGTGGCAAAATCCTTTTATACAAGATAGATTTTTTTTTTGACTATTGCTTTTTACACTTAAAATTAAAATATTCATCAATTTCAATATAATTTGAGAATTATGATGAGTATCTTTAAAAAAAACATTGTCGTCTGTCGTAAACAAAACAAACTCCCACAACCTTAGATAATATCTTTTAAAATTAACTTTACCACTGCTGGAGGATTTTTTCTTTTGCTAGTCTAAATAATACAAAATGTTTGTTCCTTATTGTGTGCATTATGATTGATTCTAGATAAATCTGATAAAACATAAATAAAGATGAGGACAACAGTCTGAAAATCTAAATAATATAATTCATTTATCCTTGTATGTGTGCATGGGAAGATGACTAATCTGACAGAAAACTTATTTCAATTTCATTATAGTGATTTTGATTTAACCCTAACCTGTTCCACAAGAAACACCTGAAGAAGACTGGAAGGCACATCAGCTGAAGCTTTGTGTATATAACAATAAAGAGGACAACAGTCTGAAAAATCTAAATAACATAATTATTGTTCTTGTATGTGTGCATAAGGATTGATCTAGATATCTGATAGAAAACTCATCAAGATGAGGACAACAGTCTGAAAAACTAAATAATTATAATTATTTGTTCTTGTATGTTTGCGTAGGATTATCTAGATATCGATAGAAAACACCTCAAGTGAGGGACAACAGTCTGAAAAATCTAAATAATATAATTTACTTGTTCTTGTATCTGCATAAGATTGATCTAGATATCTGATAGAAAAACACATTTTGATTATATTATTGGCATTTTTGATTCAGTAGAATACAGAGATGAGATTAAATTATAATTATAGATGATCATTTATGAATTTTTTAAAAATGAATAAATCTGAACCGACCATCTTTTAAGATAACAAAAGATGGATCTGATTGAATTCAACCTTATGTATTTGTGGAATTTTCTTTTCTTTTTCAACAAAGGAATATAATAAAGAGTAATATTCTAAAATGGTACGAGTCAATTGACTTTGATTCATGTTTATTATAGTAATTTAGCAAATTTTATATTTTATTTATAATTTTTTTTTTTTTTACGTTTCATTGGGGAATTTAAAAAAAAAAAGTAGGACTTTCATTCAGAGAAAATAAATGCTGGTCATTTGGTTCAACTGACAAGTCTCTATTTGTGTTTTATCTTAGCTGAAAATGAGAAAAATCGACCCAAATACTTTAATGTTTTTTTGAGTTATATGAAGAGATGGTGATATAGTGAAATAAATTGAAGCTGAACCTTGTGAAAGAATGAATATTGTAACGAGGTTTTTCTTTAAATACTCGTCTGATATTATTCATTGTAATTATGTTTCTCTTATTATTTTATGTTCAACTATTTCATTCTATTGTTATTTTCTTTGAATTGATTAAAGTTTTCAATCTATATTCAGAATTTAAAAAAAAAAGCTTCACCTACGAGGCTGATGTCAAAAAGTAATGCCATTTTGTTTAGGACAGGTATAAATACCAACACAGGTACATGCATCAACATCAAAATTGTTGGATTTTGTGTAAAGTATTCAACTCTGTTACAAGATGAATGCAAGACTAAAACTAGAGTTTGGTAGTAGCTTATATGGAGCTTTGGATTGTTCCATTATGAACTCAGGCAAGTTCATTTCTGAGTTCTGATTGGCTGTTTGATTTCAGGTGAGTAGAACATGATAAGTACCCACTCTTCAGCCACACTTTGCATATATGCCAGCAGCATGCAAGACTGTATTTAAGTTACAGCTTGCCTGTTTCCCTCGCCTACTAACTCGACAGGTAGTTAGAACCCACTCGATGATGAGTATCATATTGTTGCTATATCTGGAGGATAACTTCTACAAAAATGAAGCTGGTCCTCTGTGATCACATCCCTACTTCTCTACATAGTCACTGTTTCTCTTGTTACGTTTTAAGAGCCATTCCTTGGCCTTATAGAAGAAGTGCTTATCCAGTGGAATTGGATCCTTGATAAAGAGTCCATCGATAATGTGAATCCTTTGGTTACTAAAGTGTTCTCAGTTACTGGTATAAAGTCCTTCGATAATAATTCCTCTTGGTTATAAAGTGTTATCAGTTACTGGTAATCTTATAAGTCTTCGAGAGTATTGGTTGGTAAAGATCCAGCAATCCTATGTGTGTCCTCAAAGAGAGTGCAATTGAGTATGACCAATGGGGGGGGGGTTAAATATTCTATCAAGCAGTAGTAGTATGCTCGTGATTGGTTACAAGAACAACCCATGTGACCTTTGGATGTCTATAAATAGAGGTGGGAATTAAAAGCACGCCTATATACAAAATTATTCCAACATCTATCAATAACAATGTTACACCTTCGAATGAGAGCATGTATCCCCGCCCCATAGAATTCTGTTGACTGTTTCTTTTAACATTCTTTACTACAAGATTTCACTTCCTTGTCACTGGAATAATGTTTGCCTCTCCAAAACGCTCTTTCATGGAGCCAAAGAGATTAAGTCTGAAGGGCTAAATCTGGTGAGTATTGAGTATGCGTAAAGTTGTCCATCCAAATGAGGTTGAATTTCTCCCTTTTCCTGATGCTTGGTGTGATCGAGCATTGTAATGCAGAAGAAGGATATTGTCGATTGACAAGTTGGGTCTTTCTCATTGTATTCTTGCTCTGAGTCTCATTTAGGGTCTCAATGTAGTCTTAGTTTTATATAAAATTTTTTACATGAAATAAAGAAAATGGCATTACTTTTTGAATCGCCCTTGTACTTATCAATCAATATTTTATGATTATTTTGTTAATGGTGAGGTTCTAGTTTCAGAACTCTGGTGAGTGTGGAATTACACCTTCATTACCATTATTCCCAGATCCTATTTGATCTGAGTGGCAGTGCCTGTTTAGGTCTTCATCTATGAGTAAAATAGATATGTTGGAAAGTCCATGAAAATTATTTCTACCAGCTTATTGATACATATCTATTAATGGAGATTCGCTCTGGTTTTTGTCTGTAACAAAAAACTATGTCACTACTTACGTCACATTCATTACCCAAAATCGTTATAACATAGAATAAATACACTGAAAATTTGAACACGCAACATTAGACAGTCTTCATTGTTTTTAAAACAAGTTTTAATAAATACATGATTGGTATGATATATCTATATATAGTTTGTTTTATTTTAATACATATTTAAAGTTTACATTTCAAATTGTTTTATTTTTTAATCCTTTTAATGAATTTGATGATTTTTACTTACTTTAGGGTACAAAACTCGCTGACATTGAATTTTTAACTCCCACTCCTCAGGCAATATGTTTCAAAAATTTATTTTCATCGCCCGGAGGTGTTTTTTTATTTGGCTAGTGAACTTAAACAATTTAACATGACTATCAGTTTATTATGATGTATGAAGTTATTTCTTCTAATTTATTGATAAACATGGAGTTAATGAAAATTATTTCTACATTGTGTTCCATAAAATGGTAGAAATTCATTTTGACCCTATGGAAATCTGATTTCTGATAAGATGATGCAAGAGCCCTTCCAAACATTAGCCATGTCAGTGATACTGTATGCCTGTACCACTTGAACTATACAAAAACACTTAGAGAAAAAGCTACATGGAAACTACGCAAGGATGCTGCGTTTGTCTTGAACAAATCTTGGAAGCAGCATCTCACTAAAAAAGCATTGTATGGCACTTACCTCCTATTACACAAACGTAAGACGAAACACTGAAGAAGCAAGAGTGAAATCCTAAGTGAAGTCTCCTGTGAACAACTCCGCCCTATGGCTGGGGTTTTAGATGCACCGACTGCACCTGCTGAGGGGTAAAACTCCCCCAATGGGGCCGTTGGGTGGCGACCTGTGATGCTTAAGGTGGATAGAAGCTCATGACTTGCAATACTCCACTTTGGCCCTTCTTGGCTAGACGGGCGGTCGGAGAGGCCCCCTCCGATCAATCGGCTGGTCATGTCAAGCCCTAGCACCTATATGATTTTCCCAACCCTATTGCCCTTATGGCAAGCCCCAACCTCTTTTTATCATATGGGTGCTAGAAGGCGGTGACTGAGGGTCTACACATGTCATGGGAATGACATTAAACTCTATCTGATGGTGAGGTTCCAGTTTTGGAGGTTGGGGGAATGTGAGAACACCTTCATCACCATTGCTCCCTGGTCTCCTGACCCAGAGTGGTAGTACCTGTTAGGGTCCCATCTTGAGTTGAATAGAAAAAAACATGACTTTATAAACAAAATTTTATTATGCATTAAGAATGAATTTATTTCACAACTTTGTCGGCATTAAATGACCCACCGAGGTTGATATGCCATAAACCAAACCAAAACCTGTGAACAACTACATGTGGACACACCAGTGCTGGTCGAACCAGCAAAAATCTGCAACAGTCAGCTCTGTGCAGATTCTGAATGCTGTGCCAGGAGCAATGACAATAGGGATGGGTGCCGAGAGAGTTCTGGAAATCCGTACTGTCAGCATAACCTCATGATAAATCAATCTACAATACTGATGCTTCCACATAGTTCTTGTAGAATAATCATACTAAATTCCTATTACCGTGAATTGGTAAGACAAGGCAACAAGTAGCTGTAACTCAATACAGATCTAATCTTGTTGCAATTCTACTGCAGAATGCCAGAGTATTTATGAAGCTCATAACATCATAGAAACCAAGCAGCCAATCAGGACTCAAGGAATGGAATCACCCCATTACATGAATGGACTAGTCTTGAGTCCCATAAGTACCAGCTATCTTGGGCACTGTTCAGTTGTGCTTAGCCAGTTGCTGTTGTCCCAACCAATAGTTTCCTGACTGATTGTTTGACTTCAATAGTTCTCAGAAATTTTGACCCAAATTTTTCTTCCTTTCTGTTTCTATAATAAATTCTATAGGGGATTTAGCTGTTCAGCGTAGCATTAGTGTTCTTCACTCTTAATCATCAATTCTAAGTGCATTAGAAGATTTATCTAGTTGCTTCTTTATGCTCTTCTTGTAGTAGCCAGCATTTATAAAATTCAGCTAAGCACACCTAAGTTTTAGTGACTCCAATCCTCAGTACCCTTGTGGCAAAATCAATTACAAAATTACTTTTATAATTGTTTCACATTTACATTACTTTCTGCTGTCTACATGATCTCTAGGTATATAGATACTAGGGAATTCACTATGATTGGTTAGTAGATTGATTTTAACGGCATATCAACCATCTGGGTTATTTCATGCCTAGCAGTTAGGAAGTAATATGTTGTGTATCTATATTTAGACTTTTGTTGTAATGGTTTTAGTTGTTAGCATCATTGGGGATCATGTTATATGGTATGATTAGGTTCATGTTTATATTCTATGGTATAATTCCTTTTCCTTAAAAAAGGACAAAATGGCTTCTGTGATTTTTTTTTTCAAATAGATCTTTCATATTATTTACATTGAAATAATGTTTCTGATGAGAACAACCCTTGCATTCTATGAATAAATTTTAACAGTCAAAGGTGTTTAACATGTTTCACACTGTGGTTGTTGTTCATGTTTTAGTATATAGAAGTGCGTTAGTCTTGTGTGACCAATGCGTAACAGGGACACAATGACTTGTTTCTTTCTAGATTTCTTTAAGGCTAGTCTCCAGTCTCCTAAAGTAGTTGATTAGGACTTTACTATGTTCTGGGCTTTCTATGCCAAGAACAGTACCTCACAACCTCACAATACAGTGTTAGAAATATTTGAAGAATGATGAATGATAGGGAAAACAGGAAAAGTGAGGATTTGAAAACATATATCAACACTTAGTGTTTTGATTGGTGACTTACAATATCAAACATATATTTAAAATAGATATGTATTAGGTATGTGTTTCCAATCAACAGACGATATTTGTTTTATCCTGATGAATATTGGAAATACATAACTAATACATATTATTTTAAATATGTGTTCAATACTTTAAATCACCAATCAAAACACTAAGTATCAATAAATACATATTTTGCAAATATTAATAAATCCTCCTCAATTTTCCTATTTTTCACTCTCTATTATCATTCTTCATACTGTTGGGTTCATTTCCATTTTTCTTGCCGACACAGTATTTAAATATAATCTCAAAGTCTCATTGTCTCCTCTCAAAATGGGGAAAGTTATTCTCGGTAATATATTTCACCTAAAAAAATTAAGGTTATTCTATATTTACATATTCAATGCATATAAAACAATGGTTTTTACTAAGCACAGCTATATATATATATATATATATATGTGTGTGAGGAAAATATTGGAAAAGTAAATACCGAACACAAGAAATTGGATTCAGTTAATATATCGCCTTCACCAGAATTAACTTCATAATTTTAAAATAGAATGGTAGATAGACAAGGAAAAGGTAAAAGGAGAAGGTTCATTATTCACTTTTCCAATAATTTTCCTCAGATTTTGTCAGTTTTTTCCTAATCTATAATTTTCTACAGCATATATATATATATATATATATATATATATATTATTATATAAATATACATACATATACACACGAGATGTTACAATGGATGGAAATTTGTAAGTCGATGTTCGAACATTCGGTTTATGGAGAAATTTTTCTTCAGGACAATATGAACTGATCAAGGAGAAAAACATTTATGTAGTTAAAAAGATGATAGACGTTTTTGATTACGTTGGTTTGGAAAATGTTTCTCTTTGACTAGTTCATATTGTCCTGAAGAAGGTCTCTTTATAAACCGAAATGTTCAAACAGCGACACTACGAGTAATAAATTTCCACCCATTGTAACATCCCGTGTTTGGTCTACATTTCTGCACATACTGTCGGATTAATTTTCTCATTTTACTCTCTCACACACACAAACACGCACATATATATATATATGTGTGTGTGTGTATATGTCACATAGTTTTCTATATAAGTTGATTATGATAAGGGACCACTCTGCTTGTGTCTCACATATTCTTTTCGATATAAGCTGATTATCATTTGACATCAGAAATTCCAATAAAAGTTGTTTTGTTTTTTTTAAATCTCGCTTTCAATAAGGGACCATTTGGCTTGTGGTGTATTTTATGCTTTTGCTATTCAATGTCTGTGGGTTCAAATTCCTACTGCATTTAATGAATTGAAACTGATCTACTCCTTCCACAGTTAATGGATTAATATCTGCAAGTTAAAACAAAAGATAACTGAACAAAACTAAGTCGTTGCTAACCATAACCATCAACTAACATTTCCAGATGCACAATATTATTACCGTCCCATAACAGTATCTACATTTAGCATATGAAATGTATAAGTGAACATAACGACTATTACAGGACAGAGATAGTATTAAATTAAGGATCCCCTGTAGTCTCTGAAAAAAATCATTTTCCCAACTGCTTTCTCCCAAGCTGTGCTTGTTTTCATCAAATACATAAATTAATATCCATTTATTTTGTTCGTAATATCATTTTTCCCAAGTTGACTTTAAATACATTATGTGATAGCAATAACGGAGTGAATTGGCCAGAGAATGAAGACACATGTTACATTCATAAGCCTTAACTCATGATGATGAGATAAAAATGTTTGGAGTGTATTGTTCTTTTTGTCAGGTATATTAATATCTATAATGAAAGCTCGGCAACAAACCCCACACACATATATAAGTATAATATATATAAATAAAAGGATATATACCTTTTAGAATATACATTAATTTAACATCTTTCGGTTCTATTCTGTTGATTTTTTTTTTTGTCTTTAATATTTCATCGTCGGTCACACTGGTGTGGTTTTTCCAGTTTCTTTTTTCTTTTAATCAAAATTCCGCGTATGTTAGATACGCCAGTTCATGACAGGCGCATGGCACAATTTTTATATACTTCATGGGTTGCGTGTGTTGACTATGCTATGAAAGCCCTAGTTTCGAAATTTGTTTTTTTACTTATGAATATGTATTTTTTAATTTTCTGTATTTTGTATTTCTATTGTCAGGTTTTGTATATATACATAGGCACGTATATGTTTTTAAAAAGGATATTTTATATCATTTTAAAAGTTATTGGCATGCTTATATTCGAATATGATTTCATTCGTTCTATTTAAATAATTGCGTCCGGGTTTTAAATTTTATTATTGCAATTTTTTTCTTCCAGAAAAGATGACATTTGTTTTTGAAACCCGTCGGTGTTTTTTACTTTTTAATGATTTGTCATTCTATTTGTGGGATTTTTTTCTTTTAGCTTCCTGAAATGTTTAGAAAGTTATGTTTATATATATATATTTAATTGTTGGTTCGTAAATTATTTGTGATTGTATAAATGATATTTCCATGGTGTGCCGGTGCTCCTAATATTTTTCTTTTTGGAATATCTATAACTGGTATACAATGTTCTTGGATTTACATAAACCTCCAAGTTTTAAAGACTAATGAAAATAAAAAAAATATATAATAATGCTCTCTAAACGGTGGATCTACAAAAAAACTCAATATCAAGAAACCCTAAAAAATCAAACAACAAATTTAAAAACAGAAACGTAAAATAATATAGTTCAATCCACTTATTGCCGGTTAACTAATATAAATACAGGTAAGGTTTTCCTCAATCTGGTTGACAAACACTTTAACATCAACAATCCATTAAATCAAATATTTAACAGAAAACACTAAAAATGAGTTCTCATGCACAAACAGCATAAACAATATAATTAACGCACATGATAAAAAAAAACTAATAAGAAACTACAAAAAAAAAAACAATATCAATATAATAGACGAACCTTCTTTCAACTGTAAGAATGAAAAAGATTGTCCACAAAAATAAATACGTTACAAAAGAAAGAATGGACAAATGAATTTTAAAGAAAGAAAGAATAAGAAAATAAAGGGACAAGCACAAAGAAAGGAGGGAATGAAATTATGAAGAGAAGGGGAGAATGAAATTATGAAGAGAGGGGGAGGAATGAAATTATGAAAGAGAAGGGGGAGGGAATGAAATTATGAAGAGAAGGGGGAATGAATTATGAAGAGAGGGGGAGGGAATGAAAATTATAAGAGAAGGGGAGGGGAATGAATTATGAAGAGAAGGGGGAGGAATGAAATTATTGAAGAGAAGGGAGGGAATGAAATTATGAAGAGAGAGAAAGAAATGGAGAATTAGAAAAGAAAAGGTTAAACAAGAAAAGGAGAGAATGAAATTAGAATTAATTGATAAAGAAAGGCACCAAATTTCTATAATGTTTGACATGTCATTAAACAGACCAGTCAACCTACAAAATTGTCATTGAGAGTTACTCTACAAATGGATCTATTGAATTTCAATGAAAAGAGATAAATTGAGTCGGGGGTTGCTTTCCTGTCATCAATATCTTATGTATAAACCATACAAATTTGAAAAAAGTGGGTTTTCTACTTAGTTCTTTTTAATCCTTCCTTTTAGGTTTCAGTTTCTTTCCTTATTTACTGAAATTTTCGTGTGAAAAAACAAAGCTGCTATTCTGGAATAAATCAAAATAAGCCATTGTGTTTTTTAATTACTTGTAAATTAACTGACTTGTTTTCATATGTGCCATTCCAATTTTTTTTTTAGTGCTGGCATTCATTATTTTAAAAACAGCTCTCAAATCAAAAATTATTGACCATTTCTAATTGAAAGCTTTCAGAAAAGGAGTCATTGATGCCACGAAATTATACCTACTTTAAACCGGTCGGAGAGGCCCCCCTCCGAACTATCGGCTGGTCATATCAAGCCAAATACCCACACGATTGTCCATTATGGCAAGTCCCAACCCTTTTTATCATATAGGTGCTAGAAGGCGGTTGCTGAGGGTCTTCATGTCCTGGCAATGACGTTAAACTATCTGATGGTGAGGTTCCATTTCTGAAATTCTGCGGAATGTTGAGCACCCTCTTTATCACCATTGCTCCCTGGTCCACTCTGACCCGGAGGGTAGTATCTGTTAGGGTCCCATCTATGGTTAAATAGAAAAAATGTGTTTATAAGAAAGAATTGAGTATCCATTAAGAAGGAATCTATTTCAAAACTTTGTCGGCATTAAATGACCCACCGAGGTTGATATGCAGTAAAACAAACAACCTATGAATTCATAAGGTACCTGCAGTAAATGTTTAGTCGGTGAAGTGCCTAAAGTCGGTATCAACCTCACAGCGAGGGAGTATATCCTCTTTTAACTAGCACTAGACCATGGAGAGTGTTTTGGTGTCTGAGGTGGAGCGCAACACCTACCATCAGCTCCTTACCTTACCGCACAGATCCCTGTGCTACTCATATGCTGACTTGCCGAGGGCTGGTATCAAACTAGGAACCTTTTAGTGCCTAGGCGGACGCTCTATCGACTGAGCTAAACCGGAGATGTCCATAATTACACTGATGCATCTATTTAGAAAGAAACGAAGGATTTGAATTAGTATTTCATAGATATCTCTTACATCAAGATTTAAGTCGATTGATTTTATAGGTATATTTTACGCCAAGAGGTTTGTTTTAAAATACAAAATTTACACTTTATATAGAACAAATGCACAAACATTTCACACAAAAATTTTGTGGTGAAAATAAATCCAAATTAAAAAAAAAAGGTTATAGTTTTTTTTTTTACCTGAATAATATGCACCCTAAACTTTTGGGTTGAAAATCTGGATAAAGTCTCTAATATATATATATATATATATATATATATATATAATAAAATTTGAAAAAAAACAGTGTCCAAAAATGAGACATGAATTTATTTGTCAACTGCTTAAACGATTCGGAGATAAAAAAAAAATATTTATCTCCTTCATCTATTAAAACATCCATCATTCTTTCACCCATAAATAATCCTGATGAAGGTTTAAAGAAACCGAAACGTTTAAGCGTCGATAAAAAATTCATCTTATTTTGGAAACACTTGTTTTTTGTTTTTTTTTTTTCAAATTTCTTAATGTCGGATTTATTTCCATATTTACTCCCATAATATATATATACATTCGCTTTATCTTATCAGAGATCGATTATGTCTATAGCAGACTAACTTTCCTCTACATGTACTGACATCACTTTCTATAGATTAGATACTACTACCTTGGTATGTGAACTGTTTTACTAATTTCAGAGGCTTCCAGTGTCGAGATGTTTCCATCTCGTTTGAAGTACATAAACTCCGTTTTATTTGGGTTCGCATAGAGGACAATGGCTCATGACGCCTTCTCCAGGATATTCAATTGGGATTCACATTGCGCCGGTGTATTTGAAGCGCTAGATCTTTTGCGCAGTGCGCATCTATGAAATATCTGTGGGATAACGCCGACTTCTTGCCTTGCTTTTAGCGTGAAGACATTATAGAACATGTAAATCTAAGTTAGGGTAGCATGGTTACTGGTAGTTTCTCGCCTATACGATTGTTCAAACCAAGCGAGAAAATTATAGGTAACCAAGCACCGTTGACTTCATGTCCACACGACTTTAACTTATACATCAACCCATCCGCACGAGCAGGATGCGTCAATTTCTTACGCGGAGTTTAACAGGTTTGAATTCAGAGTTTTCCTTTCTCATAGACTGGTTACCTAGCCATGGTTAAAGAGTCCAGTCTGCCCTGCTATTATCCATAGCTCGAGGGAGAATTGGATTCATACCTTTCCAAGGGTATTAGTGCCATGTGAAATGCCAACGACTTCGTCCAAGAATTGAAATCGCGTTGACGAGTCCATTTCCAACGACTCTAACCATTAGACCACGCGCCCTCCATTAAAAGTCTCTTATATAGACTACTAAAGTAAGGGTATTCCTTGAACTGAGAACAGGAAAATTTGAGTCGCACCGGAAACATTCGTCTTGTAAAATCCCTTTTTGTACTAAGAGGAATAATGGGTTAGGGTCTCTTAAATCTCCCAGTTGTAGGCAAATTGTTCGGACGAAAGAGACAAATACACAATGGAATTTAATACATGTATTGACAAATAGTTACAAGAATGTTGCAATTTTAATGGCATTTGCTACGAGACTTATCTGTGAGGTGAAATAACTGTTCATTAGAGAATGGCACTAACAGGGGTATCTGGTCGCTGTGATTGTAGAGTTTCTGTAGAGAACGTCCGTTTTGGTCAGTTCTCGTACGATAGGTAAAAAAGTGTAGGGAATGCCTTTTGGAAGCTACTCGTCTAAGTTACAATCTTTTAAATGACGGTGGATGGGGCCCTTTTTAAGTTGACTATTTAGGTCCTCAGCCTTCTGATAAGTATGCTGTCGAAACGGCCTTCAGAAAGTATGCTGTTTAAAAATGCCTCCGTCGCAGGTCAACGGCCATCTCTCTCTTTT
>CM042149.1:103835484-103860320 GCA_023376005.1 Doryteuthis pealeii | reverse complement strand
TGTAATTATCTAAAGCTGTCCAATAATCTTATTGTTCACAAATGTATAGATTTTAAAGTACTTAGTTGCAAAGATAAAATTGCAATATTTTGATATTATTTTGATTTATTAATAATTTTACAGGGTTGTTTTGAATTTTAACAAGTTGTCTTTTGAACATCATTCTGTTCTAAGTGTAAAATATTGTTCTGCTTTCTTACAATTAGGAGTTAAAGAGGGAAGAGTTCTATTTTTGATAGGATATTATAGCAATTGTAGAATAATACTTTACTAAGTTCCTAATTTATTGTGAATTGGTAAGACTAAGGCTGTTGTTCAAACAACAGTATACTGACTTTCAATAGTAATCATGTGTTGCACCCAGTATTATTGGCCATTCATATTCAAAACAGTACACCTATGACCAGCTCCCCAACAAGGTTGAAAGAAAGTCAGGTTTGAGGGAACTACCAAGAGACAGGACCTAAAATAGAAATTACCATATATTTCTTTTGGTGTTAGTAAATTACATTTGTTTCTATATATGGAGATAAGAGGGACACTTCATGATAGAAGAACCATGGTATTTTGTTTCCCTCTCCATCAGACTGGTAGTCTCTCAAAATTGACTCTATAAATAGGAAGAACATTTTCATATTGTTAATCTTTGTTTTTGTGATATAATAAACTTTTACAATTTAAGTAATGTTTACCTATTTATTTTTAGACTTAAAATAACTACTAGACTAACACAATACCAACATTAAAATACCTTTATATCTAAATTAAAAAGTAAGTAAACCCGGTTCATGCCTTACAATTAACTACATAAGGGCCGGGTTAGCTCAGTCGGTTAAGTGTTTCGGCTAGAAAACCACAAGGATAGACTCCCTTCGCTGTATTGGCTGATACCGAACTTTAGGCCGCCCGACGACTTTACTTTTTTAAATCTAAATTAAAATTCTGAGTGTTAAATCTATATTATAATGGAGATTGTGTGCTTTTCTGTCTGTAACCGAAACTAAATCACTACTCAAGTCACATTCCTCTAGTAATTGACGTCACATTCACCATGAATTTTATCCTTATTTTAACCTCAATTATTTAATAAAATGTTTTCATTATTATTTACTGTTAACCATATCTTTACATACTAATAACATGCAATTGTTTTTATATTATACAACAAAATAGCGTTTACAGTGTTGAACGGGAAGGCTAATTTGCATATTGATATTAAAAATTATAATTTTTTAATAAATATGTGCTTTAGTATTATTGGTTTCTAAACTGTTTGGCTTTATTTTTAATAATATTAAGCAAAAATTCTCTTCAATGAATCTTAAATGAAATCCATTTACAGATAAATAACTGACATTTATTCTTTACTTCGTATTTTAACTAAATACTTAAATTAGAAAAAATAAACAATGGAAAGACGAGAGTGATGGAAGGATAAGTTTTCAGTAGTTCTATTTTTCCGATTATACCCTTCTCTGTTTCAAATCTTTTTATCTGCATTCTTATTTAGTTTCATTAGCGTTTCTAATTTAATACGATATTTAATTTACATTAAAACTTAAATACTTGCACCCGGAGGATGCATATATTTGCTAGTGCATTTAAATTCAAATGATTACTCATAACTAGTAACTTATTTTGTTAGTTAGATTAGTCATTTTAGCTTTTTGCAAATAAAACAAGTAGTTCATTGGATATTAATATAGATGTTGTGTTTCTTTATAATGTTAACTGTCAGATTGTACATTAGTCAGGTGGAAAAAATTAATTCTCTCTTACATGAATACACACTATTTCTTTTAGATTATGGAGAATAAATGAAAAACTTTTAATAATACAGAATTTATTTAGTTTTATCATATTTACATATCATTATGAGGCCGCAGTGTTTGGCTGTCTCAGTTAACTGGGGCTGTAGAATATGCCGATTGCACCTCTGCAAAGGTGTAAGACCCATTCCCAAAACAGAATCAGCTGTTTGACCATTGTGTGGTGAACCATAATGCCTGAGTACAAGGATTGTGCTGATTTGAGCAATCTTGTGATCAGGATATATATGCATATATTTACTGTATATATGTAGATTTATATATACAAGTTAGCTCAGTCTGGTAGAGTATTTGGCTAGAAACCACAAGGTTCCTAGTTTTCGATTTACTGGCCCTCGTCAACTCAGTGTATGAGTAGCACAGGGATTTCTGCGGTAAATGTTAGGAGCTGATGGTAGGTGTGGAGCTCCCACCTCAGACGCAAAAAAGTAATCTCCTTGGTCTAGCGCTAGTGAAAAAGGGTTGATAGACTACCCCTCGCAGTCTGGGTGATACCGAACATTAGGCCGACCCAACGACTTTAATTTACCATTCACTGTTTATATATATCAAGGTGTCAAAAAAGTATTTGGAAGATTTTTTTGTCTTTTTGACACACCTTCTGAAAAAGATAACATTCCATTCATACTTCATTCTATCTATGTTGAATATCTGCTTTAACTTGTTAGTTTTTTTGACAAAACCTGGTGTTCTGAAAAAAAAAGTTATGAATAGAATGTTTCTTTTTTATTAGAGAAATACAGGTGAAATCAAAAAAGTACAAAAAAATATTTGATTACTTTTTTGACACACTATGTAATGTATGTGTTGTGTAGTGTGTGTATATATAAATATTAATATAAATAATATACTATACTATATATAATCTAATTAAATATATATTGGTTACCAAACCCTCTTGCTGCATGAGCAGGATGCGAACACAAGGAACAATTTCTTAAGCGGGGTTCAACAGGTTTTGATTCCAGAGTTTTTCCTCTCCTAGACTGGTTGCCTTAACCAAGGTTAAAGAGCCTAGGTCTGTCCTACTATTTACCCTATTCTGGAAGGAGAGTAAATTCATACCTTTCCCAAGGGTAATTAGCGCGCTAAAGTGAAATGCAATTAGCACATCCAGGATTTGAACTCTGGGCGACGAATCCATTTTCCAATGACTTTAACCATTACACCACGCAACTCGCTAGTGTGTGTATATATATATATATATAGATAGATATTATAATATTATTGAATATATATATGTATATGTTGTAAAGGCTGTGTGTGATGTTACGCGATGTTACTTTAAATAATAATGGTTATTCAGTGCGATGAATTTTTGCATGATTGACCTAAGGAAATAGAATACCAAAACTAAAATAATATTTACACACAAATATCGTGTTAGAATAAACAATCTCTGTTTTTGATAATATGCGGATAGTTGGAATTATACAAACGGTCTGAACTGAAATCAATTGTCATTCCTTTATTATTTTGTTCTTGTTTTTGTTTTTGGCATGATTGCAAAGAGATGCTTCTTTAACTAAGAAATTCAATTTGTTAACAGGTAAAAGATTTTTTAAAAATTAATTTTGTTATATAAGAATCTTTAATGTGCGCTGTAGGGAAATAGCAAAATGAGCAAATGAGAGAAAATACATGTTAAACATGGTTTGGCTTTTTCATAGAATTTCCCTTTTGAAGAATAATACATTGCCATACCAACAAAATTTTGTGAAAGAGATATATATGAAAGAAATATTAATGAAGAACTTTGCATCGTCAAAAGCAACTCTCTGAAAACATAAAACATCCTAGAATGTACATGATAAAGGGTGCTTTTTATTTTCATGTAACGCCACTCGCTCAAATAACAGTTAACAAAGTTACAAACTCAGCCCATTTTTTACTCTCATAAATAAAGAGCAGGGATGTTTAGATTCATACCTTTTGCAAAAAAAAAGGGTATTAATAAATCATTCATCGGGCTTAGATTTCATTTCGGACTAGGAAAAAGCATGACACCATCTATTCTTCCCTTAGCTATGGGTAAACAGTAGAGCAGATTTGAGCTGTTCAGCTTTGGTCAGACAACTGGTCTTGGATAAATAAAAAATTCTGAATTCAAAACAATGAGAAGTGTTTTTTTTTTGGAGTGTGTGTTATATTATATATATATATATATATATATTATATAATATATATATATGCACACTCAACCCTTTCACATGAGCAGGACGCAAACAAGGTCAATTTTTTAAAGGTTTGTATTCAGTTTTCCATCTTCTAGACTGGTTTGCTGAACCGAAGTTAAAGAACCCAATTGCCACTATTTACCAAAAAGCTAGAAGGATAATGGGTTGATTCATACTTTTCCAGAGGGCATTCAGATGTTATGTGAAATGCAAACAACCTTGTCTCGGATTTAAATTCAGATCACTGTTCACTTCCTACGACAATAAGCATTACATGACAAGCACACACACACACACACACACACACACACACACACATATATATATATATATATATATTGTCTGAAACCAAAATCAATCAAGATCTTTCTTTTTATTTTTATTTTTTTATTTATTTATTTATTTATTTTTTTTGCATGAATGAAAATGGAAGTTATCTTAAAAAAAAACCTAAGAAGTAGATGTTGCAACAAAAACACATATTACAGCTAGTTTATATTATATATATTTACCAACCTCTCAGCACAAGCAGGATGTGACACAAGGTCAATTTCTTAAGTGGAGTTCAACAGGTTTAAATTCAGAGTTTTCCTTCTCCTAGACCGGTTGCCTAACCAAGGTTAAAGAGCCCGATCTGCCCTACTATTTACCCATATCTGGAGGGAGAGTAGAATTCATACCTTTCCCAAGGGTACTAGCGCTAAGTGAAAATGCAGTTACCGCGTCCAGGATTTGAACTCGTTTAATATATTTTATATTATAAGATTTAAAAAGGTAAATTCCTTTCAAAATGATTGACTTTTCAATATTGTAATTGGTTTTTGGTTGTCTTGAGGGTTAAAAGTTAACCTTTATAACCTTCTAGTTTGAAAAAAAATTCTCAACTGAATTGATCACTATCAATTTAATTTCAGTAATAAATCAAAATAAATGAGATTTTTATCAAATTAGATTAACGTTTTAAATTGATCGGTTTTGAAAAATAGATGGCATCTGTTATTTTTATAGAACTTTTTCAGATTCATAATGAATCTTATTTATCAACTGAGCTTTATTGGATAAAAAGAATTTGTGAAAAACTATGAGTGAAGCTAATTGAATAAATTACAAATAATTTGATTGGCTGATAAATTCATGATGGTAAAGTAAACATCTGTTAATAGGTTAAAATTGGCATATATATATATATATATATATATATATATATATATATATATATCAATTTCTCTATGTATAAAATATGTGGGGCTTTTTCAGGATATATTAATTTCCTATTGTTGTTTCTACCTGAGCTTTGTAAAGCAATCTATACACACACATATTCTTATATATATATATATATATATATATATATATGATTGCTTATGGCAACACCCAATCCTTCTTATCATATGGGTGCTAGAAGGTAGGAATGACGTTAAACTCTATCTGATGGTGAGGTTCCAGTTTTGGAGGTTTGGGGAATGTGAAGCACCCCTTCATTTCTCCCTGATTCACTCTGACCCGGAGTGGTAGTACCTGTTAGGGTCCCATCTATGGATTAAATAGAAAAATGTATTCATAAAAAAATTGTATTATCCATTAAGAATTGATTTATTTCAAAAGTTTATCAGCATTAAATGACCCACTGAGATTGATATGCCGTAAAAAAAACCCAAACCAAACATATATGATTATGGTCAAGTGATGCTGAAAGCACCACTTCCTGTTACATCACTGAAGATAAGCAGTGATGAACCTGTTCAATACTTAATTTGGTGACCACTTAAGCAACAGCAGGTACTGTAAGCAACTTGAATCCTTTGTTTATCTCAAATAATTTGACATTAGATGACCCAAAAAGTGTTGATATGCCGTAAAACAAAACAACCAAACACACACACATGCATATATATATATATATTACCGGGTAATAAAATATTGAGCTAATTGTAATACTGACGGTTGATACAAGTATTACTCAAAGAAGTCAGTGTTATATTGAATATAAAGTGCTCAATACATAAGTAGAGCAGATTTAGTATTAAGGTCTATGTAGAAATAAACAACTCGAGTTTCACCATAATTGCCTGTAATTAATCAATATCTTGATTAATTCATTGCAATTAACCCTGAAGATCCTTTATGGTGAAACTTGAGTAGGTTATTTCTACATACAGCTTAATACTACATATATTTATATAATTTAGGGTAGCAAAGACTTTAAGCCAATGATGCTTAGGAACTGTCAGTTTCTCATTAAGTCTTTGTTTTAAAATCGCATTGGTGGGAAACTGATATTTTTATTTAGTTTCTTTAGTCCTACTAATTTAATATAATACTTTATTACATTAAAATTAAAATACTTGTACTTGGTAGGTGGGCCCCATTGTGGTGTAATGGTAAGCAAACTAGTCTTGCAGATCCATTACTACTGAATAGTGAGTTTGATCTTTGCTAGATACCTCACACTTTGACCGTATGTCACATATTACCCATGGCAAATGGGTCTGGTAAAAATGGCATCCCATCATGGTGTAATGGTTAGCAAACTAGACTTAGAGATCCATTACTATTGAATAGAGATTTTATCCTCTCTGGATACCCCATACTTACGATCTTGTGTCATATCCTACCCATGGTAAATGGGTTGGATAAATAATAGTGAAGGGCACATATTTTTGTTAATGTATTTAAAGATATATTGTGATTTATATATAAGTGGATAGTTCTTTCATCTCAACAGCCAACTTCTACTTTAAATATTGCTTCTTTCTGTGTGATACAATTACTTGAGTTGCCAGCTCCAACAAACTCCAGTTGTCAGAAATTTAATAACCTGTGAGCTTGTGAAAACGTTACCAATTTGTTTCTCGGCTTTTAGCCGTTTGAAAATATTTGCAGCTTATCATTTATTCTTAGGATGAAAACAAAAGCAGACAGGTCTTTGCGTTATTTGTGATGTTTTGCAACCCAAGGTGTCAGACTCTTCCGCAGCCAAATGTTTTCCTAATGACTTTGTCTCGCTGCCGACCTGTATTTGTTGGAAAATGTTTTTCACTTACGCCTAATTTATTAATGAGCTTGTTTCATTAGCCGTCTTCTCGGAAAGATTTGTGATAACTTTCCTCCTAAAAGAAAAGGCCAACAAAAAGAAATCTTTTTAGCCAGTTAATATAAAGAAAAATGATTATTAACATATCTGGTAGGTGTTTATTATAGTTAAAGAAGGAAACATTTCGAAATTTTTGCATAAAAATAGGCACATTTCGTCACTGTTCGGTGGCTCTATGGGCTGGCGCATTACATATAACTTGGAACGTAAACTCGTTTTTCCAACTGAAATAACATTAACAGCCCAGTGTCCTGATATTGTCATTTGGTCTGTTAATCAAAAGAAAGTTTTTATCATTGAATTAACAATTCAATTTGAAGAAAATCTTGACTGGGCACATCAGCATAAGTTGGAAAAATATGAAGACCTACGTGAACAATGTGTCAGAAACGGATGGTAACAGATGTATTTCCTATCGAAGTCGGATTGCGGGGATTTATTACCAACTCAACCTCGGAATTTTTGTCTAAACTTGCACTTTTTCCACCAGACAAGAGGAAATACTTTAAAAAGATCCAGGATAAAGCTCAAACTGCATCAACATGGATATGGCAATCCTACATTGTGACATCAAGCCGACAAAGTCTGGTGGTATCGTGAGATACTGCTGGGGCGCTCTGGGTTAGTGGTAATGATGCTTCGGCCCCAAAACCATGCCTGAACCCAGTCATCATCTGATGAAGGCTTTGTTGGTTGCAATGCTACTGTGTAAATAGTAGTCATTGTATGAAGATTATTATGGAATCAAATGATATTGCAAAATAGGGCCTGACACTAAACTACATAGCCTTATCAGCTGGGTCAGAAGAATACACCAACTGCACCTCTGCAGAGGAGTAAAATCTCTCCAATGGGGCCACCTGTTGGCAGTGGGTGATGCTTATGGGTGGAATCCTGGTGGTTGAGCAGTTCTTGACTTGCAATACTCTTTGGGTCTTGCTTTGGTTAGATGGGTGGTCCCAACCCTTTTAAGGTTATGGGAAGCCCCCTAGTCTTTTTATTATATGTACTATAAAGTGGTGGCTGAGGGTATTAGTGTCTTGGGTATGACAACCTGGTGGTAAATTGCATCTAATGGTGAAGTTTCAATTCTGAATCTCTTGGAAGTGTAGAGTACCTCTTCATCCTCATTACTTCCTGGTCCACTCTGCTGGACATATCTACATATGAACAATGACTGATAGCGATGGGTGGCAAGAGAGTCATAGGAAATATATGCTGAGAGTACAACTGATGATGATGATGATAGAAAAGACAAAGTTTAAAAGTAAATAAAAAAATCAATAGGATCCTCCCTGTGAAGAGAGTCGGTGTTTATGGCAATGTAACCATTACTTTTGGAGATATTTTCGTCTCCAGCCGACAAACACAAGAGAAAATATAATCTTGGCAGAGTTTATAATATGGAGATTTCCTTATCTGAACTCGGTTCAAATTTCAAATAACAATATAAGTTAGATACTTTTATTTCTGCTGCTTCTCCACTCAAAATAAGTGAAAGAGACATTGACCCAGACACACAGAGACCAGCATGAATTGCTAGGGCGTGTGATTTTTTTTATATCCTCAAAATAAGTAGAAACTTAGTCATCAATTGGAATCAATTCTCTTTATAACCATATTGTCTATTACTTAGAAAACAATGAATTAGATACGATAAAAACTTTTACTTTTTGCCATACCAGACCATCAATATTTGATTCGATTAACTCTGTCCCATAATAATTGTTACATTTGCATATAAATATATGGTGAGGGGGGGACTTTTTCAATTTAAATTCTATTTATAATATTTAATTCGTTTTGTTTTAATAAAATAAAACATTTCTGATTTGAATATTAAAAACGGTAAATTTTCTAACCAGTTTCTAAGCTGAATTTTGCCAAAATGAGGATTTTTAGTGCATTTAGTAGACGATCTTTGATGCTATTTCCTCAAATAACAGTGCAAGTAAAAGATCTAATATTTGGTATCGGTATTCTAACACAGTTTTTACATAGATGGACAATTTTCGATTTTTAAAAAATTGAAAAATCGACCTACCCTGCTGTACAGATGCTTTTTTGTGGAGTCCTGCTTCCAGGATTTGTTCCGGATAGCATACATGATCCTTGTGTAGTTCCCATCTAGCTTTTTCTCCAAGCGTTTTGTTAAAGTCCAAGTGGTGCAGCCATACAGTAGCACAGATACAGCTACAGCTTGCAATAATTCTTGCTTTATCTCATAGGAGTGATGAGATTTCTATATGATCAAAAATGTATATGTGTAAGTAAATTATTTATATTAGATTGGTTTGTTTTGTTTTACAGCATATCAACCTCAGTGGGTCATTTAATGCCGATAAAGTTTTGAAATAAATCAATTCTTAATGGATACACAATTTGTTTTTTATGAATTCATTTTTCTATTTAACCCATAGATCAGACCCTAACACATACTACCACTTCGGGTCAGAGTGGACCAAGGAGCAATGGTGATGAAGGGGTACTCTACATTCCCCAAACATCCAAAACTGGAATCTCACTATCAGATAGTTTAACGTCATTCCCAGGACATGTAGTCCCTCAACCACTGCCTTCTAGCACTCATATGATAAAACTGGTTGGGGCTTGCCCAAAGGGCAATAGGGTTGGGGCAATCATATAGGTGCTAGGGCTTGATGTGACCATCCGATTGATCGGAGGGAGCCTCTCCGACCGCCCATCTAGACTAAGTAAGGTTCTAAGTGGAGTGTTGCAGGTCATGGATTGCTCATCCACCAAGACTCTGTCCTTAAGCATCCCGGGTCGCCACCAACGGCAAACAGGTGGCCCCATTTGGGGGAGTCTTACTCCTCTGCAGAGGTGTAGTCGGTGCATTCTAGTACCCCAGCCAACAGGATGGATTTATATTAGAATGGTTGGCTGAAACCATATAATTTTTTGAAATAGTTGAAATCATCTGTGCAAATTATTAGTATTAGATAGGAATACTTGAAAACATGATTATTGTAGAATACTGTTAATTGTTATTCTGTGTTACTTTCACCCTTAGCCAGGATTGAACCTGCAGTCTGGAAATGACTGTTACAGATTGTTAACTATTGGACAGTGGAACAGTCAAACACCTCCTCAGCTTAATGGACTCTTCCTGGCAGTAGTGGCAGTAATCATTTAAGCTGTTATGGTGGGTTCATTGGAACTAGTAACGGCTTGGCCAGTCACATTGCTCAAACCAATTGTTGACTGTTTAACTGACTTATTTCAATAATTATATATACATAATTTGTATGAAGAATAGTTACTTGAAACTGCAATATTTCCCTATTGATTATTATGATTACCTGGAGAGGGAGGGGTTGTGCCGTGACGCACTATATGAGTAGCACCCTCACGATCAAAACAATATTATCTCAGACTTATCATTATCGGGGTGTTTGGAAAAGTCTTCTTCTTTGAGTGCTTTGGTTTGGTTTGTTTTACGGCATATTAACCTTGATGGGTTATTTTTGGGACCAAGTAGCAAATTTGAACCCACGAGGGGTGACACAAGAGATTAAGAGGGGGACACGGAAAATTTAGGACCACCGAATATGTATATAGAATTTATTGTAATTAATTATTATTATCTAAAATAAGGGAACAGAAATTGTTAACTTATCATTATCGGCGTACTCGAAGAGCCCCCTTCTCTAAGAAGTTTTGAAAATATTGGGCAAATATCTTATACTTTCACTGAGAAGAGAATAACATTTTTAACTTATCATTACTGGCGTGCTTGGAAGAGTCCTCTACTTTGAGTAGTTTGGTTTGGTTTGTTATACGGCATATCAACCTCGGTTGATTTTTACTGGACAGTTAACTTTGAACCACGTATCTTTGAGGCGTAACACATATTCCCAAAGATACCTGGTTCAAAGTTAACTAACCTGAAAAAGTGTAAAGTGAGAGAGATTGTTTTCTTTAATTACTTGAAACCATATAACTGATTTAAAATAAGAGTGATTTCAGCATTATAATAACCCACTAATCATTATCATGCCATAAAACAATCCAACCAAACATAATGCTATTGACTAAACAAAATGGAATATGTTTTATATAACACACTATGTAATATAACTTCGAGTAAACATATCAAGATGATCTGGTGCTGTCTGGGATTAAACAAGGATTTTAAAATTCTATAAGTCATCTTTCTTGTTATTTACTAATCTTGATTTTGTCTGTTATGTGAGCCTTGGGGTTAGAATATCCATGAGTCTTCTTTTACCAATATGCAACAAAACAATTAATTCATATATATTTACTCAAACCCTCTGCCCACCCTGTCAGCTGAAGCTATTGATTATGCCACCTGCACCTATGCAGAGGGGTAAAAGCCTCCCTCAATGAGGTAACCGGTTGGCCATGTGTGGCCACCCGTAATGCCTGAGGAAAGGATTGTGGCAGCTAGTGGTGTGTGGACTGGATACTAAGTGTTCCCATCATATGTAACTCTCCACTTAAGCCCTTACTTGGGCTAGACAGGTGGTCACAGAGGCCCCATCTAGCCCTAGCAATGATATGGTTGTCCTAACTATATTCGTCAAATTTGTCTCTTGGTAAACACCCCATCCTTTTTATCCTAAAGGTGCTAGCAGGCAGTGGCCAAGGGTCAACCATCAATACACACAAAGTTAATGAAAATTATTTCTTAAACAAACTTATATAATATATATATATATATATATATATATATATATATATAATATATTTAGTCATCCACAGTGTTTTCATGTTTACGTCTCCTCAGTGTGGCTAGACTCAACAACTACTTGGAGCCGAGAGCAAAACCTGACTGATTTTTCAGCAGTCTGACACCTTCTCTCTTGGCCGTCTCTAGCTGTCAAATTTTAAATAGTGAATAAATACAGAGAACTCAAAACTAAAAACAACAGATGAGTAATATCTTACTCAACTGGTGAAAGTTCATTAAACAAGATTTGGCATTAAATAACCCATGAGGATTGATATGCTGTTAAAACAACCATCAATTCCACAAGTTTTTCTTCTCCTAGATTGGTTGCCTAAACAAGGTTAAGAATGATTTTTAGATAAACATTGTTTCACTATCAGAGAAGATATTAAAAAACAAAGATTATTGATTGATGTCCCAGTTGTTTGCACTGACCTTTTGGCCACAGTGTTTCATGTGAAAGATCAAATATCAGCCTCATTAACGGATGGTGGGTAAAAATCAAATGACCAAAAAATCATAGAGCAAAATGCAAATGACAGTGGAAATTATCCTAATTATTCATGATTTATGAGTAACTAACATAGTACCCATCAGAAATGACAGCATTATTATATATATTGAATTACTTCCCAATTCCTTCCTAAAAGGTTATATATATATATATATATATATATATATATAGAGAGAGAGAGTTGTGTCAAAAAGTATTGAGATTTTTTGTACTTTTTGACGTACCTTGTATTCTGAAAAAAATTAACACTCCATTCATTGTTCATTTCTATCTTGGTAAATACAGCTTCAAACTCAAAACTTTTAGGACACCCTTGTATTCTGAAAAAAATAACACTCCTTCATTGGTCATTTCTATCTTGGTAAATACAAGTTCAATCTTGATACTTTTATGACACACTTTGTGTGTGTGTGTATATATATATATATATATATATATATATATATCTCAACTGCTCCACACAAGTAGGCTGGGACACATGGTCAATTTCTTAAGTGGTGTTTAACAGGTTTTATTTTGGAGTTTTACTTCTGCTAGAGTTATTGCCTAAGCAAGGATAAGGATCCCAGTCCTGCTCTAATATTTATTCATAGCGGGAAGGTGAGTAGTGGATTCATATCCTTTCCCAAGGGTATTAGCATTATGTGAACTGTAGCTCCGTAGGGTTTGAACTCAGATCGACAAGTCCATTTACTACAACTCTAGCCATAGACCTTTGCCTCCAATATATATATATATATGTATCTCAAATACAATAATAATTTATATAATAAGTATATATATATATGTTCTCAAATACAATAATAATTTATATATAAGTATATATAATAATATATATGTATCTCAATACAATAATAATTTATATATAAGTATATAAATAGCTTTATATACCTCCTCAACAGACTTTACACTAAAGGAAAATGTCTAAAACTGTTAAAAAGAATCGGATTTTTGTTGATTTATAAGATCTCTTTTATCTACCCATCTCTCTTTCATGTTTTGTTTTTCTTCTAGTTTATTACTTATAAAATTCCTGAATTAGATATCATCCTTACTTATATTCTTCAGAAGCCAAAGAAGTAAAAGATGAATGTAGTCAGATCCCATAAGAGTTAAACTCCTATTCCTTGTATGACATGTTTCCTTAAAGGTGTCATGTTTGCCCCCACAAAGTGAACTCTGCAGGTTATAAGATGCCAAACTATAAAGAGACTTTAGCAGTGTTTTATGTGCAAGAGCATAAGATTTGTGTTAGGTCTATGAGTAGTGTTTAATCAATACTATAAGTACTTTATATGATAGAATAACTGCTTGGCTTCAAGCCAGACTTACACAACTCTTCTGACTTTCAGAGTTTTATCAATAAACAAAACTACAATTTTCAGCCAAAATCTTATGAATTATTTGCCCTTTTTTTATACCTCGGTGTCGTATAACTTTTGGAAGTTAATTCTTTCACGTTCATGAAGTAACAATATGACAGGCGAAAGATATATATAGCTACTGGAAGTTTCTTTCTAGTTTTATTTGCAATGGGTGGGCTGAAAAATGTCTGATGTATTTGTCAGCTATTTTTCGGATTTTTTTTTGAGATGAGGCTTGATAATTAGTATCATTTGGATTATTCAAATTCCAAAGTCCGACAAGAAATACTATTGGAAATTCCATAGTTAATTTCTCCCCCCTACCGTTAGGGAGAGAATTGCCAACATCATATAATTGGCGCCAATAACAAAAACTTCACTTATCACGGAGCACCCACTGAGAGTAGTCGCGTAAATAGCGGCCCCTACACTTCATTCATCACTTAGCCCAAAAACAGGGCTTACTTCTAAAGACCGTTGACCTGGACGGAGGCATTTTTTTCACAGCACACTTTCGAAGGCATTGTATCCGCAGACCACAGGCTGGCACAAAAGCACACTATAGAAGGGCTGAAGACCCAAATTGTCTACAAGAAGAAGGGCCCATGGAAATTTAATACATGTATTGACAAATAATACAAAACTCGTTGCAAATTTTATTGGTATTGTCTACAGGACTTATCAGTTAAGTAATGTTCTGGGAGTAGTGGAAATGCAGGGGTATTCGTTGTGGTTGGAAACTTTGACAGGGCGTTTTCTTCGGACATTTCTCGTTCTTCCTCGTAACCGGTTCAGTGATAAGTAATGGGGGATGCCATTTTAGAAAGCTTCTCGCCTGGTAACAGTTCTTTTTAAATTACTTGTGAATGGGCCCTTTTCAAGTAGACAATTTGGTCTTCAGCCTTTCTATAGTGTGCTTTTGTGCCAGCCTGTGGTCTGCGGATACAATGCCTTCGAAAGTGTGCTGTGAAAAAATGCCTCCGTCCAGGTCAACGGTCTTTAGAAGTAAGCCCTGTTTTTGGGCTAAGTGATGAATGAAGTGTAGGGGCCGCTATTTACGCGACTACTCTCAGTGGTGCTCCGTGATAAGTGAAGTTTTTGTATTGGCGCCAATATATGATGTTGGCAATTCTCTCCCTAACGGTAGGGGAGATAATTAACTATGGAATTTCCAATAGTATTTCTTGTCGGACTTTGGAATTTGAATAATCCAAATGATACTAATTATCAAGCCTCATCTCAAAAAATTCCGAAAAATAGCTGACAAATACATCAGACATTTTTCAGCCCACCCATTGCAAATAACTAGAAAGAAACTTCCAGTAGCTATATATTCTTTCGCCTGTCATATTGTTACTTCATGAACGTGAAAGAATAACTTCCAAAAGTTATACGACACCGAGGTATAAAAAGGGGCAAATAATTCATAAGATTTTGGCTGAAAATTGTAGTTTTGTTTATTGATAAAACTCTGAAAGTCAGAAGAGTTGTGTAAAGTCTGGCTTGAAGCCAAGCAGTTATTCTATCATATAAAGTACTTATAGTATTGATTAAACACTACTCATAGACCTAACACAAATCTTATGCTCTTGCACATAAAACACTGCTAAAGTCTCTTTATAGTTTGGCATCTTATAACCTGCAGAGTTCACTTTGTGGGGCAAACATGACACCTTTAAGGAAATATGTCATACAGGAATAGGAGTTTAACTCTTATGGGATCTGACTACATTCATCTTTTACTTCTTTTGGCTTCTGGAAGAATATAAGTAAGGATGATATCTAATTCAGGAAATTTTATAAGTAATAAACTGAAGAAAAAACAAAACATGAAAGAGAGATGGGTAGATAAAAGAGATCTTATAAATCAACAAAAATCCGATTCTTTTTAACAGTTTTAGACATTTTCCTTTAGTGTAAAGTCTGTTGAGGAGGTATATAAAGCTATTTTATACTTATATATAAATTATTATTGTATTGAGATACATATATATATATATATATACTTATATAAAAATTATTATTGTATTTGAGATACATATATATATATACTTATATATAAATTATTATTGTATTGAGATACATATATATTATATATTGGAGGCACAAGGTCCTAATGGCTAGAGTTGTAGTAAATGGACTTGTCGATCTGAGTTCAAACCCTTACGGAGCTACAGTTCACATAATGCTAATACCCTTGGGAAAGGTATGAATCCCACTACTCACCTTCCCAGCTATGAATAAATATTAGAGCAGACTGGGATCCTTATCCTTGCTTAGGCAATAACTCTAGCAGAATAAAACTCCAAAATAAAACCTGTTAAACACCACTTAAGAAATTGACCATGTGTCCCAGCCTACTTTGTGTGGAGCAGTTGAGATATATATATATATATATATATAATATATAATCACACACACACAAAGTGTGTCATAAAAGTATCAAGATTGAACTTGTATTTACCAAGATAGAAATGACCAATGAAGGGAGTAGTTAATTTTTTTTCAGAATACAAGGGTGTCCTAAAAGTTTTGAGTTTGAAGCTGTATTTACCAAGATAGAAATGAACAATGAATGGAGTGTTAATTTTTTTCAGAATACAAGGTACGTCAAAAAGTACAAAAAATCTCAATACTTTTTTGACAACAACTCTCTCTCTCTATATATATACTATATATATATATTAATATATAAACCTTTTAGGAAGGAATTGGGAAGTAATTCAATATATATAATAATGCTGTCATTTCTGATGGTACTATGTTTAGTTTTACTCAAAAATCATGAATAATTAGGATAATTTCCACTGTCATTTGCATTTTTGCTCTATGATTTTTTTGGTCATTTGATTTTTACCCACCATCCGTTAATGGAGGCTGATTATTTGATCTTTCACATGAAACACTGTGGCCAAAGGTCAGTGCAAACAACTGGGACATCAATCAATAATCTTTGTTTTTTTAATATCTTCCTGATAAGTGAACACATGTTTATCTAAAAATCATTTCTTAACCTTGTTTTAGGCAACCAATCTAGGAGAAGAAAAAACTTGTGGAATTGATGTTGTTTTAACAGCATATCAATCCTCATGGGTTATTTAATGCCAAATCTTGTTTAAATGAACTTTCACCAGTTGAGTAAGATATTACTCATCTTTGTTTTTTAGTTTTGAGTTCTCTGTATTTATTCACTATTTAAAATGTTGACAGCTAGAGACGGCCAAGAGAGAAGGTGTCAGACTGCTGAAAAATCAGTCAGGTTTTGCTCTCGGCTCCAAGTAGTTGTTGAGTCTAGCCACACTGAGGAGACGTAAACATGAAAACACTGTGGATGACTAATATATATATATTATATATATATATATATATATATATATATAGTAGGTTTGTTTAAGAAATAATTTTCATTAACTTTGTGTGTATTGATGGTTTGACCCTTGGCCACTGCCTGCTAGCACCTTTAGGATAAAAAGGGATGGGGTGTTTACCAAGAGACAAATTTGACGAATATAGTTAGGACAACCAATATCATTGCTAGGGCTAGATGGGGCCTCTGTGACCACCTGTCTAGCCCAGTAAGGGCTTAAGTGGAGAGTTACATATGATGGGAACACTTAGTATCCAGTCCACACACCACTAGCTGCCACAAATCCTTTCCTCAGGCATTACACGGGTGGCCACACATGGCCAACCGTTACCTCATTGAGGGGAGGCTTTTACCCCTCTGCATAGGTGCAGGTGGCATAATCAATAGCTTCAGCTGACAGGGTGGGCAGAGGGTTTGAGTAAATATATATGAATTAATTGTTTTGTTGGCATTATGGTAAAAGGAACTCATGGATATTCTAACCCAAGGCTCACATAACAGACAAAATCAAGATTAGTAAATAACAAGAAAGATGACTTATAGAATTTTAAAATCCTTGTTAATCCCAGACAGCACCAGATCATCTTGATATGTTTACTCGAAGTTTATATTACATAGTGTGTTATATAAAACATATTCCATTTTGTTTAGTCAATACATTATGTTTGGTTGGATTGTTTTATGGCATGATAATGGATTAGTGGGGTTATTAATGCTGAAATCACTCTTTATTTTTAAATCAGTTATATGGTTTCAAGTAATTAAAGAAAACAATCTCTCTCACTTTACACTTTTTCAGGTTAGTTAACTTTGAACCAGGTATCTTTGGGAATATGTTGTTACGCCTCAAAGATACGTGGTTCAAAGTTAACTGTTCCAGTAAAAATCAACCGAGGTTGATATGCCGAATAACAAACCAAAACCAAACTACTCAAAGTAAGGACTTTCCAAGCACGCCAGTAATGATAAGTTAAAAATTGTTATTCTCTCTCAGTGAAAAGTATAGATATTTGCCCAATATTTTCAAACTTCTTAGAGAAGGGGGCTCTTCGAGTACGCCGATAATGATAAGTTAACAATTCTGTTCCCTTATTTTAGATAATAATAATTAATTACAATAAATTCTATATACATATTCGGTGGTCCTAAATTTTCCGTGTCCCCCTCTTAATCTCTTGTGTCACCCCTCGTGGGTTCAAATTTGCTACTTGTCCCAAAAAAACCCATCAAGGTTAATATGCCGTAAAACAAACCAACCAAAGCACTCAAAGAAGAAGACTTTTCCAAACACCATAATGATAAGTCTGAGATAATATTGTTTGATCGTGAGGGTGCTACTCATATAGTGCGTCACGGCACAACCCCCCCTCTCCAGGTAATCATAATAATCAATAGGGAAATATTGCAGTTTCAAGTAACTATTCTTCATACAAATTATGTATATATATTATTGAAATAAGTCAGTTAAACAGTCAACAATTGGTTTGAGCAATGTGACTGGCCAAGCCGTTACTAATTCCAATGAACCCACCATAACAGCTTAAATGATTACTGCCACTACTGCAGGAAGAGTCCATTAAGCTGAGGAGGTGTTTTGACTGTTCCACTGTCCAATAGTTAACAATCTGTAACAGTCATTTCCAGACTGCAGGTTCAATCCTGGCTAAGGGTGAAAGTAACACAGAATAAACAATTAACAGTATTCTACAATATCATGTTTCAAGTATTCCTATCTAATACTAATAATTTGCACAGATGATTTCAACTATTTCAAAAATTATATGGTTTCAGCCAACCATTCTAATATAATCCATCCTGTTGGCTGGGGTAACTAGAATGCACCGACTACACCTCTGCAGAGGAGTAAGACTCCCCAAATGGGGCCACCTGTTTGCCGTTGGTGGCGACCCGGGAGCTTAAGGACAGAGTCTTGGTGGATGAGCAATCCATGACCTGCAACACTCCACTTAGAACCTTACTTAGTCTAGATGGGCGGTCGGAGAGGCTCCCTCCGATTCAATCGTTGGTCAGCACCGATCAAGCCCTAGACCTAATATGATTGCCCCTAACCCTATTGCCCTTGGGCAAGCCCCACCAGTTTTATCATATGAGGGCTAGAAGGCAGTGGTTGAGGACTACATGTCCTGGAGACGTTAAACTATCTGATAGTGAGATTCCAGTTTGGATGCTTTGGGGAAATGTAGAGTTACCCCCCTTCATTCACCATTGCTCCTTGGTCCTACTCTGACCCGAAGTGGTAGTATGTGTTAGGGTCTGATCTCATGGGTTAAATAGAAAGGGCTGAATGTCAAATAAAAACAAATTGTTTAATCCCATTTAAGAATTGATTTTTATTTCAAAACTTTTATCGCATTAAATGCCCACTGAGGTTGATATGCTGTAAAACAACAAACCCATCTAATATAAATAGATTTTTACTTCACCATATACATTTTTGATCATATAGAAATCTCATCACTCTATTGAGATAAAGCAGAATTATTGCAAGCATGTAGGCCTGTATCCTGTGCTACTGTATGGCTGCAGCCACTTGAACTTTAACAAAACGCTTGGAGAAAAAAGCTAGATGGGACACTACACAAGGATGCATGTATGCTATCCCGGAACAAATCTGGAAGCAGGACTCCATCCACAAAAAAGGCATCTGTCAGCAAGGGTAGGTCGAGTTTTTCAATTTTTTAAAACTCGAAAATTGTCATGCTATGTAAAACTGTGTTAGAATACCGATACCAAATAATTAAGATCTTTTTACTTGCAAAGCTGTTATTTGAGGAATCAGCATCAAGAGATCGTCTACTAATGCACTAAAAAATCTCCATTTGTGGGCAAAATTCAGCTTAGAAACTGTGTTAGAAAATTTAAACCGTTTTTAATATTCAAATCAGAAAATGGTTTTATTTTATTCAAAACAAAACGAATTAAATATTAATAATAGAATTTAAATTGAAAAGTCCTCCTCACCATATAGTTTATATGCATAATGTAACAATTATTATGGGAACAGAGTTAATCGAATCAAACATATTGATGGTCTGTAATGGCAAAAGTAAAAGTTTTTATCGTATCTAATTCATTGTTTTCTTAAGTAATAGACAATATGGTTAAGAGAATTGATTCCAATTGATGACTAAGTATTCTACTTATTTTTGAGGATCATAAAAAACAACATGCCCCTAGCAATTCATGCTGGTCTCTGTGGTGTCTGGGTCAATGTCTCTTTCACTTATTTTGAGTGGAGAAGCAGCAGAATAAAAGTATCTAACTTATATTGTTATTTGAAATTGAACCGAGTTCAGATAAGGAAATCTCCATATTATAAACTGCTGCCAAGTATTATATTTTCTCTTGTGTTTTTTGTTGGCTGGAGACCGAAAATATCTCCAAAAGGTTATGGTTACATTGCCATAAACATCCCGACTCTCTTTCAGCAGGGAGGATCACTATTTGATTTTTTTAATACTTAAACTTTGTCTTTCTAATCATCATCATCATCAGGTTGTACTCTCAGCATATATTCCTATGACTCTCTTGCCACCCATCGCTATCAGTCATTGTTTTCATATGTAGATATGGTCAGCCAGAGTGGAACGCAGAAGTATGAGGATGAAGAGGTACCTACACTTCCAAAGAACTTTCAGAATTGAAACTTCACCATTAGATGCAATTTACCACCAGGTTGTCATACCAAGACACTAATACCCTCAGGCCACCACTTTTAATAGTACATATAATAAAAAGACTAGGGGGCTTCCCATAACCTAAAGGGTTGGGGACCACCCATACTAACCACAGCAAGACCCAAAGAGTATTGCAAGTCAAGAACTGCTGCAACCACCAGGATTCACCCATAAGCATCACCCACCTGCCAACAGGTGGCCCATTGGAGAGATTTTACTTCCTCTGCAGAAGGTGCAGTTGGTGTATTCTTCTGACACCAGCTGATAATGGGCTATGTAGTTTTAGTGTCAGGCCGCTATTTTGCAATATCATTTGAATTCCATAAATAAATCTTCATACAAATGACACTATTTTAGCACAGTGCATTGCAACCAACATAAGCTTCATCAGATGATGACTGGGTTGCAGGCATGGTTTTTGGGCCGAAGCATCATTTACCCTAAACCCAGAGCGCCCCAGCAGTATCTTCACGATACCACCAGACTTTGTCGCTTGATGTCACAATGTAGGATTGCCGATATTCTCAGTGTTGATGCAGTTTGAGCTTTATCCTGGATCTTTTTAAAAGTATTTCCTCTTGTATCTGGTGGAAAAAGTGCAAGTTTAGAACAAAAATTTCCGAGGTGAGATTGGTAAATAAATCCCGCAAATCCGACTTCGATAGGAAATACTCTGGTTAACCATCCGTTTCTGACACAGTTGTTTCACGTAGGTCTTCATATTTTTCAACTTATGCTGATGTGCCCAGTCAAGATTTTTCTTCAAATTGAATTGTTTAATTCAATGATAAAAACTTTCTTTGATTAACAGACCAAATGACATATCAGGACACTGGGGCTGTTAATGTTATTTCAGTTGGGAAAAACGAGTTTACGTTCCAAGTTATATGTAATGCGCCAGCCCAATAGAAGCACCGAACAGTGACGAAATGTGCCCTATTTTTATGCAAAAAGTTTCGAAATGTTTTCCGTTCTTTAACTAAATACACCGTTACAGATATGTTAATAATCATTTTTCTTAATTAACTGGCTAAAGATTTCTTTTTGTTGGCCTTTTCTTTTAGAGGAAAGTTATCACAAATCTTTCCGAGAAGACGGCCTAATGAAACAAGCTCATTAATAAATTAGGCGTAAGTGAAAAACATTTTCCAACAATAACAGGTCGGCAGCGAGACAAAGTCATTAGGAAAACATTTGGCTTGCGGAAGAGTCTGACACCTTTGGGGTTGGAAAACATCCAAATAACCAAAGACCTGTCTGCTTTTGTTTCATCCTAGAATAAAATGATAAGCTGGCAAATATTTTTCAAACGGCTAAGCCGAGAAACAAATTTTTTGGTACGTTTTCACAAGCTCACAGGTTAATTAAAATTTTGACAACTGGAGTTTGTTGAGCTGGGCAACTCAAGTAATTGTTCACAGCAGAAAGAAGCAATTTTAAAGTAGAAGTTGGCTGTTGAGATGAAAGAGCTATCCACTATAGTATATAAATCACAATATATCTTTAATCATTACAAAAATAATGTGCCCTTCCACTAATTATTTTATCGCAACCCAATTTACGGCATGGGTAGGATATGACACAGAGATCGTAAGTATGGGGTATCCAGAGAGGATAAAATCCTTATTATTCAATAGTAAATGGATTCTAGTCTAGTTTGGCTGACGCTTACACCATGATGGGTGCCATTTTTACCATGACCCATGTTTGCCATGGGTAATATTGTGACTAACGGTCAAAGTGTGAGGTATCTGCAAAAGGATCAAACTCAACTAATTCAGTAGTAATGGATCTGCAAGACTAGTTTTGGCTTACCATTAACCACAATGGGGCCCACCTACCAAGTACAGCTATTGTAATTTAGATGTAATAAAGTATTATATTTAAAATTGTGGACTAAAGAACGTAAAATAAAAAAAATCAGTTTACCTGCACACCAATGCGATTTAAAAACCAAAAGACTTAATGAGGAAACTGACAAATTCCTAGCATCAATTGGCTTTAAAGTCCTGTTGCTACCGCTAAATTATCATAATATATATGTAGTATTAAGTGTATGTAGAAATATACCTACTCAAGTTTCACCATAAAGGATCTTCATAGTGTTAATTGCAATGAATAATCAAGAATATTAATTAGCAGGCAATTATGTGGAACTCGAGTTGTTTATTTTACATAGACCTTAATATCTAAATCTGTCTACTTATGTCATTAGAGCACTTTTATATTCAATATAACACTGACTTCTTGAGTAAATAACTTGTTAATCAACCGTCGCAGTATTTACAGATTAGCGTCAATATTTTTATTACCCCGTAATATATATATAATATATGCATGTGTGTGTGTTTGGTTGTTTTGTTTTTAACGGGCATAATCACACTTTTTGGGTCTATAATGTCAAATCTCATTTGAGATAAACAAGCGATTCAGGTTGCTTTAGCAGTAAACCTCCTGTTGCTTAAGTGCGTCACCAAATTAAGTATTGAACAGGTTCATCCAACTGCTTATCTTCAGTGATGGTAACAGAAGTGGTGCTCTTTCAGCATCACATTGACCATAATCATATATGTTTGGGTTTGGGTTTTTTTTTACGGCATATCAATCTCAGTGGGTCATTTAATGCGATAAATCTTTTGAAATAAACTCAAATTCTAATGGATAACAATTTTTTTTAATGAATACATTTTTCTAATTTAATCCATAGATGGGACCGCTCACAGGTAACTAAAGACCACTACCGGGTCAGAGTGAATCAGGGAAGAAATGAAGGGGTGCTTCACAATTCCCAAATCCCTCCAAAACTGGAAACCTCACCATCAGATAGAGTTTTAACGTCATTCTAACCTTCTAGGCACCTCATATGAATAAGAAGGATTGGGTGTTGCCAATAAGCAATCATATATAATATATAGTATATTATATAATATATATAAGAATATGTGTGTGTATAGATTGCTTTACAAAGCTCAGGTAGAAACAACAATAGGAAAATTAATATACCTGAAAAAGCCGCCACAATATTTTATACATAGAGAAATTGATATATATAAATATATATATATAATATATATATATTATATATATCCAATTTTAACCTATTAACAGATGTTTACTTTACCTCATGAATTTTCAGCCAATCAATTATTTGTAATTTTTTCAATTAGCTTCACTCATAGTTTTTCACAAATCTTTTATCCAATAGAAAGCTCAGTTGGGAGAAGATTCATTATGATGCTGAAAAAAAGTTCTATAAAATAACAAGTATGCCATCATATCTTGCAAAACGATCAATTTAAAAGTTTAATCTAATTTTGATAAAAATCGTCATTTATTTTGATTTATTACTGAAATTAAATTGAATAGTGATTAATTCAGTTGAGAATTTTTTTCAAAACTAAGAAGGTTATAAGGTTTACTTTGTAACCCTCATAGAAACGCAAAACCAATTACAATATTGAAAGTCAATCATTTTTGAAGACGGAATTTAACCTTTTTTAAAATCTTATAATATAAACATAATATTAAACGAGTTCCAAATCCTGGACGGCGGTAACTGCATTTTCACTTAGCGCTAGTACGCCTTGGGAAAGGTAATGGAATTCTACTCTCCCCTCCAGATATGAGGTAACATAGTAGGGCATGATCGGGCTCTTTAACCATTGGTTAGGCCAACCGGTCTAGGAGAAGGAAAACTCTGATTTAACCTGTTGAACTCCCACTTAAGAAAATTGGACCTTGTGTACACATCCTGCTTGTGCTGAGAGGTTGGTAAATATATATAATATAGACTAGCTGTAATATTGTTTTTGTGCAACATCTACTTCTTAGGTTTTTTTTTTAAGATAAACTTCCACTTTTCATTCATGCAAAAAAATAAATAAAATAATACAGTTAAAAAAATAAAAGATAAAAAGAAAGATCTTGAGTTGATTTTGGTTCAGACAATATATAATATATATATATATGTGTGTGTGTGTGTGTGTTGTGTGTGTTTGGTGTGTGCTTGTCATGTAAATGCTTATTGTCGTAGGAAGTGAAGCAGTGTCTGACTTTAAATTCCGAGACAAGGTTGA
>CM042149.1:103791291-103835474 GCA_023376005.1 Doryteuthis pealeii | reverse complement strand
TCTGAGAGGAATAGTAAAATGAAAGGTACTCCATACTCCCGAATTGGAGCTTTCACACACCAGATCAGTTAGTGTTGACAGCGAGAATAATTATAAAAACCATTAAATAAACATTAATAAAGAAATTTTAAAATTAGACTAAGGAAAATTATTAAAATAAGAAAATAACATGTTAAGAATAGAAGAATTGAAAATTAATATTAAACCATAATTTTTTCATTTTCAATCTTATTTTCAAGTTTGTACCAGAACATTGGCACGTTAGTCTTTGAGTTGGAGCCCAAATCAAGTTTTCAAAACTGTGCGAAAACATTAAAAAAAAAACTTATTTACAAAAAAAACAGATGTTACTTAATATTTTTATGAAAATATATTTACTTTATTAAAAGTCATCTATTTGAAAACAACATATTATTATATAATTAACTAGAATTAAAAAAATATAATTATTAGTGAAATTTTAAAAAATCTGTAAAACCATTATTAAGGAAAACAAAAGAGTATTTAACAAAGATATTAGTAACTATGTTCCATGTCTATTGCACTTTATAAGAAGCTACATTATCCACTTGAATAATAATAACAAACAGCTGTTTCCTATGATCTTGATTGATTCTTCCTGATGAGAGATTGACTCAAGCTAAATGGCATTGCTAGCTGGCTACAATTTGAGGTTTAATGATATTAATCAATTAACTGCCTCACTATGCTTGCAGCCATTATTCGCAGCCAAGTCTAGCCGGCAGTCAGGCGAGTTCTGGTAACCTTAGCAATACGTACATTAAATTCCCAAATTCCCAGCATTCAGGATCCATGGAACTCCTTCATGTTTTACAGGTTCGACAATATCATGTGCAATGAACACCAAAATCACGAACCTGAATTAAGAAAACACAAAAGGAGGGTTACAAAACATTTTTCAATAGAAGCATGAAATTTATCAAACATAGTCAAAAATAATCAAATCATTAATGTCAGCTTATGAGATCTGGGACTTGAGCCACACAAATGAATCCACTTCGTAAAACATTCTTGTATACATTTATTATATAACAGCTGAGTTCAAAAGCGAAGTCAAAAATATGTTATGGTCTAAAGACAAAAACTAAAGCAAAAAAATATACCTCACTGATCCCTGTAACTTATTTGGGGATGCGTTTGATGTGATGTGGATGGGCTCTATTCAATGTAGCATGTCATGGGCAAAGAATAGTCTGCAGTACCCATCTCTCTCCAGCTACAACTTGTTTGATTCAGAGTTTCTCCTCTAGACTGTTGCGCGATAAGTCCAGTCTGCCCTTACTATTTACCCGTGTGAGATAGAATAATGGATTCATATTCTCAAGGGTAAGTCTATGTGAAATGAACAAGCCTCGGCGCAGGAATTTACACTCAGATAGCCATGTCCATTCCTATGCATAAACAATTAGCCATGGTTTATTCTTGTTTAATTACATATTAACCTTCATGTATTTAAAAACCATCTGCAGAAGAGCACTGTGTACTAAATAAACCATAGGATTGGGATGAAGGAGTCGCGATACCTTTCAGAGTATAACCGTGAAGAGTAAACAAATAGTACAAACTGGAGTTCAAAGACTTAAAGCAAACAGCATGTCAGCCATAAACAACAGGGGCTCCACCATATTATGCCAAATATATAAGATTAATATACCAAAACATGTGGGTAAACCTCGCGGGAGAAAAAAAAACAGCAAATAGTTTGATTGTAAAAGATATGAACGTACCAAATATGTAGTCAGGGAGAAAAAGAAATTTTTGAAAAAGAAAAGAGCACAGAATAATCGTTACCAATCCAAAGAGAAATAATCTATTGACATTATGTGGCCAAAGAAAAAAACAATTATATAGTATAAGATATATATATTCATACAAACTGCCAGGAAACTAAAGCTATAAACCAAGTAAAGGCCTCAATACCTAAGTTAGAGCAAAATGAGATAAAGAAAAATCTAGAATGAGTCAGATGAACCTACTAAGAGTCAGATCTTAGCCCTAAGACATTAAGCAAAACTTTTTAGTAGGTTATCTGACTCGGTTAGATTTTATCATTGATATATATTATATAGTCTTATAAATTTTAAGAGTCGTTAAACGAAATTTAAAATACAAGTGGTCAAAAAAGTATTGAGATTTGTTTTTACTTTTACACACCTTATTCTGATAAAAAAAAATGTTCCATCATTAATCTTTTCCAGAATACTAGGAGTGTCAAAAAAGTCCAAGTCTAAAGCAGTATTACAAGATAAAAATAAATAATGAAAAAACTTTCTTTTTTTCAGAATACAAGGGTGTCAAAAATGTACAATAAAGTCTCGAATACTTTGTTTGACAAAACAACCTTGTTATAATTCTAAAAGATACTAAAACATCTAAATAAGTTTAAATAATTTACAGGAAAATGTAAAATGTGTACATTCCTTTACTTTCCATAAAAGCAGTGAAAAGTAATTTTTCACCTAAAAACAAGTTAAATTATTCATACTCTACTTCTGAAAGTTCAGCCATAGCGGTCAACAAATAATGCCTACTTTTATTCGATTATGATAAATATTCAGTATAAATTTTTTTAAACAAACATCTAGAGTTAAAATGATTATATTACATTTCTAGCTATATGATTAAGAGAGTGAAATTCAATTATTCTGCATTAGTAATTTAATTGATTAACAAGGTAATAAAAAAATTTAAGATATCATTTAGTAAAAAAAGGAAATTAAAATAATTAAGAGACTTTCAAGATTAGATAAGAAAAATCAGAGTTTGAATATCAATCTATAAATCATTTTGTTGAGTGACACCATAGGGAGTGTTGTGATGATCGAGTAAATAATTTTTTTTTCTCGACACGATAAACCTACATCAAAATGAAAATATCAAATAGCCTTGATAAACAAAATAAATCCTTAAGTACAAAGTGTACCAGTATCTGCCCTTCGAAAGAATCCCCACACTTATGCAATTTTCCAATAACAATGTATACGATCTATCTGAGATTTGATTGTTTTTGCTGTGTTTTGGAAGCTAATATTTGATCCCACCACGAACGAAAAAAATCAAAACTTTAATATATATCATATTCTGAGAGTCATAACTCTGTGTTCACGCACGTAGCACACCCATTATTGGATTCCTGTATGACAGTCCAATTGAAATTTTAAATACAATTTTTTGTATATAACCTTTAAGTCCAAAAATTGAATAATTATTCAAGTATAGGAAAGAGGTAAAATGATTTAAATAGCCTATTTTTATAATATTACAGTGGTACCTTGTGCCTACAATGGGCCCACCGAACTAGTGTTACTGACAGAGAAATAGAAGACACTACAAAGCATCTGAGAATTTGATTTCTTTGGCTGTGCATAGAATTATGTTGGAGTATGAGCAATTCAAACTTCTAATTGTAATTAGAAACATCAATCCTATTTTTCTGTCAAGAAAGATTATGAAGAGATATTATAAAGATATAAACTACCACTTACTGACGATAAAACCACAAGCTTAGTTTCCATTCATTAACCACAACAAAGAAAGAGACAGTACCGATTATATTTATTTAACAGACGATAGACATAATGAGCATAGTCTGAAATTCCTATTATAAATTAAATCTCAACAATTCCACTGATACAACACCAAGCCACATCCCGAAGATACTTACATTCCGCTTGAAAACACACATCTGGCCTAACATATTCTCCATCAATCATAACCACAAAGCCTCAACCATACATAATGACTTCTCCGAGAAAATATATAACATATAGGAAATAATATCGCTACGTTTACAAGATCTCCAATATTTGTTTAATTTAATATCACTCTCTCAAAAGTTACAATATAATTAATGAAGTCCGTATGAGCTTGTTGATTATAGTGGTAGATTTGTCGTGATGCTAGCGAGTGTAAGTCTATCGTTACCAGTCAGTGGATTAAAAATCAGTTTATATTTTTTATGTTGTTACATAGAATAAAACAGGTTAGCTCATCGGGTAGAGCGCTTTGCGAAAGACCACAAGGTTACATAGTTCGATACCGTCCTCTGGCTGATCTCGAGTGAGTTGATGATGTACACAGGATCTTGTTGGCTCGCTGTGTGTGGTGTCTAGAGATCAAAATAATGTCTGATTAATTACCCGGTGTCGCTCCACCTCAGATGCATGAAAAACAATTCGTGCCTGTCTAAAAAATAGTTAAAATCCCGAGTAACTCGCCTTGCTGACGGCAATACATAACCTAGAACTTTAGTACTCGCCCCGAAGACCATAACTTGAGCTTACATGAAAACGCAAAATTAAGGGATGTGAACAAATTAAAATGTTGTACAAGAATTCAAATTTCAGATATAAATGTGATTCACACTGAGCAGGAAACAATCGTCATGTTACAAGTTTCGAATCTTACTTCTTCATATTCAGAATGGTTTTAAGAGAATTTCATATATATTCTTCTATTAATATTTTTTGATTTGATCCACAAAGGTTAACCGAATGACATGGCCAACCTGCTATTTACACGATGCGAAACTTCTGTAAAAAAAGAAAAAACTAATTAATTTCCTTAAGAAAATACCCATAAACACACAAAAATTTTAATTCTGCGCGAGTGTGGTCCTAAAGATATAACTGATTATGCACACATTTTAATTAAATGATACAGCAACTGAAAAATCATTTACATCCTTTGAAATTGTCTGATGATATAACTGAAGCTATATCATATAGATCCCAATCTGCTTACTGGGTAATATTTTTAAGAGTATATTCACACCGCGTGTACATACCTAACCTCACTCTCAACATTACTCTCCTCATTTTCTCTATATTTACACTTTCCCTTTTCTGTTTCGTCTAATAAAGTCGATGTCTTTTTTTGCGCATACAGATGATAAATTCTTCTCTCTATATACACTAATAATCCTCATTTCATCCTAAACCCTCCACATTCACTAAGCTTCACTAGTTAACTATTCTTAAATAATAATAATCTTTACTTATGTTAGTAGAGTATCAATGTATTACTCTATTCTAATACAACCTATACTTGTTGCAAACCAGTAACTCCCATGAACTGATTCCACTTAGATGAAGGATCCTAACATGCTTATGACATCCAATGCAATAAGAAGGATTACTCACACTCAATTATTTTAGTCTAATATAAATAATGTTCATACCATATCTATTAAATTCCATAGATGGTCCTCTAAACTAGCTCACTACCACTCCAATAGAAGATCTGGGCATACTGGTAATGGCAATGAAGTGGAGGCGCCTACTCCACAGCTCACCAGACTGACTTCACCATCAGGATGCAGTTTAAACATACACAGAACACCCTTGGTGTGGGTCTACCCATCTCAAAAGGATCTACAATCAGGCAAATTCTAACCCACTGACAGATAGACTTTAATCCTTGAATCTCAAAGGTGTTCAATACTGTTCAATATCTACTATATACACCACAAGCTTTAAATGTTTGGGACTCAGAAACATTTTAAGTTTAATGAGATAGTTCTCAAACAAAGTAGTCTGGATCTAGATGAAATTTGAAGTATTTATAGAGGTGAAGTTAGATTTGAATTGGCTAACACAAATCAAAACATGTATTAATGCTGAAAAAGGAAACAAATAACCAAAAAAAAAAAAAAAAAGAAACAATGTCTTTTTTTTTTTTTAATGATTAAAATAGTTTTCTTAAAACTTTGATTTTATTTCGCCTAAATAATTCCCACCCAGTTTTTTGCATCAAGAGATTTATCAATACTTTTTATTATTCTTTATGTTTTCACCCAAATACCCAGAGAGTAAAATAATACGAATATTTATTAGCACAACTTGATATACAAGAAAATTCAAAAAATACAAACAAATCAGAAATAAATTTAAAAAATCTATATAATAAAATTAGTCCTCTTTTTTCTATCTTATTTTAAAAAATTCGTTTCATTAGTTTCATTGTTAGTGACATTAGAATGAAACGTACAGATGTTAATTATGAAAATTTAATTTAAGGCTATAACGAAATAGATTTCTAAACAATGATTTAGGTTGGTAATTTTTGATTTGACAGGATAGCAAAACGTTACATTGCCCATCTCAAAGTTTTCTTCTATGAGTAGATAAAGAGATGCCACGATGGGAAGCTGAGTTGTTACTATGGCATGAACTTGCAATGACGCACACATCAAGCAATCACAAATCAGCGCGATGTTCTGATTTCTTCTTGGAATAACTAATTCTTGAGAAAACTGTAGATATACTCAAAGACAGACAAACATATTAAAAAAGTATAAAAAAATTAACAATAACAACCCCATAGATTCATGATAAAAATTGCTAACACGTTCATTAATAAATATAAAAATCTATGTAATAACCTAGATGAGTAAACATTTCTACTGTGTAAGTTTTCAGAAAGCTCTTGCCATATTTGTTTATATACAACTGAAGTATAGTTAAATCTGCTAATAACCTAATGAGTAAAACATTTCTACGTAATTTCAGAAAGCTCTGCATATTTTTTATATGAATGTAAGTCATTTAAAACAAAAACAGTGTTAATGTTTTTACTGTATAAATAAGAAATATGTTATGAATTTTAAGCACACATGGTTTGACATTTTGTCAAAGTATGTAGCTATACCCTTAATATGTGAAAAGTAATTCAATCATTTTTAAAAAGTGAATTCTAACAAAATACTTTTACTCTCCTTTACTAGTCAAGTGCTGCGACCAAAGAGAGGTTGGTTGTCGTTATCATCATGTATGTTTAATACAGTAGAGACTTTTGGTTTCCAAACCAAGCTGTGAAGTAAACTACGCAAAAGCATCATGCACAAGGGGTTGCATAGCCATACAATATTGAGCAATCTGGAAAAACAAACAAATATCAAAAACAATTTGAGAGGCATTTGATTTGTAATATATGAAGAAAGTATAAACAATACATGTGGCATTTCAGCGAGAGATTTTACTAAAAATACTTTTTCCTTATATCTTGGTGAGTAATATGTTGCATATACCTCAAGGGTAAAATTTTCGTATATATCCTAACAATATCCTTATCGCAATTGCAATAAAGTACTTGACAACTGCAGTCTAATAAACGCGCTTGAGTTGTATTACATACCAACTCATATTTTACCATAACGAGCATGCAATTTCATTCTGTAGTGTATTTTCTAGCCTGGAGGTTAAGAATTATTCATTGTATTTCAGATTTGTGCATTTTTTTCGATTATGAAGCTACGCTTTGTGGTTCGCATAATCCATATGTCCACGTGTATAAACATTCAAATACAAATCATTTTAACAGATCTACTTAGATGCTTCATAGAGTGGAAGAGTCCCTATCATAACTTCGGCTTATATTACTCACTCATCGTAGTCATGTTCGAGTGAACCTTGGATGATTAATGCAAATACTGGCATGAAGTGTACTGGCCAGTAAAGTGCCCGAACTTAGTTCCTTTGATCAATCAGATTGAGGTAGAGTTCATAACACACGTCACCCACAGTTATTTCTCGATGGTAACCCGGCTTCTATCTCCCTCTCAAATCGACAAATGAATAACAGTCCAGTCACATATCTACTAAAATCCTGGTGACCGAGACCGAAAAAACAGCAGTCCAAGATAATTTTGGATAACCTACATCTATTACAAATGGAACGTAGATGTAGTGATCTTTAATGTTGTTCGTATTGTTTACATGTTTTGAATGGAGAGTGTTTGATAAAAAAATATAGTAACATGGAATTTCTTAGTAAAGACTGATATCTTATTTTCACCTGCAACACCCCAAATTTAAGCTCTTGCCTTAAGAGTCATAATAAGCCAAAAATAATCTCAAAATTGCTGAGGTCATATCTTGAAAGACAAAATCATCTAATTATAAAATATTAATATAAATATATGGATCTATTTTTTAAAATTTCATATCAATAATAAATTGCATAAAACTAAATGATAAAAGAGAGATCACCTAATAAAATCTCCTATTATTTAAAGGAAATGACATATTTTTTCCTATTTTTGAACAAATCGATTGCTAAAAATTAAAAATAATAAATATTAATAAAAGGGTAATTTATATGCCCACTAAAATAATATAATAAAGAATAAAAATTCCAAAACCCACTGCATCTCATGTGTATCATGAATAACGTTCTAAGAGAACCAAATGATTCAGCAGCGATACTGACTTCAGCAACACAGAAATTAGCTTCTCGACATGAGCATCTGATTTTCGAAATTACAAGTCTCATTATTTGTGACTAATAGAATTTTTTTAAACATAGATATAAGAATAATGAGAACATAAATTAAGACATTCGCACAATGAGACAAAATATTAACACCCAAGAAAATCAATTCTTTGTTTTCCGTCTTGCATAAAATCATAAACTTGTCTGGAAGAGATCTTAATTCGTTTCCCGTGTGTTGCGTCTCCGATAATTGAATTAATAATACAAAACTTTTAAAAATTGAGCATTGTATTAAAAGTAAATAGAAGTATATATAAATCTAACTTATCCATAACTATATTTCATATAAGAACACAGCTTTAGGAGGATAAACTGTCATCAATGACGAAAAAAAGTATAAAGAACTTATAAAATGTAGTTGAGAAATAGCATAAGTTAAATAAGTAAAGACAAAGGAACAATTTTCTTTCTTATATATCTTTATCTTCATATTATTAATTATGAATTACTAATTGAAATATGTTAATATTCTTTGTTCCTTCGAGTATAAGTAATATATTTATTTTCTAATCAATTTATGTTCCATTATAACGAACAATAGTCAAATATGGACGGACCAAATCCACCCTCTATGTCTAAAAAAGGAATTACAATATAAAAATAAAACATAATATTAACCTCATAATGATTTGATATGAAGACTTGTTAAATATACCAACTGCGTCGTATATACTGTTTCTTGCAGCCAGAGAGCAGGGAGGAACCTGCACCTCAGAATCTCACACAAAATATAGGTGGCCGTAATAAATCCACATATTCTCCTAGCAAATGAGAGATAAACCAACAATCAGTTAAAAATAGAAAAAAGTAACAGTGTATTAAAACAGAGTGTAGTAGTCGTGTGCTCTATTATACGAATTGTACTAAATAAAGTCCACGGTAGGAGAACTATCACCTGCCAAGAAAACTATGCGGCCGTTTATAGAACAAAATAACATCAGCTTAGATCCCTAAAATGGTAAATTAATCATCACAAGATGGTGTCTTAGTAGCAAGCAATCAGAAAAGAAGAGAGCTCAATGAAGAAAAATTAAAATAAAAGAGAAGAAAAAACTATTTCCGTTACTGGACTATGCTGCTGTCCTAAATCACTACATTGCTCCAATCTTCATATAACTGTAAGTGATCGACGCGGAATTAATTCAAAATAAATATGTCATGTAAATAGTACTCAAATATAAATTTCCAAGAAAAGCATCCATTATAATTCTGATAAAAATGCTAATCAATTAGTATTGAACCAACCCTCTGCGATAAGCAGGATGTAGACATCGAAATGGATCAATCTTAAGCAGTGTTCTGAGAACAAGTTTTGAATTCAGAGTTTTCCTATCTCTAGAATCTAAGGAAGCTCAAAGGAAAGCAACTTGAGATAACATTACCAAAATGCTGTTTATTAGAAACATGGCTCGAATTAGTGGTCCGGCCCTAAATAGCCCATAGCTGGATATACAAGACCGAATTCTCCAAAGGTATATATGAACAATTAGTGTATAATTTAATAGAGCCAGCCTAAAAATAGATTCCAGGTGCTCCGGCTTGACATTTAAGGGGTCAGAGATCTCGAGCCGGACTCCATAGATCGTGCATATATCGAACGCTTATTTATCTCTAATGTCAATTGATTTTAACCATTCAGTTTCGTTATATAGGTATAGGATAAGAATATATATATGAAAGTATTTCATGTAGGTGAGACTACTCTCAAGAGACTTAATTATGGATTCAGGGTAATTCTGAATTTCTTAATATTTCCACAGAGTCACTCTAGTCCATTTTCTTAACTGTCGAGGGGAGGTATGGGCGCTCGCTTTACTGTCATGACATATCTTTTTTGTAGATTAATCAATTCCCAAGGTACGTCAATTTGGCCAACCAATTTTACATGAAGGCGTTACTGTGCTTTCACGTACGACGTCGAGTTCCTATCACATCCTTATTATTGCAAGACACGTAAATAAGCGCGAGTTTTCTCTCGTGGTTCTACCTTCTGACTTCTGTTCCAATATTGGCTACTCTTACTAGGCTCAGTTCACTAGTGGGCGTATGATTCGCGCTTTTGAGTGCGCATGTATTTTGTGGAAGAAGCTTACTTGCAAAAATGTGCTTGACTCATCTCCCAGTAACGATCCTTCGCCATTACATAGTTGAGGTTCAGAAGTCCAATCAATATCATCTTTACATTGGTGTTCTGGCATATAATGATAACTATCTCAATACAAAAAAAAGGGTCTTTCAAGCTGTAACTTGTCTTTTTTTTAGTGTGGGCCTGTTTCTTTGAATGGGATCTAGTGAAGTTACTGAATACTAAACTACATGATTATAATAATCCAATAATTAAACTCAATAGTAAAATTAATTCTTCATGAGTATACTAAGCAATAAATAATTAGCATAAATTCATCTCTCTCTCAAGAGCGGTAACATAACGTAAGTTTATGAGTTGTATATTAATAAAAGAATAAATGTTTTATAGAAATAAACAATAATCCAATGTTTTACTAACATTAAGATAAGTTACTTGAGTTGCGTCTGTAATCTCAGCAATCAAACTTCATCTACAAAGAGATCCTGGCATTGCGAGGATTTACCAAGAGGATATGAGCACATGTACTTCAAGGGCGTGTTTTTCAATCTTACGCTCGGCGAAAGGGTTGGCTTATGTAATTTACTGTATTTCACTCGGCGTTTTCTACCCTGCGGAGAAGATAGTAACAACTTTTGTAAGAAACTTAGCGATACTTACAAGTTATTATAACTTTTGTTCTCATTACATAAACTCTTCACGATTCTTTATTTCAATGTTGATAAATAATGAAATTATCGATTTACTTATATTTAACTATTTAGTTACAAATAGGAAGTAATAAATAAGTAATATGTAACATGTTACAGATATCAATTAATTCATACTCATTTTTAAATGAAGCAAATGAAAACACAAAGAAAATAGATCCAAAAATAATTTTATAATTATATAATACACCACAAGAATATTTTTGGAAAAATTAAATGCAATATTGTATTAAATAAAAAGGCACCAATACTTATTTAGTATAAATTATATCAGACTAATACTAAGAGCATATTATTTATTTAAAATCAAATTTTTAAAGAGTTAATATCAATATGCAAATTAGCCTTCCCGTTCCCACAGTAAACTGCTATTTTGTTGTATATATAAATTCAATTGCATGTAATTAGTATGTAGATATGGTCACAGTCTTAATGATGTAAAACAATTTTATTAATAAATGAGGTTTAAATAAAATAAAATCATGGAGAATATGCTGTAAATAACTAAGGGAATTTGTGACTTGAAGTAGTAATATAGTTTCGGTTACAGACAGAAAAACCCACAATCTCATTATAATAAGATATACTGTGTGTGTGTGTGTGTGTGTGTGTAAATGTTGACTCCAGCACTGGAGTAAGTTAACTGTCAAATCTAATTCAAATCAACAAGCAATATCTCAGAACAGAATATTTCTCCGTTCTTCACTTGTAATAATTCGACACTTAGGCTGACGAATTTCGCTCTGAACTATCAAGAATAAAAAGAAAATCCCCAGTGATTTCAATTCACTATTTTTCAAGGTGTATGTTTCAACTACATCACTTGAAATGTTGATTGAAAATAAATTTCCTGTTCATCTAATAACAATATTATACGAACTTAATTTGTTGAGCCGGCTTGGGAAAATTCAATTCAGTCTGATGAATCTAATAAAGTCTCTTTGTTCAACATTCTAATAATATGAGTCGGGCTAATAAATTTCTGTCCAAACTATTAGGAATAATTTTAAAAATCTCTCTTGTAGAATAATCAAGCTAAGTTCCAATTACCGTCGAATTGGTAAGACACGGCAACAAGCAGTCGTAACTCAATAGAAACCTATCTTACTGCAACCCTACTGCAGAATAACAGGGTATTTATGAAACTCCACAACATCATAGAAACCAAGCAGCCAATAAGAACTCGAGGAATGGAATCACCCAAATACATGAATGGACGCTTCTTGATTTCCATAAATACCAACGGTCTTGGACACTGTTCAGTTGTGCTCAGCCAGTTGCTGTTATTCAAACCAACAGTAGACTGACTGACTTCAATATCTCTCTCCACCCGTTCCTATAGTGCATTGCCGCTAAATAGTCCTCCACACAGCATCCAGGGTCAGCACATAGCTGATTGATGTAGATTTTGCTGGTCAGACTAAACCGTTGTATCTATGTGGAGGTGTCCACTGGTGAACGTCACTTATGAGATCGTCCTTGCTTTTCCAGCATGTCTAGTTAGTCTTATTTGGATGTTTTGTAAAACAGGAAGCAAGTGGTCGTGCAGCTGATTTCTGGGTGTGGTGCTGCTTCCAGAATTCGTTCAAGACAGCATAGAGCATTTTTGTTTAGTTATTCCTGACAGAAAAAAAGCTAGATGGGAATCTAGACTTTTTCTCTGTCAGGAAGAACCACAATATCGGCCTTTAAATAAGTGCTATTATTTTGGAATTGTTTTAAGTACTCAAGCACATCTTAAAAACTAGACCTGACCAAACACAATGAATATTCTTTTTAATTCACCATAAAATGGCGATCATATATCACTTGATAATCCTTTAACACAAGCCAGTGTAATCAATCCATTACTTTCCTATGCGTACACTGACATCACTTTTTATAGATATATCAAACCTTTTGTAGTTGGGCCTTTTTTCATTTTTTTCTCCCGAGACATTACTGTAGAATAATCATACTAGTTCCAATTACCGTCGAATTGGTAAGACAAGGCAGCAAGCAGTCGTAACTTAACACGAATTTGTTTTGCTGCAAAGACTACTGCAAAATGGCAGGTTATTTATGAAGCCTCCTAACATCATAAAAACACAGCAGCCAATCAAGACTCAAGGAATGGAATCACCCAAATGCATGAGTGGACTATTCTGGATTCCCCTAAGTACCAGTTGACTTGGCACTGGTTAAGTTGTGCTTAGCTTGTTGCTCAAACAGTACGCTAACTCACTTCAACAATTACCAAATTAAAAATGTTATACATGGCCCGTTTAATGTGAGGATATGTTGGCATCTTCCTATCTACGGGAGACCTACATAGCCTGGGCGGGTTCATATGGAGGTTGAGCTGTTGCCCAAGCAGCAAATACCCCTTCTCCACACTGCCGCTGTGATCCAAAGAAAAGGTAAGGAACCAATGTATTTTGGCAACGGTGGTGTCGCAGGAGTTGCTGGGTAATACTGGATTTCAGCATTACACCACCTTAGGGATTCTGTCTCCTGATCTGTGAGGATACACAGGAGGAATTGAAACATTACTAATATTTCATCACCATTCTCCTTCAAGTACGCATCAGGTACCGATTGATAAATTTAGTCCTTACCCATTTAGCTGAGGGGACAGGTGTTGCCTTGCAGAAGGCCCTCTGAAACTCAATGTTATTAATCCTGACCCACCGTTGCGTCAGGAAACTAGAATCCTTTTCACAGAAGCAACAACCCAGGATCAAAATGGCTAGAATTTTCAAAGAAAATACCTTCATTTAGATAAAATAGGAAATAAAATAAATGGTGTGTTTAATTTTAATTTTTAGTTTTTCAGTTTCTTAAATATTGTTTATGTTTGTTTTTTCTTTTAAACTGATTTTGCGAACCAAAGTTTCCAATTTGTAAATGAGTTTTGGAAAATGGATATATAACAGCAATTCTTAAACCGGGTCCCACGAGTGGGTCGATAATGAAAGAAGCTTTTCAACATTGGACAGAATTCGATATTTCTTAAGATGTATAATGGCTCGAATTTCTACCAAGAAGCAGATATCTGTTGATTTAGAATGAAATAAAGAGAGAATAAAGATTGAAAAGAAAAAAGATGAGAAAAATAGAGACAAAGGGAAGAAAGAAAAGATGAAGAGAAAACTAAAAAGAAAAAAAATGAGGGAAAAGAGACAGAATAAAAACAGAAAGAACAAGAGAGATTTAAGATTGAAAGAAAGAAATGACAATGAATAAAAAGAAAAAGACAAGAGAAAAGAGAGAAAGAATAAAAGAGAGGGAGAGAGAGAGGGAGAGAGAGAGAAAGGCAAAAAGGAAAAATATGGGAAAAAGAATTAGAGCAAAAAATAAAGAGAGATTAAGGAAAGAAAGAAAGAAAATATGAGAAAATAAGAGAAATGAAATCAATGAGTAAGGAAGAGAGAGAAGAAAGAAAAGACAATGAGGAGAGGGAGAGAGAGAGAGAGAGATGAAAGCAAGATGAGAGAAAGAAGAGAGTCAAAATTAAAGCATAAAGGGAAAGAGAAAAGAAAAGGACAATAAAGAGAGAGGAGAAAAAGATAAAGAAGAAAGAAAAAAGAGAAAAGAAAAGAGAGACATAATGGACAATAAAATGAGGGGGAAAAGAACAAATTGAAAAAGAAAGCGAAGCAAAGAATAATAGCTAGAATAAAGAGAGAAAGAAGAAAGAGAGAAATAAAGAAAAGAGGCAAAAGAAAAAGATAAAAAGGGAGGTAAAAGAATAAAAGCAAAAAGGAAGAGTGAAAGGAAAGAGAAAAATGGACAATAAAGAGAGAGGGGAAAAGAAAAAGATAGAAGAAAGAAAAGGGAGGTAAAAGAATAAAAGCAAAAGAAAGAGAAGAAAGAAGAAAAGAGAAAAGAAGAATATGAAAGACAAAGAGAGGAAAAGAAAAAAGAATAAGAGACAATAATAAGAGAATAAGAGACAAATAATAAAAGCAAAAATGAAGAAAGAACAGAAAAAGGACAATAAAGAGAGAGGGCAAGAAAAAGACAAAAAAGAAAAGAGAAACAAAGAATTAAAACAAAAATGGAGAAAAGAAAGAAGAAACATAAAGAGAGAGGGAAAAGATGGCAAAGCAACGAGAGCGAAAGAATAAAAGCAAAGAAGAGGGGGTAGAAAGAAAAGAGAGGGGGTAGAAAGAAAAGAGAGGGTAGAAAGAAAGAAAGAGAGGGGAGAAAGAAAGAGAGGGGTAAGAAAAGAAAAGAGAGGGGGTAGAAAGAAAAGAGAGGGGGTAGAAAGAAAAGAGAGGGAGAAAGAAAAGAGGGGGTAGAAAGAAGAGAAGGGGGAGAAGAAAGAGGGGGGAAAAGAAAAAGAGAGGGGGAGAAAAGAAAAAAGAGGGGGGAGAAAGAAAGAGAGGGGGGGAAAGAAAAGAGAGACAAAGAAATAAAAGCAAAAATAAAAGAGAGATACTAATGAATGAATTTCAAGCAGAAGATGATGAAGTGATCATAATAGTAAATATCAAATAAATTACAACAAGCAACGAATCCTTTAGATTGTGAACTGAATACAAAAGGACACGTCTCTCATTAGATGTTGTTGGTAATCTCTGAATACTCTGAGGATTCTCTCTTCTGACATTTATATGCTTCTTCCTTCTAACACAGCAAAGCGGTTACTGAAGCAAATCTTTCAACACCAACCAATCTGGCATGTTTAACATTATTGAAGGCTCCGCAGTTCATCTCTGGGGAAATTTGGCTATTCAGATTGCAAGACTGTTTTGAACTTTGTTTTTATCCCAGTGGGGATGAGAAGAAAGACTGGGAGATTCTTTGTCTCCGAGCAAGGACTATCGACTTATTTACAAATATATTAGCATCATCTGTTTCATCACCATAAACCAGAAAAGCCAATACAGAGTTTGAATACAGTTGACGACTGGCTAACATGCATTTCATTTTCACCTTTGCAAAATCAATGTTGAACTGTGGTTATTGGAGAGAACCAGTCTACTAATAAAAGCAATCGAACTGGAATTAAGATAGAAACTCTTATTTCAGGAATTTGATTTCACTCTTAAAATATACCATTGAAACGGATTCAAACTTAAATATTTTTTTATAAAAAGAAAAGGAAAAAGCTTAGAAAGAACGAAAATAGAGAAGGAAAGAAAGTACTAAGAAAGAAAGAAAAAGAAAATAAAGAAAATTGAAAGTAAAGAAAAGGCTGAGAAAAATGGAAAAAGAATGAAGAAAGGAAGAAAGGAAGAAAAAAGAAAGAAAAAACGAAAACAAAAGACAAAAAAGAAAACAAAGGAAGAAGAAAGAAAAAAAGGGAAGAAGAAGAAAAAAAGGGAAGAAGAAAAAAAGGGAAGAAGAAAGAAAAAAGGGAAGAAGAAAGAAAAAAAGGGAAGAAGAAAAAAAAGGGAAGAAGAAAGAAAAAAGGGAAGAAGAAAGAAAAAAGGGAAGAAGAAAGAAAAAAGGGAAGAAGAAAGAAATAATGCTAAAAATAAAGAAAAAAATAGGTAAAAAGAAAGAAAATACACAGAAATAAAGAAAAACAAAAGAAAGTATAACATGTTGCAAAAGGAAGGAAAGAAAAATGAAAATGAAAAAGAAAAGGTTAAGAAAAGGGGAATGAAAGGAAGAAGAAAGTAAGGGAAAGAATAAAAGGAAAAAGAAATGCTAAAAAATTTGAAAAAGAAAGGGGAAAAGAAAGAAAATATACAATAAGAAAAAAAAGAAAAACAGTCTGAAAAGAAAGAAAAAAAGAAAGAAAATATACAATAAGAAAAAAAAGAAAAAAGTCTGAAAAAGAAAGAAAAAAGAATAGGCTAAGAAAAAAAGGAAAGATAAAGAAGATAAAGAAAAAAGAAAGAAAGGCTTTCTGTTTATATATATATATATATATATATATATATATATATATATATATAAACCAATCCCTCCGTGCGAGCAATATGTGACACAAAGTCAATTTCTTAAAGCTTTGTTTACTTTAAACAGCTCACAGTGGCTTTCTCACCTCTGCGATCCTATCGTATATCTCTGGCAGTGGCTCCCGGACTTGGCAATTATTTACACTGACAAATCACTACGTGAACATCCCTGTCACTATTTGTTTTATCTGTGAACCAACCGAGACTGGTACTTGATCTTTTTGCAAGTAAAAAAAAGTAAAGTCGTCGGGGTGGCCTAAAGTTGGTATCTGACAAATAGCGAGAGAATCTATCCCCTTTTCCCTAGCGCTTGACCTAGGAGATTGTTTTGCGTCTATGGTGGAACACCACACCTACCATCAGCTCCTCACTTTACCACACAGATCCCTGTGCTACTCATACGTTGAGTTGGCGAGGGTCAGTATCGAACCAGTAACCTTGTGGCTTCTAGTCGAACGCTCTACCGACTAAGCTAAACCGATAAAAGAGAACCAATTAAATAGAATAATCCGACCATATTAGCCAGCCGTTGGGGAAATTTGATAGACAAAGAGTTAATCGGAGTTTAACAGGTTTGAATTCGGAATTTTCCTTCTCCTAGATAGGATTGGTTGCTTAACCAAGGTTAAAGAGCACAGTACAGAGGGCTTTGAAAATACATTTATTGTATTAGTATAACATTTAATTCTAAGGCAAACAGCAACATATAAATGAATTAAAACAGTTTAATTCTAACAATTTATTAACGAGCAAATAAAAACAATGAGTAACAATATATAGTCCTTCCTGTGTATTAAGTTACTAGCTACAGACGACCGCTATGGCAAGCTTCAGCGAAACGAAAAGAGACGCCTTTCGTAATACCGTGGCGACACCGGTAAAGTATTCACGTTGTTTATTACATGAAATTGATCATCAGCATGAGGCGTCAGCATTTTCTTTCCATAACCGGCATTTATTTATAACCCTAACAGGTACTACCATTACTAAGAGTCGTGTAGCACCTTGAAGTGGTTACATTAAACTTTGGAAAGTTTAAGTTATCAACCGCGAAGAAGAATTATTGTGGAGAAAGTACGGAATGAGAAATAACGATTTCTTCAAAGAAATGAATTCAAAGACAACTTTATGTGTAACTTAACAACTTCGAAGTGTAAACTAAACAAGAAAGAAGACACAGTTATATATTGTGGAAAATAATATTACCTTATTTTCACCTTATCTTATTATAATGGAGATTGTGTGTTTTTCTGTCTGTAACCGAAACTATATTACTAATCGTGTCACAATTAACATAGTTATTTACATCACATTCTTCATGATTTTATTTATATTTAAACCTCAATTATTAATAAATTGCTTCACCTTTTTATTAGTATTGTCCATATCTACATACCAATAACATGGTATTGTATTTATATATACAAAAAATAGCGGTTTGCAGTATGAACGGGAAGGCTAATTTGCATATTGATATTAAAAATGTGATTTTATTAAATATGTGCTTAGTATTATTGATTTCTAACTGTTTGGTTTTATTTTAATGATTATAAGCAAAAATCTCTCCAATGAATCTTAAATGAAATCCATTAACAAGAAAAAATAAGTGTCATTTTATTCTTTATTTCCTAATTTAACTAAATAGTTAAATAAGTAAAATTCAGCAATGAAAGACTGCATTGATGGAAGAGTAAGTTTCATTTTTATTTTTCTATTATACCCCCACTCTGTTTCAAATCTTTTTATCTGCATTCTTATTAGACTTTCTAATTTAATACAATATTTCATTACATTAAAACTTAAATACTTGCACCCGGAGGGTGCATATATTTGCTAGTGCAAATAAGGAAGATCATAAGCGAAAAACAATTACAGTGACCTCCCTTTGACCATAGCAACAGAGCCCAGGGTCTTAGCCATAAACTGATGAGAAACCTTATGCGATTGACTAAGGGCCTTTGTCAGCGACCAATCAGAGTACACGTTACGAGGCTAAGTTTGGCCGCGAATTTTGAGGGTTGAGAACTGCTATCACTCTTCTGCTGGGACCCTGGTCGAAGCACGACGTAGTTTTTACACAGCATAGACGTTGGGAAGATGGGGTCTTTTGAACAGCATGGGGGGGGGGGGGGGCGCCGACGCGTAAAATCAAACAAACGAACTAGCAAGACATTCTACCTGGATTCAGATAAGTCACGCGAGAGCATTACCTCGCAATTTAGCAATTCATACATTTAATTCATTTTACATACATTTTCTACTTGTGACTTTTGCAACTCATACTTACATACATTTTCTATTGTAATACATTGTAAAACTTACACACATTTGTACCACAAGTTACACTTTGTATTTGTATTGTATCTTACAAGTCTTGCTATGATAAATGCTTTTTGTTTATAAGCCTTATTGTTGTGTCGTTAACCTATTCTTTACCCTTATCTGACTGTTTTCTTTATAATGTACAGAAAAGATATTTACCTAAGCGTGAGAGTAAAATCACTAAAGAGGTATAAAGGTGTGTGTGGAATTTTGTCAAGAGAAATCCTTTTTATTGTTTTCTTGTGCATAGCCACAATAATGCAACCAGTTTACATTTTTGCCTACATTAAGCCGCTTACAGTGGCTCTCGCACGTGTCACTTGTTTACACAGAAAAAATCTCTCAGATTACAATACGTTTAACTCAGTCGGTAGACCACCCGACAAGGAATTGCCAGGTTCAGGGTTCGATACCGGTCCCCGCCAACTCAACGTATGAGTAGCACAGATTGAGTAATTTGGGAAGCTGACGGTACGTGTGGCGCTCCACCTCAGCAAAAACAATCTCTCTGGTCTTGCTCTAGCGAAAAGGGGATAAACTCCCTCGCTCCCGGATGATACCGACGATAGGCCACTCCGCAAACTTTACTATTTGAATAGAATGAGATCTGAGGTGAACAGATAGTGAACTTTAAAATATTCCTACGGGTAAAAAAAAAATACCAAGAAAATTTTGTGCAGCCGTGGAAGAAATGGGGAAGGCAAAGAGTTAAGGTAATGTTAAAAGCATATTTTACAGATTTATTTAACCCATAGATGGAACCCTAACAGGTACTACCCCTCCGGGGCAGGGTGGACCATGGAGTAATAATAATGAAGTGGTACTTCACAATCACCATAGTTCCAGAACTGGAACCTCACCTCTAGATGCAGTTTAACGTCATACCCAGGACACTAGGTCACTGACCCATCACCTAGCACAAAAATGATTAGAAGGGTTGGGGGTTAACGATCTAATACGCGGAGTTGACGAGGGCCTGTATCGAACCAGGAACCCTTAGGTTCCCAGCCGGACACTCAACAGATTGATATTTAACTCATTTTAGATTGATTTCTATATTCTTATATAATGAGTTTATTTTTAAAGTTAATCGTGGTTTTTCAATTTATATTATTAATCGGGTGTTTTTCCGTCGTCAAATAATATAAAACGTTTGATGTGAGGCCTTTGATTGAATATCATCCCTAAAGAAGCTCGTGGGCCCTAGATACCCACGAGTGGAAATGGTCCATAACCACGATACCCATGGTATTTAAGCCCTTTTTATTCACAAATAACTTTGCTCTGTTTAAAATAATTAAACATTGAGCTCTCACACGGAACCTGAACTCTACACAAACTACTGGTAGAGAAGACCAGGCTAGAATCACCTTGTACCAAGAAACTTGGTACCACACCAAAGCATATATATATATATATGTGTGTGTGTGTGTGTGTGTGTGTGAAGAAAAGGAAGTGAATCCGACGGTGTGTAGTATATTAAGAAATATTGAAAAAACACAGGTTTAAATGAGTTAAAATATATGAGCTTATTGGCCGACGCTACAGTGTTTCGATCTATTAATTAGATCATCTTCAGGGCATTTATTGGTATATGGAAGGTAATAAGAAATTTTTTTATCACAGAATAACGAGAAAAGCGAGTCCTTGTTTATCAGTCTGTTTAAAATGTGAAGTTTGAAAAAAGGAGACGGTTTGAAATATGACGTCAAATATTCTCTTTTTTCTGTGTGAGTATGGGACTGTGTTATATATATATATATATATATATATATATATATATATATATATATATATACACGAGACTTAAAAAGTTTTAGCAACTTTACGCACCATTTAACCTTTTTGAATTTCTTTTATTCCTTTCTTATCGGTATTTGGAAAACCGTACATTTTTCGCAATTACAATGTTTTGTGTGTTAATTATACTTTCTTTCATGAACAGAATTTTTGTCTTTATTCTACAGGCGCCGACAATCCGTTGGTTTATTTGCATTTCCATACTAATGTAAAAATGATGAAAAACATTCAGTTAAAAAGTTTAATTTTATTCACAAGGAGATAAAAAAGCGCAATTAATATTCTTAGTTTGATCAGTGCTCAAACGCAATCAGAATAACGTTAAAAAATACGTTTTCTCAATGCAAATTGTTAGAATTTGTCTTAGGATATTTTCCAGATTCATCTCGTTGGAACTGTATAGTATCAAAGAGTTGTCTTATCTTTGTTTGGGAGTGTATCTTATGAGATCTCACATCTGTCCGTTGATCAAGTGAGAAATGAGACCCCTTTCCCGACCTCTTTCGGGCGTGGACCTCGGTCAGATAAACACCTTATCTTATCCATCTCCGGTGAGCTGTAATTCCGTCATGCAATTACAATGAAATCCCCCGGCAAACTTGTGAGATAAATCCTTTACCATACCCCGTGTATGCTATATATCAGTCGGTAGAGCGTTCGGCTAGAAACCACAAGGTTCCTAGTTCGATACCGGCCCTCGCCAACTCAGCGTATGAGTAGCACAGGGATCTGTGCGGTAAAGTAAGGAGCTGATGGTAGGTGTTTAGCACTCCACCTCAGATGCCAAAAAACTATCTCCTTGGTCTAGCGCTATTAAAAAGGGGATAGACTCCCTCGCTGATTGGCTGATACCGACTTTAGGCCGCACCGACGACTTTACTTTTTTATATCTTATACTAAAGACGAGTGAATCAATGATTGTTTGCGATAGGCTTTTTTTTAAATCAGTTTAATGACACAAAAGTCATACCAAAATATTCCTTAGTTCTAGGATTGAGTCATGTTTGTAAAACAATATTTGATTTTAATTAGTCGTAATTTGCAATTAAGTAAAAAACTGACCAGTCTCTTACCTCAAATTCTGCCTGTCACTTTTCCCCCTTTCAATATATATCTTGATTACCTCTTCGTTATATATGTTAGTTTCTCTGAGAGTGTAAAGAGAGTGATTTAAAGAGGGTGAAATATATTTGTATGTTAAGTTTTGGAAGCACATATCACGTAGCTTAAATTAGACCCAACGTGTGTATATATATATATATACGGTTTATTTCTTGAGACATTTTATTCCTCGTTTTAACTAGTTATATGTAGTTAATAAGTGTATTTACAAAACATCTGAAAATATTAATCTGAGTTTACCTTGTCTTTCCTTACCACTCATTCAGTGTTAGTGTATTGTTTAGTACACTAATGCATTATAGGAATTAACGTTCTTATAGGACTAAACCTGTATACACGCACATTATTTGCTTATCTAAATATATGTAAACAAATTAAAGTCGGCAGAGTGGACTATTATTGGTTACAGCGAGGGAATCTATCCACCTTTTCACTAGTGCAAGACCAGGGAGATTGTTTTTGCATCTGAGATGGAGCACCACACCTACCATCAACCTCACTTTACCGTGAAACCCAAGCCATGCTACTCATGCGCTGGGTTAGCTATGACGAGTATCGAGCCCGAAACCTAGTGGTTCGTAGAAAATAACTTTACGAACATCTTGTCCTTAATATTTGCCAGGAGGCGCTCGCCTGGTGTAGTGGCTAACGTACTGGACTGCGCCCTAGTAGAAAGTGAGTTCGAACTCCAGTCGCGCTATTACGTTCACTTTCGAACTAATATCCTTAGGTTAAATAGTAACACTAATGGGTCGGTTTAGCTCAGTCGGTAGAAGAACACCCGCCTCGGAATCGCTAGATTGCTGGTTCGAAAACCGGCCCCCACCAACTCAGCGAATGAGTAGCATAGATTGACTAATCTGATCTGTGCGATAAATGTTACACAACTGTTAGTACCCTAACACTTATTTACAGTAGTGTAGAAACCAAAATGGCTGTTATAAGTTGCAGCCGGCGGCCTTGAAGGGTTGAATGACACGGCTTGACCTCATCCCGATCCTTCCGGTGGATACTGTGAGAATCGGTGGAGAAGACTCTTCCGGTTTAGATTAGAAATATAGTTTTAGTTCAGTATCGGCCAAACCACGAAGGTGGTAAGTCGTGTTAAGCACACGGCCGACTCAATCTGCGCAAGTAGTCTGGTGGGGATTTCGGAATAAAATATGATCTAAAGCAAATCGAAGTCTTGGGCTATTATCTAAAAACTACCAATGACACAGGGCTCTGATTAAGAGAAATCCCAAATGGAAGACCAGATACGAAGTCCCCAAGACGAAGTCCAGACTCTAGAAGAAGAACGTAAGAAACCAAAGATGAGCAGAAGAATAATAGAAGTAAAGAGAGTATACAACATAAAGTGAGGAGCTGACGGTAGATGTGGCGCTCCACCTCAGCAAAAACAATCTCCTTGGTATTGCGCAAGCGAAAACGGGATAGACTCCCTCGCTCTCTGGCTGATACTGACAATAGGCTACTCCGCAAACTTTACTTTTACTTAAATAGTACTACTACTGTTCTTCTATAAGGATGGCTTTAGCATTAAATAACCCATGAAGGTTGATATGCCATTAAACAAATAAACCAAATCATTAATATTTGCCATTCTCTAAACATGAAATTAAAGAACAAATATCCAATGGGATGCAAAATTTAAGACAAAAAACTCATTAGCAAAGTAATAAACAAAACATTCCAAATTCTCAACACAACATGTTGTGCAGGCTCGAATTTTTATTTTATTTATAAACCTCATATTTATAAAGACAAAGTAACTAAGGTATTTTTCATGATAGTGGATAAACATTTTCGCTAAAATAATATGTTTGCGAATCTTAGAGAATCTATAGAATACAACCAAAACAAAATGGGATGTAAGTGGGGATAATTGGATAATTCATTTCCGATTTTTCCTTCCTGGAAACACAAATCAGAATTATTTGAAATTCTATTTCAAGGAGGAAACAAACAGTTTATCATTATTTTATTGTGATGATTTTATTATTACGAAGGCGAGTCAAAAGTTTTGTAATATTTTGGAACGTCTTAGTTTGCGGTGCGTATACCGTGACTAAGACAGTTCAAGCCGTAAAAGGTAGCTCTTCTGATACTTTAATGTTGGCTCAATAAAATATATATACTTCTGTCTATAGGAGAGAGAGAGAGAGAGAGAGAGAGAGAGACTTTCTATGATTAGACAGTAATCACGTGATGAACCCAATAGTTTTGGTACCCACATTTAACAGGCACCTACGGACCAGCTCCACGACAACTCTACTAGAATTTTTGACAGATATTGTTGACACAAATAAAAAAAATACCAGATATACTTAATTTCCCTCTCCATCAGACTGGTGGGTCCCTAAAACTTGACTATATATATAGGAATGACATTTGTATTGTTAGTCATTGTTTTGTTATGTAAATAAACCTTTATAATTGAACTCCGTTTTAATTAATTTATTTGTTTTCGTTAGTCTTAGAATAAATTCTATATTAACATGATAGTAGTATCGTGGTAGTTAGTACACTAACACGATGTGCATTGCTTCACTTCGTACGTGATTGAAAAGCCGTACAGATGAACATGCAACTTGGTTTAATTCTGAAACTTATGCTTTCCGAGTTCAAACTGAATTGTAACGGAAGCAGCACAAAATATTTGTTGTGCAAAAGGTGAAGGCACTGTTGATAACAATAAGGTAACAAGGTGGTTCAAGAAACTTTGCTCGGGTTGCAAAAACCTCGACGATCAGACAAAGTCAATTAGGCATCAAAGCCTGGATTCCGAGGTCCTGTTTCAATCCGAAGAGTAGCACTCAAGATCCGTGGAATCAGTGAAAAAGGAAAAAAAATCAACTATTTTTCTTTCACTAATTATTACCATAAGATTTCTAAACATTAAAAGCATGAATCAATTCATGGAAAATATAACAAATTTACAATATTTGATATCTGGTAACAATATGTCAAAATCGGTTATGACGCTTAAGAAATATACACAACCTCGTTTTCATTATTTACCTTTCGACATACGCTTAATAGTGGAAGCATATTAAAAAAAGAATGCTTTTCAGGAGAGAAATTATATTTAAAAAAACCTATTCGACGTCTATGGGGTGGCAAGAGGTTTTGTGTTTTAGGTTAAAAAGGTAGTTGTGTTTCTTAGCGTTAGCATTTAACCTCATCATATTTGGTGGTCTCTCTGAAAAAGGAGGAATTCAAGGAACGAGAATGAAGAGACAAAGACAGAAGGTGGTTTTATGACCTAGGATTAATTCACCGGTCATAGCCGCCACATAACAAGGTAATTTCTCCCTGACCAGTCGTAGCAATTTGACACAGTTAAGGCTTAAACTAGAATGGCCGAGAAATTATCTTTGGTGTCGGAAGTGGGTCCTTTTTCTCGCGCATGCGTGGAGGGTTCTTCCGGTGCAGGCTCATTGGAGTTTGTTATTTTTTTATCTTTTTATCTTTTTATTTTAATTTTATTTTAATCCCCATATGTCTAATAAAAATTTTAGCGGTAAAGTTTGCAATGGCACACTTATTTATGGACTCGTTTTACTTGAAAAGTCAGTGGTCTATTAATTAGACTAATTTATCGGAAACTTAAAAATATATTTAAATAATATTGAATTTAATTTTTATAATTACCAGCAAAATAAGAACACACACTGGGCGACGTAAAATATATATTGCCTGAGGGGATGGGAGTTGAAAATTTAATATTAGAGAGTATATATCATAAGTAAAGTAAAATCAAATTTATTAAAGGAGTAAAATTAAAATAAATTTATCAAAGGAGTAAAAAATAAAAAAATTGAAATGGAAACTTAGTTCTGATAACTTTAAATATATATTAAAATAAAACAAAACTATATATATATATATATATATATATATATATATATATATATAGATAGATAGATAGATAGATAGATAGATAGATAGATAGATAGATAATACCAGGTATGTATTTATTAAAACTTGTTTAAAAAACCAAGGAAGAATGTCTAACATTGCATGTTCAAATTTTGAGTGTATTCTATTTATGACGATTTTAGGCAGTGTGATGTAAACAGTGACGTAGTTTTTGTTACAGACAAAATCCGGAAGCGAATCTCCATTATTAATAGAGATATTAAGATTCTGGCAAAAAGACGTAAAGCAAAACATGCATCGTTGATTTGACTTACTTTTAATTGGATCCTAATTTCTAGGAAATTCAAATTTTGTTAATTTGATGTACAAAACTTTCTTATTTTTTGACACTAAACAGTTGGTCATGGTATCATTAGAAAATGCTAAAATATCAATTTTATTGGAATCCATTTGTTTTTTTCATTACTAAATACGGTTTCAATATTTTTATAATTGCATATTATTTGTCATAAATAACTTCATATATATTTACTCCGTTGGTGATTTAAAAAGTGTTGGTACCTAGTACTTCTGCCTCTGATCAGTGTAGTATCTGTATCAAGGAAAATCTAATTAAATATATTACAAAAAAATATTAAACTAATCATCTATATATTTAGACATCTTATTTTTGTTTATGAGCCGGGTTAGCTCAGTCGGTAGAGCGTTCGGCTAGAAACCACAAGGTTCCTAGTTCGATACCGGTCCTCGCCAACTCAGCGTATGAGTAGCACAGGTATCTGTGCAGTAAAGTAAGGAGCTGATGGTAGGAGTGGTGCTCCACCCCAGTTGCTAAAAACAATCTCCTTGATCTAGCGCTAGTGAAAAGGGCATAGACTCCTTCACTGACTGGCTGATACCGACTTTAGCCCCCCCCCCCCCCCGTAGACTTTATTTTTGTTCTTATTTTGTCCGGTGGGGGGGGGCTGAAAAGTTCTCAAAATCTTTTTTATTTTTTTTATTTTTTTGATAGTGCTAATCTGTAAGATCCTCAATTTTCTTTACTGAAAATTTTTTTTTCCAAATCATTGACATGAACAAAAGTGGTCTGGTCAAGAACTTTTCAGCAGCCCTTATATAAAATGTATTAATTTTTTTTAAATACTCTTTGAAATAACTGTTTTCATTTGCATATTTTATATCTTATACTTCTTAAAAATCACTTGTTCTATCTTACATAGGACTAAAAAAACACTACAGAGAGTATAAAGTGTAGAATGGTTCCCAAATAAATTCCTAGTCTAAAACAATAGGTCACAATGCTTTAGAAGCCACAGAAACTTGCTGCTGTCATTGTTTTATTTTAAGAGTAGCTGGATCAATGCAAGGTCTATTTTTTTACATGGGAATTTAAATGGGACATCCCGCGAAGATTCAACCCACGATTCAATAATAATGGATCTGTGGGACTAATTTAAAAAATCCCTCTACCCATACGACACCGGGTAGCCGCAGCAAGTTGGGGATTTAAACAAATGATTTCATCATTTGTTCTATTCTACATAGGACTAAAAAGAAACCCACTATATCGGGTATAAATTGTAGAATCTTTCCCAAACAAACTTCTGGATCAATGCAAGGTCTATTTTTTTTACATGGGGATTTAAATGGGGCATACCAAGAAGATTCAACCCACGATTCAATAATAATGGATCTGTTGAACTAACTAAAAAAAATCCCTCTACCCATGCGACGCCGGGTAGCCGCAGCCAGTTAGGGATTTAAACAAATGACTGAAATCATTTGTTCTATTCTACTTAGGACTAAAAAAACAACAACAACAAAAAAAACACTATAGCGGGTATAAATTGTAGAATGGTTCTCAAACAAATTCCTAGTCTAACAATAAGTTACAATGCTTTAGAAGCCACAGAAAGTTGCTGCTGTCATTGTTTTGTTTTTGTCTTCCAGATTGAATAATGTCTGATACATGTACAAGTGACATTTGTATGCTTTTTAGGGAAGGTACCATATCTGGTATTAGTGTGACTATTACCAAGAAAGGAAGTGATAATATCAACTAAGCAAGTAAGAAATGTGAAAGAAGCATTCGTACAAGTGCTGGGCAATGTGTTCCTAAGAGCCGTAAAAACGGTGCTGCAAGCTTAACTGCATAAAAGCGAATAGACACAAGGAATTGGTCAATTTAGCAACATTTACTTTTAAAGGGGCCGGGTTAGCTCAGTTGGTAGAGCATTCGGCTAGAAACCACAAGGTTCCTAGTTCGATACCGGCCATCGCCAACGCAGAGTATGAGTAGCACAGGGACCTGTGCGGTAAAGTAAGGAGCTGATGGTATGTGTGGTGCTCCACCTCAGATGCAAAGACAAACTCTTTTGTCTAGCGCTATTGAAAAGGGGATAGACTCCCTCGCTGATTGGCTGATACCGACACTTGGCCACCCCGTCGACTTTACTTACTTGTAGGTTACGCTCCCGAACATCAACAAAAGCATTGTGAAACATCCGGATAACATCCAGATACAATGGTAGATGAGGAATCTGAGAACAGTTATGGGAATCCATGAGAAGTTCGGATAGGAAAAAGAGAACAACTTGATAAATCATACTGTTTGGTTTGTTTTACGGCATATCAACCTCAGTGGGTCATTTAATGCCGATAAAGTTTTGAAATAAATTAATTATTAATGGATACACAATTTTTTTATAAATTCATTTTTCTATTTAACCCATAGATGGGACCCTAACAGGTACTACCACTCCGGGTAAGAGTGGACCAGGGAGCAATGGTGATGAAGGGGTGCTCCATATTCCCTAAACCTCCAGAACTGGAACCTCACCATCAGATAGAGTCTAACATCATACCCAGGACATGAAGACCCTCCGCCACCACTTTCTAGCACCCATATGATAAGAGCAGAGGCTTGCCATGGGGGTAATAGTGTTGGGGCAATCATATAGGTGCTAGGGCTTGATGTGACCAACCGATTGGTCCTAGAGAGCCTCTCCGACCGCCCATCTAGCCTAAGAAAGGAGCAAAATGGAGTGTTGCATATCATTCACTGCTCATCCACCTGGGTTTCGTCCTTAAGCATCACGGGTCGCCACCAACGACCAACAAGTGGCCCCATTGGGGGGTACCCCTCTGCAGTCGGTGCATTCTAACGCCCCAGCGGAGAGGGCGGGCATACTATTTGCCTGTAGTTTCACAATATGAAAAATGCTTGGCATTCTTGCACGTTTTCTTAAGGCTGAAAGTACAAGAAATTAGAGTCTCTATTTTACTTTATTGTATGACATGTAACCATATTTTGCTGCTACGGGTTACAATTTGTACGTGAAGACATATGCAATAAATTGCTACCTCGTCAAGAGACCCTCCTGAATTGTATTGCCTTTTTAAGAATGGCTTACATGTTTGTGGTCGTGATAAATCCTGGAGAAGCCTTTCAACAGAACTTATCATTAAGCAGATGTTGATACATAGCATCAAATCCACTGGTGTATTCATCAGGGAAATGTCAGAATAGCACCAACGAAACATGACAGAAGCGGGATTTCAGGGACCCAGAAAAGCTGATTACCTTTTTACAAACAAGAAACCCCTTCAATAAACCTGACAGGTCACAGCATAGCATTATCTCTGGTGTGGTTGCACAGGATTTAGTAAACGTGGATCAAGCAGAAGAGGTTAGCAATAAGATTGGAGAATCTATGAATGGCAAAGAGGATTTCAACTACTCATTCAAGCGAACCCCCCCCCAAAAAAAAAAAAAGCAGTTACCCTTGAATGAAAAACAACCGTAGATATCAAAGGAACAGAGATATTCACACACACATGCACTGTTTCAACACCTAATATTAGTGGCAATATAAGTATAAGTAGCACAGGGATCTGTGCGGTAAATCTGTGTGGTAGATGTGGCGCTCCACCCCAGATGCTAAAATAATCTCTTTGTCTAGTGCTTGTGAAAAGGGGATAGACTCCCTCGCTGTCTTGTTCATACCGACATTAGGCCGCCCCGATGACTTTACTTGCTCAGTTAATTTAGACTGACTGAAAAAAAAGTTTTAATTTTTTTTTGGAAAAGGGCACAACTGTTCGATTTTGACCTGGTAATGCAAAGTCTCTAACCATCACCAGGTGAGGAGTATTTCATTTTCTGTCAGAATTATGTTTGTATATGCACATGTAAATCCTATAATTTAAAGATTACCGCGAGAAGGGAAAATAAATAATAATAAATGGTATATGCATAAACCAGAATCTGTTCTCCAGAATTAAACTCATAAAATTCTCCGGGACTTATACCAGCCAGAATCTAGTATCGATTAACAAGAAAAAGATAACTTATCAACTGATATATTTTGCAATCCCAGCAGATCGCAAGGTGAATATGCATGGGATTCGTGCGATTATGAACTGTGTAATTAAAGTCACGTCGTCGGGGTGGCCTAAAATTAGTAACAGTTAAACAACGAGGGATTCTATCCCCTTTGCACTAGCGCTAGACCAAGGAGATGGTATATGCGGCGCTCCACAAATGCATAAACAATCAGCTCCTCACTTTACCGCACATATCCCCATGCTACTCATACTCTGTTGGCGAGGACCGGTATCAAACCCAGAACTTTGTGGTTCCTAGGTTGACGCTCTACCGACTGAGCTAAATTAGCCCTATTCTTTGAGTCCACTGGTTCATCCTCTTGTAGTTTTTGTGATATAAGGCGTACTGTAATCCACAACTTATAGACTAAGCGAGGTCACATGGTTTAAACCCCAGCCAATCAACATCCCGAATACATGGTTAACTATTTAATCACTTATATTGACAGCTGTTCATTTGCACGTTATTCGACATTGACGAATGGACCTACAACCAGAGGATCATACCCAATACTAAAGGACACCAAGGAGCAACCAGAGGATCATACCCAATACTAAATGACACCAGGAAGCAACCAAAGGATCATAACCAATGCTAAAGGGACACACAGGGAGCAACCAAAGAATCATACCCAATGCTAAAGGACACCAGCAACCAAGGATCATACCCAATGCTAAAGGGAGCCAATAAAGGACACCAAGGAGCAACCAAGGATCTCACCCAATACCACAGGAGCAACCAAAGGATCTACCAATACTAAGGACACAAGAGCACACCAGGAGCAACCAAAGGATCATACCCAATACTAAAGAACACCAGGAGCAACCAAGGAACATACCCAATGCTAAGGAACAACCAAGAGCAACCAAAGGATCTACCCAATGCTAAGGACACCAAGGAGGCAACCAAGGATCTTACCCCAATACTAAAGGACACCAAGGAGCAACAAAGGATTCTCACCCAATACTAAAAGGACACCAGGAGCAACCAAAGGATCTACCCAATACTAAAGGACACCAAGGAGCAACCAAAGATCTCACCCAATACTAAGGACAACCAAGGACAACCAAAGGATCTCACCCAATTACTAAAGGACACCAAGGAGCAACCAAAGGATCTCCACCCAATACTAAAGGACACCAAGGAGCAACCAAAGGATCATACCCAATGCTAAAGGACACCAAGGAGCAACCAAAGGATCTCACCCAATACTAAAGGACACCAAGGAGGCAACCAAAGGATCTCACCCCAAATACTAAAGGACACCAAGGAGCAACCAAAGGATTTACCCAATACTAAAGGACACACAAGGAGCAACCAAAGGGATCTAACCCAATACTAAAAGGACACCAAGGAGCAACGCAAAGGATCTCACCCAATACTAAAGGACACCAAGGAGCAACCAAAAGGATCATACCCAATGCTAAAGGACACCAAGGACAACCAAAGGATCATCACCCCAATACTAAAGGACACCAAAGGAGCAACCAAGGATCTCACCCAATACTAAAGGACACCTAAAGGAGCAACCCAAAGGATCTCACCCAATACTAAAGGACACCAAGGAGCACCAAAGATCTTTACCCAATAATAAAGAACACCAAGGAGCACCAAAGGATCTCACCCAATACTAAAGGACACCAGGAGGGCAACACAAAGGATCTCACCCAATACTAAAGGAACACCAAGGAGCAACCAAAGGATCATGACCCAAATGCTAAAGGACACCAAAGGAAGCAACCAAAGGATCTCACCCAATACTAAAGGACACCAAGGAGCAACCAAAGGATCTCACCCAATACTAAAGGACACCAAGGAGCAACCAAAGGATCTCACCAAATACTAAAAGGACACCCACAACCAAAAGGATCTTACCCAATACTAAAGGACACCAAGGAGCAACCAAAGGTTTGTTTCCTAGGATCGCGTTCTGCTTTAACACAAGAGATCTCCGCTGGAGAGTGATCTTGCTTGAAGCATAAAAGATGGCCACAAAAATCCTAACACACCCAGACCTGCAAAAAAAAAACAAACCTGGGAAATGCACTTTGTGACCAGCTCTTCTGCCAAAAATCCACACTGCCACTGATGGATTCTTTACTTTGGATGGAAAAGCTTTCATACAGCATATTATTTTGGGCATTCTTGTCTATCATTTGAAGATATCTGTCATGTACATTTTCAATATGCATTACGCAAGTATAGCAAATGGGACCATATGACCTTTAGGCACCCCTTCTGCGATCTTGACTCACAAGGACACTTTTCTCATTTACACCATCAAAATCTTGTTGTTTGTTAGGGATTAGGGTTAGGGGTTAGGTTTATATTAAAAAAAAACCTCTAAAAATCGTCTGTTAACAATTAACCAGATTTTGACGGTGTAAATGGAAAAAATGTCCCCACGAATGGAGATCACAAAAGCGGTGCCTAAAGGTCATATGATCCGGCAAATGTGTTGTTTTGTTTATGGTTAACAGTGAGGAACCTTGAGTAAAAGATGACTCATTAGAGAAGAAGAATAAACCCAATCTAAAAATGGAGCTTTCAGGGGAGAAATGTTATATTTTAAGAAACCCATCAAATGTATAATGATAATTTTAGACAGGAGCGAAAGGGAAGGTAATGATCCACATCAACCAAAATAATACACATTCTATTTATTAGACTAAGTTATATGTATCTTTATATACGTGTATATATACACACACATAAATTAACTGACATTCACTGCATTTCTTAACAGGTGCGCTGTCTTTAAGAAAAGTGGCTAACATGCTGCTTGGAAACCATTGTACACACACACACACACAATATATATATATATATTTGGTAGAATATGTGCTTACTTGAAGTCGTACCTAATTTGGAAAATTAATAATTAATGAATTAGGCGGGCATACCTATTCAAATGTAAGGCTAAACAAATCGAGAAAAATCAGCCTTACATTTGAATAGGTATGCCCGCCTAATTCATTAATTATTAATTTTCAAAATTAGGTACGACTTCAATTCAGGACATATTCTCCCAAAAGTTGTCGGCTAAAAAAGCCATATCAAAACACATCGTTTGTTTATTTACTTATATACATATATATATATACACACACACACACACATATATATATATATATATATATAAAGGCAGTTGTCACTGTATGTATGTCCAGGTAAAACTACAAAAATAAAACTTAACGATGAAGTAAAGATATACATTCATTCACTCTCACGGAACTTGTTGAAATAATTATGAAGATTTGATTTATATTCCCAAAGATATTTAAAAGTTAAAATTTACATACTAATAGCGTTGAATTCTACTTGGCCAGGACTCGATTTTGCCGCTATTAAACGTAAACAAATTAATGTATCTAACTTAGATTTATTATTGTTTAAAAACACCAAATAAAAATGCGATATTAATTTGGATTTTTACACTGGGTTAATCATAGCTTCAACAATGAAAAAAAAAAAAAAAAAAAAAAAAAAAAAAAGAGGTATTCTTGGCAATAAGTCAAATATAAGAGATTTATTCAGATTTTATCCGAGTGTTTCAAGAAATCAGGGTGTCAATGTGTCCATGCTAATGGTTATACTGTCTTATAGTAAAAAGTGCTGTCAATTCTGCCATTCATAGAGAAATAATTTTTGTTACAGATGATACATATATACTTGTTTCGTTTTGCTATGATGTTGTCAAAAACACCATTACGGCGGACTTGAATGTCCTGCCTCAAACATCAGCTGCTGCAAAATTCCATTCTTTGCATATATACAACCATGTACAACTTAGATAATGTCGATTGTTGTGGCAGGTGGTCAATCGCGTCATGACACCACAAATGACGGACATTCTAGCAGCACCAGAAAAGCATTCTCAAGGTGATCCGGTGCAACTGCAAAGTGGATTGTGACACCTCATGGCGTATCTGCAAAAAAGCATGGTTTTGATTGATCAACAGCATATAGAGAGTCACGTGATACAGCCTGTAGCAAATTCATTAATGTTTGAAGCTGTAGAATTGTGGGTTAATTTACTAAAATATTGCATAAGTTTTCAGCATTAGATTGTATAAATGTTAAGTGGGAAGAATACACAGAAAACATTATATATATATATATATATATATATATATGGGAGTAAATATGGAAATAATCCGACAATATAAAGAAATTTGAAAAAACAAGTCTTCCAAAAATGAGATGAATTTTTATAAAGATTTCTTATCTTTAAAATAAACCCAAATTGAAAAGGGGTTAGTTTTTTTTACCTGAATAATATGCACCCCTAACTTTTGGGCTGAAAAATCAGGATAAAGTCTCTTATATATATATATATATATATACACACACACATTTGAGGATAGCAGTAAATCCGACAGAAGTGTATATATATATATATATATATATATATATATACACACATTCTGTCGGATTTACTGCTATCCTCAAATGTGTATATATATATATATATATATATATATATTATATATATATATAAAATATACAAAGTTTTCCTACTGCTCGTTTCATGGATGTCAATTAATGACAGTAAAAATGAGTGAACATTTATTTTATTCTGTCACTTTATTAGAAAGAAAAGAAAAAATACGAAGAAAGGAAAGAAGAAATGAAAACAAAGAGAAAAGAGAGAAAAAGTTTTCAAAAAGAAAAAGAAATAAAATGTAAAATGTAAACGAAAGACAGAAAGAAAGAATAAAAAAACCGGTAAAGATAAAGACAGAAATTTTTTTGAAATAAGAAAGAAAGAAGAAAAAAGGAAAGAAAAAAAAAGAAAAAATGAAAATGTAGAGAAAGAAAAAAAGAAAAAAAGAAAGAGAAAAGAAAAAAGAAAGAAAAGAAAAAAAAAAAGAAAAAGAAAAAGAAAAAAAAAGAAAAAGAAAAAAAGAAAAAAAGAAAAGAAAGAAAAAGAAAAAGAAAAAGAAAAAAAGAAAGAAAAAGGAAAGAAAAAAGGAAAAGAAAAAGGGAAAGAAAAAAGAAAGAAAAAGGAAGAAAAAGAGAAAAAAAAGAAAAAGAAAGAAAAAGGAAAGAAAAAAGAAAGAAAAAAAGAAAAAAAGAAAAAAAAGAAAAAGGAAAGAAAAGGAAAGGAAAGAAAAAGGAAAAAGGAAAGGAAAGAAAAGGAAAGAAAAAAGAAAAAGGAAAGAAAAAGGAAAAGAAAGAAAAGGAAAGAAAAAGGAAAGAAAAAAAAGAAAAAGAAAAAGGAAAGAAAAAGGAAAGAAAAGGAAAGAAAAAAGGAAAGAAAAAAATGAAAATGTAGAGAAAGAAAAAATAAATGTTAAGGAGAATTCGAGAGAGGAATAAAAGATAGAAAGACGAAAAAAAAAAAAAAAAAAAAAAAGAAAAATGAAGACAAAAAGAAAAAGTGTTTTAATGGAAAGAAAGAGAATGAAAGAAAGAAAAATGCAAACGAAAAAAGAAAAAAGAAAATCTCACTCAGTTTATAAATCTAACAAAATTTAAACAAGAGTTTTCAATTTTTGAGTGATCTATCTAAGCTGAAGGGAAAACGAAATCTAAAAATGAAATTTAAAATCAAAATGCATTTACTGTATATACTGAGAGAGCGCCTCATCTTAGTGAAATGGTTAGCAAACTAGTCTTGCAGATTTATTACCACTGAATAGCAATTTTGATTATCATTCGATGTCCAGGGTTGTGAACTTGCATCACATCCTAACCATGGTGAACATATTAGGTACATATCTACTGTATACACTGAAGAGGCATCGTATCAGGGACTTAGGGATAGCAAACTAGTCTTGCAGATCCATTACTACTGAAAAAGAGTTGGATTCTCACAGGATGCCCCATGTGCCAAATCCTACCAATGGCAAACTGGTTGGATGAATACCTTCTGTAGAGGCCGGGTTAGCTCAGTCGGTAAAGCGTTCAGCTAGAAACCACAAGGTTCCTAGTTCGATACCGGTCCATGCTAACTCAGAGTATGTGTAGCACAGGGTGTGGCGCTCCATTTCAGACGCCAAAAAATCTCCTTGTCTAGCGCTATTGAAAAGGGGATAGACCCCCTCGCTGATTGGCTGATACCGACTTTAGGCCGCCCCGACGACTTTTGTATACAGAGATAGAATTTTGGAAAAACTTTTTAGATGGTGTGTACCAATCTAAAGTCCAATTATTTTTCTAAGGTAGAAATTCACATTTAGATAGGAAGAACTAGGAATTCATTTTTGATTATGAGTTTCTTTTGAAGAAACCAAACACTTATATGATTTGCTTATACTTATACTTTGGATAAGGAACTCTTAGAAAGATCTGGAAGAATATGTTCCATCTCAACCAGAAATTGTTTTGATAATTGAAATTCATTGTATTATAGATGTCGTTTTAACACAAAAGCTTCAGCTGATCAATTCTTTGGGCTTTATCCAGTGTATAATTCATAAAAATAAAGTAACTCCTTTTTTAGTAGTTTACTTAATTTATTAAGTAAACTACTAAAAAAGAAGTCCGGTTGAGGTCAATCAGTAGAGCATCCGCCAAGGTTTGGTTTTTGGTTTGTTAGTTTAATGGCATATCAACCTCAGTGGGTCATTTAATGCCAGCAAAGTTTTGAAATAAATTCATTCTTAATAGATACTCAATATTTTTTTTTAAAACTCATGTTTTTTATTTAACCCATAGATGGATGATCTGTGGATTAAATAGAAAAGCACAGGGAATTGCAAGGTTTCATGCGTGATACAGGCCCTAACCAACTCATTGGAGGGGTCAAATAAACCTATAAACTATGCACTTAAAATCATATATGTAAAACATAAAATTTGGCATTAAATAATCCACAAGGTTTGATATGCCATTAAACAAAATAACAAAACCAAATTGTCTTGTGTTTGTCTATTGCACTAACATTCTATTCTATAGAAAATATTTACCTCCAAACAATTCACTTAAAAATTGTATAAACAAAAAAAAAAAAAAAAAAAAAAAAAAGATTTTGCATTCAAAAACCTGTATAATAAACAACATACTGGTAGAAGTGTTCCAATTACCGTCGAATCGGTAAGACAAGGCAACAAAGGAAGCTGTACCAATACGGATCTAACCTTGTTGCATGCCTACTGCATCATAGAAACCAAGCATCGAACCAGGAATCACCCTAAATACCTGAATGGAGTATTCCATAAATACCAGCTGTTTTTGGCACCAATCAGTAGTGCTTAGTTTTTCATGTTCAAACCAACACCACACTCAGTTCGCAACACAGTTGGATGCTAATCACCCAACAAATTTCTACACAACCCACAAGAGTTTATATATATTTACCAACCCCTCTGCACGAGCAGGATGTGACACAAGGTCAATTTCTTAAGCGGGGTTCAACAGGTTTTGAATTCAGAGTTTTCCTTCTCCTAGACCGGTGGGGGGTGAGTAGGATTCATACCTTTCCCAATGGTATTAGCGTTAAGTGAAATGCAATTACCAAGTCCAGGATTTGAATTCGGGGCGACGAGTCCATTTCCCATGACTTTAACCATTACACCACTTGCTTCCTCCCACAAGAGTTAATATGTCATTAACCGAACCTTTAACAACGAGCTATATGTTGCATTCTGCCAAAGAATTCCACTGATTCAAATTACATTAAAGATAATAAAGCTTTTCTAGAAATTTAAGTTTTATCTAAACAGGCCGATTCTTCTCTTTCAACAAATGTCGATGATAAACACTTCCTTTTGTATAAAAATATTTCCATTCTAAATGCATTTCAGATTACATTTCCCCAAAGCTTTCCCTGGAGCCAATGCTAAACTGGAGACGTTTAAGGGAAAAAGAAGGTAAACAATGATCAGTTTCAAATGGAAAATTTAAATAAGACAAGAAATTAATGGGAAAACATCAGGAAATTTTTTTAAAAATAAATAAAGCTAATATTCATATATAACACCCAGCAGAGGAAAAGAAAAATAATTATAAACGATTCTTGGATAGAGAAGAAAGATTTAAATATCGTTTATTCAAATTGTCTATCATAATTTCTCTGCTTGTTTATATATATATATATATATATATATATATGTGTGTGTATGTATGTATAGTTGATGTTTAATAAGCTGTATCTGTATAATAAGAAAAATTATATGTGTATGAGTGTGTATTCATAAAATTCATATATGATTTGTTGATATTATACAGATATGGCTTATCAAACAATATATATATTTGGTAAAATATATATGTATATACACAGCAAACATATATATATATATATATATATATATATATATATATATATATATATATATATATATATATATATATATGACCACACACAGATATAGCAAATTATATGACCATATTAAATATATATATATTGGTTAGGAGGTTGATTTAGAAGGCTATCACAATGCAGTTTGGAATAAATAAAAAATAATAATACGGTAACAATGGGGTTGTGTGTTGACCTGTATTTTTATTCTTTCTTGAATTTTCGAGGTAATACCTCTTTATCAAAAGAATTGAACTGAAGCAGTCCAGCTATGGCATTTCTTCCCAAATGAATTTTTTTTTTTGTTTCATTTGGGAAGAAATGCCATAGCTGGACTGCTTCAGTTCAATTCTTTTGATAAAGAGGTATTACCTCGAAAATTCAGGAAATAATAAAAAATACAGGTCAAACACACAACACCATTGTTACCGTATTATTATTTTTTATTAATTCCAAACTGCATTGTGATAGCCTTCTAAAATCAACCTCCTAACCAATACATACACAATGCTTCAAGCAAATTATGAATCTCATATATATATATATATATATATATATATGTACAAATATGTCTATAGCAAACTAGGTTATCAATATCAGCATATATACAGACACGGAGGTGTGTGAATATACATAAAATTCACATATATTTTGTTTATGATATACAGATGTTGCTTATCAAACTACATGTGAATGTGAATATACATAAAATTAGTATATATTTCATTCATAATATACAAATATAACGTATTAATATTAGCCTCAGACGGAATCACCAAATGAGAACAGCTGCATCCCCTATATAAATACACTTACAGTCATATCATAGTGACTTATATATTTCATCAGGCTTAGAGAGCATGAGGTATTATATACGCGTGTCATAAAACTATTGAGATTGAAGCTGTATTTACCTAAATAGAAATGAACAGTGAATGGAACATTAGTTTTTTCAGAATACAAGGTGTGTCTAAAGTACAAAAAAATCTCGATACTTTTTTGATACACCTTGTATATCAAGAGTTTGTTTTTTGTACTAGGTCCTACTGAATACAAAGGATTTTTAAACAGATCTATTTGACTCATAGATAGGACTTAGGAATAATGACAAGGAAGGGTTTGGTTTGGTTTTGTTTTACGGCATATCAAACTCAGTGGGTCATTTAATGCCGATAAAGTTTTGAAATAAATTCTTAATGGATAATACAACTTATTTATAAATACATTTTCTATTTAACCCATAGATGGGACCCTAACAGGTACTACTACTCCGGGTCAGAGTGGACCAGGGAGCAATGGTGATGAAGGGGTGCTCCACATTCCCCAAACCTCCAGAACTGGAACCTCACCATCAGATAGAGTTTAACGTCATTCCCAGGGCATGTAGACCCTCGGCCACCGCCTTCTAGGACCCATATGATAAAAAGGATTAGGTGTTGCCATAATGGCAATAGGGTTGGGACAATCATATAGGTGCTAGGGCTTGACCTGGCCAGCCGATTGATCAGAGGGGGGCCTCTCCGACCGGTTTAAAGTAGGTATAATTTTGTGGCATCAATGACTCCTTTTCTGAAAGCTTTCCATTAGAAGTGGTCAATAAATTCTGGATTTGAGAGGCTGTTTTTAAAATAATGAATGCCAGCACTAAAAAACAAAAAAACAATTGGAATAGCTCATTTGAAAATAAGTCAGTTAATTTAGAAGTAATTTAAAACACAATGGCTTATTTTGATTTATTCCCAGAAATAGCATTTTTTTTTCCACACGAAAATTTCAGTAAATAAGGAAAGAAACTTAAACCTAAAAAGAAGGATAAAAAAAACTAAGTAGAAACCCCACTTTATTCAAATTTGTATGGTTTATACATAAGATATTGATGACAGGAAAGCAACCCCCGACTCAATTTATCAAAATTATCCTCTTTTCATTGAATTCAATAGATCCATTTGTAGAGTAACTCTCAATGACAATTTTGTAGCTTGACTGAAGAACTCATAATATAATCCCTTACGCCACTATATGTTATTTGTTTATTGGCAACGTTTAGAATATGCTGACTGTGATTGGTTGGTTGGTCTGTTTAATGACATGTCAAACGTTATAACAATTTGGTGCCTTTCTTTGTTTAAAGGTTCTAAGTGGAGTGTTGCAGGTCATGGACAGCTCATCCACCAAGACTCCGTCCTTAAGCATCACGGGTCGCCACTCATGGCCAACAGGTGGCCCCATTTAGAGGAAACTTACCCCTCTGCAGAGGTGCAGTTTGTGCATTCTAATGCCCCAGCCGACAGGGCGGGACAATGAAGGGGTTTCCCACAGTCTATAGAGCTTTACAACTAGAGCCTAACCATCATTCAGTTAAGTGTGGGGCTCTTCTCTGCAGTCAACGTATTCTAATCCCCACCGACAGGCCTATATATGACTTGTGTCATGCCTGTGGATTTAAGCAGGTATTAGTAATTATCTATTAAACTTAGTTTAGTCTATCACGAAAGCACAATTGTGGGGTTACCCAGTGAGGATAATCAAACCTCTGCTAGTTTGGTGTGTTAAGCATGACTTTATATAAAGCATTTTAGGTGTGTCTATATATTTGCAAAGAAAGAAGTGTAATATTCGTTTATGCTTAGAGAAAGCATGTCATTATTTCTTTTAAAAAAAGAAAGAAAAGAACAAAGATTATATATATATATATATATATATATATATATATATATATATATATATATATATATATATATATATGAAAACCCCTAACCAGCAAAATAAAATCTGTAAAAATCAAAATAAACACAGAGGAGTGAATTTCTTTTTAAACATGTTCACCAAGAAAGTTTTAGTAGGTTGCAAACTTTCAAATGTAAAATATTGTCAATTTATTAAAAGACATTTTTTCCAAGAATGCTATTTCCTTAGAGAAAGAAAAAAGATAACACACACCCACATATATATATATATATATATATATATATATATATATATATATATATATATATGTGTGTGTGTGTGTGTGTGTGTGTGTGTGTGAATGATAATTTTCTTTACATTTAAAATTATTTTTGTATTTAAAACTGAAATAAATATTTCCCAAGTTCCATACAGAGAATAAACTCACAAATCACTTATGAAACTTTTTCATTCCTCAAAGAACAAATATTTTATTTTGCATCTGGTTTCTATTTAAAAAAAAAAACTGCTTCAAGAACATAATCGAGGATGAAACAATTTATAATACTAAGTTAAAGAAATGTTAGTTTGAATTTTTATCCAATGAATGCATCGCCAACAATTATGTTGGAAATACAAAATAAAACAAAACAATATATATGAGGTAAAAAATCATTTTGTAAGCATCCTTTCATCTGCTAAAAGGCGATGGCGTAGTGTCCATATTTTTTAAAACTGCATCTGCGCTAGTGACTTAACGGATCATTTTTTTAATGGCAATCTCTGGTGACTGCAAACAACAAGTGATGCTCGTTGGGTTTGCTGTTGTCTCTCCTTTCTTCTGGTTGTGTTTTCTGTGAAAATCCAATATAGGCACCCAGGTTTCCTTGTTTATTTCACTTTGTGTTCTTAATTGTGCTTGCGAATTATTTGAAATGAACTTAATTGTTATTAAGAACACATTTTAGGATATTTTCGTGTTTTAACATGCAGTTGTGTTTATTCGAACAAATTCGTATTTTCAGTGTAGATTTACGGTGAAATGAAAATGGCCGATCAAAACATATGGCTTCCTCAAAGTAAAATAAACAAGGGAAGGTTACTCTCATTTATGTAGCTAATGTTCAGATTACCGACTCTGGTACTGTGAATAACCCCCACCTTTCCCAACAAAGTACTGCAGCTAGTTTATTATGATTATTCAAAAATTAAAACAAAACAAAAATCAAAAACAAAAACAACAATCACGATAAAAATAAAAAATATTATTTACCAATAACGGATTTAACTTTCTTCGTACTATTAACCGTTTTCATTGAAAATGGTCCAGGAAAAAATTGAAATAAAATCAAGTAAATATTTGCGACGTAATAAATGGAGGTATTATTGTAAGTCTTTTCAGATATCGATTTAATTTCATTTTGATTTTCTTATTTTGAACAACAAAATATTTTATTGAAATGAATTTCTTCTTTCTCTTCTTGTTTTTTGTTTGTTTCCAAACAAAATAAACAAAATACTATATATCTAATTTTAATCTTTTCTATTGGAATTTCAGAAGTTTTTAAATAAAGAGTGATATAAATTTGTTATATAGCTTTCTTTAATCTAGTTTCATTTAAATGAAATTGATTAATGTCTATTAAGAATATTTAGCTGAAAATAATTAAAATGCAACAAAGTTTGCTGCCATGTGATAAATTAGCTTTTAATGATTAGAGAAAATTATATAAATTATATTCTTAGTGTTGAGTCAGTAAAATGGTAATTCCGGGTGGACACGAGTCCACTAGGGTTATCTTCCCTTGCTGCAGTTGTTTGCCGATAGGTGGCGAGAGTATTTAGGCAGCAGCCAGGGAATTCTAAATTCTTTCTCTTTTTCTCTCGGTCCAACAACGACTTCAGATGGTGTAGACGCTTGACGCCTCTGCCCCTTACGTGGGGATTTTTGCACCACTTAGCTAACAGTAAGTGACAATCCTACATCTACTTTCTTTATGCATGTTTATATATTTGCACTGAATGTATTTTATGTTATTATGTTTGTTATTATCTTATAATATTGAAGTCAGTAAGTCTGTTAGTTTGAGTAACAGCAGCTAAGTACAACTTAAGCAGTGTCTAAGACAGTTGGTATATATAGAAATCAAGAAGGACCCATTCATGAATGCTGCTTGACTGCTTGATTTGAATGACATTGTGGAGTCTTATATATATCCTGTCATTCTGCAGTAGACTTTGTGACATTCGGGTTTGTATTTCAGTTACAACCGTTTCTTGCCTTGTTTTCCCAGTTCGGCGGTAATTGTTGGAACTTTAATTATTCTTCAATAACTTTGTCGGAGTGTTTCATGTACACACATGTACCCACGTTGGAAGATTACTCTAAGCCTTCCAATTCTAATATAAGAACTTTACATCTTAGAATGAAAGATATATGAAATATACAGGGTGTTTAAAACATTGATATCATTCCCTAATCTAATAACACGACCAATTGTCATTGTAATTATTTCACATCTTAGGAGCATGTGTTGGAACAACCCAACATTCTATGCTAAATATTTTCTTCTTTTTCAGGTATAAAGATGCCAGTCACTGGAAGAGAAAAGGCGTTTAAACATTATTAATAGAATTCTGATTTGTTTCTACACATTAAAAGTCGAGATAATTAGAACGAGAATTGATCAAATTATTAGATTAGGAAAGGATATCAATTTTTCTGAAACACACTGTATATCTATAATTATATCATTATTTATGAAACTATATT
>CM042149.1:103786291-103788791 GCA_023376005.1 Doryteuthis pealeii | reverse complement strand
TCAGGGATTGATTTTGACTACAGAACGTAGAATAAGGAGGCGACTGCTGTGTAATGGTTTTCATCCATTGGAAATGGACACTTACAGCAGTTCAAATCCTCTGCAAAGTGCTAATACTATTGGAAAAGATATACACCCTACTGTTCTCCCTCCAGCTATGTGTAAGTATAGGCCAGGCTGGGATGTTTAACCTTAGTATGGCATACCGGTCTAAAAGATTGTAGATCTTTTACTTGTACCATTGTTTAAGGTATAATACCATGCATGTGGGGGTAGGTGTGTATGTATAATACTATGCATTGTGCATGCATATGTGGCTGCACAGTTGTATATATGATTCTAGGTAGTTATGATACATAGGTAGTAAGTCAAACTACATATGTGTGTGTGTGTGTGTGTGTGTAAATTGGGAAGGGATTAGGATCACCCACAGATGGGTGTGTGTGTTCAAGTAGATCATGTGTATGTATGTATATATAGATATATATATATATTTACCCACTCCTCCACACGAGCAGGATACGACACAAGGTCAATTTCTTGAGCGGAGTTCAACAGGTTTGAATTCAGAGTTTTCCTTCTCCTAGACTGGTTACCTAGCCATGGTTAAAGAACCCAGTCTGCCCTGCTATTTACCCATAGCTGGAGGGAGAGTAGGATTCATACCTTTCCCATGGGTATTAGCGTTAAGTGAAATGCAATTACCACGTCCAGGATTTGAACTCGGGGAGACGAGTCCATTTCCCATGACTTTAACCATTACACCACGCGCTTCCTGCGCACATATATATAGATATATATATGTGCGTGTGTATACATACATGTGTATGTGTGTGCCATACATATATATTGTTGTGTGTTAGTAGGGTCACGGCTAAGTCAACTAAATCTTAAAAAATAAGAAAAAGAATTTAGGCAAGAATAAAAGGAGGTGATAGTGAACAGTTAATGTTAGAAGCAGACAACATGTCTGGTCCTTTGGCAATTAATAGTTGACCAATTGGGTCATAAAACACCATGAGGGTGGGTCTGTTAGAACAAAGGATTTTGAAATCTCGGAGGATGAAGATTTGGACGAGATTTAATAGCGAGAATTGGGATTCTGGAGATTTGAAAAGTTTTTAGTCAGTTGGATCTAGGGAGCCGAAGAGAGCAGATGCCCTTGAACACTGAGGAAGTTAGGATGTTAGATCCCACTAGAGACGAGCGCTAGCAGAGTTTCCCAAAGGAACGGGGGTGCCCCCCCCCCCATCTTGACAAGCGATGGGAGCAGATAGAACTGTAACCGATAGATAGAAGCAATACGAAAATATATACCTCATCTGTGTCATTTGTTTGAAGTTCACCTGACTGATTTTGTCTTGTTGTTTATTCTCTCTTTCTCCTTGTTAACACTTGTTTGTTTGTGCACCCCAGGGTGGAGGGCCCCTGCGAGATGTTTTGAGCACATATGTGCAATGTGGACAGGTCCTAGTAGAGAACTAGCAGACGACACGAAATCATGGCCAGAGTTTAGGAGTGCAGCAAAGATGCAGTGAGCGCAAGAGAGTTGCAGAAGTGTGCAAGAGCCTCGCAGCCAGCCGGTTGTGTTACAAAGGACATAGCATCAAAGATCGTTTGTTACAGCTTAATTAATGGGGTAAAAAGCAGAATGTCAGTGTGATGGTGAGGGAACATATTTTCAATTTGAATTCTATTTATGATATTTAATTCGTTTCATTTTTAATAAAATAGAAAAACATTTCTGATTTAAATATTGAAAACAGATTTTCTAATCAATTTCTAGGCTAATCTTTCAGAAAGCGAGGATTTTTAGTGCATTTTTAATAGACGATATTTAATACTATTTCCTCAACCAATGGTGCAAGTAAAAGATCTAATGTTTTGTATCAGTATTTAGTATACTAACACACAACTTCTGCATAGATGAATAGTTTGATACTATAAAGTAATCGCTAATGCCTGCTCTTTATCAAACTGTTTGGATATCTATAAAGTACAAACTTTTCTCCATTATCAGCATGAATTAATCTGCTTTCAGCACTTCTCCTATTTCAGCTTAAATTCTAAGACCTGATTATTTTTCATAAATTTCCAAGAGAAACTCTGACAATAATTTAATAAAAGCAATAAGGAACGGATATCAAACTTGCAAGAAACCAGTTACATAAGAGAAACATAAAACCACAAGTGTAAAACCGACTGGGCCATCCATCAAGAGATTCTCTTTATAAAGAAAATGGAAAGATAATAAGCATGTAAATTTAATATTTTTAAAAGAAAATGAAGTTATAATTTTTGTTTTTAAATTCACATTTTATATTGGCTAAAGAGCTTTCATATGTAATTTATTTTTTAAGCTATTGGCTGATGTGCATAACTTTTTGGTTATATGGATGAATACACATGTATGCTCTAAATTATTTGCGTGCAAACAAAGCTGAATATATTCATTTACCCAGCTCTTCTGCCCACAAACAACACAAATTGATTTTTAAAT
>CM042149.1:103702674-103786191 GCA_023376005.1 Doryteuthis pealeii | reverse complement strand
AAAGAGAGAGATCCGACTTTAGGCCACCCGTCGATTTACCTTTATATTTATAATATATATATATATAATTAAATAAAATGTGTGTGTGTTGGTTGCCAACGTCAGAAGGATGGACAAAGGCCGCATCCCAAACTCTGTAATGGGCGAATTAGCAGAGGGCACCAAGCCAGTAGAAACCGTGCTTTAGGGATGTTTGTAAGAAAAGCATGAAAAGTGTCAACATAAACAGCAAGCACAGGAGCTGTGCAGAAGACGTGCACCTGGCGCTCCCTCGTCAGACAAGGAACGAAAAGAGAAAAAAGGAGTGAAAAATAGAGGAAAGAAGCTGCCACTGAAAAAGTGAGACCAAAAGGAAGGAACAGACAAAGTAACTCCCTGCGAGCATCACTGTTTGTTTGCAGTCCTGCTCCAGGACTGGTCCATCAAGAATTGGCCTGTTCAGCCCACTCACCAGTTGCGGATAAAAAAATGGCTCTATGCCATCATCTTCAGTAGACGGAAGGATGTCAACGCATACAAGGTGTGGTCAAAAGTAATCAATGTTTTTTTTAAATTTTTTGACACACCTTGTAATTCTGAAAAATTTAAAATTCCATTCATTGTTCAATCTATCTTGGGAAATACAGCTTCAGACTCGGTACTTTTATGACACATTTTGTATTTTGAAAAAAATTAACATTCCATTCATTGTTCATTTCTATCTTGGTAAATACAAGGCTTCAATCTTGCTACTTATGACACAACTGTGGTCTCTCTCTTCTATCTCTCTCTCTCGTCTCTCTCTCCTCTCTATATATTATATAATATAATAATATATAATATATATATAAAATATATATATAAACACACACCACCCTTCTTGATCTTTATTCCAGAACAAAGCCTAGCCATGATGATTTATTCCCCTGTATAGTGTAATCGTTAGCAAAACTAATTGACTGTGAGTTGCAGTCTAACTGGGTGCTCCAAACTTCCGGCCTTGTGCTGCATCTAAGCTTTATAAAATAATAATATATATAATCTAATATTGGTTGTGTGTACTACACTCACATAAATTTAAGCTCTGTTGGTAGGGCTTAGAATAGGCTGACTCATTCATAGTAAAGGTACCCCCAAAAAAAAAAAAATAATGGGCGTATCTGGAATATGACCAAATTGCATCTGATGATGAGGCTTAAGCTCTGGGAGTGGAGACCACACCATCATTGCCATAACTCCGTTACAAATTTTATATGTGGAAAATTTACTAATTTGTCTTTCATCTTTTTTATTGAAATTCGGATCATTACATTACAATCCCCAGCATTGTGCCACTACTGTTCTCAACAAGGATGACTTTGTATTAAATAGATCCACATGGCATAAGGGGTATAACAACTATATAAAGTGTATAGGGTTGAATGTTGATATTAAATTAATTAACTTTAAAAATAATTAGGATGATTCTTTAAAGTTAAAGTTAATCCTTTGTAAGGAAATTGTAAAACAAGAACAATTGAAATAATATTAATATTAAAAAATCACAATTTTGTTATATAATAAGCTATAAACGGGAATTCTTCATGTCTGCATCAGTACTGATCTGACCATTTAGGCCAATAAAATCTAGCTTTATATCGCCAGTCAACTTAAAAAAAAACTAACTTCGACATCTCCCTGCTCCTTTGATCGTTGTACAAGAATATTCATAATTTTGGTAATGATTTAATAAATGTATTTGTCGTACTTAAACATAATAAGTGTTTGGTGGTTAGTTTTGTTGACCGTAGACAGCTTTGGTTAATTTGGTCATTCAATCCGACCCAACCAAGTTGAGACAGTATGACCGTAATCTCCTTCACCCTTGCAGTCCTATGAGTACCATTCCTGTTACCCGTCCCAGCATAGAGTATTTAATGTTTACCATGACCATGACTTTATAGTATATAGGGTTTAGCAATGCTGGACTGTGACAATTGTAGTGAAGTAAGTTTGAAACTCAGTCACACTATTGCATCAGTTTGGACAATGCAAAAATTATCCCAATTTCTGCTAGATTGTTTGGCTGAGTGGGGTGCCACACCTAGCGTCAGCTCCCCACTATACATGCAGATCGATTACCCAATCTGTGCTACTCATGTGCTGAGTTTTGGCAAGGACTGGTATCGAACGCCAAGAAACCTTGTGATTCTTAGGCAGGTGCTATCCGACTGAGACTAAACGATCCCTATTTTAAAGAGTAAAGAGTCTCGGGTGGACTAAAGTTGGTATCAAGCCAGACAGCAGGGAAGTCTATCCACTTTTCACTTAGCGCTAGACAAGGAGATTGTTTTTGGTGTCTGAGATGGACGCCACACCTATCTGCCTCGACTTAAACCAAAAACACAGGTCCCTGTGCTAAATAATAAAAAGCGCTGCTAAAGCCACTAACTCTTTATTCAGACAAGGATGCTTTGGTATTTGTTATATAGTAGGTCAACGTTAGTATTAGGAGAGAGTCCGTCATCAAAGTACTTCAACAAGTGAGTTCTGCACAGAGTAAATATGTGTTTTCTTAAATAGTGAGTAGAAACCATTGCAACTGTTGAGGTACGGGGTGGGAAAGATGGATCATTCCATTATATCAAAGTATTAAATAACCACAAAGAATTGATATGGCATAGAAACTAAAAACTGAAATTTTTTCATGATGTTAATAGAGAATTTTATGGCTTGAGGCATAAATTGATAGCAAATAAATAAATTGGATGTGTGACAATAGATATTCTTGTGCATGTTATTGTGTTTCCATACTGAAGCTTTTTTTTGTCTTTCTCTCCAAATAACAATTCCTTTGGTGATAAACATTTCCTTTAACCCCTGATGTGCATAAGGAATATATGTAAACTTGAAGATATGTAACCGTGTTTGTGGCATATTATAAAAAACCATACATCTACTACAATATACTAAAATAATATATAAAGGTATGGATGTTGTTATAGACAGGTATAAAAACATGAAAGTTGAATATAGGCACGTGTGTATATATATAATATATATATATATATATATATATATATATTGTGTGGTTATTGATAGTCTTTTAAATTTTTTTTGAAGGTTTTCAGCAGTTATTAGACTGGAATACTTAGCAGGCATGTGTGTGTATGTCTATGAATTAGATTTGTGGTTTTGTGCAATATATAGAGATGATGATTTCTGTATACAGTTGTGGTTGTGGGTCTAGTACATGGTGTGTATATATATATAATATATATATTAATATAATATACACCCACACACATCTTTATATAATGGAGATTGTGTGTTTTCTGTCTGTAACCGAAACTAATTACTAATTGAGTCACAATTAACATAGTTAATTTTCAATCGACAGTTCTTCATGATTTTAATTTATTATTTAAAGCTCAATTATTAATAAAATTGCTTCAACCTTTTTTAATTAGTGTTGTCCATATCTACATGGTAATTTACCACGTACCCCACTTGTACGGGTCAGGGCACAAAGTCCCTATTAACGTGGGACCACCCACAACCGAAGCTCATGGAGTGGCAGGTAAAAATTGCGTCGATCCCGCGCATTTCCCCCTCAAGGGGGGCGCCTCAGGCAACTGCAATAAAACCCAGACCCTGCCTTTAAAATCAAAAGGGGCAGGTGTTGCCTGGGGGGATGGCCCCCTGGATCGACGCTATTAATATATCAATGGTCCAGAGGCCGAAAGCCACTGTTGACCATATCAACATACTAATAACATGCTATTGTATTTTATATACAAAAAATAGCGGTTTGCAGTGTGAACGGGAAAGCTAATTTGCCAATATTGATATTAAAAATGTGATTTTATTAAATATGTGCTTAGTATTATTGATTTCTACTGTTTGGTTTAATTTTAATGAATATAGGCAAAAATCTCTCCAATGAATCTTAAATGAAATCCATTAAAAGAAAAAATAAGTGTCATTTTATTATTTATTCCTAATTTAACTAAATAGTTTAAATAAGTAAAGTTCAGCAGTGAAAGACGGCAGTGATGGAAGAGTAAGTTTCATTTCTATTTTCTATTATAACCCACTTTGTTTCAAATCTTTATCTGCATTCTTATTAGACTTTCTAATTTAAATAAATATTTCATTACATTAAAACTTAAATACTTGCTCCCGGAGGGTGCATATATTTGCTAGTATATAAATTATGGTTGGGAGTCTTTGTGTGTATGTACATATTGTTATGGTTGTGGGAATGTGTGTGTGTGTGCAATGTTATATGTGTAGATTATATAGGTGTGTGCAATGTATGTATGGGTGTGTGTACACAACACACACAACACACACACACACATATGTATGTGTTATATATAAATATATATATTATAATATATAATATATGTATGTTGCACAAAGGTGGATGTTGATTTTGTATATTTTTAAACATTTTGCTCTATTTGTAATTGATTGGTGTATCTTTATGAAATAGTATAATACACACACATAAGTGTGTGTGTGTTTATAAATGTGGATGTTGAAATGTATATTATTTTATATTATTTGAAATCTTACTGTCAAAGTAAGTCTTTGATTGAGCAAACTTTTTAAAAAAATAAAAAATACATTTGAAACTGAAAAAACATTTTTGCAAAAAAAACTAATTTCTGTTTTTTTTTTCAACTTGTTTTCCTATTTTTAGAAATTTATTTGCTTTTCTTCCTAAAACTTTGGATTTTTTTTACACCATTTTTTTTTCTTTTCTTTTTTAAACTGTTTGACTTGTCTAGAAAACAGATGTTTCAGAAACCGGAGGTGTGTTGCTTTTCGCTGTTAATACCCACAATGCAATTCACAGCACAAAGATTTAATATATTATCTCATATCTTTCATCAATGATTTAGTTGGTAGTGCATCAGTCCTTGGTTCCACGTTTAATACTAATCACGCCAACTGCGCATGATTAGCACAGCTTGGAATTTGTGCTGTAAACTGGTATAGAGTAAAACATCATACTCACTTAAAAGTAATATTCCAATTACCGTTGTATTGGCATACAAGTCAACAAGCAGGCCGAACTCAATATGGATCTGCATTGTTGCAGAGCTACTGCAGAATCCTAATTGGAAATATTGCTTCTACAGTGATGTTTATTCTATAGATGATGGTAGGTGTTGCACTCCACCTTGGATGCAAAAAAATCTCTTTGTCTAGCATTAATGAAAGGGGACGGACTCTTTTGCAGATACTGAAATAGGCTACTCTGCCAACTTAAATATTGACTGACTTATTTGTCCAAATTTTTTTTAGAGGCTTGTAAATTATATTATTTAGATTTTTCAGACTGTTTACTTAACACTTGTCATGGTTTAAAAATGAGAACAATCACTCCAATGAATTGAATAAAGCGTTTGGTTCGATGTTCCACGAAGGTTCTCAAGAGTTCGACAAGATGCCAGAAAAGATTGGAAGAGCAGCAACCTGACATTATGTATATTAACAGTAGAGATGGAGGAAACAGTATGAAAATCTAAATAATATAATTTATTAGTTCTCTGTGTGTGCATGGCATGGATTTGATATCTGATAGAACATATATTTCCATTATATTTTGGTGGTCTTTGATTTAACCCTGACCTAAGTTCCATAAGAAACATCTGTAGAAGTGGATGGCACTTTGGTCAAAAACTTTGTGCATATAACAATAAAGAAGACAAAAGTCTGAAAAATCTATTAATAATAGAATTCATTCTCTATTTGTCCTGTAACCCAAAATACGTCAACATTGTTGAATTAAATTTAAATTTATCTGTGAGAAAATTGATTTTATAGAAAGAAAACTATTTCTTATGTCTGTTATTAAAAATGTAAGATTTCAAAGATCTGTTTACATTTTTATGAAAGAGCGTGGCCAAAAAATCCTTTTATACAGATAGATTTTTTTTTTTGACTATTGCTTTTTACACTAAAATTAAAATATTCATTCAATTTTCAATATAATTTTGGAGAATTATGTATGATGGTTTCTTTAAAAAAACATTGTCGTCTGTCGTAAAACAAAACAAACTCCCCACAACCTTAGATAATATCTTTAAAAATTAACTTTTACAACTGCTTGGAGGATTTTTTTCTTTGCTAGTCTAAATAATACAAATTGTTTGTTCCTATATGTGGCATATGATTGATCTAGTATCTGATAGAAAACATAATAAAGATGAGGACAACAGTCCCTGAAAAATCTAAATAATATAATTCATTTATCCTTGTATGTGTGCATGGGATTGATGTAAATATCTGATAGAAAACTTATTTCAAATTTCAATTATAGTGATTTTGATTTAACCCTAACGCTGTTCCACAAGAAAACACCTGAAGAAGACTGGAAAGGCACATCAGCTGAGCTTGTGTATATACAATAAAGAGACAACAGTCTGAAAAATCTAAATAACATAATTTATTGTCTTGTATTGTGCATAGGATTGATCTAGATATTCTGATAGAAAACTCATCAAGAGAGGACAACAGTCCTGAAAAATCTAAATAATATAATTTATTGTGTTCTGTATGTGTCGTAGGATGATCTAGATATCTGATAGAAAACACCTCAAGATGAGACAACAGTCTGAAAAAATCTAAATAATATAATTTACTTGTTCTTGTATCTGCAATAAGATTGATCTAGATATCTGATAGAAAACACATTTTGATTATATTATGGCATTTTTGATTCAGTAAAATACGGATGAGATTAAAATTATAATTATAGATGATCAATTTAATGATTTTCTTAAAATGAATTAAATCTGAACCGACCATCTTTTAAGATAACAAAAGATGGATCTGATTTGAATTCAACCTTATGTATTTGGAATTTTTCTTTTCTTTTTCAACAAAGGAATATAATAAAGAGTAATATTCTAAAAATGGGTGAACAGTCAATTGACTTTGATTCATGTTTATTATAGTAATTTAGCAAATTTTATATTTATTATTATAATTTTTTTTTTTTTTACGTTTCATTGGGGAATTTAAAAAAAAAAGTAGGACTTTCATTCAAGAGAAATAAATGCTTGGTCATTTGGTTCAACTGACAAGTCTCTATTTGTGTTTTATTTTAGCTGAAAATGAGAAAAATCGACCAATACTTTAATGTTTTTTTGAGTTATATGAAGAGAATGGTGATATAGTGAAATAAATTGAACTGAACCCTTGTGAAAGAATGAATAATTGTAACGAGGTTTATTTCTTAAATACTCGTCTGATAATTATTCATTGTAATTATTTTCTCTTAATTATTTTGATGTTCAACTATTTCATTTCTATTGTTTATTTCTTGAATTGATTAAAGTTTTCAAACTATATTCAGAATTTAAAAAAAAAAGCTTCACCTACGAGGCTGATGTCAAAAAGTAATTGCCATTTTGTTTAGGACGGTATAAATACCAACACAGGTACATGCATCATACATCAAAATTGTTGATTTGTGTAAAGTATTCAACTCTGTTACAAGATGAATGCAAGTCTAAAACTAGAGTTTGGTATGTAGCTTATATGGAGCTTTGATTGTTCCATTATGAACTCAGGAAGTTCATTTTCCTTCTGAGTTCTGATTGGCTGTTTGATTTCAGGGTGAGTAAGAAACATTGATAAGTACCCACTCTTCAGCCATCATTGCATTAGCAGCAGCATGCAAAGGACTGTATTTAAGTTTACAGCTTGCCTGTTGTTCTCGCCTACTAACTCGATGGTAGTTAGAATCCCACTGTGATGATGAGTATCAATTGTTGCTATATTTGGAGATAACTTCTACAAAATGAAGCTGGTCCCTGTAGATCACATCCCTACTTCTCTACATAGTCACTGTTCTCTTGTTACGTTTTTAAGAGCCATTCCTTGGCCTTATAGAAGAAGTCTTATCCAGTGGAATTGGATCCTTGATAAAGAGTCCTCGATAATGTGAATCCTTTGGTTATAAAGTGTTCTCAGTTACTGGTATAGTAAGCCTTCGATAATGAATCCTTGGTTAATAAAGTGTTATCAGTTACTAGGTAATTGTATAAGTCCTTCGAGAGTATTTGGTAAAGATCCAGCAATCCTATGTGTGTCCTCAAGAGTGCAATTTGAGTTATGACAATGTGGGGGGGGGGTGGTAAGTTCTATCAAGCCCAGTAGTATTGCTCGTGAATTGGTTACAAGAACAACCCATGTGACTTTGGATAGTCTATAAAATAGAGGTGGGGAATTAAAGCACGTCATATACAAATTTAATTTCAACAATCTATCAATAACAATGTTACACAGCCTTCGAATGAGAGCATGTATCCCCGCCATAGAATTCTGTTGACTGTTTCTTTTTTAACAACTTCTTTACTAAAGAATTCACTTCCTTGTCACTGGCATAATGTTTGCCTCTCAAAACGCTCTTTCATGGAGCCAAAGAGATAAGTCTGAAGGCCGCTAAATCTGGTGAGTATTGAGTAATGCGGTAAAAGTTGTCCATCAATGAGGTGAATTTCTCCCTTTATCCGATGCTTGTTGTGATCGAGCATGTAATGCAGAAAAGGATATTGTTGATGACAAGTTGGGTCTTTCCATTGTTATTCTTGGCTCTGAGTCTCCATTAGGTCTCAATGTAGGTCTTAGTTTTTTTATATAAAATTTTACATGAAATAAAGAAAATGGCATTACTTTTTGAAATCGCCCTTGTACTTATCAATCAATATTTTATGATTATTTTGTTAATGGTGAGGTTCTAGTTTCAGAACTCTGGTGAGTGTGAATACACCTTATTAACCAATTTATTCCAGATCCTAATTTGATCTGGAGTGGCAGTGCCTGTTAGGGTCTCATTCTATGAGTAAAATAGAATTATTTGGAAAGTCCATGAAAATTATTTCCTACCAGCTTATTGATACATACTATTAATGGAGATTCGCCTTCTGGTTTTTTTGTCTTAACAAATACTATGTCACTACTACGTCACATTCATTACCCAAAATCGTCATAACATAGAAAAAATACACTGAAAATTTGAACAAGCAATCATTAGACATCTTCATTGTTTTTTAAAACAAGTTTTAATAAATACATGATTGGGTATGAATATCTATATTAGTTTGTTGTATTTTAATACATATTTAAAGTTTTACATTTCAAATTGTTTATTTTAATCTTTTAATGAATTTGATGATTTTACTTACTTAGGGTACAAAAATCTCGCTGACATTGAAAGTTTTTAACTTCCCACTCTCAGGCAATATGTTTTCAAAAATTTATTTTTACATCGCCGGAGGGTGTTTTTTTTATTTGGGGCTAAGTGAACTTAAACAATTTAAGCATGACTGATCAAGTTTATATGATGTATGAAGTGTATTCTTCTAATTTATTGAGTAAACATGAGTTAATTGAAAATTATTTCTACCATTGTGTGTATCCATAAAAGGTAGAAATCAATTTTTGACCCTATGAAAAAATCTGATTTCTTGATAAGATGATCAAGACTCCTTCCAAACATTAGCCATGTCGGTGATACTTGTAGTGCCTGTACCACTGAACTATAAAAAACACTAGAAAAAAAGCTCATGGAAACTACGCAATGGTGCTGCTGTTGTTGAACAATTCTTGAAGCAGCATCTCACTAAAAAAGCATTGTATGGCCACTTACCTCCTATTACACAAAAGTATGACGAAACACTGAAGAAAGCAAGAAGTGAAATCCTAAGTGAAGTTCTCCTGTGAACAACATCCGCCCTATGGCCTGGGTTTTAGAAATGCCCGACTGCACTCTGCTGAGGGGTAAAACTCACCCAATGGGCCGTGGGGTGGCGACCTGTTGAATGCTTAAGGTGGATGAGAAGCTCATGACTTCAATACTCCACTTTGGCCTTTCTTGGGCTAGACGGCGCGGTCGAGAGCCCCTCCGATCAATCGGCTGGCTCCATGTCAAGCCAGCACCTATATGATTTTCCCACCTATTGCCCTTATGGCAAGCCCCAACTCTTTTTATCATATGGGTGCTAGAAAGGCGGTGAACTGAGGGCTACATGTCATGGGAATGAATTAAAACTCTATCTGATGTGAGGTTTCCAGTTTTGGGAGGTTTGGGGAAATGGTGAGAACTACCTTCATCCACATTGCCCCTGTCTACTCTGACCAGAGTGGTAGTAAACCTGTTTAGGGTCCATCAATGAGTTGAATAGAACATGACCTTTATACAATTTTATATCATTAAGAATGAATTTATTTCATCAACTTTGTCGCATTAAATGACCCACCGAGGTTGATATGCCAAAACCAAACAAACCTTGAACAACTACAATGTGGACACACCAGTGCTGGTCCGACCCAGCAATCTGCAACAGTCAGCTCTGTGCAGATCTGAATGCTGTGCAGAGCATGGACCAATAGGGAGATGGGTGCCGAGAGAGTTGCTGGAAATCCCGTACTGTCAGCATAAAACTCATGATAAATCTCTACAATACTGATGCTTCCACAATAGTTCTTGTAGAATAATCAACTAAAAATTCTATTACCGTCGAATTGGTAAGACCAAGGCAACAAGTAGCTGTAAGCTCAATACGATCTAATCTATTGGTTCAATTCTACTGCAGAATGCCAGAGTATTATGAGAAGCTTCAAATAAATCATAAGAAACAAGCAGCCAAATCAGGACTCAAGGATGAATCACCCCATGTACATGAAGGACTAGTCTTGAGTCCTAAGTAACCGCCTATCTTGGGCACTGTTCAGTTGTGCTTAGCCAGTTGCTGTTGTCCCAACCAATAGTTTTCCTGACTGATTGTTGACTTCAAATAGTTCTCAGAAATTTGACCCAAATTTTTTCTTCCTTTCTGTTTCTCTATAATAAATTCTATAGGGGATTAAGCTGTTCAGCGTAGCAATTAGTGTTCTTCCTCTTAATCCATCAATTCTAAGTGCATTAGAAATTTTATCTAGTTGCTTCTTTTATCTCTTCTTGTAGTAGCCAGCATTTATAAAATTCCAGCTAAGCACACCTAATTTAGTGACCCAATCCTCAGTACCCTTGTGGCAAAATCAAATTACAAAAATTACTTATAATTGCTTCACATTTACATTACTTTCTGCTGCTAGCATGATCTCTAGTATATAGATACTAGGGAATTCACTAATGATTGGTTTAGTAGATTATTTAAACGGCAATCAACCCATCTGGGGGTTATTTAGCTAGCAGTTAGGAATAATATGTTGTGTATCTATATTTACGACTTTTGTTGTAATTGGTTTTAGTTGTTAGCATCATTGGGTGATCATGTTTAATATGGTATTGATTTAGGTTCATGTTATATCTATGGTATAATTCCTTTTTCCTTAAAAGGACAAAATGGCTCCTATGTTGTTTTTTTTTCAAATAGATCTTCATATTATTTACATTGAAATAATGATTTCTGATGAGAACAACCCTTTCATTCTATGAATAAATTTTTAACAGTCAAAGGTGTTTAAACAGTTTCACTGTGGTTGTTGTTCAGTTTTAGTATAATAGAAGTGCGTTAGTCTGTGTGACCAATGCGTAACAGGGAAACAGACTTGTTTCTTTCTAAGATTTCTTTAAGCTAGCTCAGTCTCCTAAAGTAGGTTTGAATTAAAGGAACTTTACTATGTTCTGGCTTTCTATGCCAAGACATACCTCACAACCTCACAATACAGTGTTGAAATATTTGAAGAATGATGAATGATAGGGAAACAGGAAAAGTGGAGGATTTGAAAACATATATCACACTAGTTTTGATTGGTGACTTTACAATATCAAACATATATTTAAAATAGATTGTATAGGTATGTTTTCCAAATCAAACAAAACGATATTTGTTTTATCCGATGAATATTGGAAATACATAACTATAACATATTATTTTAAATATGTGTCAATATTTAATCACAATCAAAACAACTAATATCAAATAAATACATTTTTGCAATATTAAATAAATCCTCCTCAATTTTCTATTTTCACTCTCTATATCATTCTTCAATACTGTTGGGTTAATTTCCATTTTTCTTGCCGACACAGTATTTGAAATATAATCTCAAAGTCTCATGTCTCCTCTCAAAATGGGGAAAAGTTATCTCGTAATATATTTTCACCTAAAAAAAATTAAGGTTATTCCTATATTTTACATATTCATGCATATAACATGGTTTTACTAAGCACAGCTAATATATATATATATATATATGTGTGTGAGGAAAGATAAGGAAAGTAAATACCGAAACACAGAAATTGGATTCAGTTAATATATCGCTTCACCAGAATTAAATCATTTTTAAAATAAGAATGTAGATTGACCAAGGAAAAGGTAAAAAGGAGAGTTCATTATTCACTTCCAATAATTTTCCTCAGAATTTGTCAGTTTTTTCCTAATCTATAATTTTCTCATACACACACAACACACACACAGCCACACACACACACACACATATTATATAATATATATATATATATACTATATTATATTATTAAAATATTTATATATATATATATATACATACATATACACACGGATGTTACAATGGATGGAAAATTTGTAAGTCGAGGTTCGAACATTCGTTTATGAAGAAATTTTTCTCAGGACCAATATAACTGATCAAAGGAGAAAAAAACATTATGTATTAAAAAGATGATAGACGTTTGATTGTTGAAGTTGGAAAATGTATTTTTCCTCTTTGGACTAGTTTCATGATTGTCCTGAAAGAAGGTTCTTTATAAACCGAAATGTTCAAACAGCGACACTACGAGTAATAAATTTCACCATTGTAACATCCCGTGTTTGGTCTAACATTTCTGCACATAACTGTTGGATTAATTTTCTCATTTTACTCTCTCCTCTCTCTCTCTCTCGAGCATACATACATATATATATATTATATATATATATATATTTATATATATAATATAATATAAAACAATAATGTGACTAATATAAGTTGATTATGATAAGGACCACTCTGCTTGTGTGTCACATATTTCTTTTCGATATAAGCTGAATTATCATTTTGACATCAGAAATTCCAAATAAAAGTTTGTTTTTTTTTTGTTTTTTTTTTTTTTTTAAATCTCGCTTTCAATAAGGAACAATTTGGCTTGTGGTGTATTTAGCTTTTGCTATTCAATGTCTGTGGTTCAAATTCCACTGCATTTTAATAAATGGAAAACTGATCTAACTCTCCTTCCACAGTTAATGGTTAATACTGCAGTTAAAACAAAAGATAACTGTGGAAGGAGTAGATCAGTTTTCCATTTATTAATGCAGTAGGAATTTGAAACCCAGACATTGAATAGCAAAAGCATAAAATACACCACAACCAAATTGTCCCTTATTAAAGCGAGTTTAAAAAAAAAAACAAAAAAAAACAAACTTTTATGGAATTTTGATGTCAAACTGATAATCAGCTTATATCGAAAAGAATATTACACACAAGCAGAGTGGTCCCTTATCATAATCAACTTATATAGTCCAATTGTTTATAATATATATATATATATATTATATATATATATATATAATATATAATATGTATGTAATGCAGAGAGAGAGAGAGAGAGAGTAAAATGAGAAATATCCAACAGTATGTGCAGAAATGTAGACCAAACACGGGGGATTGTTTACAATGGGTGGAAATTTATTACTCGTAAGTGTCGCTGTTTGAACATTTGGTTAAAAGAGACGCTTCTCAGGAACAATAATGAAACTAGCAAAAGAGAAAATACATTTTCCAAACTCAACCAATCAAACGTCTATCATCTTTTTAATCATACATAAATGTTTTTTTTTCTCCTTGATCAGTTCATATTGTCCTGAAGAAATTTCTTCATACGAAATGTTCGAACACGACTTACAATTTCCATCATTGTAACATCTCGTGTGTATATTATGTATAATATTATATATATATATATAATATATTATATTATATATATATATATATATAATATAGTATAATATGTGTGTGTGTTGTGTGTGGTGTGTGTGTGTGTGTGTGTGTATGGAAAATTATAGATTAGAAAAAACTGACAAATCTGAGGAATTATGGAAAAGTGAATAATGAACCCTTCTCCTTTTACCTTTTCCTTGTCTATTACCATCTATTTTAAAATTATGAATTAATTCTGGTGAAGGCGATATATTAACTGAAATCCAATTTCTTGTGTTCGGTATTTACTTTTCAAATATCTTTCCTCACACACATATATATATTATATATATATATAGCTGGCCTTAGTAAAAACATTGTTTATATGCATTGAATATGTAAAATATAGAATAACTTAATTTTTTTAGTGAAATATATTACCGAGAATAACTTCCCCATTTTGAGAGGAGACAATGAGACTTTGAAAGAATTATATTTCAATACTGTGTCGGAAGAAAATGGAAATGAACCCAAACCAGTATGAAGAATGATAATAGAGAGTGAAAAATAGGAAAATGAGGAGGATTTATTAAATATTTGCAAAATATGTATTTATTGATACTTAGTGTTTTGATTGGTGATTTAAAGTATTGAACACATATTTAAAATAAATATGTATTAGTTATGTATTTCCAAATATTCATCAGGATAAAACAAATATCGTCCCTGTTGATTGGAAACCATACCTAATACATATCTATTTTAAATATATGTTTGATATTGTAAGTCACCAATCAAAACACTAGTGTTGATATATGTTTTCAAATCCTCACTTTTCCTGTTTCCCTAGCATTCATCATTCTTCCAAATATTTCTAACACTGTATTGTGAGGTTGTGAGGTACTGTCTTGGCATAGAAAGCCCAGAACATAGTAAAGTCCTAATCAAACTACTTTAGGAGACTGGAGACTAGCCTTAAAGAAATCTAGAAACAAACAAGTCATTGTGTCCCAGTTACGCATTGGTCACACAAGATAACGCACTTCTATATACTAAAACATGAACAACAACCACAGTGTGAAACATGTTTAAACACCTTTGACTGTTAAACATTTATTCATAGAATGCAGGGGGGGTTGCTCACATCAGAAACCATTATTTTAATGCCAACAATATGAAAGATCTATTTGAAAAAAAAATCAACATGGAAGCCATTCTGTCCTTTTTTAAGGAAAAGGAATTATACCATAGAATATAAACATGAACCTAATCAATACCATATAACATGATCCCCAATGATGCTAACTTCCTAACTGCTAGGCATGAAATAACCCCAGATGGGTTGATATGCCGTTAAAATCAATCTACTAACCAATCATAGTGAATTCCCTAGTATCTATATACCTAGAGATCATGCAGACAGCAGAAAGTAATGTAAATGTGAAAACAATTATAAAAGTAATTTTGTAATTTGATTTTGCCACAAGGGTACTGAGGATTGGAGTCACTAAAACTTAGGTGTGCTTAGCTTGAATTTTATAAATGCTGGCTACTACAGAAGAGCATAAAAGAAGCAACTAGATAAATCTTCTAATGCACTTAGAATTTGATGATTAGATGAAGGAAACACTAAATGCTACGCTGAACAGCTAAATCCCTATAGAATTTATTATAGAAACAGAAAGGAAGAAAAAATTTGGGTCAAAATTTCTGAGAACTATTGAAGTCAAACAATCAGTCAGGAAACTATTGGTTTGGACAACAGCAACTGGCTAAGCACAACTGAACAGTGCCCAAGATAGCTGGTACTTATGGGACTCAAGACTAGTCCATTCATGTAATGGGGTGATTCCATTCCTTGAGTCCTGATTGGCTGCTTGGTTTCTATGATGTTATGAAGCTTCATAAATACTCTGGCATTCTGCAGTAGAATTGCAACAAGATTAGATCTGTATTGAGTTACAGCTACTTGTTGCCTTGTCTTACCAATTCAGCGGTAATAGGAATTTAGTATGATTATTCTACAAGAACTGTGTGGAAGCATCAGTATTGTAGATTGATTTATCATGAGGTTATGCTGACAGTACGGATTTCCAGAACTCTCTCGACACCCATCCCTATCGGTCATTGCTCCTGGCACAGCATTCAGAATCTGCACAGAGCTGACTGTTGCAGATTTTTGCTGGTTGACCAGCACTGGTGTGTCCACATGTAGTTGTTCACAGGTTTGGTTTGGTTTGGTTTATGGCATATCAACCTCGGTGGGTCATTTAATGCCGACAAAGTTGTGAAATAAATTCTTTCTTAATGCATAATAAAATTTTGTTTATAAACTCATGTTTTTCTATTCAACCCATAGATGGGACTCTAACAAGTACTACCACTCTGGGTCAGAGTGGACCAGGCAGCAATGGTGATGAAGGGGTGCTCCACATTCCCCAAACCTCCAAAACTGGAACCTCACCATCAGATAGAGTTTAATGTCATTCCCATGACATGTAGACCCTCAGTCACCGCCTTCTAGCACCCATATGATAAAAAGGGGTTGGGGCTTGCCATAAGGGCAATAGGGTTGGGAGAATCATATAGGTGCTAGGCCTTGACATGACCAGCCGATTGATCGGAGGGGGCCTCTCCGACCGCCCGTCTAGCCCAAGAAAGGGCCAAAGTGGAGTATTGCAACTTATTATCCACCTGGGTTCTATCCTTAAGCATCACAGGTCGCCACCCACAGCCAACAGGTGGCCCGATTGGGGGAGTTTTACTCCTCTGCACAGGTGCATTCTAACACCACAGCCGACAGGGCGGAGTTGTTCACAGGAGATCTTCACTTAGGATTTCACTCTTGCTTCTTCAGTGTTTCGTCTTACGTTTGTGTAATAGGAGGTAAGTGGCCATACAACTGCTTTTTAGTGAGATGCTGCTTCCAAGATTTGTTCAAGACAGCACACAGCATCCTTGTGTAGTTTCCATGTAGCTTTTTCTCTAAGCGTTTTGTTATAGTTCAAGTGGTACAGCCATACAGTATCACTGACATGGCTAATGTTTGGAAGGGCTCTTGCATCATCTTATCAGAAATCAGATTTCCATAGGGTCGAAAATGAATTTCTACCATTTTATGGATACACACAATGGTAGAAATAATTTTCATTAACTTCATGTTTATCAATAAATTAGAAGAAATAACTTCATACATCATAATAAACTGATAGTCATGTTAAATTGTTTAAGTTCACTAGCAAAATAAAAAAAACACCCTCCGGGCGATGTAAAAATAAATTTTTGAAACATATTGCCTGAGGAGTGGGAGTTAAAAATTCAATGTCAGCGAGTTTGTACCCTAAAAGTAAGTAAAATCATCAAATTCATTAAAAGGATTAAAAAATAAAACAATTTGAAATGTAAACTTTAAATATGTATTAAAATAAAACAAACTATATATAGATATATAATACCAGTGATGTATTTATTAAAACTTGTTTTAAAAAACAATGAGGACTGTCTAATGTTGCATGTTCAAATTTTGAGTGTATTTATTCTATGTTATAACGATTTTGGGTAATGTGACGTAAGCAGTAACGTAGTTTTTGTTATAGACAAAAACTGGAAGTGAATTACCATTATTAATAGATATGTATCAATAAACTGGTAGAAATAATTTTCATGGACTTTCCAACATATCTATTTTATCCATAGATAAAACCCTAACAGGCACTGCCACTCCAGATCAAATAGGATCTGGGAATAATGGTAATGAAGGTGTATTCCACACTCACCAGAGTTCTGAAACTAGAACCTCACCATTAACAAAATAATCATAAAATATTGATTGATAAGTACAAGGGCGATTCAAAAAGTAATGCCATTTTCTTTATTTCATGTAAAAAATTTTATATAAAACTAAGACCTACATTGAGACCCTAATGAGACTCAGAGCAAGAATACAATGAGAAAGACCCAACTTGTCAATCGACAATATCCTCCTTCTGCATGACAATGCTCGATCACACACAAGCATCAGGAAAAGGGAGAAATTCACCTCATTTGGATGGACAACTTTAACGCATACTCAATACTCACCAGATTTAGCACCTTCAGACTTATCTCTTTGGCTCCATGAAAGAGCATTTTGAGAGGCAAACATTATTCCAGTGACAAGGAAGTCAAATCTGTAGTAAAGAAGTTGTTAAAAGAACAGTCAACAGAATTGTATGGGGCGGGGATACATGCTCTCATTCGAAGGCGGAACATTGTTATTGAGAGATGTTGGAATAATTTTGTATATAGGATGTGCTTTAATTCCCCACCTCTATTTATAGACTATCCAAGGTCACATGGGTTGTTCTTGTAACCAATCACGAGCAATACTACTGGCTTGATAGAATACTTAACCCCCCCCCACATTGGTCATTATTCAATTTGCACTCTTTGAGGACACACATAGGATTGCCGGATCTTTACCAATACTCTCGAAGGACTTATAAGATTACCAGTAACTGATAACACTTTAGTAACCAAGAGGATTTATTATCGAAGGACTTTATACCAGTAACTGAGAACACTTTAGTAACCAAAGGATTCACATTATCGACGGACTCTTTATCAAGGATCCAATTCCACCAGATAAGCGCTTCTTCTATAAGGCCAAGGAATGGCTCTTAAAAACGTAACAAGAGAAACAGTGACTATGTAGAGAAGTAGGGATGTGATCCACAGAGGACCAGCTTCATTTTTGTAGAAGTTATCCTCCAGATATAGAAACAATATGATACTCACCATCGCAGTGGGGTTCTAACTACTGTCGAGTTAGTAGACGAGAACAACAGGCAAGCTGTAACTTAAATACAGTCCTTGCATGCTGCTGGCATAATGCAAAGTGGTGGCTGAAGAGTGGGTACTTATCCATGTTCCTACTCACCCTGAAATCCAACAGCCAATCAGAACTCAGGAAATGAACTTGCCTGAGTTCATAATGGAACAATCCAAAGCTCCATATAAGCTACCTACCAAACTCTAGTTTTAGTCTTGCATTCATCTTGTAACAGAGTTGAATACTTTACACAAAATCCAACAATTTTGATGCATGTACCTGTGTTGGTATTTATACCTGTCCTAAACAAAATGGCATTACTTTTTGACATCAGCCTCGTAGGTAAAGCTTTTTTTTTAAATTCTGAATATAGATTGAAAACTTTAAATCAATTCAAAGAAAATAACAATAGAATGAAATAGTTGAACATAAAAATAATAAGAGAAACATAATTACAATGAATAATATCAGACGAGTATTTAAAGAAAAAACCTCGTTACAATATTCATTCTTTCACAAGGTTCAGCTTCAATTTATTTCACTATATCACCATCTCTTCATATAACTCAAAAAAACATTAAAGTATTTGGGTCGATTTTTCTCATTTTCAGCTAAGATAAAACACAAATAGAGACTTGTCAGTTGAACCAAATGACCCAGCATTTATTTTCTCTGAATGAAAGTCCTACATTTTTTTTTTAAATTCCCCAATGAAACGTAAAAAAAAAAAAAATTATAATAAAATATAAAATTTGCTAAATTACTATAATAAACATGAATCAAAGTCAATTGACTCGTACCACTTTTAGAATATTACTCTTTATTATATTCCTTTGTTGAAAAAGAAAAGAAAAATCACAAATACATAAGGTTGAATTCAAATCAGATCCATCTTTTGTTATCTTAAAAGATGGTCGGTTCAGATTTATTCATTTTTAAAAAATTCATAAATGATCATCTATAATTATAATTTAATCTCATCTCTGTATTCTACTGAATCAAAAATGCCATAATATAATCAAAATGTGTTTTCTATCAGATATCTAGATCAATCTTATGCAGATACAAGAACAAGTAAATTATAGTATTTAGATTTTTCAGGCTGTTGTCCTCATCTTGATGAGTTTTCTATCAGATATCTAGATCAATCCTATGCACACATACAAGAACAAATAAATTATGTTATTTAGATTTTTCAGACTGTTGTCCTCTTTATTGTTATATACACAAAGCTTCAGCTGATGTGCCTTCCAGTCTTCTTCAGGTGTTTCTTGTGGAACAAGGTTAGGGTTAAATCAAAATCACTATAATGAAATTGAAATAAGTTTTCTATCAGATATTTACATCAATCCCATGCACACATACAAGGATAAATGAATTATATTATTTAGATTTTTCAGACTGTTGTCCTCATCTTTATGTTTTCTATCAGATATCTAGATCAATCCCATGAACACATATAGGAACAAACAATTTGTATTATTTAGACTAGCAAAGAAAAAAAAATCCTCCAGTCAGTGAAAAAGTTAATTTTAAATGATATTATCTAAGGTTGTGGGAGTTTGTTTTGTTTTACGACAGACGACAATGCTTTTTTTAAAGAATACACTCATACATAATTCTCCAAAATTATATTGAAATTGAATGAATATTTTAATTTTAGTGTAAAAAGCAATAGTCAAAAAAAAACTATCTTGTATAAAGGATTTTTTGCCACGCTCTTTCATAAAAAATGTAAACAGATATTTGAAATCTTATATTTTTAATAACAGACATAAGAAATAGTTTTCTTTCTATAAAATCAATTTTCTCACAGATAAATTTAAATTTAATTCAAACAATGTGACGTATTTTGGGTTACAGACAAATAGAGAATGAATTTCTATTATTAATAGATTTTTCAGACTTTTGTCTTCTTTATTGTTATATGCACAAAGTTTTGACCAAAGTGCCATCCAGTCTTCTACAGATGTTTCTTATGGAACTTAGGGTCAGGGTTAAATCAAAGACCACCAAAATATAATGGAAATATATGTTCTATCAGATATCTAAATCCATGCCATGCACACACAGAGGAACTAATAAATTATATTATTTAGATTTTTCATACTGTTGTCCTCATCTCTACTGTTATATACATAATGTTTCAGGTGATGTGCTCTCCAATCTTTTTCTGGCAATTCTTGTCGAACTCTGAGAACCTTCGTGGAACATCGAACCAAACGCTTTATTCAATTCATTGGAGTAGATTGTTCACATTTTTTAAACCATGACAAGTGTTAAGTAACAGTCTGAAAAATCTAAATAATATAATTTATCAAGCCTCTAAAAAAATCTAGACAAATAAGTCAGTCAATATTTAAGTTGGCAGAGTAGCCTATTGTCAGTATCTGCAAAAGAGTCCGTCCCCTTTTCATTAATGCTAGACCAAAGAGATTTTTTTGCATCCAAGGTGGAGTGCAACACCTACCATCATCTATAGAATAAACATAATCACTGTAGAAGCAATATTTCAATTAGGATTTTGCAGTAGGCTTGCAACAATGCAAGATCCATATTGAGTTACGGCTGCTTGTTGACTTGTATGCCAATATAACGGTAATTGGAATATTACTTTTATAGTGAGTATGATGTTTACTCTATACCCAGTTTACTGCACAAATCCAAGCTGTGCTAATCATGCGCTAGGTTGGTGTGGATTAGTATTAAACGTGGAACCAAGACTGATGCACTACCAACTAAATCAATTGATGATAGATATTGAGATAATATATTAAATCTTGTGCTGTGAATTGCATTGTGGGTATTAAACAAGCGAAAAGCAAAAACACACCTCGGTTTCTGAAACATCTGTTTTCTATGACAAGTCAAACAGTTTAAAAAAGAAAAGAAAAAAATGGTGTAAAAAAATCCAAAGATTTAGGAAGGAAAAGCAAAATAAATTTCTAAAAATAGGAAACAAGTTGAAAAAAAAAACAGAAATTAGTTATTTTTTGCAAAATGTTTTTCAGTTTCAAATGTATTTTTATTTTAAAAAGTTTGCTCAATCAAAGACTTACTTTGACAGTAAAGATTTCAAATAGTATAAAAACTAATATACATTTCAACATCCACATTTATAACACACACACACACAAGTGTGTGTATATATATATTTCATAAAGATACACCAATACAAATAGAGCAAATGTTTAAAAATATACAAACATCAACATCCACCTTTGTGTGCACACATATATATATATATATATATATATATATATATATATATATACATATATATATGTGTGTGTGTGTGTGTGTGTACACACACCCTACATACATGCACAACCATATATCTACACATATATACATGCACACACACACACACATTCCCACAACCATAACAATATGTACATACACACAAAGACTCCCAACCATAATTATATATACTAGCAAATATATGCACCTCCGGGTGCAAGTATTTAAGTTTTAATTAATGAAATATCGTATTAAATTAGAAAGTCTAATAAGAATGCAGATAAAAAGATTTGAAACAGAGTGAGGTTATAATAGAAAAATAGAAATGAAACTTACTCTTCCATCACTGCCGTCTTTCATTGCTGAATTTTACTTATTTAACTATTTAGTTAAATTAGGAAATAAAGAATAAAATGACAGTTATTTTTTCTTGTTAATGGATTTCATTTAAGATTCATTGGAGAGATTTTTGCCTATATTCATTAAAATAAAACCAAACAGTTAGAAATCAATAATACTAAGCACATATTTAATAAAATCACATTTTTAATATCAATATGCAAATTAGCTTTCCCGTTCACACTGCAAACCGCTATTTTTTGTATATATAAATACAATAGCATGTTATTAGTATGTTGATATGGTCAACAGTGGCTTCGGCCTCTGGACCATTGATATAATTAATAGCGTCGATCCCAGGGGGCCATCCCCCCAGGCAACACCTGCCCCTTTGATTTAAAGGGGCAGGGCTGGGTTTATTGCCCAGTGCCTGAGGCGCCCCCCTTGAGGGGGAATGCCGACGGGATCGACGCAATTTTTCACCTGCCACTCCATGAGCTTCGGTTTGTGGGTGGTCCCACGTTAATAGGGACTTTGTGCCTGACCCGTACAAGTGGGGTACGTGGTAAATACCATGTAGATATGGACAACACTAATTAAAAAGGTGAAGCAATTTTATTAATAATTGAGCTTTAAATATAAATAAAATCATGAAGAATGTGATGAAAATAACTATGTTAATTGTGACTCAATTAGTAATATAGTTTCGGTTACAGACAGAAAAACACACAATCTCCATTATAATAAGATATATATATATTATATATATATATACACACAATGACAGACCCACAACCACAACTGTATACAGAATCATCTCTCTATATATGCACAAAACCACAAATCTAACTTCATAGACATACACACACATGCCTGCTAAGTATCAGTCTAAATAACTGCTGAAACCTTCAAACAAAAATTTTAAAAGACTATCAATAAACACACACATTATATATATATATATATATATATATATATATATATATACACACGTGCCTATATTTCCAATTTCAATGTTTATATACCTGTCTATACACATCCATACCTATATATCATTTTAGTATATGTATGTAGATGTATGGTTTTTATATATGCACAAACACGGGTATACATATCTCAATGTTTACATATATTCCTGTATGCACATCAGTGGGTTAAAGGAAATGTTTATCACAAAGAATTTGTTATTTGGAGAGAAAGACAAAAAAGCTTCAGTAGTTGGAAAACACAATAAATGCACAAGAATACATCTATTGTCACAATCCATTTATTTATTTTGCTATCAATTTATGCCTCAAGCCATAAATTCTCTATAACATCAATGAAAGTTTCAGTTTTAGTTTCTATGGCATATCAATCTTTGTGGGTTATTTAATACTGATATAATGGAATGATCCATCTTCCCACCCCTACCTCAACAGTTGCAATGGTTCTACTCACTATTTAAGAACACACATATTACTCTGTGCAGAACTCACTTGAAGTACTTTGATGACGGACTCTCCTCCTAATACTAACGTGACCTTACTATATAACAAATACCAAAGCCATCCTTGTTGAATAAGAGTAGTGGCTTTAGCAGCACTGTGTGGTAAAGTGAGGAGCAGATAGGTTGGCGATGTCTAGCGCTAGTGAAAAGTGGATAGACTCCCTTGCTGTCTGGCTGATACCAACTTTAGTCCACCCCGAAGACTTACTTCTTAAAATAGGGATCGGTTTAGCTCAGTCGGTAGAGCACCTGCCTAAGAATCACAAGGTTCTTGGTTCGATACCAGTCCTTGCCAACTCAGCACATGAGTAGCACAGATTGGGTAATCGGATCTGCATGGTATAGTGGGGAGCTGACGCTAGGTGTGGCACCCCACCTCAGCCAAAACAATCTAGCAGAAATGGGATACATTTTGCATGTCCAAAAGTGAATGCAATAGTGTGACTGGAGTTCAAACTTACTCACTACAATGTCACAGTCCAGCATGCTAACCCTATAATACTATAAAGTCATGGTCATGGTAACATTTATAATACTATGCTGGGAGGTAACAGGAATGGTACTATAGGGTACTTGGAAGGGTGAAGGAGATACGGTTTCATACTGTCTCAACTTGGTTGGGTCGGATGATGACCAAATTAACCAAAGCTGTCTACAGGTCAACAAAACTAACCACAAACACTTATTAATGTTTAAGTACGACAAATACATTTATTAATCATACAAATTATGAATATCTTGTACAACATCAAAGGAGCGGGGATGTCGAAGTTAGTTTTTTTTAAGTTGACTGGCGATATAAAGCTAGATTCTTATGGCTAAATGGTCAAGATCAGTACTGAGTGGCAAGACAATTGAAAGAATCCCGTATAGCTTATTATATAAACAAATTGTGATTTTTAATATTATCATTATTTCAATTGTTCTTGTTTTACACTTCCTTACAAAGGATTAACTTTAACTTTTAAAGAAATCATCCTAATTATTTTTAAGTAATTAATTTAATATCAACAGTCAACCCTATAACACTATTATAGTGTTATAACCCCTATGCCATGTGGATTATTTAATACCAAAGTCATCCTTGTTGAAGAACAGTAGTGGCACTAATGCTGGGAGGATGTAATGTAAAAGATCCCGAATTTTCAATAAAAAAGATGAAAGACAAATTAGTAAAATTTCCACATATATAAAATTTGTAAATGGGAGTAATGGCAATGAGGTGGTGGTCTCCACTCCCCAGAGCTTAAGCCTCATCATCAGATGCAATTTGGTGTCATATTTCCAGGATACGCCCATTATTTTTTTTTTTTTTTGGGGGGGGTACCCCTTTACTATGAATAGAGTCAGCCTATTCTAAGCCCTACCAACAGAGCTTAAAATTTATGTGAGTGTATGTACACACAACCAATATAGATATATATATAATTTATTTATAAAGCTTAGATGCAGCACAAGGCCGGAAGTATGGAGCACCCAGTGAGACTGCAACTCACTAGTCAATCTAGTTTGCTAACGATTACACTATACAAGGGGGAATAAATCATCATGGCTAGGCTTTGTGAATAAAGATCAAGAGGGTGGTGTGTGTAATATATATATATATATAATATATATATATATATATATATATATATATACAGAGAGAGAGAGAGAGAGAGAGAGATAGAAAGAGAGAGACAAGTTGTGTCATAAAAGTAGCAAGATTGAAGCTGTATTTACCAAGATAGAAATGAACAATGAATGGAATGTTAATTTTTTCAAAATACAAAATGTGTCATAAAAGTAGAGTCTGAAGCTGTATTTCCAAGATAGAATTGAACAATGAATGGAATGTTAAATTTTTCAGAATACAAGGTGTGTCAAAAAATTTAAAAAAAACATTGATACTTTTTTGACACACCTTGTATGGTTGACATCCTTCCGTCTACTGAAGATGATGGCATAGAGTCCATTTTTTTATCCGCAACTGCGTGAGTGGCTGAACAGGCCAATTCTTGAATGACAGTCTCTGGAGCAGTGACTGCAAACAAACAGTGATGCTCGCAGGAGTTACTGTTGTCTGTCCTTCCTTTTGGCTCACTTTTCAGTGGCAGCTTCTTTCCTCTATTTTTCACTCTTTTTTTTCTCCTTTTCGTTCCTTGTCTGACGAGGAGTCGCCAGGTAGCACGGTCTTCTGCACAAGCCTCCATGTGCTGCTGTTTATGTGACACTTCTTCATGCTTTTCTTACAAACATCCCTAAAGCACGGTCTCCCTACTGGTTGGGTGCCCTCTGCTAATTCGCCATACAGTAGGTATTTGGGGATGCGGCCTTTGTCCATCCTTCTGACGTGGCCAAGCCAACACACACACATTTTATTATATATATATATATATAATATATAATATATATAAAGGTAAAATCGACGGGGTGGCCTAAAGTCGGTATCAGCCAGTCAGCGAGGGAGTCTATCCCCTTTTCAATAGCGCTAGACCAAGTAGATTGTTTTAGCATCTGAGGTGGAGCGCCACACCTACCATCAGCTCCTTACTTTACCGCACAGATCCCTATGCTACTCATACGCTGAGTTGGCAGGGACCGGTATCCAACTAGGAACCTTGTGGTTTCTAGCCGAAGGCTCTACCAACTGAGATAACCCAGCCCCTTCATATATATATATATAAGATTTATCCAACACTTAGTAGTAAGGGATGATTCTATATGTGATTTCTAAGATACACTGTATTATTATTGTATGATCCAGTATGTATGTGTATATATATATATATATATATATATAAAAATTGTATATAAATGACTGATTTTACTGAAGAAGTAATACAACTGTATTTACTTATATTCAAATTAGATACCAAAACATAAATAATTACATATATGCATGCAGAATTCTTAGCTCAAATTAAATGTATGTTAGTCATATTCCTCCTCTGTGTAAAATTATTTTGGCATTCCTTTTTAACTTCGTCTAGAACTTCATCATGAAATTAAATTATTTTTTGTCACTTTATACAAGAGCCAACTGATATTTCAATTTAATTAGTTTCGCATTGATTTTTTTTTTCATTTTTCTAAATCTTAAATAATTATCTTCTCTGCAAAATTGTTTTATTATTCTTTGACATTAAGAAAAACGTTTTCTTGCAATATGTAATAAAGTTAGGAAATGAAAACATTTTACGCAAACTATGATAACCATCAGATCTGAAAATTTCTAGACATGTTGGAATTTGATAGATTAGGTTTTCAGAGTCATTAAATCAAAGTTAATAAATGTCATAATCCATATCTCCAACAGATACATTTTTCTGATTTGAAAATAAAATAAAATCTAAAATGTCTGGCAATTTATTTTCAAATTTCATAGTTTGGCTAAAACACACACACACACACACACATATATTGAAGTCAGTCAGTCAGTCTACTATTGGTTTGAACAATGGACTGGCCAAGCACAACTGAACCAGTGTCAAGACAAGTCGTACTTATGGGAATTCAGAACAGTCCACTTATGCATTTGGGTGATTCCATTCCCTGAGTCCTGATTGGCTGCTTGGTTTGTAGGATCCTCTGGGGCTCCATAAATTCTGCCACTTTGCAGTAGTCTTTGCAGCAAACCAAAATCGTATTGGTTACAACTGCTTGCTGTCTTGTCTTGTTAATTCGACAGTAATTGGAATTAGTATGATTATTCTCCAACATATATATATATATATATATATATATATATATATATTAAAGCGACAATTCTTCCAGGCGGTGGTTATATCAGTACTGCTGTATGGCTGCACCACCAGGACCCTAACAAAGTGCCCTGGAATAAGCTAGATGAGACCTGCACAAGAATGTTGCGTGCAGTCCTGAACAAGTCGTGGAAGCAGCACCCCACAAAGAAGCAACTATATGGTTACCTGCCCCCCCATCTCACAAACCATCTGGGTGAGACGGACTAGGCATGCAGGACACTGCTGGAGAAGCGGGGATGAGCTCATAAGCGACGTTCTCCTGTGGAAGCCAACACATGGACATGCTAACATAGGACGCCCACTAAGGACCTACATTGACCAACTATGCGAGGATTCTGGATGCTGCACAGAGGACCTCCCAGGGGCAATTAGTGATAGGGAACATTGGCGAGAGATTGTCATGGATATCTGTGCTGCTTGCGCCACATTATGTATGTATGTATGTATGTATGTATTTATAGATAAAAGGGTATGAAAACACAATGCTGTTAAAATGAAAATGTTTTATATCATTTTCATAGCTAATATTGATCAATATTTCGATTTATAAAAAATCGTCATCAGAGCTTGTTTTTAACTGGACTCATCGAGAGAGAAGCAGAAAATAATTTAAATTCAACCCGGAAGCATTGTTGTTCCAAAAAGCGTGTAAGCTATGCGATCGCTTCGTCATTTGTACATCCACTGCGTTTTTTCCACTACCGTCATGAACATGTTGCTATATTGTATATCTTCAGTGTAACAGTTTTTGAAAGAAAAAGACATTTAAAATTTAAAAAATAGAAAAATTCTCTTTTTCAAAAAAGAAGAGTTTTAACTCGTTCATGGTCGGTTAGTAACAGATTTTTTTTTTTCAGAAAAGACTGCAGAGTGGCGACGTCTTCATGATCATGAACCACCAAATGCAGATGGGAATTTCCCTTGCAATGTGTGTGACTGCATCTGCAAGTCCAGAATTGGACTAACTAGCCACCAGAGGATCCACAACTGTTGAAGATATGAAGTGATGTCATCGTCGTCTGCAACAGACTTCTAAGTGGAAAGGAAAGGAATATATACACTATATAAATGTGATCCATTGGGTCACCCATTAAGCTCTGGGTAGATAACTGAGATTAGGGAAAAATTGAGTTTGCAAAGCAAATTACATTTTGAAAAAATGAATACGGCCAGACAAAATATTAAAATCATTTTGTAAGATTTCTAAGAAAGGAAATGTTTCACCTAATTTAAGCTACGGGTTACTGCTTATGAAAATCAATAGACAATTGCATTTCAAATTCTATTTCTCTCTCTACTCTCCCAGAGAAACTTAACACATAATGAGGAGGTAATCAAGATACATAGAGAGGAAGAAAGTGGTAGGCAGAATGTAAAGTAAGAGATGGGTCAGTTTTTGACTTAATTGCAAATTAAATTCAACTCAACTTGAAGGTTTACTTATTTAAAAATAAATAACAGTTCTTTTTTATTAAAATAAAATGAAAATACCGAAAAAAAGATATTTTAAAGGGTGGGGGTAAAATATTTACATTTACTTGTCAATAAAAAAACCTGGGTTGTGGCTTACTTTTAACGCCTTCACACCACTACAAAAAATATTTGTTGATATGAACACCTTTAAACCACTCAAAAAATATTTAAAAGGTGGGGGGGGTAAAATATTAAAATTTACTTGTCGAGAAAAGACATGAGGGAGGGAAAAATATCACTTTCATATCGCATTAACTTTTCAAGAAAAACACCTTCAAACAGCTAGAGAGTTGAATAGTGGTTTTTGGTTTGGTTTGTTTTACAGCATATCAACCTCAGTGGGTTATTTAATGCCGATAAAGTCTTGAAATAAATCAATTGGATAATACAATTTTGTTTATTAACTTATGTTTTTCTATTTAACCCATAGATTGGACCCTAACAGGTACTACCACTCCGTGTCAGAGTGGACCAGGGAGCAATGGTGATAAAGAGGTGCTCCACATCCCCAAACCTCCAAAACTGGAACCTCACCATCAGATAGAGTTTAACGTCTTGAATAGTGGTGCAGGTTGGAATTTCAGCAGGCACCGCTTAGCGTTCTTTAGGGCAGGAGGCCAGGATGCATTTACGCGATAATATCCCATTTCAGCACTTTGGCCATTACACTAAAAAGACTTTCCTCACATTTCTTGTATATGCAATAAATAATGATTATTGTTTTAAGTCAGTAATGTTGTTTTTCTTCAAAACAAACAATGATTCATAGTAACTCAGGCTAACGTATTTTATCATAAAAGAATTTATTTTGGGTATTTTGACAAAAAAATACAATATACTTTATTACTAAATTTTTATTGTTTTTACTTCCAACATTTTTTGTTTATAGAAACATTGGGAAATAAAAGCTTCTTTGATGATGGAGATTATATATATATATATGGAGAAAATGTAGAACAAACATAGGATGTATAAAGATGATAAAATAATGTCATAAAAATATATTTTTAAAAAATGGTTTAGGTAATATTTATGAAAACTGTCGCATGGGAATAAGAATTTATGAAAATAACTTACAATTTTTTCTGAGATAGCTCAGTCAGTAGAGCGTTTGGCTAGAAACCACAAGGTTCCTTGTTCGATCCCGGTCCTCGCCAACTCAGCATATGAGTAGCACAGGGATCTGTGTGGTAAAGTAAGGAGGTGATGGTAGGTGTGGCGCTCCACCTCAGACACAAAAAAACAATCTCCTTGGTCTGGCCCTAGTGAAAAGAGGATAGACTCCCTCGCTGATTGGCTGATACAGACTTTAGGCCGCCCCGACAACTTTACTTACTTTTTATGAAAAACAAAAACACTGAACAAAAGAAATCATTCAATTAAAAACTGATTTTTTTTCACATGGTTGGTATTAAAATGAATTAAACACCAATGGGGAAATGATTTATAAAATAATACAAATGGGTTATTTCATGCCAAAGTCTTTTATGCAAGCAACTATATCGTACTTCAAGAGAGAAAACTAAACAAGATGGAGAAATCTCCACACTGGGAGGTAATCCTCTAGAATTAGTAGACCCGCTCACATACCTAGGCAGTAATATCTCATCTGCAGAAAGTGATGTCAATGCATGCATAGGAAAGGCATGGACTGCGATAGACAGATTGACCATCATATAGAAATCTGACCTCACTGAAAAAGCAATATATATATATATTTACCAACCCCTCTGCATGAGCAGGATGTGACACAAGGTCAATTTCTTAAGCGGAGTTCAACAGGTTTGAATTCAGAAATTTCCTTCTCCTAGACTGGTTGACTAACCAAGGTTAAAGAGTTCAGTCTGCCCTACTATTACCCATAGCTGGAGGGAGATTAGGATTCATACCTTTCCCAAGGGTATTAGCACTGTGAAATGCAATTACCATGTCCAGGATTTGAACTCGGGGTGACGAGTCCATTTCCCATGACTTTAACCATAGCAAAAAAAAAAAATATATATATATATAAAGCAAAAATTCTTCCAAACCATAGCCATACGAGTGCTACAGTACAACTGCACCCCTGGACCCTAATGAGGGGATTACAAAAAAGCTAGATAGAAGCAGCAGCCTACAAGAAAACAGCTGCATAGTCAGCTGCCCCTATTACGCAAAACATCCAGGTTAGATGAAATAGATATGCTGGATACTGCTGGAGAAGCAATAGTGAACTCATAAATGATATTCTCTTGTAGGTACCTACTTATGGACACACTAGTGTAGGCTGACCAGCAAAAACCTAAATCAGTTAGCTTGGTGCAGTTTCTTTGTACTGTGGGGAAGACTTATCAGGGGTGTTGATAGGGTTTGGTGTGTTTTACGGCATATCAACTTACTTCAGGAGGTCATTTAATGCTGACAAAGTTTTGAAATGAATTCATTCTTAATAGATACTTAATTTTTTTTATAAACATTTTTTTCTATTTAACCCATACATTGGACCCTAACAGGTACTACTACTCTGAGTCAGAGTGGACCAGGAAGCAATGATGATAAAGAGGGGTTCCACATTCCCAAACCTCCAAAACTGAACCTCAGACATGTTTTTTCCCTCTATTTTACAGCCCTCTAAATTTCTAATCAAAACCAAATGTACAGGTTTAAATTTTAAATTACTTTAATGGGAGCCTCAACACTAGATACAGTTTAATGTCATAGAATTTTATTCTGTTATTGCTAAAAATGTTCCAAATCAACCAATATTAAATCCCTGTTTGTTTCCACTATATTGCAGATCGCAAAATCTCTAATCAAAACCAAATATACAGGGTTAAATTTTAAATTACTTTAATGGGAGCCTCAACACTGGATACAGTTTAGTGACATAGAATTTTATTCTGTTAAATATTCCTTAAATGGGGCCTCACCACTTGATACAGTTTAGTTATATATAATTTTATTCTATTAAATATTGCTAAAAATGTTCCAAATCAACCAATCTTGAATCTCTAATAATTAAACCTGTTTGTTCTTCTTGCGTCTCTGAAATCTCGAATCCAAACCAAATGTAGAGGGTCAAATCTTAAATTCCTTTAATGTTTTCCTTTACATTGATCTTTCAATCTAACACAGAATCAAGGCAACTTTTATTTCAGCAGGAATTTGCTTTGGCCCAAGGCACCAATAAATAATTGGAAATAAAGTGAAGAAGAAATTCAAAGTCTTAAAATTCTATTTACACTCCATTTAAGCTTGCCAAATTTGCCAAATAGAATTACTTGACACCCTGTTCAAATTTAGAATCAAATGATTTCTAATTTGCATCTACGCACGTAAATTGGGATAAAATAATATTACTGCATGCGAGCTGAGGTAGAGAAGCTATATAGGGGCCCCCCCCCTAAAAGGCCATGAATTTTTTGAGGTGATCATTAGCAAATATACACAGGCCGTCAAAAATGACAGCAGATGCAATAAAAGCTAAGAATTTGTTTTCCAAAGTGTTCAAACAATTAAGCCAAAAGGAACTGCAAATTAAATTCCACTTAGAGACCCACAAAATCTTTGGCTGTCCCTACTAAAAGATATTATTAGAAATCATTTAAATTTAAACAAAGTGGCCCGTGTTTTTATTTGGCAAATCTGACATTCCTTACTTGGCATTTATTCATTGCTAGAAGTGCCTACCCAGCATCACCTGGGTAGAGGCGAGGGCAAAATAAAAACCTAGTGTATTGATTGGTTTACTTTTAAGATTTACAAATTTTTGAGTAAAATTTTAATGCTATTTCTATGTATATTTTAATTTTTCAGTATCTTTAAATATAATTAAATCTTAATATTTGTGCAAAAAAGTGGTGGTATTTAATGTGTATATATATTTACTTTGTTGCTAATTGTTTTATTTTCATATGGACATACATCATGCCAACCCTGCCTCTAAAGCAAGCTAATTCCATGATTTTTGCAAGGTTATTATATATACTAGTACAAAATAAAAAAACACCCTCCGGCTGATGTAAAAATATATTTTCAAAACATATTGCCTGAGGGGTGGGAGTTAAAAATTCAATGTCAGCGAGTTTGTACCCTAAGTAAGTAAAATCATCAAATTCATTAAAGGATTAAAAAATGAAACAATTTGAAATGTAAACTTCAAATATGTATTAAAATAAAACAAACTATATATAGATATATAATACCAGTAATGTATTTATTAAAACTTGTTTTAAAAAACAATGAGGACTGTCTAATGTTGCATGTTCAAATTTTGAGTGTATTTATTCTATTATGTATTTATTCGATTTTGGGTAATGTGACGTGACGTAATTTTTGCTACAGACAAAAACCGGAAGCGAATCTCCATTATTAATATATATATATCAATCCCTCTCCATGAGTAGGATGTGAAACAAGGTTAATTTCTTAAGTGGAGTTTGACAAGTTTGAAGTGCTCCTTCTAGACTGGTTGCCTAACTAAGGTTAAAGAACCTAGTCTGCCCTAGTATTTACCCATAGCTGGAGGAAGAATAATTTGATTCATACTTTTCCCAAGAGTAATAACCTTATGTGAATTGTGACCAGCTTCGTCCAGGATTTTAACTCCTCTTATCATGTCCATTAAACCATGCACCTCCACAGGGGTAGTATATGTTGCTGTCGTACTGGGAAACCTCAGTGATTACGCCCTCTATAAACTCATTTGTTTTGTTTTTTTGTAATTAATTTGAATTATCTATATGTTTTATTTGGATCTTTACGTTTAACAAGTTCCCAGTGAAAATTCATTAAATGAAATTCATACACCTAAACAAGTGTGAAGATTTTAATAGACAGGAGAAAAGGAGGAATATTTTGTTATATTTGATATTATACATTTTTTTCTTTCTTAACAACTGGCAATGAAATAAAAGGAAGATGTACAATAGACAATTTTCCCATTTTCTCAAATTGTTTGAGGAGATCCTTTCATGATCAAATTATGTGAATTTTTTTCCACAGAAAAACATACAAATACATAATAAATCTAGTTATACTATATAGATTTAAGTTAGACATTGAGCCCCATTCTAGCTATAGAATATATAGCTTTATACTCGTGGTCCTTAAAAGTTTGACTTATCTTGTAACACCCTCTGGTTAAAAATGAAACCGTCCAAATATCACCATAAGCCCAATATTTCAGGCTGAGCACTATTTTACTATACACCATAAGCCCAATATTTCAGGTTGAGCACTATTTTACTATCAACCATAAGCCCAATAATTCAGGCTGAGCACTATTTTAGTATGCATCATCAGCCCAATATTTCAGGCTGAGTAAATTTTACTTTACACCATAAGCCCAATATTTCAGGCTGAGCACTATTTTACTATAAACCATAAGCTCATTTCAGGCTGAGCCCTATTTATTATACACCATAAACACACTATTTCAGGCTGAGCTATTTCAGGCTGAGCCCTATTTATTATACACCATAAACACACTATTTCAGGCTGAGCACTATTTTATACACCATAAACACACTATTTCAGGCTGAGCCCTATTTATTATACACCATAAACACACTATTTCAGGCTGAGCACTATTTCAGGTTGAGCACTATTTCATTATACACCATAAACACACTATTTCAGGTTGAGCACTATTTCATTATACACCATACTATTTCAGGTTGAGCACTATTTTATACACCATAAACACACTATTTCAGGTTGAGCACTATTTCATTATACACCATAAACACACTATTTCAGGTTGAGCACTATTTCATTATACACCATAAACACACTATTTCAGGTTGAGCACTATTTCATTATACACCATAAACACACTATTTCAGGTTGAGCACTATTTCATTATACACCATAAACACACTATTTCAGGTTGAGCACTATTTCATTATACACCATAAACACACTATTTCAGGTTGAGCACTATTTCATTATACACCATAAACACACTATTTCAGGTTGAGCACTATTTCATTATACACCATAAACACACTATTTCAGGTTGAGCACTATTTATTATCCATAAACACACTATTTCAGGTTGAGCACTATTTTATTATACACCATAAACACACTATTTCAGGTTGAGCACTATTTATTATACACCATAAACACACTATTTCAGGTTGAGCACTATTTATTATACACCATAAACACACTATTTCAGGTTGAGCACTATTTTATTATACACCATAAACACACTATTTCAGGTTGAGTGAGCACTTTTACTATACACCATAAACACACTATTTCAGGCTGAGCACTATTTTATTATACACCATAAACACACTATTTCAGGCTGAGCTCTTACCTATAGCTGGATGGAGAATAGTTGGATGAATACCTTTCTCAAGGGTATTAGTGCTAAGTGAAATGCAATCAGCCTCATCCTTGATTTGAACTCTTCACAGTGGCAACTGAACTCTTTCGAGATGGTATGAAGCAGCAGATTTATTTCAATGTCCTCCATGTTCTCAAATATTCCCCCTTGAAATGAATTTTCAGTTTAGGAAAAAAGTTGAGCAGATCAAGGTCTTTTGAATATGGAGCATTATTAGCACAGACCATGTTTATATTGTTAAACCATAATTATATGCAGTTTAATGATTTTGAATGAAAGGTTTTGTTCATGTTTAAAGTTTTACGCACTAACAAAGGCCATACTTTTCTTCTTGATGATCACACGATGATTAATCTTTTGTTATCTTAAAGCAATAGTCAAAAGATATTAAGATTAGGCCCAACCCAACAACAGTAACGAAGAATATCTCTTGTTTCGCTTGTATTTATTAAATAAATTACAAGCATTCAACCAAAACTCATGTCAATATAAATTACTTCAATAAACAAATTCAATAAAATATCTTTCTCCTCATCGAACAGATTTGCAACTATCTTAGAATTAATGATATACAATGCTAACACCATTGTCTGTGTCTATCGTTAGTTCTTTTGTAATAATTAGAATATCTGAGGCTCATTCAATAAATAAGAGAATATTTTGTAAATAGCAACAAAAAACAAACAAAAAAAAAACGCCATGCAAATAAACTCTGAACTGTTTGGAATTGGTTATTAGCAAAAAATTACTTTAATCCCTCAAGCATATTTGCCAAATTAAACAAGGTGCTCCAGGTTTGAACAGAGGTCTATCATAAAATATGTGGTGGCTGAGAAGTGCAAACCATGTGAAATCTACAGAAGAATGTTTGAGGTGTATGAAGAAGCCAGATAAAATGTGTACAAAGGGAATAAACATGTGTTTGCTACCACAAGCCTGAGTCAAAAAGTCAGTCAATGAAGTGGAAACATACTGAAGATCCGCTAAAAAAAAATAAAATAAAAAAGAGTTCCAGGCGGAGTGGTCTATGAAGAAAGTCATGCTGACACAGAACGTCCCATCACTATTGATTTCATTGATAAAAATTCAGCTGTAAACAGTACTTCCTATTGAATATTTATTGAATGACCCTTGTATATAAGCTCAGGCAATAAACTTTGAAAATCTTTTGAAAGCAAATATTTTTCTTTAATTTGTATTTAACTATTTTTTAAAAATTGAATTTTAAAAAAGAAAAAGATATGAATTAAACATGACTTACCTTAGAAAAGGTAAAAAATATCCAAACATCTGTGAATGAAGATACAGCGAGCAGAGAACAAAACATTTGAAGATGCAATGAACAATCCAAGAATTTGAATCCAACTCACCTGCAAAAAATAAACAAAAACAACAAATTAAATATCTACTCAGATTTATGTTATGGCATGTTTGATTTTCAAAAAACAAAAGTTACAAATTTTGGTTTATATCGCTCATATTATATGGCCAATGGTTTTCAATTATGGAAGGACAATATTATATGCTTGCTCAAAAAGTATTAAGTCTAAAACTGTATTTTTCAAGGAGAAAAAGGCTGTGGGGAATAAAATAAAATTAAGATTAACATTTTTTTAAAATAAACTCCCATGAGTCTTCACCAGAAGAACCCTTTGAGCATGTGCGGGGAAAAGGACCCAACACCGACCCCCATTCGAGTTTAGGCCTTAACTGTGTATAGTCACTACGACAGGATATTTCCTTGCCATGTGGTGGCTATGACCGGTGAATAAAACCCAAATCATGAAATTGTCTTTTGTTTTTTTTGCTTCCTTTTTCTTCACTTGAATTCCTTCTTTTTCAGAGCGACCACCAAATAAGTTTGAGTTAAAAGCAAACCATAGGAACACACACCAAGAATATCCAGCTAACTTTACAACTTAAAAGATTAAAACTTTTGACACCCCATAAGACTTACCTCCGGGATCGTATTTCTGACGTGCAAGAGAAGTGAAAAACGAATGAATAATTTTTATGCAATCATATCAAGAAAACTAAGATTGGTAGGTTCTTTGACTAAAAATGTCCAAGACAAGAACGATTACATGAGCCTTCATCAGTTGGTAGGTCAATTAACTGATTCTAATTTTGTTTTATTCCCAAGATCTATGTATATCATTATCTTATGATATTATTACTTGATTACAAAATAATGATCATACAGGGTCAGTGCTAGGGTCTCATGCCATACCCGCATCTATAATACGGTACCCCCACTCAATATGTCACTTTTCATAGAAAATATATGAAAACCACCCAGTTTACCGCCTAGGCAGGGTGGGCATAGTACGCGTCGTCACTGTACGTGTGAAATTATATATATATATATATATATATATATATATATATATATATATATTATATTATATATAAGGTTAGCGTAAACAAAGTCAACAGTACTTGGTAACTGTCAGTTTCTAGCCTATGCAATTTTTTAAAAAACTGACAGCTACCAAGAGCCGTTCACTTCATGTCTTGGCTAGCTTAACTTTGATATACCCGATTTGTCTCCTGGTTTACATTTTAAAAACGAATTAAAATTAATTCGATTATTTAAGGACAAATTGTTGTCTAAGTCGAAAAGTAGTAACATAATGAGCATCAATAAATAAAAAGTAAAATAATATTACACACGTAATTTATTTTAATACATTTGAAATTATTTTTTCGGTCAATTTTGCTCAAATACATCTTAAACATGGCCGCCGAGGTTCTCGTAAAATCCGTGTTTACAAAATAAATTTAACCCCTCAGATCGAAAAAAATTATCAAAAATCAGGGAATTATTCGATTTTAATGAAAATTCTGTCTTGAATTTTATAATGCATGTTATTTTAATTCAAAACTTTGATTTAATTAGGTATTTCTGCTATGGTAAATTAATATATAAAATTCAGTTAAAATATGAATCGCATGATGTATTTAAAATGTCATTTTTAGATTCTAAAAGAATATTTATTTAATAACTACTTTACTATCGTTTTCTAATATTTTTTGTCGAAAACTATTAAAAATTTAGCGCCCCCCTTTTTAAACGGAAATATATATATATATATTATATATATATATATATATATATGATTTTTTTTTTTTATAAAATGATAGCCAATTAAATAATTATTGAAAAGGGTTTAAAAAAAAAAAAAAAAAAAATCTCCAAAAATAATTTTTTTAGTTTTTATTTTACATTTCATTTTCCGATACTTATTTTTAACCAGCACAGCTCCCTTAAAAATCTTTTTTCCCCCTTCTATTCACACCTTCGGTCTTTTGTCTTTTTATTAATACTGTAATTAATTTTGACTTTATTAACACCACCGATATTTTGCGTCCCAAAAATACAGGAGAGTGGTCAAAGTTAAGTGACCTAAAAATAATCAGAACGTTTTGAAATAGAATAACTGATGTATTATAAAATTCATTCATTGATAAATCAACACTGAAGATTTCATTAAAGTCGGATAATTCCCTGATTTTGGTAAAAAAATTCAATCAGCGGTGTGTGTGTGGGGGGGGGGACACATACACACCGCTGATTTAAATTTGTTTTGTAAACCAGATTTTTCGGCAACTTTGGCAGTATATATATATATAAATAATAAAAAGAGAGAGAGAGAGATTCTTAGCCTTTTATGGAGTTTGGTTCAGATGTACTATATGCTCCGTAATAAATCCGAAGATAGAAAACGTCAGTGGTACACACTTACACACCTTTCCCTTGTGCCCTTAGCACGTGCTTTCCAGCCCTGGGTACACGTTCGTTTTTATGATAAGATGTTTTTCAGGATTTTTTAAAGTATTTTTTCCCCTTTTTATTTGCTACAAAGTGCAGACCTTTACATAAAGGATTAATTACTAAATGGCTTTGTAATCGGGAAATTGCATTATTCTAGGAATATTTATTTAAAAAAAAAAAAAAAAAAAAAAAAAAAATAATAGAAACATTCTTATTTTGAAAGACAAAACAACATGAAAAAACCCCAAACAAACAAATAATTCCGATAAAGAATATTATCCCAATAAAAAATGTAAATGATTTCTAATTTAATCCTCTTAAACAACCAAAGCAAATTTGCAATGTGGATACACCAGAGATATACAAAATAGGCTTTTTAGCAGAAGTTCAGTCAGGTGGAAATTGGAGGGGAAAAAAAAGTGACGTCTTTATTAACATTTTTTTTTATTATACATTTGAATCCATTTAACAGATTAAAATAAAGCTGTCAAAAACGGATGTAAATACACATAAAAATCATGTACACACAGATTTAGTTTTTTTTCTTATACATATGTAAATACAGATGTGTACGAATAAACATTCATAAAAAATAAGTAGATAAACCTCACTCAGGTAATTGACAGTTTCAAGATTTTTATTCAAAAAAAATAGGCACTGCACTTTTTTTAATATCGAAACATGGAAAGATTTATCTATTTATTTTTTATTCATACGGTTTGTATTTATGATAGCGCTAATAACCTTGACAAAGGCAAGAATCCAACTATTATCCGCACAGCTATAATTATTTACCAAGTTTAGCTTAGATGTGGCACAAGGCCAGATTATGGAGCACCCAGTGAGAATCGAACTGACTAACAATTGACTCTAAAACTAGCTTGCTAACCATTACACCAAAATGAGACGGCCTCGTCCACCCAGCTATAAGTAAATAGCAAACTTGGCTTTTTAACCTTGATATGGCAACCAGTCTAGGAGAAGGAAAACTTTGAATTAAATCCTGTTAAACTCCGCTTAAAAATTGACCTTGTATCTAGTGGTGGAACAAATGGGGGGGCAGAGAGTGTCAGCTGCTTTAAGGGGCGCAAAATCACCCTAACTTGCTATAATATATATATTAAACATTTGAACTATGAATGCGTAAAATTTGCAAGTGGGGGGAGTAGATCAAGCTTTGAAGACTCAATATTTATTGACCCTTGGAGGGGGCCCCGGGCTGAGCTCTTGTCCCCCAACTAGGATCACAATATTGGCACGACACTGCTGTGTCACCTTCTGCTCGAGCGGAGGGTTTGGTACATACATATTCATTTATATACTAGTATTTTAGGGAGGAAAAGTATGGGTTAAGATTTTTAGTAAAAACTTTTATGTCATCATTTTTAATGTAAGTTGTTCCTACTGTTGTAGACTGACAATTGAAATTGTTTGGTTTTTTTACGGCATATCAACCTCAGTGAGCCATTTAATGCCGATAAAGTTTTGAAATAAATCCATTTTTAACAGATAATCATTTTTTTTATAAACACCATTTTATATTTAACCTATAGATGGGACCCTAACAGGTACTACCACTCAGGGTTAGAGTTGGCCAGAGAGCAATGTCTTCGGATATGATACTAAACTGCATCCGGTGGTGACAGAGAGCCGATTGCTCTCCGGGCACAACATTTTGAGGGGCGCCAAAATTGAACAAAATATAAAATGACAAAAATGTAAAGTGATATAAAACCAAAACTCAAACGATTTTTATTATCGTTTTATTATAGTAATCCATGCAAAACTAGGGTGTGGACTGGTGACTTACCGGTTGTAGTAACTGGTTCGGTTGTGTGAGGTTTCTGGCTACGTGTGACTAAGAAAACATGGCCAGAAAGGGACTAGATTTATAATATGCTATCGGAAGTTAGGTGTGAAGGAGTTAACCAACGCCTATTCCTTTTTATCCCCCTCCTCTTGAGCTTTTTATTTCGACTGGTCAACTCGTGTTTCTGCCATTATTAGACCGGGGGAGGGTGCCGTTATTAAAGACCATTTCATTTTTATCATGTATGTTTTATTATATTCATTGCATTTCGTCGGGGATTTCTTTTACTTGTAAATAAAATTCAATCATTCCTCCTTCACTCACAATATATAAATATAATATTAGCGTAGACCTTCATCGAGAGACTGGTAGGTTTTGGTTACTGTGGTGCGTAATTGTTTCAGAATAAAAGTTGTGGTGAACGGATTATGATAGTGTGTTTTGGGTCAGTAAATGAATCTAGTTAATTTAAAGGGAGGACAGTGCTGACTAACTCCCACCTCCTCTTTTATGGCCTGTGCCAAATTTCTATACCTTTTGTAGAATAGATATTCTCTTGTTGACATAGACCACTGTTATTATAGTTTCTGTGGCGGTTCACCTTCGTTATCTGACCAAAGGAAGGAGTGGGTCGCTAAAGAAATATAGGTACATTATTGAATGTGGCCTACGAAATCATGTCTCTTATAGTTTGTGACAACCATAAAAAGCATATTATAAGGTTATAATAGTTTCAATAAATTGCCTACAACTTATATCTAGAAATATACTCTGAGTTAAGACACATTCAAACCACTCAAAAAGTGCAGGGTGACTAAAAAGACCAAGCTCTTTTCTTTTTTGGTGATTTTTCTATCCGTAATTCCTGTTCTGCGATCAATTGCACCTTTGCTTTTTGCAGAACAAATATTTCTAGTTGGCTGTACTGCATATTGGCCCGATTCGAACTCGTAAAGCATAAGTTCCCGAATTAGATTACATTAGTAATGTAGATTACGTGGTGTGAGGAGGGCTGCTTAAAGTTACCACAATATCCTATTTATAACTAGTTCAAATTCTATCATTATCTTCGTATAAATTTTGATAGCTGCTATATAGCGAAAAAGAAATCACCACTTAAGGTAGGAACAACAACGCCCCGCTGAGGCAGGCAGCTAAAAACTAGACCTCACCTCACTTATGGAGAACTTGCAACAATCCCTTGTTGCGACCGTGATAGTATTAAAAAGAAAATTACCTTTTAGGTCTGGTACGCATAGAGTCGGGAAATGAACGTAATACTTTCAATCCACGATAGTTGTAAACTACTTTACGTACTTAGCCTTAAACTAGAATGCAACTAGGTATTTATTACCCTCAGTGGCCGACCTACTTCAGCTAACAGGGGTGACAGCCATTCCATCATTGGCGATCAGGAGGTTGCGAGTTCAATCACCGCTACACCCCCCTGATATTATTTCACTCAAATGGCAATGTAGAGCAGGTTACTTTAGTCTACAAGATACCACTTTTGCTGACAGCTAAGAGGAAAATTTATTTTATAAATAAATAGAAAGATAAACTTAATGCCTGTTTAATTAGGTTGAGAAAATAGGTTCGGAACTTTCAAGAACTAAAATACATAACTTATGGTTTAGGTTGGTCTGGTTCTTTTTCTTTAGTATATCAGGAGTTATGTAATGCCAAAGCCATCCTTGTAGAAGAATATTAGTGGTACTATGAGGGGGTTCATACCTTTCCCGAGAATAATGAAGGTAATTAAGTTACAATATTCTATTTATAACTAGATCAAATTCTATTATAATTTTCATATAAATTTGATGGCTGCGAAAAGGCAATGTTATTGTATAATATACATATAATATATAAGCATGTTTCGTTAAACTCTACTGTCGATTCATGTCGGACGAGTTTTTGTTCGACCCTTTCTAATTTTCTGGCCATCTTTTTAATGTCAGGGTGTAGCAATCCATCAAAGGTTTCATTACAAGCGCTTTCGGTATGTCCATCTGCCATCTTCAGGTATGAAACTGATGGGATGTTTCAGGTGTCTCGTTTTTTAAAAACAACGGGCAGTAACCTAGGAATTGGTAGTGGGAGGTAGTAAGAATTAAGACCAGAAAGGATCGAACAAAAACTCGTCCGACATGAATCGTCAGTACAGTTTAACGAAACATGCTTAAAAGAAAAAATGCCGCCAAAATACACTTATATAATATATAACTATACATATATAATTATAATATATAATTATGGGCTGGATTAGCTCAGTCGGTAGAGAGTTCGGCTAGAAACCACAAGGTTCCAAGTTCGATAGCTGTCCTCGCCAACTCAGCCTATGAGTAGCACAGGGATCTATGCGGTAAAGTAAGGAGCTGATGGTAGGTGTGGCGCTCTACCTCAGTTGCTAAAAACAATCTCCTTGGTCTAGCGCTACTGAAAAGGGGATAGACTGACTGGCTGATACCGACTTTAGGTCGACCCGTCGACTTTTTTTTTACTTATAAATAATTAGATATGTGAAAAATGTAATGCATGTGTGATTACGTTGAAAAATACGTACAACACTTTTGGAAACTAGAATTCACAACAGCTTTTGGTTTAGGAGAAGGTGCAATAGTTTAAATTGCCTCGGTCACTCAAAACTCGTGCTACGCTACTGGGTGGCGAGACTTTAGTTCTTCAGCTCTGGGGAGTGTAGAATTTTTCAGCAGCAAATTTAAGATATTAATGATTTTGAATAGAATTTGTACAGTTTTTTTTTTTCAAATAAGATTTTAATCATGCGAATAAGTTTATTCTACTTTATATATATATATACTTATATATAATATGACATTATTGGAAGGATTTGAACCTACCTGATGGAAAAGGGTCACGCCGCTTCCCGTGTTGGTTGTGCAAGCGGCCATTCTCTTGATAGAATTTGCGCATGCGCACGTTTGAGGCCAGAATATGGTCGTTGCATATGTATATGCATAAATTGGTGTGTACATAAGCGACAGTCCTGAGGAGACCATCGACGCGAGTAATAGACGCACAATATATAAGTCAAGTAACCTGGTGTCAATACAGTGCAATTAGAAATTCTGTTCATATGGCTTTTTAAAAATTGAAATGTCTTATCTTTTTACAAGGAAATCTAAATTAACTAAATGTCTTTCTATCTCTCTTCTTCTTATCTTTCTTCCTACCCTCTCTATCTATGCATCTATCATTCTTCATATCTATCTATCATTCTTCATATCTATCTATCTATCATTCTTCATATCTCTCTATCTATCTATCTGTTCCTCTTTCTCCATATCTATCTATCTATCTCTGCTTCTTTCTCCATATCTATCTATCTCTGCTTCTTTCTCTATATCTATCTATCTATCTCTGTTTCTTTCTCTATATCTATCTATCTATCTCTGCTTCTTTCTCTATATCTATCTATCTATCTATCTTCTTCTTTCTTATCTTCTTCTTTCTCCATATCTATCTATCTATCTCTCTTCTTTCTTATCTATCTATCTATCTCTGCTTCTTTCTCTATATCTAATCTACCTCTTCTTCTTTCTCCATATCTTCTTCTTTCTCCATATCTATCTATCTATGTATCTATCTATCTCTTCTTTCTCCATATCTATCTATCTATCTATTCTTTCTGCATATCTATCTATCTATCTATTCTTTCTGCATAGGTATCTATCTATCTCTTCTTTCTGATAACCTATCTCTTCTTTCTCCATATCTATCTATCTCTTCTTCTTTCTCCACATCTATATATCTTTTCTTCTTTCTTCCTACCCTTCTATCTCTATTTATCTATCTTTCTCTCGTTTCTTCTTTCTTCCTACCTTCTCTATCTTTCTCTCGTTTCTTCTTTCTTCACTCTCTTCCTCATTCTTTTGTCCTTTTATATTTCTTTTTTCCTCTCTAACTATAACTTTCTACACTTCAGCCTTTTGCTTTTTATCACTTTGTGTTCTTTTTTTCATTTTCTCTTTCCTCCCATTAAGTTCTCTTCGCTTTCTTTCTTCTTTCCGTTTCCTTAAATGATTTGAGTCAATTCTGCTGCATGTTCATGTTACCAAAATAATTCTTCTTCTTCCTCTTTCCCAAATTCTCTCTATTTACCTATCCTTCTTCCCTCTCTCTCTCTCTCTCTCTCTCTCTCTCTCTCTCTCTCTCTCCTCTCTCTCTCTCTCTCTCTCTCTCTCTCTCGCTAAGAACTGTCTTAAACCAACGCCTTTATCCACTACGCTATATGTCCAATTGGACTAATTCTTCTTCTCTTCTTCTTCTTCTTCTTCTTCTTCCTCCTCCTCCCCAAATTCTCTCCCTCTATTTACCTCTTCTTCTTCCCAACATTTTTTTCTCTCTCTCTAGCTCAGTCGGTAGAGAGTTCGGCTAGAAATCGCAAGGTTCCTAGTTCGATACCGGTCCTCGCCAACTCAGCGTATGAGTAGCACAGGGATCTGTGCGGTAAATTAAGGATCTTATGGTAGGTGTGGCGCTCCACCTCAGATGCTAAAACAATCTCCTTGGTCTAGCGCTATTGAAAAGGGGATAGACTCCCTCGCTGACTGGCTGATACCGACTTTAGGCCGTCCCGTCGACTTATATATCTATATATATTATACGTATCCTTATTATTATTTACCTATCCTCCTCCTCCTCTTCTTCCTTCTTCTTCTCCAAATTCTCTCCTCTATTTACCTCTTCTTCTTGTTCCCAACATTTTTCTCTCTCTCTCTCTCTATTTACGTATCCTTATTATTATTATTCTCCCCAACATTCTCTCTCTCTATTTACCTATTCTTCTTCTTCTTCCCAACATTCTATTTATCTTCTTACTTCTTTTTTCTTCCTACCCTCTCTACTATCTCTCGCTTCTTTTTTCCTTTCTTCAGCTTTTTCTTCTTCATCACTGTTTCCTTTTGGTCCTTTTCCATTTCTCTTTCGTCCCACTACATTCTCTTCTCTTCTCTTTCTTTTTCCTTAAAGGATTAGAGTCAACAAGATTCTTCTGCATTCTCATGTCGCCAACACGACGAATGCCACCATCTTGAACCCAAAGGCAAACAGATGTGCCAAGTCATACATAAATAATCCACTCGTTTATGATAGAAACTACGCTTGATAATAAATAAATTATTTTTCGCAAATATATAAATGAAAAAATGTAGGTAATTTTCCCCAGTTTATATAAATTCTGTCTTTTGTCTGAAAGTTAAATACATCTAAACTCCAGTTCTTTTGTGAACTTTGTTTTTTTGTGAGCAAGATGGCTGATTTCAAATAAATCAAAACACTTCCACACACACTGCGTACAGCTTTAGATTGATAATAAAAGAAAAGTAGTGCCTACCTTTACATCAGACATTCAATTACATAGGAGCACAAAATAGAGCATAGGCGTACTACAGTTAAAAGGATATTCCAACGTGATTTGTAACTTAATGTAAAATCAAAGCCAGGCCTAACATCACATTAAGATACGCACATTGGCACGTCTCCAAGTTCTGGTGAACGAAAGGATGCGAAGAAATATATGTTACTTCATAGGGATCATAAACGAGCAAAATAATAGTCTTCTGGCTTTTCAACAGAACCTTAAATAATAGGGACTTCCAATTTGACGTGTCAAATTTACCCCCCCCCTTATATTTAACACAATGAAACTTGCTTTAAGGTTAATATTATCTTCAAAAGTTTTGAACCATTCTCATGATCGGGAACCTTCTTGTCGTAATCGGGAGCCGTCATGGAATTTTTAACCCAAATCTTTATTCAATCTACATGGGTATCCTGTTTCCATTACGCTAACCATAGCTGGGGTAAAGGTGTTAACCTGTGTTTATTATTCTATGTTACTGTCGTCCTTTACTAGGATTAAACCTGCAGCCTAGAGGTAACTGTCGCTAAGAACTGTCTTAAACCAACGCCTTTATCCACTACGCTATATGTCCAATTGGACTAATCGTCATAGTTGGCCATTGATCGAGAACCAATGGGCATATAAGGGCCTACTCATCCTAATCTGCCGTAAAAAAACAGGTAAAAAAGCCAAACGTGTTTACTGTATAAATCTTGTACTTTTCACCTGAATTAAAAACTTTTATTTATATTTAAAATAACGATTTCCAAACACGCAACAGAAATCCTAACACTGATGAGTCTATTTAGTCTTAGAAGAAAGAGTCGATGAAGAAAAGAAGACGTTGAAAATGGCCGAAAGCAGAAAGGGGTCGGAATTAAAAATTAAACATTTATATTCACTAATTTTTATGTGTCGATTAGTTTGTTCTCACTTACGTATAAAAAAAAATAATAGAAAAATAAAAGAGAAAAGTGAGGAATCTGCCGTAAAAAAACAGGTAAAAAAGCCAAACGTGTTTACTGTATAAATCTTGTACTTTTCACCTGAATTAAAAACGTATCTACTAAACTTAAACCAAACCTGCGACCATATTTGTAATGTTTTCCTATGGCTTTTCCCAGCCATAATTGTGACTTTTTCTGACTTCTTTTCATGTGACTGGTCATAAAAAAAACACTTTTTTTAATGTTCTATCCTTCTAAAATATTGTTCAGAACTGATTAAGGCGACCAAAAATTATAAAGTTCATTTCAATCTCCCACTCCAATCTCTGTTTAAAACCCTTTTTGTGTTGCATCCTGGTTGAGCAAAGGGGTTGGATATGTATACATATTTAAGATACTTCTCATAAGTATTTGAACCAACAAATCCAGGTAAAAAAAAAGTCACAGGTAAAAAAGCCAAACGTGTTTACTTGATAAATCTTGTACCTTTCACCTGAATTAAAAACTTATCTCTCCTTCTAGAATATTGTTCAGAACTGATTAAGGCGACCAAAAAAGTGAACCATACAGTTATAAGTTCATTTCAATCTCCCCACCCCAATATCTGTTTAAAACCCTTTTGTGTCCCTTTTAATCTTAAGTAATGAAAAAACATTTCATCCATGTTCAAATATTTATGAACAGCATTTTCTATAAGGTTAACATTTATAAAGGCTATAGAATGTATTATTCAAAAGTCTATATGTGTGAAGAGAATATAATCTGTAGAAGTAATATTCTTGACTTTATTGAATCTACACATTATGTTTACTGCAAAGAAAAGTTAGGAGAACAAGATTTCCTCAAGGAATAAAGAAACATTGACATTTGATTTGTCATTATAAAAAGTTTACATATAGAAGTTGAGTTATTATGTCTAAATTTTACATTTGTAAATTTATAGTTAATTTTTTTAATAAAATGACTGAGACTGAATTAAGTTCAGTTTAAGTTCTACAACAATATCAGATAATTCTATAGCTGGCTGGTTGGTATTGTGCAATGTCAATACTTTTTGGGTCGACTGAAAAGTTCATAGGCTGACTAAGATACTCTCTTCGAATGTGATCACATGAGGTTTATTTTTCAACATAATCTCCATTGCAGTTCAGTCACATACCATTCTAGAAAGCGCGTGGTGTCATGGTTAAAGTCATAGGAAATGGACTCGTCGCCCCGAGTTCAAATCCTGGACGTGGTAATTGCATTTCACTTAGCGCTAATACTCTTGGGAAAGGTATGAATTCTACTCTCCCTCCAGCTATGGGTAAATAGTAGGGCAGACTGGCTCTTTAACCTAGGTTAGGCAACCGGTCTAGGAGAAGGAAAACTCTTAATTCAAACCTGTTAAACTCCGCTTAAGAAATTGACCTTGTGTCGTATCCTACTCGTACGGAGGGGTTGGTAAATATATATACCATTCTTGTCTTATAGAGGCGCGTGGTCTAATGGTTAGAGTCGTAGGAAATGGACTCGTCAACGCGAGTTCAATTCCTGGACGAAGCTGTTGGCATTTCACATAGCACTAATACCCTTGGGAAAGGTATCAATCCAATTCTCCCTCCAGCTATGGGTAAATAGCAGGCACACTGGACTCTTTAACCATGGCTAGGTACCAGTTTGGAGAAGGAAAACTCTGAATTCAAACCTGTTAAACTCCGCTTAAGAAATTGACCTTGTGTTGCATCCTGCTCGTGCGGAGGGGTCGGTAAATATCTATACCATTCTTGTCATGATGATCTTCTAAATGAGTACCCAACAAGAATGAATAAAAGAAAAATGTTTTCGGCATAAAATAACCCATGGGTCGACATGCCGTAAAACCAACCTTTATTTCTTTATTCATCTGTTAAAAATTGCAGTAAAGATTCTATATGACTCTGGAGAATGTGAAGTACACCTTCATCGCCATTACTCCCAGGTCAACTCTTACCCCAAGTAGTGGTACATGTTAGAGTCTCATCTATGGGTTAAATAGATTAAAAAGGAGTTTTAAAAACTGAGTAAAATGAATAAAACAAAAACTTTAGCCTTTACTTTGGCTAAACGGACAGTCGGAGAGCCTCCCTCCGATTAATCAGCTGGTCACGTTAAACCCTAGCATCTATATGAGTATCCCAACCCTATTGCTCTTATGGCAACCCCAATCCTATTCAGCGGTCGATGAGGGTATGGGTATGACTTGAAACTGCCTCTCGTGGTAAATTTTAATTCTGGAGCTCTGGAGAGTGTGAAGTACACCTTCGTCGCTATTACTCTCAGGCCAACTCTTACCCGAAGTAGTGTAAGGGTCCATCTATGGCTTAAATAGATTAAAAATGAGTACCCAACTATAAAGAATAAAACAAAAATGTCTTCGGCATAAAATAACCCAAGGGTTGACATGCCGTAAAATCCAACCAATCAACCTTTATTCTTTACTTATTTATTAGAAGCTGTTGTATAGATTCTATCTGACTCTACATTGAGTTTGTTAGCCGCTTATTCTTCATGAACTCTTTCTCACTTCTTTAGGACTTAGGCCCTATCAGGTTTTTTTTTGCTATCTCGTTATATTTTATGTATGTCATTCATGAGTTCAGACAATAAAGTCTGTATTTGTTGTTACATGTATCTCTTTGTTCGAATTATTTTATGTATATATATGTACCTATGTTGGAAGGTTACTGTGAGCCTTCAAATGTATTATATATATTTACCGATCACTCCGCGGTGTGACACAAGGTCAATTTCTTAAGCGGAGTTTAACAGGTTTGAATTCAGAGTTTTCCTTCTCCTAGACCGGTTGCCTAACCAACGTTAAAGAGCCCAGGCTTCCCTACTATTTATCCATAGCTGGAGGGAGAGTAGGATTCATACCTTTCCCAAGGATATTAGCGCTAAGTGAAATGCAATTATCACATCCAGGATTTGAACTCGGGGCAACGAGTCCATTTTCCATTATTTTAACCATTACACCACGCGCTTCTATCGTATTTGAGAACACACATCCTATTTGTACAATATCAACTATTTTGAAATACCCAGTACAACTTCAGTCTCAATAGACATTGAACGCACCTCATATATAAAACTTATACACATCCTGGAAGGTTTTTCTGAAACACCTGATAATCAATATAATGTCTAAGAAAATGACTTACAGAAATGGTATGCCTGGTATTATCTAAATATTGCCATTGATCAGTAACTTCTTAACTTTGTTTATTACAACTTTGCATATGAATATAACTAATTTAAACGAGAAGAAAAATCTGATTCAAGTGAACATTTCATTTCATGCAAGCAAGGGAAAGAGAGAAAAAAAAAACTAAGTATAATCAAAGATGGAAACCAATGATGAGTAGATGATGTCTGCAGCGGAAAAGAAAGAAAATCTCAGAGAAAATTTCAAAAGAAAAATAGACAAAAATCAAAAAAAAGATTATGCTAATTCATGAATTACTGAAATTCTTGGTTACAGTGAGGCTATCTCAAAAGTCATTTCAGGAAAACTAGAGGAAGCGGCAACACAAAAAAACCGGCTCATTTTAAATAAGTACAATTTGAGATTTTGAAAGTTTTGTTCTTGAAAAGAAAACTTTCTATTTAGGCCACCAAAAGTGGCGAGCAAATGTAGAGTCATATAGAATCTATACAACAACTTCTGAGATGATTTGCCATCTTTGAGTCAGAAATGTTTAAGTCTTCTCAATATACAATTGTTGGATTTAATGAGTTTGATTCACACTGGGCGCCCAAATATTGTGACCTCGTACCAGACTAAGTCAACCTTAATCAAGAAGGATACTTAATATGTATGCCAGAATGTATATACAGAGAAATATTTGGGTGTGAGTCACCCAAAAGCATTGGAATGCGAGAGATGATTCTTTTTTTTAAATTTTTTTTTTTATAGATCACTAATTAGGATTGAGCCTATACTAATAGGGACCATCCCAAGTGGAGATTTAAGAGGTTTGAATTAAGAGTTTTCCTTCTCCTAGACTGGTTGCCTAACCAAGGTTAAAGAGCCCAGTCTGCCCTACTATTTACCCATAGTTGGAGAGAGTGAGTAGTTGGATTCATACCTTTCCCAAGGGTATTAGCGCTAAGTGAACTGTAGCTTCATCCAGGATTTGAACTCAGGTCGACAAGTCCATTTCTTATGACTCTAACCATTACACCACGCATCTCCCAACCATGAATGTTTGAGATGAAGCTTGATGATTAGTATTATCTGCGTTATTTGGACTAGTGTCTCATCTTCATTGTTATTTGTACAACGATTCGGTCGATTTGTCCTCTGACATTCTTCAGGTATTTCTTGTCGGAAACGGGAACTTTCTCGAACTCGGGAACCTTCTTATCGTAAAAGTGACAGTTATCTCTAGACTGCAGCTTCAATCCTGGTCAAGGGCAGCAGTAACGTAGAATAATAATTAACATAGCTTAACACCTGTACCCCAAGTATGGTGTGCGGAATGAGAACAGGATAGCCCCTGGACTGAATAATGGGTAGGGTTCGAAGTTTCGTGATGGCTCCCGATTATGACAAAGAAGGTTCCCGAGTTCGAAAAAAAGGTTCCCGAGCCCGAGAAGGTTTCCGAGTCCGACAAGAAATACCTGAAGGAGGCCGGAGGGCATATCGGCGGAAACTTTGTATAGATAACAATGAAGATAAAGACAATAGTCCGAATAACGCAGATAATACTAATCATCAAGCTTCATCTCAAACATTCAGAGAAATAACTTCTAATAGATGAGTAAAGAAATAAAGGTTGATTGGTTGGATTTTACGGCATGTCAACCCTTAGGTTATTTTATGCCGAAGACATTTTTGTTTTATTCTTTATTGTTGGGTCCGCATTTTTTTAAACTCATTTTTAATCTATTTAAGCCATAGATGGGACTCTTACCACTACTTCGGGTAAGAGTTGGCCTGAGAGTAATAGCGACGAAGGTGTACTTCACACTCTCCAGAGGTCGAGAATTAAAATTTACCATGAGCGGCAAATTTCAAGTCATACCCATACCCTCATCCACCGCTGAATAGGGTTGGGGTTGCCATAACAGAGCAATAGGGTTTGGATACTCATATAGATGCTAGGGTTTGACGTGACCAGCTGATTAATCGGAGGGAGGCTCTCCGACTGTCCGTTTAGCCAAAGTAAAGGCTAATGGATTGATGCATATCATGAACTGCTTAGCTACCATGATTCTGTCCTAAAGCATCACGGGTTACCACCCACAGCCAATAGATAGTCCCATTGAGGGATGTTTTACCCCTCTGCACAGATGTAGTCGGCGTATTCTACAGTTCCAACCAACAGATCGGGAAAAACAAAGGGTAATATGTTAAATAGTCTTGTTATTTCTTAGAGTTTATATATATATATATATATATATATATATATATATGTGTGTGTGTGTGTGTGTGTGTGTGTGTGTGTGTGTGTGAAGAGATGGAAGTGAATCTGACGGTATGTAGTATACTAAAAAAATTTGAAAAAATACAGGTTTAAATAAGTTGAGTGGTAAGTTTATTGGACGACGCTGCAGTGTTTCGATCTATTAATTAGATCATCATCAGGGCATTTGTTGGTATATGGAAGGTGATAAAAAATTGTTATCACAGAATAACGAGAAAAGCAAATGATAATCCTTGCTTATCAGTCTGTTCAAAATTTGAAATCTGAAGAAAGAACGCTGAAAAAAGTATACCAACAAATTCCCTGAAGATGATCTAATTAATAGATCGAAACACTGCGGCGGCGGCCAATAACCTTACCACTCAACTTATTTAAACCTCTGTTTTTTCAATTTTCTTAATATACTACATATATATATATATGTGTGTGTGTGTGTGTGTGTGTGTGTGTATGTATGTATGTATATATGCATGCATAAATAAATATACGAGGGTTAGTCAAAAAGTAATGCCATTCTTTTTTGGACAGGTATAATTACCAACACAGAAACATGTATCATACATCAAAATGAAGCTGGTCCTCTGTGGATCACATCCCTACTCCTCCAGTCACCGTTTCTCTCTAATAGTAATGTTCCACCTTCCAATGAAAGCATGTATCTCTGCCCCATAAAATTCTGTTCTCTTCTTTGGGCCACTTCTTCACTACAGATTTCACTTCCTCGTCACTGGAATAATGTTTGCCTCTCAAACCCTCTTTCATTGGGGCCACTGAGATGGTATTCTGAAGAGGCTAAATCTTGTGAGTATGGAGGGTGCGGTAAAGTTGTCCACCCGAATGAGGCAATTTTCTCTCTTGTCCTCATGCTGTGTGCGGGTCGAGCATTGTCATGCTGAAGGAGGACATTGTCGATTGGCAAGTTTGGATTCTTCCTCTGGGCTTCTTTAGGATCTCAATGTAGGTCTTAGTTTTATAAAAAAAACAACTTTACATGAAATAAAGAAAACAACTTTACATAAATAAGAAAATTACCTTTTTTACTCATCCTCGTATATATACATACATCATAATGGACTCGTCGACCCGAGTTCAAATCCTGGACGTTGCAATTATTTCACTTAGCGCTAATACCCTTGGGAAAGGTATGAATCCTACTCTCCCTCCATCTATGGGTAAATAGTAGGGCAGACTGGGCTCTTTAACCTTGGTTAGGCAACCGGTCTAGGAGAAGGAAAACTCTGAATTCAAACCTGTTAAACTCCGCTTAAGAAATTGCTCGTGCGGAGGGGTTGGTAAATATACAAACATCATAACATATAACCAATCCTACTACCATTCACCATTTGTACAAGACTTACTACATCTTCACCAAACCCAGTATATATGATCCACCTACAACCTCTCTCAACACCTAGCACTTGTGGCATCATTATCAGAACCTTACTGCTACACACCCCACCTGGGGAAAATACCCACCACCAATCCCTGCTAACACCAATAACTGACCACCCTCTCCTATTCACGACCTCCTAATTCACCAGTATGAAAATGTTCACCGTTGAAGCAAGAACTCAACCCAACGTCCTGAAGAAGGTCTAACAGAACGAAACGTCTACATGACTACCCACAATAAACATCCATTTTGTACAACATCCCGTGTTTGTCTACCTTTCTCCACATACTGTCGGATTAATTACCTCTTATTTCTCCCATATATATATATATTAATATATATATATATATATATAGTATGAACAAAAAGTAATAAGACAAACAGGAATATTTTTTATATATGTTATTTATTCTCAACTAGTTTCGACCTTAGGTCATCGTCAGGAGAAAATTTCTTATTTGAAGAAATTGTTTTAGATTTTTTGAAAGGGAGCATTATGGAAGAACTATAAAAATTGGAGTATTTTTGAGGGTTTGACATGCTATTAAAATCCGGGTAGAAGAGTGTGTTAGTAGTAGCAAGTCCATCTGTTCCGTGAAAAACCTCTTTGAGGTGGATTATTTTTTGAATGCTCTTATATATGTGAGGGAGGGTTCTTGGGAGTTGTGTATATGCCCATATATGTATACACATAAATGTATGTGTGTGCATACATATATGTGTGTGTGAATGTGATTGTGTGTATGTATCTCGGTACTGTGCACATGACTTTATATTTAATATATTAATATATATATATATATATATATATATATATATATAAAGTAAAAGTAAAGTAAAGTCGACGGGGCAGCCAAAAGTCGGTATCAGCCATTCAGCGAGGGAGTCTATCCCCCTTTCAATAGCGCTAGACCAAGGAGATTTTTTTAGCATCTGAGGTGGAGCGCCACGCCTACCATCAGCTCCTTACTTTACCGCACAGATCTTTGTGCTACTCATACGCTGAGTTGGCGGGGACCGGTATCGAACTAGGAACATTGTGGTTTCTAGCCGAATGCTCTACCGACTGAGCTAACCCGGACCCTTAACATATGTGTGTGTGTGTGTCTGTGTGTGTGTCTGTGTGTGTGTGTCTTTTATGATTGTAAAATGAGACACAGGTTATTCTGACTGATAATCTTGTTAAATTAATCATAAATTATATATATATATATATATATATATATATATAATATATATATGTGTGTGTGTGTGTGTGTGTGTGTTGTGTGTGTGTCGTTTATCATTGTGAAATGAAACACAAGTTATTCTGACTGATAATCTTGTTAACTTAATCATAAAGTTTTAGATAATGTATTTTTCCCGCCTCTTTTATGTCTATAATTCATCTGTTGAGTGATGGCTTTACTGTTATCAATAGTTCAACATCTAAGTGTCAGTGACTTCTGCTGACAGCGTCAATTTTTACGATTTAAATTGGAAACTCTTTGGCTACATTAAAATAAATCAACAAATATGCTAATCTCACAATTCTATTTTTTTTTTCTGTCCAAACGACTTTCGGATTAAAAAGAAAAGATAAAGGAATTAGAAACTAATTAGTTCCGTCAAGAAGATTCCAAGTTCTTCACTCCTCTTAAGAGGATTCTCGTAATTTTAGAGTTTCTTTTTAATCTTATACAGAGCCGAGTGTAGATCTTTGGAGGCACATCTAGTTAAGGCGATGGGGGGGGGGGCTTCAAGTTTCCTCATCATAGAAATTAAATTAGTAATAAGTAAAATGTAATAAGTAATAGAGAATTATCTCTCCAATTTTATGATTACCTCCCCTTTGGATAACTCTCTAGGGAATACTAGACTATATAAACTCTTAATAAGTGTACCAATTATTCTAAGTAGAATAAAGCTTTCCAAAGTCTATCGGTGTTATTGTTTGTCATTACAATACATTAGAAATTTTAAAGAAAAGTGAATTAAAATGAATTTATCAAAAGAAAAAAATATATGTTAGGTTCAGAAGAAAATGTTTGATTTTACGTTTCCTCAATTATATTGACTGATTAATTTAGTATTATCTGCGTTATTCGGATTATTGTCCCCATCTTTATTGTTATTTGTACAACGTTTCGGCCGATATGCCCTCCGGCCTTCTTCAGGTATTTCTTGTCGGATTCGGGAACCTTCTCGGACTCGGGAACCTTCTTTTCAAACTCAAATAACAAATAACAATGAAGATGGGGACAATAGTCCGAATAACGCAAATAATACTAATTTTCAAGCCTCATCTCAAACATTCAGAGAAATAGTCTGATTAATTTGTCTGATTGGTTAGTTTGTTTTACAGCATATCAAAACCTTCTGGTTAAGGGGGCAGGGGGCCTTCAAGTTACCTCAACATAGAAATTAAATTAGATACTATTGCAATGCTACGGAAAGTGGTTATGTTGAATAATAACTTGAATCGTAACTTACAATGAAAAGGGTTTATTTGGTAACTTACAACAATGAGTGAACAGTCGAATAGCTGATATCCCTAGGAAAGACAATCCCCCGAGGATAAATGGTCAATTGTCTTTATTGGGAATAGAACAGTCCATTCTATTCTAAAGGGGTATCAATTCTTCCCTACAACAGATACATTAGACATTTTTTTTAAATTGAATTAAAATGAATTTATTATAAGAAAGAAAAATATAAGTTTGGCTCCGAAGAAAATGTTTCATTTTATTTTTCTCAATTATATTCAGTTGGTTGGTTGGTTGGTTGGTTGGTTCATTTTACGGCAAATCAACGCCCTTCGGGTCATTTCATGCCGAATCAAGATCTTTTGATAAACAAAGTATTCGTATTGCTTACAGTACCTGTTTTTGCTTAAAGTGGTCACTTTTGCTTAACCGGTGCTTTCAGTGAAACATGAATAATGATAGGAGTTATTTACCCAACCCGTTTGCCACGGGTGGTTTGTGACAAAAGGTCGCATGTATGGGGCATAGAGTGAGGATCGAACTAGCTATTTAGTAGCAATGGATCTGCGAGACTAGCTTGTCTACCATTATGCCGCGATGGGACGACCTTAATCACCCAATCCATTCACCACTGGTAGGATATGACACAAAGTGGCAAATGTGGGGCATCAAGCGAGGATTGAACTCGCAATTCAGTGTTAGATATTTACGCTACCCGTTTGCTACGGATAGGGTATGACACAAGACCACAAGTATGGGGCATCCAGCGAGGATCAAACTCGCCATTTACTAGTAATGGATGTACGATGCTAACCATTAGACCACGATGAGATGCCCTTAATTACTCAACCCGTTCGCCACGAGTAGAATGTGACTCAAAGTCGCAAGTATGGGGCATCCGGCGAGGATCGAAGTCACTATTCAGTTGTAATGGATGTGCGAGACTAGCTTGATATACTTTTCAGTACCACAATGAGATACCCATCAAGAGTTATTCTTCTTTGGAAGTCCGTCACAGACGACGATGACGTCACTCCATATCTTCAACAGTTGTGGACCCTCTGGTGGCTCATTAGTCCAATTCTGGACTTGCAGATGCGGTCACATACATTGCAGGGGAAATTCCCATCTACATTTGGTTGTTCATGACGACGAAAACGTCGTCGCTCTGCAGTCCTGTTTATCTAATTATTGAGCTGCTTAGCTCCTGTGCGGCAGGCATCTCGCAAACCCTGTGTACTGGAGGCCAGATCTTCCACGCTTGAAGGTGTGATGTTACATTTCTTCAGTGTTGTCTTAATATGGTATTTGAACCGCTTGGGGGGGGGCTCCTGTCATCCGCGTGCCATCTGTGAGTTCACTGTAAAGTAGTTTACTGCGATGGTTGAGTCACACCATCAGCATGCCTGTAGACAGACTCCTCAGTAAACTACTTTATATCAAGAGTTATGGTAGTATTAATATTAGACGAACACGTGTTGCATATCATCTACTAACTGGAGATAATGCGTAACAGGCAGGAAATAGACATTTTACAATTTTATTAGGCAATGTCAATTTCTATCAAAATGCTTAAGTGCGCTTGGCTCCGCACTGAAGTCAAAAACCAAAAAACAATGTCTGCACCAAAGTAAACTTAATAAATAAATGGCATTTTCAGCAATATTTTCTTATCAATGAAAGTCTATTCAGTTGACTGACTAAAATGATAAATTTTAAAAAAGAAAAAGAAAGTAATTTCAGCTACTTTAACAAAGAGAGAAATGAACGTTACGAAAGGTAATAAAACTTCTTAATTTTATTTCAACTTTTCTTCTTACTAAGTAATTAGTTGGAAGTCCCGGTGGAGTAGTGGCCAATGTGCTGGATTGCAATTTCGTAGTAAGCGAGTTCGATCTCCAGTCGAGTTATTATATTCGTTTTCGGACTAATACCCTTGAGAAAAATATGAATCCACCCCTCGTTCCTCAGTAATGGGTTAGATAGTACCATGCTTTGGTATTAAATAACCCATGAAAGTTGATATGCCACTAAACAAAGAAACCAAACTAAACTAAGTTCATAATGCTAGCTGCTTTTTTTTTTTTTCTGTTGCTTAAACACACAGCACAAAAATGAAGCGCGCGTGCACACACATCATATATATATATATATAATATATATATATTATATATGGGAGAATAAGTGCTTAATTGGAGTCGTACCTAATTTTGAAAATTAATTAATTAATAATGAATTAGGCGGGAATACCTTTCTCGATTTGTTTAGCCATACATTTAATAGGTATTCCCGCCTAATTCATTATTAATTAATTAATTTTCAAAATTAGGTACGACTCCAATTAAGCACTTATTCTCCCAAAAATTATCGGCAAAAAGCCATTCAAACAAACCGTGTTTACAATATATATATATATATATATATATATAATGTGTGTGCACGCGCGTGGTGTAATGGTTAAAGTCATAGGAAATGAACTCATCAATACGAGTTCAAATCCTGGACGTGGTAATTGCATTTCATTTAGCGCTAATCCCCTTGGGAAAGGTATGAATTCTACTCTCCCTCCAGCTATGGGTAAATAGTAGGGCAGACTGGATTCTTTAACCTTGGTTAGGCAACCGGTCTAGGAGAAGGAAAACTCTGAATTCAAACCTGTTAAACTCCGCTTAAGAAATTGACCTTGTGTCACATCCTGCTCGTTCGGAGGGGTTGATGTATGTATGTATATATATATATATATATATATATATATATATGAGGTAGGTAGAAGAATGGTGAATAAGAAATGAAAACTCAAAACAAATCTAAGAGTTGAAACGTTTCGTCCGAATTCATACGGACATTATCGGTCAAATGATTTTTATTGAAAGCAAAATTTCGTGCAAGTACAAGTGAATTTGTGAGGGGGGTGAGTTAGTAGCGGAAGTGAAGGGAGGGAGGTTAGGGGCAGACATGAATGAAGTGAGGGTAGTATACAGGAAGTGGAGAGAGGATGGGAGTGGATGGGCACAGGGGTAGGTTACGGGAGGGGGCTATCTATCGGCTGATCATGTCAAGCCCGAGAACAAATATGATTCCCTACACCATTGTCCTTATAGTAATCACCCCTTTTATCATATATGTGCTAGTAGGCCCTGGATGAGGGTCTAGAGTCATGGGTATGACGCTACTAGTGGTGGAGTTCCAATTTTGAAGCTCTGTGAAGTGTAGAGTACTTCTTTATCACCATTATTCTCAGGTCGACTCTGACCCGGAGTGGTTGTACCTGTTAGGGTCTTTCTAAGGGTTAAAGAGATAAAAATGAGTATTAAAAATGTTTTTAAAAAATGAGTTTAAAAATGAATACCCCCAAAAGAATGAATAAAATAAAATGTCTTCGGCATAAAATAACCCAAGAACGTTTGACATGGCGTAAAACCAAACTACCAACTAACCCACCAAACTAATAATACCGCATATTTTAAAATTTAATTAAATTGATATTTTTTACGGGCGGGTATAGCTCAGTCGGTAAAGCGTCCAACTAGGAACCGCTAGGTTCTGGATTCGATACCGGCCCTCGCCAACTCAGCATATGAGTTGCACTGGGATCTGTGCGGTAAAGTGGGGAGTTGATGGTAGGTGTGGCGGCTCGCCTCAGATGACAAATCAATCCCCTTGGTCTAGCCCTAGTGAAAAGGGGATATACTCCCTCACTGTCTGGCTGATACTGACATTAGGCCAACTCGACGAATTTAATTACTGCATTGAAAAATGTTTTGAAACATATAGAGTCCTATTTACATGATTTTTTTGCGTTTTATGAAATGTAATTGTTTATCGGGACTTGTGTACATCCGGGTATTTCCTTTAACAACTTGTACATCCAATCGATTCTTTTTATTTTCAGCTTCCTTTCTCTTGTCATCTCTTCACTGACAACTTTCGATTCTTTGCAATACATCACGATACATCTTGAAACATAATCTCCTTACACAACCACCACCTACCAATGTCCTCGTTCTAACCCCAACACACCCAGCTGAAGTTTAAAGGCGTTAGATAGACAGATATAATGTTAGATGTGACTTCATTTAGTAAGAAAGTTAGCGTTTTGAATTTTAGCAGTTGGATTTTTGGTGTGCTGCAGAATCAAAATATTTGAGTTTAATGCGATAGGAGTCAATTCTAGAAAATGAAAAGATTTCCCTACACTATAAAAGGCGGTTTTCTAACTCAGAGAGATGGCCGGTCGGAATTTTTAGCATATTAATAAACCTGAGAACCAAACTGTATTGCCTTGTTGGCTGGACTACAGAATACAGCCACTTAGCAGAGGAGTAAGACCCCGGTTGGACGTAGGTGGTGACCCGTAATGCCAGAGGACAGGGTTTTGATGGCTGAGCGGTCTGTGACTCAGGTATTAAGTGGTCCCGTTTCATGCAACAATCCTCTTCGGTCCTTACTTGGGCTAGGTGGAGAAGTCCCATCTGAGCAATCGACAAGCCAAGTTAAGCACTAGCAATTGTATTATTGTCCCAACCATATTCAAATTGCTCTCCTGGCAAGTGTAGTATCGCGGGGCTTGTCAACGTGCCTCAAAATTCACGGCACTAAAAAGGTATTTGTTACGCGGTGGTCGTCATTGTCGATAAAAAAAGGTACAACACGTGAGATATATCGTCACAAGGGCTTAGAATTTATTTTCGGACTCGTGTCGTGGGCACTGTTCGGAGAGAAGGAAAAGCAGAGAGAAAGAGAGGGAGGACACTGTTAAATTACTGTAATCCCACACTAGGGACCAGAGGCCCGTCCGAATCCTACGCCGCCGGAGAGCAAAAAGAGACCGATCTTGTTGTTCCTCGTTCTTCGTCAACATGTGACTTCCGCTTCCGGTCGACACCCAACTTCCAGTTGGCTTCCAATTCCCTTCCGGGGGTCATACCTCGGTCAAATTACCGGCAACCCTTTGTGTGTCCACTACTCTTTTTTAAACCTTTGCTTTCTCTTATTTCTTCTTCTTTTTTTATAGCAGTCCGCCCACAGTTTTATTTCCACTCTCAAACTCCGGTGGACCTTAATAATCACGTTACACAAGTACCCACCCCTTTTTCGGTCGCTGAGAGTTAAATTTCAGTATACTTATACATACGACGTTATTTCTTATACTTTTCATTTACTTCATGTATATTAATTGGTTCAACGAATTTATTAATACACATGAAGTTAAACAAATCCTACACACACACATATATATGTATATTTACCAGCCCCTCCGCATGAGCAAGATGTGACACAAGGTCAATTTCTTAAGCGGAGTTTAACAGGATTAAATTCAAAGTTTTCATTCTCCTAGACTGGTTACCTAGCCATGGTTAAAAGCCCAATCCGTTCTACTATTTGTCTATAGCTGGAAGGAGAGTAGTTCGATTTATACCTTTCTTAAGGTTATTAGTGCTATATATATATATATATATATATATATATATATATATATATATATATATATAAGATATAATGAAAAAACAAACGATGTTTACAACTGAAATAGGCTCATCAGAAGAGAAAGTGTGCAAACCGTTTCGGTTTTTAAGTGAAATTCATATTATTTTTAATACAGACAGCACAATTTTTTTTTTATTAATTCCAACGTTTAACTAGCAGCGTTCTGTTTTTACTAACGGTCTTTTTTCCCGTCTTATTTTTGTTGATGACCGACCCACGTGCGGTTGATGTATTATAATGCATTAGGGTCCTCATATTAGTTGAGGATGGGCCGGGTGTTGCTTTTTAAACCGTCAAGAGATTTGGCCCCGAAACGGTTTACACACTTTCTCTTCTGATGAGCCTATTTCAGTTGTAAACATCGTTTGTTTTTTCATTATATCTTATTCATACTGTCGGATTAATTTCCATTTTATTTTCATATATACATATATCATTGGCATTGTAGCCTCCTGTGACTGTGAAGTCTAATGTTCGAAAAACATTCTCGACCACAGATGTCACAAGTGAAGGCTGTCCCTGAAGATGTTGATGTGCCGGTGCTTTGTTGCCGCCGCTTTCTTCTGGACCTCTTGGCTTCATGGTGTGGCGACAGGGTGACTTCCGACATGAACAGTCCGCTACGGAGAGCCTGCCGCCACCGAGGGTGGTCCTGAGCCAAATTTTCCCGATTGGAAGGGGTAACGCCAAAGCACCTGTGATCATTCTTGCATAATATATATATATATATATATATATATATATATATATATATATATATAACCTACAAGTGTTGATATGCCATTAAACACCAATCAATTAACCAATCAAACTGTACAACGTGTTTGTTCGTTTGTTCAATAGAATTTAAAAATTGGACTGATGGGATTTGGAATTGCCCAAATAGTATCATATGATGTTTGCAGCGTAATCATAAGACTGCGTGAACATTTACAAACGTGTGATAAAATGGCCTCGAATTTTTATGTCACGCAATTTAAACAAACTTTACTTAAATGTTGATACGTAATTAAGCGAGTTACATTAATTGGCTTCCAATTAAATTATTTTCTAATCCGAAAGTTTATTAGAAATAATGATAATAAAATCAGACCTTTTCTAGATTTAGAATAAGGAGAAAAAAAAGGAAAATAGAAAATTTCAATCTTATTGATTTATTTCTTTTTAATAATATCCTGACATAATGAAATCATTTTTAAAATCAGTTTTTCTTAATTAAGAAGAGATAGTTTTACATAATGATTAGATATAGCCTATATTTTTTGTAATGTGGTGTCAGATTTAAATTCAGCGTTCATTAATGGAAAAATACAGATAGATTCAGATAAGTTTGACGGGCGGATCTTGACCCTACAACCTAGAACGGGATTCTCAGATTATTTGGTCGAGTCACGTGACCGGGCATCTCATTGAAAAGCATTGATAATCGTTGAAGTAGCCATTGGAGCCAGATGCACATTTGCATTCTCTAGTTATTCTTCCACACGCTCGTGTTAAAGTGAGATCGGGAAATAAAAGTGTACACCAAAATATATGTCCCTGTGTTCCTAAATTAGGAGAACTACAAAGATGGAAGCAGAGACAAATAACACCCGATGCAGCCTCGAAGAGAACACAATGCGATCTAGCAGAGAAGAAAAGTTTAGAAGGCGTAGCAGACTTAGCAGATAAGTCAATAAATAAGTAATAGGAAGTATTCAAAAAATGAAAACCGAGATTTTCTCAGCCTGGGATTTTTGACTTCAAAACGAATGGCCGATAATTTATTGGAGGATTTGCTAATGAAAATAAGTTCGTTGATCTTAGTTGTTTTGAATTTTAAGTAATTCAATTTTCATAAAGTTTATTGGAAAATAAAAAAACATTTTGTTCAGAACTTTGCTTGTAAAACTCAACGGTTTAAGTTGATTAGAGTTGGGTAGAATAACCATTATACTCACCTTCACAGGCTGTGACTAGCATCCAGTCACCAGACAAAAAAAAGACAGTCACTGAATACACTCTTTAGCAACTGAGAGGACATGGTCAAATGTTCAGTATATATGGATACCAATATACACATTAAAACCACCAGCCAATCAAAATGCTGGAAATAGACTTGCCCATTCCACAAAGTAGAATAGCCCAAGCTGCTATTTAAACAACTTACCAAGTCTGGATTCTCAGAAGCTGATCCAACTTTGAACAGTTAAATACTCATCAGTTTATACAAATCTCGACAAATTGTAATTCAAATTCTATAAAACAATAACTCTCAGAGAATAGACAGCAGATTTTTGAAAAAAATAATTTCACGATTAAAATTCTATACAGAACTTTTCAAAATAAATGTGCCAAATTAAATTGTTTGGAATTATGAATAATTCAAATTTTATAAAAATAAATTTTCACAGAGAATACAAATAAAATAATTATTGTAAATTTTTAAAAAATTTACATTATGTATTTATTTAGAGGAATACACTTTTCAAAATGTTGATTTAAATTATTTTTAATTCTCAAACATTCATATATTTTATAAACATGCCGGTTTAGCTCAGTTGATAGAGCACCCGCCTGGGAATCGCAAGGTTCCTGGTTCGATACCGGTCCCCGCTGACTCAGCATATGAGTAGCACACATTGGGTAATCTGATCTGTGCGATAAAGTAGGTAACTGACGGTCGGTGTGGTGCTCCACCTCAGCAAAAAACAATCTTCCTGGTCTAGCGCTAGCGAAAAGGGTATAGACTCCCTTGCTATCCGGTTTATACCGACAATAGAACACTCCGACACCTTTACTTACTTTTTCTTATGAAGAGAATAGAAAGCACAGATACTAGATACACACTTAAAGGATACCATCATGTTTATGAACACTATGCTTGAACTTTCTCGGCCGTTTCACTTCATTTTTTAAATATTGATAAAGTAGGTTAGTATATTTATAAGTAAAGAGTGCTCAATATTGCTCATACTAAGTTCCAATTACTGTTGAATTGGTAAGACAAGGCAACAAGAAGCGGTAACTCAATACAGATGTAACCTTGTCCATATCCTACTGCAGAATGCTAGAGTATTTATAAAGCCTCATATCATCATAGAAACCAAGCAGCCAACCAGGATTCAAGGAATGGAATCACACCAAATACATGAATGGACTATTTTTGAGTTCCATAAATACCAGCTGTTTTGGGCACCAGTGAGTAGTGCTTTGTTGCTGTTGCTCAAATCAACAGCATACTAAGCTCACAACACAGTTGTATGCTAATCACTCAACAAATTTCTCAGTGTTTGTGTGTGGGTGGTGTGTGTAAGTAAGAATATTCAAATCAAATAACGAGTCTTATATATTCTGACCTTAAATGTCCTCTAAGTAATTTGTAACCCCCAAGTGACATCAGTTTCAAACTTTAAAGTCACTGTTTCGATCCCACCACCAGTTGACAAGTGAGCAGATAATAATAGCTGACACAACCTCAGAAACCTACATCAATTTAATGCCAACTCTACCAATAAAAAATCAATTGAAACTGCATTGAATTCAGTTATTACATAGGAACTTGTTATTCACAGCCTCCGTATAAAAATAAATTTAATTGAATATCTAATTGGAACCTTCCTGGTAAACAATCGTCTCAAAAGACTTTGAAATTACTTAAATCATGAGAAAAAAAAAGTTAAAGGAAAAACTGAAAATAGTCACTCTTTCTTCTATTTTTCGTTGTTCTAAAATATATTTCATTATTATCAAGTGGGCCCGACAACACAGATCTTCATGACGCTTCGTTGCTACGCGTCCTTATCAACCATCGCCCCTTGAAGGTTCTCTGCGCAGCATCCAGTATCCTTCTGAGCTGATTTATGTAGGCTTTTGTGAGTGTATGTGACCACAGGAAAACTTTATTTATAAACTCGCCTTTGCTTCTCCATCCAATTGACGAGAACATTTGTATCTTATATCAGTACAAAATTAATTACTCAGATGAATTCTTCTCTGTTCTACACAAAGCTAGGTTCACATTGCGAAATCGCCGATTCCCCAGGAAGCTTCAAGCACCAGTGGCCCCTGTCCCTATTCCTAGTGCTTTGCCTGAGCCCCCTAAACCAATATTTGAAGATGTCCCACAAACCAAAAAAATGGTAACATCAACTGGGGACCAAGCCTCACCCAATGTCACACCAACCCCTAAGCCAAGGCCATAAAAAATACCCCGAGCATTATCAAGATTACTCCCCTGTAATCGACCGGGTCGAAAGGAACTAATTCCCCCTCAAAGGCCACTTCGCCCGCGCCGAGGGAGATGAAGAATAATTAAAGTTTCAATTACCGTCGAACTGGGAAGATATGGCAAGAAAACGGTTGTAACCCAATATAAACCCGAATAGTCGCAAAGTCTACTGCAGAATGACATTTATTTTTTATAAGACACCACAAGGTCATTCAAATCAAGCAGTCAAGCAGCCAATCAGAACTCAAGGAATGGAATCACCCAAATTCATGAATGGATCATTTTTTATTTCTATATATACCAACTGTCTTGGACAATGCTTCATTATGTACTCAGCTAGCTGCTGTTATTCAAACCAACAGTAGACTAACTGACTCAATAGGTTTAAAAACAACTGGCTATTTGAATGCCGATCTACCTTGTGTGGATAGACGAGACTCAAGCATCCTCTTGAGTTATCTCTAGATAACTCTGGAGTCTCGAAGGAATTTTTCTACACTCCAGCTTCTCTATTTTACCTCTACTTTTTTAAAAATTAAATATATATTGCCCTTGCAAAAGGCAAAAAACTGTCAGTAACAAAGCACTGCTGACTTTATGTCCACGCTAGCTTTACTTGGATATACATGGTCTATTCACAGTATTGAACACTATTTACTTATAATTATAGCACACTATATTATCTCTCTCTCATTATAAATATAATTTTGATGAATTAGTGTTAAAGAATAAAAATTAATACTAAAATAAAATATTCTAAAAAAATGAGACCTCGAGTGTGTGTGGTTCGAAGCTGGTTGTTCTCAACTTTCTTTTTTGTTTATCTATGCGCCCTTTTTTGTTTCCTAATTTATTCTGCTGGACACCCCATAGACATTCAATATTTAAAAGTCCTATTGCATTTTTATAATCAAATACTTGGACCCCAAAAATGTTATATGGTCCAAGGGGGCATATGGCCCATCGTTGAGTAACATTGTTCTAAGCTATATTTATTATGTAAGTCTAACACTGATTTCCCCTTCATAGCGTAAGTTTTCTTTTTGTTTAAACCCGACCTAGGGATTGAACTCACGACTTCTAAGTAGACTCCATCGATTTTATCCTCAGGACCATTTTTTTCCTGTGGGACAAGTTTGAGGCTATTTTGAATAATGTCATTTTGTCTGGCACTTTAACCAAATAGAGCGTGTTATTATATATATATATATATATATATATATGTGTGTGTGTGTGTGTGTGTGTGTGTGTGTGTGTGTATGTGTGTGATTTAAATGGCTCAAAGTTGAAATTTACACACTCTTAAAGTGATGCTTAGCTATAATGGAATAAAACTCGAATGCATTAAGAGCAAGTGAAGTCTTGTCTAACTCTAAGTAATATATATTTCAAGAGAAACTGTGGCTTATCAATTTCAATTACCCAAGTGTCTATATTCTGAGCTGATGTATCATTAAGAACGTCTGATCTTTGCTATTCTTTTAAACTCGGCCTTTTGATCATTAAGCTCTTCTAGCGAGTCAACCAAAGACAATGCTAGCCAAATGCATTAAAGAACACAATAATGGAGACTTTAGTCTACATTACAGCATATTTTATCATCATTTTCCGTTGTCCTTTATCCATTGCTTTTTATCACTGTACTCAGATTACTCTCCTTTTTTGATAGCCATACAAAGTTTAAGGGCCCGGCCTGCCCAACTATTTTTCCATAGATAGAGGGAGAATAGTTAAGTTTGGGGCATAATTCGATTCGTTTAAATGCACTTAATTCTTGGGACACTGTTCAGTCGGCATTGTTTGATGAAGAAAAGGAGGAAAAGGTGAAGCTTGTTTTGGTAAATTATTTTGTCCTTAAAAAACTTTTGAAAAAGCATTTTATTGCCTCTTATAAACAACAGATTTGCAATTAGATTCTCACACGGCTAATTTATCTCATGATTTATATCTATATGTTGTGTTGTCTGGTGTGTCTTGTATCGTTTCCTGTGAGCGTCCAAGGTGGTCATGTCCATGGGCTTAGCTTCACGCTATTAGGCATGGCCTCCCTTCAATAGTAGTTTAACAAAAATAAAGTTTTTCTCTTACTTATTCTTTATAACTTGTACCTACTATTGATAAATAAATTTCTTCTTCTTCTTCTAAGTGCATATCTTTCACGTTTATTTTCTCTGTATTCTTCATGAATTCGTTGGTTCGTTTTTACGGCATATCACACCGTGGGTCATTTTATGCCAAAGACGTTTTTGCTTTATTCATTCTTTTTTAAAAGTCATTTTTAAATACTCATTTCTTTATCTAGTTCACCCATAGATTGGACTCTAACAAGGTAATAACACTTCGGGTCCGAGTGGACTTGAGAGTAATGGCAATGAAGGGGTACTTCACTCCCCACAGAGTTCCAGATCTGGAACCTCACCATTTGATGCAATTTAAGTTCATACCCAGGATACAAAGACCCTCAGGCACTGCCTTCTAACACATATATAAAAAAGGTTTGGGGGTTTGTCATAAGAGCAATATTATGGGACAATCATTTGATCGGGTTTCACGTGACCAACCGATTGAGCGGGGATCCACCGACTGAACGTCTACCAATGTAAGAGCCAAATTAGAGTGTTGCATATCAATGACTGGTAAGCCAGTATCTATTCGTTTCATTTTATCACTGTGTTACATAATTATTAGATTCCTAATACTTATGTACAGTAGTGTAGAAATCAAAATGGCTGTTATAAGTTGCAGCCGGTGGCCTTGAAGGATGAATGACAAATCTTGATCTGTCCTGATCCTCCTTCCGGTGGATACCGTGAGAATCGGTGGAGAAGACCCTCTTCCGGTTTAGATTAGAAAGATTTGTTTAGTTAGTTCGGCCAAAGACCACGACGGTGGTAAGTCGTATTAAGCACGCTCCGACTCAATCTGTACAGGTAGTCTGGTGGGGATTTCAAAATAAAATATGATCTAAGTAAATCGAAGTCTTGTGTTATTATCTAAAAACTAACAATGACACAGGGCTTCTGATAAAGAGAAATCCCCAATGGAAGACCAGACACGAAGTCCCCAAGACGAAGTCCAGACGATATAAGAACAGAAGAAGAATAGAAGTAGAAAGAAAGTAAGAAAAGAGGTATGCAACAACTGTAAGATTACTCTCCTTATTCTTGGTTATTTGTATAGTCACATTTTATCAGTTGTACTCTTCGGCCTTCTCAGGTGTCTGTTGCATGCATTTACTCAAACCCTGCGCACGAACAAGATGCGAACCAAGCTAAATTCTTAAGGGGAGTTTAACTTGTTTCAATTTGGAGTTTTTATTCTCCTAGACCGGTGGCCATACAAAGGTTAAAGAGTACTATCAGCCATAATATTTACCTATAGCTGGAGGGAGAATAATTTTATGTACTCAGATTACTCTCCTCATCTTGGTTTTTTGTATAGTCATATTTCAGTGGTTCTACTCTCCGGCCTTCTTGAAGTGTCTGTTGTCAATGTTTTTAACGAAACCACAATTGTTAGATTTATCGGAATATCAGTCTGTTTAGGATTATCATACCCTAGAGGTTAGGGAATCACGTTCATTGTACATTCATATTTACATCTTTTGTATAGTTGTTTCTTAAGAGTTTTTCTGTTTTGTTTTTGCACACCGTCCAATCAAACGCAAACAATTATTAAATAGACCTATTTGACCCATAGATGGGATCTTAGTAGGTAATACAATTCCGGGTTAGAGTGGATCTGAGAGTAATGGCAATAAATGGGGTACTACACATTCTCCATGTGTCCAGAAATGAATACTGCATATCATACAATGTCTAAGTTTACTTGCTCACACACTGGTATATTTCATTCCACACAACCAACGGGCGAGTCCCCGCGGCGTAGCGGATAACATGTGGACTGTTACACCGTAGGGGCGAGTTCGCACCCTAGTCGCGCTATTGAGTTAAATTCGGACCAATACCATAGAGAAAGTTAGGAACCCTCTCAACCCCCTAGCTATGTGGTAAATGGTACCAAGACAATTATATAAGGATAGTATTTCTTTGATTTTTTCTGATGGGGCTTGATAGTTCGTATTATTTGAATTGTTCGGACTATTGTCCTCATCTTTATTGTTATATCTACAACGTTTTGGCCAATGTGCCCCACGGCCTTCAGGTATTTCTTGTCGACTCCAGAGCCTTCTTGAATTCGGGAACCTTCTTGTCGTAATCAGTAGCCATCACGGAACTTTGAACCCAACCGTTTATTCAATGCGCGGATTATTCTGTTCTCATTCCGCTAACCATGGAAGGCTCCAAAATCCGACAAGAAATACCTGAAGAAGACCGAAGGGTACATCGACCGAAACGCTGTACAGATAACAATAAAAATGAGGAAAATACTCCGAATAATTTAAATAATTCTACAAGAATGGCTTTGGCATTAAATAACCCATGAAAATTGGTGTGCCTCAAAGCAAAGAAACCAAACAAAATCCGTACAATCAACAACTTAGAAAGTAGGATCGCAGTGGTGTGAGAGCCGCCGGAAGAGGTTAAAAGTAGACAGAGTTAATTTCTTTTCGAATTTACGCACACGTATAAGGACATTTCTTCATACACTTTTTCGTGCGCTCATTTTGTATCTCATTTCATTTTGTATTTTTTTCTCTTAGGTTTGCCCAGGCAATAAAATATTTTCTTGTTAATATGACATGGTTTCTCTTGTGTTTATTCCGTGCGAGGAAACAATATTGAATCAACTACGAGTCTCCCACAAGTTATTGTTAATGCTTGTCATGGCAAATATAGCTCTAAACTTTATTGTTTCTGGACGTGAGATGAAAAAATGGACTCTCGTCGATTTCGACGCGTGAGGATTCATCCAATGTTTTTAGTGGTGAAGGCTTGTGTTGGATCAACCGCACCTTTTTTTGCACAGTCGATAGTAAAGAATTGGTGCACAAGGAATGCCACAAACCCAATCAACGCCTGACCTCAGGTTTTGCAAATTCATAGTTTTTTCCTTCTCCTAGACTGGTTACCTATCGAAGGTTAAAGAGCCCAGTCATTAGCGCTATGGGAAATGCAAACAGCCTTATCCAGGATTTGAACTCGGGTCGACGAGTCCATTTCCTACGACTCTAACAAATATGGCACGCGCCTCCTAACATATCTCATTTATTATACACAGTATGGGCCGGGTTATCTCAGTCGGTAGAGCGTTCGACAAGAAATCACAAGGTTCCTAGTTCGATACCGGCCCTCGCCAACTTAGCGTATGAGTAGCACAGGGATCGGTGTGGTAAAGTAAGGAGCTGATGGTAGGTGTGGTACTGCACCTCAAACGCAAAAACAATCTCCTTGGTCTAGCGCTAGTGAAAAGGGGGTAGCCTCCCTCGCTGATTGGCTGATACCGACTTTAGGCCACTCCGCCGACATATGTGCATACGCAATGATGGGATTCAGCCGGTTCGCACTGGTTCAAAATAATCAGTTCTTGAAATTCCATTAGTTCCGAGAACTCATTATTAGCTTAAATCAGAGGTTGTCAATTTTTATTTTTTTTTGCTAGACACCGTGACAGTGAGAGAATTGTTTATTATTGATACCTATAGTGAGAGAACCTGTTCTTGACATTTTTGGTTTGGTTTCTTTGTTTAATGGCATATTCAACCCTCGTGGTTATTCAATTCCAAATCTTATTATAATGGAGATTGTTTTTTTTTCTCTGTCTGTAACCGAAACTATATTACTACTCAAGCCACAATTCCCTTAGTCACATTCTCCATGACTTTATATTTTTATTTAAACCTCAATTATTAATAAAATTGTTTTACATTATTAATACTGTTGACAATATCTACATATCAATAACATGCAATTGTATTTATATATACAACAAGATAGCAGTTTACAGTGTGAATGGGAAGGCTAATTTGCATACTAATATAAGAAATCTGATTTTAATAAATATGTGCTTAGTATTAATAATTTTTAATAGTTTGGTTTTATCTTAATGAATATTAGCAAAAATCTCAGGGATAAATCTTAAAAGAAATCCATTAACAAGAAGAAATAACTGTAATTTTATTCTTTACTTCTTATTTTAACTAAATAGTTAAATTAAGAAAATATAGCAATGAAAGACGGGAGTGGGGAAGAGTAAGTTTCAGTTGTTCTATTTTATATTATACACCCTCAGTTTCAAATCTTTTTATCTGCATTCTTATTTAGTTTCATTAGCATTTCTAATTTGATACTGAAGAATAATCAAAATTCCAATTACCGTCGAATTAGGAAAACATAGCAACAAACGGTTGTAACCCAGTACAAACCCGAATAGTCGCAAAGTCTACTGCAGAATGACAGGGTATTTATAGAACTACACAATATCATTCAAATCAAGCAGCCAATCAGAACTCAAGGAATGGAATCCCCCAAATTTATGAATGGATAATTATTGATTTCTATATATATACCAATTGTCTTGGACACTGCTTCAGTTGCACTTGGCTAGCTGATGTTATTCAAACCAACAGAAGACTAACTGACCTCAATAGATACAATATTTTATTACATTAAATCTTAAATACCTGCACCCGGAGGGTGAATATATTTGCTAGTACATCCTAATAGAAGAATAGTGGGGGATTATTTAACCCATACCTGTAGGATGAGGGAATTTATACCTTTACCAAGAACATTAGTCTGGAATTAAACGTAATATAGTAATGGAAGTTTGAATTTACTTTAATATGATGCTGCAGTCCAGCACGTTAGGCACTGTACTACACTATACTTAATACACCTCTCATCGATATTGCAGTGCTTGGCTCCCATCGGTCGTAAATATATATCTACAGCGGATATGACGTCATCATATGAACTATCAGCCCACCCTCGTACATAATAAAGGAAAATGTCTCGATAGTTAAACGTTGTACGAATGAGTGTCAATGTTTCATACATTTTAATCGGCAGTCTCACTACTTTTTACGAAGCAGTTTTTGGTGAAACACAGGATTGTGTAAGCGCAACATCCTCCAACCTCACCAAACTTAGTTCTATGAGACTTTTTCTTGATTCCTTAATTGAAAATTAATCTCAATGCTAAGATTTGGGGATGTGAAGGATATTAAAAGGATTTATAGTTCGAACTCGATCTAGTTCAACGCCACAGTCCAATACTATACCCCAGGAACGTCACCCCTAGATAGATAGATAGATAGATAGATAGATTAGATAGCGTTGAACCTCGCTTTAATACAATGGCCGCAGTCCGACATGTTAGTCACTACGTCACACTTACTCTATCCCAGATATATATATATAGATAGGAAGAGATAGCGATAGATAAATATGAACAGACAGATAAATACATAGATGGCGTTCAATCTCGATTTGATACAATGCCGTAGTCCATCACATTAGCCACAAGAACTCCACAGACAGATAGATAGATAGATAGATAGATGGGAAGTGATTGAGAGAAGGATAGATAAATATGAATAGAGAGTGGGGGAAGGCGTTCAAGCTCGGTTTAATACAATGCCGTAGTCCATCACATAAGCCACAGGAATTCCACCGATAAATAGATATGAAGAGATTGAGAAATAGATAAATATGGAGAGAGATAGAGAGAGAAGGCGTTGAAGTTCGATTTAATACAATGCCGTAGTCCATATCACATAAGACACATGAACTCCACCGATAGAGAAATAAATAAATATGAAGAGAGAGAGAGAGAGAGAGAGAGAGAGAGAGAGAGAGAGAGAGAGAGAGAGAGAGAGCTATATAAAAGGCGTTGAAGCTCGATTTAAAACAATGCCGTAGTCCATCACATTAGCCACAAGAACTCCACAGATAGATAGATAGATAAATAGATGATAGATATGAAGTGATTGAGAGAAAGATAGATAAATATGAACAGAGAGAGAGGGGGAAGGCGTTCAAGCTCACTTGAATACAATGCCGTAGTTCACCATTAGCCATAGGAACTCCATCGATAGATAGATATGAAGAGATTGAGAAATAGATAAATTTGAACAGAGAGAGAGAGAGAGAGAGAAGGCGTTGAAGTTCGATTTAATACAATGCCGAAGTTCATCATATTAGCCACAGCCATGAACGGAGAGAGAGGGGGAAGGCGTTCAAGCTCAATACAATAGAGTCATAGAACTCACCGAAGAGATTGAAAGATGAGAGAGAGAGGCGTTGAAGTCGATTTAATACAATGCCATAGTCCATCACATTAGCCACAAGAACTTCACCGAAAGATAGATAGATATGAAAAGATTGAAAGATAGATAAATATGAAGAGACAGACAGACAGACAGACAGAGATAGAAGGCGTTGAAGCTCGATTTAATACAATGCCGTAGTCCATCACATTGGCCACAAGAACTCCACCGATAGATAGATAGATAGATAGATTGAGAGAAAGATAGATAAATTTGAACAGAGAGAGAGAGAGAGAGAGATAGATAGATAGATAGAGAGAGAAGAGAGAAGGTGTTGAAACCCGATTTAATACAATGCTATAGTCCATCATATTAGCCACAAGAACTCCACCGATAGATAGATAGATAGATAGATAGATATGATATTATTGAGAGAAATAGATAAATATGAACAGAGAGAGGGGGTGTTCAAGCTCGATTTAATACAATGCCGTAGTCCATCACATTAGCCACAGGAACTCCACCGATTGATCGATTGATCGATAGAGTTCGAACCCGCTTTAATACAATGCCGCAATCGAACACGTGAGCCACTTCACCACGGTGACTCCACCCTTAAATTTTTTGAATCTCCCATCACTGGTGCATATGTTATTCGGTGGTGAATTATTCAAATTGGCATTTGCTAATTTATTGATAGTCTTCTGTATTAGTAACATTTCGCTGATAATTTGATTGCAAGTTGTGGCGAGAGGGATAAGATCAGAAGTAGATAATTGTAATGTGCTCAATTCCAAAATTGAAGTGTCGGCAATATTTGTCCAGGAATGATTTCCATAAGCGCGGGATTTCAGTGATAATTAACAGTCCATGTTAAGTAACGGATTAATCAAGTAATAGCTATTCATTGATTGATAGTGATATTTCATAATTGCATGTGGCTAATCATTCGGCCGCCCTGTCGGCTGGAGCATTAGAATGCACCGACTGCACCTCTGCAGAGGGGTAAGACTCCCCCAATGGGGCTACCTGTTGGCCGTGGGTGGCGACCCGTGATGCTTAAGGATAGAGCCCAGGGGGATGAGCAGTTCATGACATGCAATACTCCACTTTGGCCTTATCTTGGGCTAGACGGGCGGTCGGAGAGGCCCCCTCCGATCAATCGGCTGGTCAAGTCTATGACCTAGCACCGATATGATTTTCCCAACCCTATTGCCCTTATGGCAAGCCCCAACACCTTTTTATCATATGGGTGCTAGAAGGCGGTGGCTGCGGGTCTACATGTTCTGGGAATGACGTTAAACTATCTGATGGTGAGGTTCCAGTTCTGGAGGTTTGGGGAATGTGGAGCACCCCTTCATCACCATTGCTCCTGGTCCACTCTGACCGGAGTGGTAGTACCTGTTAGGGTCCCATCTATGGGTTAAATAGAAAAATGTTTTAAAAAAAATTATCCATTTATCGGCATTAATTTAAATTTAAAAACTTATATCATTGAAACAAACCCACTGAGGTTGATATGCCGTAAAACAAAACAAACCAAAAAAAAAAAAAATCATTCGCACTAATAGCGACTAAGTTGCGGTGGTAGGGTCTAACCATCTCAGGTTGATTGGTTGGTTAAATTTTATGACATATCGACCCGTATGGGTTATGTCATGCCTAACGGTTAGGAAGTAATATATATTGTGTATTTATATTTATACTTTTTTAGTAATTGCTTTTAACAATGTTTTAGCACCATTGGTGATTATGTTGTATGGTATTAAGTTCATGTCTATATTATATGGTATAATTTTATTTCCCTCAAGAAGGACAGAATGTCCTCCGTGTTAACATTTTCAAATAGATCTTTCATATTGTTTGCATTAAAATAACGGTTTCTGATGTGACAAAAAAACATGCATTCATGAATAAGTGTCAAAACAATGGTAGGGTGTAACCATTTCAGCAAGGGTACAGTCAGCCTAACGTACGCCCCAGCGACAGTGTGGACCTATATTAGAGAATTAGGAAGCGCGTGGTGTAATGGTTAAAGTCATGGGAAATTGACTCATCACCTTGAGTTCAAATCCTGGACGTGGTCATTGAATATCACTAAGCGCTTATACCCTTGGGAAAGGTATGAATCCTACTCTCCCTCCTGCTATGGATAAATAGTAGGGCAGACTGGGCTCTTTAACCCTGGTTAGGCAACCGGTCTAGGAGAAGGAAAACTCTGAATTGAAACCTGTTGAACTCCGCTTAAGAAATTGACCTTGTGTCACACCCGGCGAGTGAGTAGTGGTTGGTGTATATATATATAAACACACACATACACACACACATGTATATATAAACACACACATAAAGTAAATAAAGTAGTCAGGGCGCCCTAATATCGGTATCAACCAATCAGCGAGGGAGTCTATCCCCTTTTCACTGGCGATAGACCAAAGAGATTGATTTGCATCTGAGGTGGAGCGCCACACCTACCCTCAGCTTCTTACTTTACCGCACAGATCCCTGTGCTACTCATAACGCTGAGTTGGCGAGGAGCGATATCGAACTAGGAACCTTGCGATTTCTAGCCGAACGCTCTACCGACTGAGCTAACCCGCCCCCCATATATATATATATATATATATATATATATATATATATAAAACACCACACACATATATATATGTATATATCCCAAAATAATGTATATACTCTTTGAATCGTTATAAATTATTCAATTTATGTATTTTGACTTGTAAATAAGATTGATACAAGAGAAAGAATACAATAAAAAAAATGTGTGTATACATTATTTTGGGACACCCTGTATATATATTAGAGAACTATTTGTAATCATCGAATGAAAGAATTTTACAGTTTTCTACACATCTTTTAAGTTGGGATCTATAAAGCAGACTTAGAGGTCTTTATGATGTAGTGGTTATCGACGTAGTAAAATGGACACGGTGAACCAAGTTCAAATCCTTGATGAGATTGGTTGCATTTCATTTAGCATTAATACCCTTAAGAAAGGTGTGCATCCAATTGTTCTCCACCAACTATCGGTAAATAGGGTAGACTGGACTCTTTAACCTTGATATGGCAACCAGTCAAGGAAAAGAAAAACCCTGGATTCACACCTGTTAAATTGTCCTTGTGTCGCGTACTACTCGTGGCGGAGAGGTTGGGTAAAAATAATAGTAAATCGAAAGTGGTAGTCTGAACGGGACATCTCTGGGGCATCTCTAACATAGCTGGACAGTGAATAATTCGCAACGGCATTATACTTTATGGGATGCAACAGCCTCCTCCAGGATTTGAACTCGGGTCGCTGTATCCATTTCCTACAACAATAACCATTACACTATGTATATCTACCAACCCCTCCGTACGAGCTGGATATGACACAAGGTCAATTTCTTAAGCGGAGTTCAACAGGTTTAAATTCAGAGTTTTCCTTCTCCTAGACCGGTTGCCTAACCAAGGTTAAAGAGCCCAGTCTGCCCTACTATTTATCCATAGCTGGAGGGAGAGTAGGATTCATACCTTTCCCAAGGTTATTAGCGTTAAGTGAAATGCAACGTCCAGGATTTGAACTCGGGGCGACAAGTCCATTTCCCATGACTTTAACCATTACACCACGCGCTTTCTATGACCATCACACTATATATGGCATAAAGAGAGACAAATTCAATGCATATTCTAACTTGAAATCTAAAATAAATAGATTCCTTCAAACAAAATGGCAAGGAGACTGGAATAGCAACATCCATAATAGATTCTTCTTAATCAAACCCAATTTGGGAGACTTAGAAAGTTCAGAAAGGAATAAGTCATGATGTCTTAATTACACATTGAACTCACAAGATTTACGCTCTCCATCATACTCAAGTAAAAACGAAAACCACAGTGTGAAATATACTACACTGTTAAACACTTCCCCGTAGAATGTGGAGCTTTCGCTCTTATTAGAAAACGTTTTTTAACGCAAATAATATGAAATATCTATTTTAAATTGTTAGCATAGCTGATATTCCGTTCTTTTTTTTAGTGAAACACTATTATCAAAAAATATAACTGTAAACCTGATCAATGCCATACAAAAGTAATCCCTCAACACGATCTCTACAATTAAAAACATTAACTACGAAAGTGTAATAGACGTACAATGTATATTATTTACTAACCTGTATATAAAATAACTCCAAACGGGTTGATATGCTTTTAGAATCGATCAATCAACTAACCATCAAGACAATATATATTTACCAACCACTCCGCACGAGCAGGATGCGACACAAGGTCAGTTTCTTAAACAGAGTTTAACAGGTTTGAATTCAGAGTTTTTCTTCTCCTAGAGTGATTACCTAGCTATCCCAGTCTTCCCTGCTATTTACCCATAGCTGGAGGGAGAATTGGATTCATACCTTTCACAAAGGTTTTAGCGTGTGAGAATAAGTCTTGGTTCATTCGCGACATATGAAATGCAAACAGCTTCGTCCAGGAAGTGAACTCGGATCGGTGAGTCCATTTCCTACGACTCCAACCATTACACAACGCGCCTCCATATGTTTTTCTACACCAAAATGAATAAGTAATTATAAGTTTCTGTTGTTCAGTTCTAATGCAACCTATCTCATTTGCAAATAACCTTTCAGCCACTGAACCACATCTGTTTTGTCTGTCTTCAAACAATAACCATTATTACTAACTAGAAAACCGGTTAATAGATTTATTACTCTTTCCTGTTTTACACGCAGTAAAAATAAAGGTTATACGTTTACCTGGTTTCTCTGAATTTTTTAGATGAGACTTGATTATTAGTATCATGAGTATTATTCGGATTATTGTCCCCATCTTCATTGTTATCTGTACAACGTTTCGGCAGATGTGCCCTCCGACCTTCTTCGGGTATTTTCTCGCGGACTCGGGACATGAAGGTTACCGATTACGACAAGAAGGTTCACGAGTCCGAGAAGAAATACCTGAAGAAGGCTGAAGAGCACATCGTCCGAAACGTTGTACAGATAACAATGAAGATGAGAACAATAGTCCGAATAATACAAATAATACTAATTTCACCAGGGTTAATTGGTGTTTCCATTTTCGAGTCCGACTTTCGGTTCATTATCTGGTGTAGGGGTCAACTAAGGTAATCCATGGTTGGTGACATAAAAAGTCAAAGGCTCAGCTCCAGGGAAGAGAAAAGCATTTTCCCAGGCTAAACGCCTCATCATGGCACTTATAAAGTCTGGATCAATCCCAAATAGAAATGCTAACGAAACTGAGCTATTTTTATTTTCATCTATATAGATGCATGAGTGGCACATGAACATTCAGAGTTAATATAGATTGGCTTTTACAAAGATGCTGATAGCTATGCGTCTTACGTCCCTGACGCATAAAAATATAAAAGGACGCAGTAAAATCGTATCCATGCGTATTTCTTTTTTGTTCCCTCTCCACTTCAAGCTAAATGTAAATACATTTCAATAGCTTCTTAGAAATGAATTACACAGGATAGGTTACAAAGTAGGAGTTAGGTGGCTTTAGAAGGGACCCATAAATTTTCCCATGGACTCATCCAAAGCAAATATGTGCCTCACAGAACGCACTAAATCAAAAAGTTATCAGCATCACTTGAAGAATAATCAAAGTTCCAATTACCGTCGAATTGGGAAGACAAGGCAACAAACGGTTGTAACCCAATACAAACCCGAATGGTCGCAAAGTCTACTGCAGAATGACAGAGTATTTATAAAACTCCCCAATATCATTCAAATCAAGCAGCCAATCAGAACTCAAGGAATGGAATCACCCAAATCACCAAAATTCATGAATGGATCATTCTTGATTTCTATATATACCAACTGTCTGGGACACTGCTTGAGTTGTACTTAGTTGCTGTTATTCAAACCAACAGTAGACTAACTGACTTCAATACACTGCTTTTATATTTGACAAATTATTTAGTGCTCTGGTGTGAACTATTCGCCCCCTTCCCAATTTTCAGCTTCATATATTCTATTTCGATGTATTTTCTTTCTTTCTTTCTCCTCCACCAATAATATTTTCAAATAAAGATGGCTAGGGTGTTCATGTAGTACTCTCTCCGTGTAAACAACTGACACATGCAAGAGACGCTTGTGGTAGGATCTCAGTGGTGGGAAAGCCAATGTGAGCAGGGAAAGAGTTAACAATAATTATTTATTTGCCCACAGCTATATGGCTTCCTGTATTCCTGTCAAATATAAATAATTTCCAAACATATCTATTTGACCCATAGATAGTGTTGTATACTCTTCTTTTTACTTTTTACTTCTATTTTTCTTCTGTTCATCTTTGATATTTTACGTTCTTCTAGCGTCTGGACTTCGTCTTGGGGACTTCGTGTCTGGTCTTCCATTGGGGATTTCTCTTTATCAGAAGCCCTGTGTCATTGGTAGTTTTTTAGATAATAACACAAGACTTCGATTTAACTTAGATCATATTTTATTCTGAAATCCCCACCAGACTACCTGCGCAGATTGAGTCGGCAGCGTGCATGACATGACTTACCACCGTCGTGGTTTTGGCCGAACTAACTAAAATCTCTTTCTAATCTAAACCGGAAGAGGGTCTTCTCCACCGATTCTCACGGTATCCACCGGAAGGAGGATCAGGACTGAGTTCAAGCCTTGTCATTCAATCATTCAAGGCCGCCGGCTGGAACTTATAACAGCCATTTTGATTTCTACACTACTGTACATAAGTATTAGGAATCTAATAAGTATGTAACAATAGGACCCTAACAGGTCCTACCGTTTGAGGCTTATGTGGATCTGGGAGTATTGGCAATGAAGGCGTGTTCCACACTCCTCAAAACTCAAGAACTAGAGCCTCACACCAAATGCAGTTTTGTCTCATACTAGGACCCAATTACCTCAGGTTTCAAATATTAAAATTTGAAAACAGACAAATATTTTTCCAATAAAATTTAATCTTTCATCTTGAATAACAACAAATACGTTCTTACACTTGTAAATTTGACATTATCTAATTAGAATGATGAATCATTTAATCTATTTTAAACTCAAAATTGTCTCGTTCTGATATTGTAGGTATCTAGAGAGATACCGTCACAACAGTTTACTTATCTATTTCTACAAATACAATTTGTATACAATAATGTATGTACAGATACAATTTATCTACAGATAATCTACAAGAGTATGTATAGATAATTTATTTTACTGAGATGAATAGATAGATAGAATAAATAGATACAAGGTAATTCCAAAAGTAAAGGTGTTCAAAGCACTGGGACGCAGGAAACTGTTCATATGGCTATGGCAACACTGTTGGGTTTTTGTGTCTTGAAGTAGTTTCTGATGGAGTTCCTGATTGACACTACCGAGTAAAGTTTATTCAGTCATTCAGTTTTTGAACACAAAAGGCATAAAAACTGATTGAAATCAGTGCTAATTAACAGAAGGTGTATGGGAGCCGTGCATGGATGTAAAAAAATCCAAAAGTGGTGTAGAGAGCAATTTACTGCAATTTGTATGTGAGAGTAGAGAAAAACTACTGATTCTGTCAAATCTTGTACTGAGAGCATCGGGAAATATACTGATGCTTGTCAAATCTCATGAAAAAGATACATTTGTAATGTGAGATGTTGTCAAAACTCAAGAAAAGCATACATTTGCAATGTGACAGCAGTAAAACCACTGATGCCGTCAAAACTTAAGAAAAAGATACAATTTGCCAATATGAGATTCCGGAAAATAGTTGTACTTCAACGGTACATAAAAAAGTAGATAGCCAGAACAAACGTGACAGAAAAAATCTCTGTATAACAATATTGCTTAATGCACAAAGAGAGAAGAGGCTGGTCTCCATGAAAGATAGAAGAGGCTGATCTCCATTGAAGAGAGAAGAGCGCCTCGTCTCCAATGAAAGAGAGAGAGGCTGGTCTCCACGAAGGGGAGAAGAAGCTGGTCTCCATGGAGAGAGAGAAAAGAGACTGGTCTCCATGAAGAGAGGAGAGGTTGGTCTCATGAAGAGAGAAAGAGGCTGGTCTCCATGAGTGAGAAGAGACTCGTCTCCAGAGAAGAGAGAGACTGTCTCCATGAAGAGAGAAGAGGCTGGTCTCCATGAAGAGAGAAGAGGCTGGTCTCCATGAATAGAGAAGAGCTGTCTCCATGAAAGAGAGAAGAGGCTGGTTTCTCCATGAAAGAGAGAAGAGACTGGTCTTCCACGAAGAGAGAAGAGACTGGTCTTCCACGAAGAGAGAAGAGGCTGGTCTTCCACGAAGAGATGAAGAGGCTGGTCTCCACGAAGAGAGAAGAGGCTGAGTCTCCATGAAGAGAGAAGAGGCTGGTCTCCATGAGAGGAAAAGAGGGACTGGTCTCCAATGAGAGAGAAGAGGCTTGGTCCCATGAAGAGAGAAGAGACTGGTCTCCATGGAAGAGAGAAAGAGGCTGGTCTCCATGAAGAGAGAACGAGGCTGTTTCTCCATGAAAGAGAGAAGAGGCTGGTCTCACGAAGAGAGAAGAGACTGCGTTCTCCAACGAGCAGAGAAAGAGGCTGGGTCTCCACGAAGAGAGAAGAGGCTGGTCTCCACCGAAGAGAGAAGAAGCTGGGTCTCCGAAGAGAGAAGAGGCTGGTCTCCACGAAGAGAGAAGAGGCTGTCTCCACGTTAAGAGAGAAGAGACTCGTTCTCCATGAAGAGAGAAGAGGCTGGTCTCCAGTGAGAGAGAAGAGACTCGTCTCCATGAAGAGAAAAGAGACTGGTCTCCATGAAGAGAGAAGAGGCTGGTCTCCATGAAGAGAGAAGAGGCTGGTCTCCATGAAAGAGAGAAGAGGCATTGGTCTCCATGAAAAGAGAAGAGGCGATGGTCTCCACGAAGAGAGAAGGACTGGTCTCCACAAGAGAGAAGAGGCTGGTCTCCATGAAGAGAGAAGAGGACTGGTCTCCATGAAGAGAGAAGAGGCTGGTCTCCATGAAGAGAGAAGAGACTGGTCTCCATTGAAGAGAGAAGAGGCTGGTCTCCATGAAAGAGAAGTAAGAGGCTGGTCTCCATGAAAGAGAGAAGAGGCTGGTCTCCACGAAGAGAGAAGAGACTGGTCTCCCGAAGGAAGGAAGGAGGCTGTCTCCACCGAAGAAGAGAGAGGCTGTTATCTCTTCTCT